>OY856413.1:634669733-635360149 GCA_963693085.1 Alisma plantago-aquatica | reverse complement strand
AGTAGTTCATTAGGCTCTAGATAAATCTCTACCATGAAACACCATGATTCCAACCTTGAAGAAGAAGGAAGGATAGTAACAGAAATGAAGGAAAGAGGGAAAAACTTACTTTCTTAGTGTTGGTATGTATGCCCTGAGAGCCAATCATGGGATGATTGGTGGGATACATTAAGATTGATCTGATAAGCATAAAAGGAAATCTTCCGATTCTTTCTAGTTCAGTCATATGAGATAATGATAGAAAAAATTGAATGTCTAGAGAATGACAGTACTCAATGATGTATGCTTTCAAGTTCAGGACTTGAACGATGAGATCATACCAATGCTAAGAGTTGTACATTCTTATTATGTCCCTAGTCAGATGTCATTATGGAAGGTAGATAGACAACAATGACACACAAGACTAGATTGTGGTGTTGGTTGATGACAAAATCTCGTTAGTCATGATATGGAGATATCAAACCAAACACATAGGTACTTGTTAGAGAACAAGTGTACCTGACAGACCCATCGTGAGTTTGACACATGGAACCATGACATGGTAGTCATAATCAGTTCTCACAGTGATGGTAGTGAGTGTGATTCTTTGACCTGAAATCACTACACTCAACACATGTCACTGGGTACACTTTGACATCGTCAAACGCAATCCTCAAACATGGGTTGTTATAGAGGTGATGATTGGGTGGCTTTGACATGTGGAGCTTTTGAGGGGTGAGTGATAGATATGGGATTTGTCCCTCCTGAAGGAGTTTGATATCCATGGCCACTTGATGAGTAGGATTGAGATAGGCAAGCACACATGTGTGAATCAGTATCTGATATTGATGTCATACATATGTCCTCCAATCTACTCTGAGATCAAGAAAGTGAGTGAACGTTGACAGGATGACTGTTACATGCCTCGAGTTCATTTGGGATATCAGTGATAAAGGAATTATACATTCACTATAACACCATTCACAGATTGTAGGATTGAAAGTTGTTCTCCAACTTTCCCTTTACACTTGGGTAGCACTGATGTGTGACTAGGCACCACTCTTTGCTTGTGAAGTCATAAGTGTTATGGACTTTCACTGCCAACGTGAAATGGACCTGTAGGGTCACACACATAGGATTTAACCTGGAAGAGGAGTTTATCCACAAATGATGTTTATATTGATTACTAAAGGAGTTTGGTAGTTCAATTAAACACTCAATCAATTGATAGCTCAGTATCATAGTGTTCAAGGTGTTGGACTGATTGATTAGAGTATCAGATGGATTGAAACTACAATTGACTGATTTGCAGTCTGCTGCCCCAACCGATCAACTCATAGAGATGAACCGATCGGCTCAGGTTGGTGAACCGGTCAGCTCAAAGTAGTGAGACGATCAACTCATGTGTCATGAAACGATTGGCTCAATTGTTGAACCAGTCGATTCGTGGACCAACTGAGATTGTTTGGAAAGTCAGAAGACTATTTTGCAAATACAATTTGTTTCACTTGTACAAATTCGATTTGGACAAGGATAAATATTTGATTAGTTGGAAACAGATATGAAAGTCAATTTGAGTTGGACCAGGACCACGAATCGATCGGCTCAGAAGTGAACCGATTGGCTCAGGTGTCCCATCCGACCGGTTCAGGTGTGAACCGATTGGCTCAAGTCCCCAACTGACCGTTTCATGCTTGAAACGATCGGTTCAGGTGGCGTAGTTGGTTGTTTTGTGGAAAATATCGAACCCTTCTACTCCTGCATTAATCCCGCATTGCCTGGGGTAGAGAACCCTATCCCATGACCCTCGTATATATATAGGGGTATTGGGGGCTTCTCAAAGTACAAATCAGAACACCAGTTGCTCTGCAAAGTTGTTCTCTATGGTTGTGGTAACCAGGAGAGCCCGAGCAAGTGCTACCTGATAAGGGAGGCACAACAATGGAAAGACAACTGCAGAAAGGCAACTGGTTACAGGAGAGTGTGTTGGTGACTAGTACGCCAATAGGAGGGTACGACTCCTTCCGATTCCTTGTGGGACAAGGAGATCGGAGTTCCAGGTGGTCCGTGTGGACTACTTCAGGGGCAGGAGACTTTTTCCACTCGGAGGAGAACTGTCAATCCCGACAGTCCCGTTGAGACCAGGAGCTGCACAGACACCGTCCAAGACTGGAGGTGAAGACCACGCAAGCCGCGAGGTAACATTGCTAAGCAAGCCTCGGGACAAGGTATGTCTCTACAAACCATCTTTCCTACTATATAAATGTTGACGTGATTCCTTTATACTGGGTTTGGGAAGAAGAATTTTTTTGTTTCCGCTGCCTTCTTTGTCTCCCCTAAAACCCAACAGTGGTATCATAGCCACGTCAACTTCTCTATACTTTAGAATTATCGATGTGATCGATTTTGGTTTGTCGCCTTTATTTATTGCATATGATGCGAATAAAATTGGCTTTATGCATGTCGAATCTTAAATCCACAAATCCCAATATACATGTATGATATTTAATATGAATGCACTCGATATGTGTCACCCTTAAATGAGTTTTGTACTAGATGTATAGCGTGGTTATGGCCAATAAACCCTATGTATGTGTGCTTGGTTGAATGTGGTTGCTTGTATCTCGGTCTGCGCACTGATTCCCTATCTCTTTTTCCTGATGTAACTCGAGATAACATGAGATTTCTTTTCTACCTTTGCTCCCCCTGAATGTAACTCGGGGTTTCCCAATTCAAATGTAAAATATGATAGATCTTTTATTTCATGTTATGTTAAAGAACGACGGACAACCAGATGAAGATTGAGATGATTGGTTCAAGGCGTGAATCGATCGGTTGGCATTCCAGATGGTCGGTTCAAGGACTGAATTGATCGGTTGTTGATCGGTTCATGGAGCGAGATGATCGGGTGGCCACTATGAGGAGATGCACGACGACCAGGCGAACCGATGGGTTGGAGGAGCCAACTAATCAGCTGGTGGCACCTAGACGATCGACCAGGGTGAATAGGTCATTCATGTGATGAGTTGATAAACTTGGATGACTATAGCACTTCATCATGGACAGGTTGCATTTGATGTAGAGCTAGATGACAATGATTCCTCTTGGCTCGAGGAATCACATTAGGATGGCCATAATCATTGCTTTTATCATTTCACATGTTTTATGGGGATATAGCATGTATATGATACATACTATGTATTGTGGTGATTGGATATGTATATGTACCTATAAAAACCAAATCCCTCATTAAATATTAAAGTTTTAGATGCCTTCCAAATGCGACACACGTGAAAAGCTTGATCGGCCAAGTGTGGGCACACCGTAGTGTGGTGCATCGGCTATCTCGTGGAAGCGTGAAGGATGGATATATGGGTCTGTCTTAGCAGGGTGCATATTCATCGTGTTTGCTTTGGGTCAGACTGAACAAGGTGACCTAGATAGGATCTAGCACCTTGAGGCATGGTGGTGATCATGGGAAGGAGTTGTGTTACAACCCCAATTTTAGGGTTGAATTGGTGAGAAATGTAATTTCTCATATTAAAGATAATTGAACAAATAATAATATAATTTGTTTTGAATAAATGGATTGTGTTTACAATAGCCTTGATGATTGTGTTGTGGGCTTTATTGGCTATTGGGCCCAAATAAATAGAAAATTCAATTAGTAAATGAATAATTGAATATTTGAGAAAAGGAAAATATGGAAACCTCTAGAAGGACACATCCAAAGAGGATTTCATGCCTCTTGGGTTCCTTGGGTTACAAGGAGTCCAAAGTTGCAGAAAGAGTGCAATAAGAAAAGAAAAGATCAATTAAATATTTCTTTATTAAGAAAGAAATTGAAAACAATGGTAAAATGTGGAAAAGAAGTAAAATGAGGTACAATTGAGTTATCCTTAGTGGAATTTCGTATCCCAATGATTCCTAATGGTAAAAGGAATACCAATGACGAAAATAAAAGAGAAATACAGAGAAATCCTCAAAAAGAGCTATTTAATAAACAAGATAATGAGAAATAATAGTCACAATATGATGGTTTAAGCATAAAGCTACTAGCTTTGCCTAGGGTTTAAGCTTAAGTGATGTTTCTTTAGTAGTTTATCTCCATGGATGGACCTTAAACCTTGTGCATGTACCTTCCTTGTAGAGGAAGCTCTAGACCTTTCTTATTTAAAATTATTTCGAAATAATAGAGTTTCTTGGGATCCAATGAGTCCCGATGAAGAAAGAGGAAAGAGAAAATACCAAAATTACAAAATAAGAGTATAATATGATATATTATTAATGGTTTTTGTATATTTTTTAAAGAAGAGCTATTTTCTATTGAAGGAAAACATAATTTCATGATTAATGGATTAAAAATCATAGTGCACTCAATTTGTATCTTTTTCCGTATCCATTTTAGGGTTTCTCCCGCAGTGAGCTGCATTTCAGCCATTGTTTTCAATTTCTTTCTTAATAAAGAAATATTTAATTGATCTTTTCTTTTCTTATTACACTCTTTATGAAACTTTGGACTCCTTGGAACCCAAGAGGCACGAAATCCTCTTTGGATGTGCCCTTCTAGAGGTTTCAATATTTTCCTTTTCTCAAATATTCAATTATTCATTTACTAATTGAATTTTCTTGTTATTTGGGCCCAATATCCAATAAAGCCAACAACACAATCATCAAGGCTATTGTAAACAAAATTCATTTATTCAAAACAAATTATATTATTATGTTTTCAATTATCTTTAATATGAGAAATTACATTTCTCACCAATTGAACCCAAAAATTTGCATTGTAACATCCTTCCCCTCGTATAGGAATTTTGTCCTCAAAATTCTTATCAAGCAAATAAACAATTCATGCTAAGACTTTTCCATGTCCATCATTGGCACCTATGTGGCTTTACCATACTCATGGCGCTACCAACAAACCTTTATCTTCACATATTCTTTTCTCTAAATTCTTTCATCCTGGCGTCTATAAACTGCACAGGTGACTCAGGCTATTTCAGCCTTCCTTGGGGCTCACTAGGTTCATTGCTCAAGACATGGTTGGGGTACCTCACATAGTGCACTCAATTGGACATTTTAAACTCATCACACATTTCTTTATCCTGAGGGGTAAGGTAAAACTTAATCGTCTCCACCAAACCATGTCAAAAGAACCCATGCATCAGGGACTCAGCTTTCTTAGCTCTAACTTAGAGGGGTCGAATTTTTATGTCACATATTCTCCCGCAGTGAACTGCATGTCAGTCTACTTTGCATCTGCTCATGACTCTTGTCATCTCTAGGCTCCTTTCAGTCATTGCATGATCAAAGCGACTTCATCGACATGCACTGTGGCCCTTTTCTAACCATCACATGGTCCTTTCACCAACATCACCTTACTGAAGTGGTGACCGACACAACCTCCCTTACAGAGCTTCTTTAAATCCTGATACTGGCTATGGTGGTCATCATCACATTTTTCATAGGACAAGAACTGTCTCTAACTATCACCCTGAATGAGCACATATGCTCTCATCAGACCCTTTAGTCTGAATCATACTAACCATTAGTTAGGGGTGATAAACTGTACTAACATCGAGTTCTTCATGTACCTACTTCCACCTTTTAGAAAGGAACCTTTAGGTCAAACTCAAGAACTTTTGAACTCGCATCATGGTGTTATTGAACCATCTCTCTCATGGGTAGTTCAACCAAATCTGTCCCTTGATAGAACTCTTTCTTTCTTATGTCATCTAGGTAAGGCGATCCACCATAACCCATATTGCATCTTGACCTTCCTTGGTCTAGGGGAGACTTATCACAACATCCTAAGTGATGAACACCCATTTCCTCTCAGGGACTCTTTTATCCTCTATATCGATACAATGGGTTACTGGGGTTCGTCCTTTACCTCCTGGCTTGCATGGCCTCATGCCACAAGAAACTTCATCTTAGGCATCCAAAGTCCGACTGTCACTCATTATCTTGGTGGTACGGTGTATGGTAATATTAAAATCATTATCTCTTGTATGTCATTATTCTTCAAGATCAATTCCTCAAAAACCCTAAACCACTTTCATTAGGGTTTTATTACCTTCCCATCCAAAGAAGTGTATCTGAGGTTCCATCACCATCCTTTCATTACATCAAGGACTAGACTGGCTAACTAAAAAACCATTAACTTATTCAACATATCTTGTTACCTCTGAGTGTTAGCCAAACATATCTTCTTTCCAAACTTAGGGTTAGCCTAAAAACCTCTTCTAGCCAAACTAGGCAGCTATATCTCAACCACTTCACATCCTTAGGTATTAGGTAACATTGAAGACATACACTTCCATGTATTTCACTTATCATCTCAAACTCGAACTCTAAGTCTATCTTTATTGAGAACACTCTGAGCTCATTCTTCTTGGTGATCAAACTCAACCTTGTATGACTCATATCTCATGATAAAACATCCTCATAAGGTGACCACCTCGTTCCTCTTAAACTATCCGTGTATCATTCACTTTACCAGGGTATGTTATCTTTTCTATCCCCATATCTCGTGGAAACATTTCAACCTACGTCATCTTTATCCTTGGTGTATAGCTTCCGTACTGTCCTATCTCTCACCCCCATAACAAGAGGAAATAAGCATTTGGTGGCCGTCCAAATACAAAGTACTACCTGTTCCACGAGTAGAGATGGCACATCCCACATTGCCAGTACACCTTCAAATCTAAGTTCAAACGCGCAACTTATGTCTCTACATCACAATCATCTCGATATCAAAGTTACCTCCATGGAAAACTAGTCTTGAACCTACTTGGGTCCACACACATCCCTTGGTCATCTCCTCTAGGTCTATAGGGTGCCGACACTTTTAGGGTCATCCCTTTTCCCCTTATGCATCCAGAGAGTGCCCTACTCATCTGCCATTTGGATCCCATGAGTTCATGAAGGTGATCAATCTCCTAGCCCATGGCCCTCAGACAATGATAGTTGTTACCTCCCGACCCTATGGTCAAGTGCAACTAGGGAATTAGGCAACTCCTACTTCCATCGGTCTTATTCCTACCTGACCCTAGGATAGATTGAGGATTCTATTATAGTACATGTCCAACTTAGAACCTTATCCAAGCCTTCATCATCTCTCTTTATGCATTCATGGGATGACTTTCATCTCTTCATAAGGATCATGGAAACCTGCCTACCTTGGTTAAGCCCCTCCATGGTAACACATCCATAAGCACTTAGAGATGGATATTTATGGGTCTACAGGTTCATCTCATACATGTACGTTTCACTTAGCTTCTCAAGATCATATGAGACCTCTTTAGGTTACCTTAAACCAACAAAATTGACATACACCCATCCAAAGGGTCCCTCTCCCAGGATGGGAGGAAAACTATCTCTTAAGAACAAGGTCACAAACGCCCTTAGGTCTAGGGTTTACATCCATATGCTTAACCCTAGTAAGTTATGAAGGCACAAGCAGACCACTAAACTAGGCTAGGTCATCTGGGTTGTCATTCCTCATCATTAATCAAGATCATACCTTCCTTTATCATCAACATAGTTGTGACGGGTTCCTCATACCTTCGACTTAAGGAGTTTCCCCTTTTTCCTCTATACATGAGGAGTATCATACTCGAAACTATAGCAATTTAATTCTCATCATGAGCATTAGGTACACCACTTCCCCTCTTGGGCCTAGAACCCTCGGTTCACTTTTAGGTGTCCAACTGCATGCTCTATCTCTTAGCCATGAATCAAGCATGTACAAGGTATGTCATGTACTCCCATGATCCTTTTATATGAACAACACCTCAGAGTTGAGTCCTCCTCAAGAACAACCAACTAGGTATAAAGCCTCACAACTCACTACTTAAACCACCTCAGGGTCTAAGGCACTCTTTGTCTCTACTTACCAGGTAAACACCTATACCATAGGCACATAGGTACCAGAAGCATTACTCTATATTTAGGGTTTGGCTCCTCTAAAGGAAACCAAGATATCATCCATCTCTAGGGATCAAGAATGAGGCAACCACTATCATCCACTTAGGTCGCATCATCCTCGACTCCCCCACTGTTCCTCACATCTCAGGGTTTAGGCTTCTAACCTTCTTTCTTGGTTCCTGCTCTCTCTCTAGAGGTAATCCACATCCAACTTTACTATTAGAGGTCCCCTTTTCATGAAGGATCAAGCTCACAATCATACCCCTACCTTATGAAGCTTATGTTTGATCAAGGTTATCCATAGCTCTAGATGCTTATCTCATAAGCTATACCCTCATACTCTCCTGGCCAGGGTTTCAACCTATTGTTCGCACTACTAACACCTTCTGGGTGCATATTATACCATGATCATATAAGCTCATAGAGTTTCCATAGGTTCTTCTCTAACCTCATCAATGAATGAGCTATCCTTCACTCAAACATGCACAACCCTTCCCAAGGTTGGGTCGCCTGAGGTACTAGGTCATCAAACCTCTTATGGCTCATACGACATCCAAGGCATGTCCATCCAAACACCTGGTCTAACTCATCATGCCATCTCTCTCTCTAACCTTCACTTAGGATTAGGGTTAACAATGTCTTCAGAGGATGTTACAGGTCTCTACTTGTAATGGAGATCTCTATCTCCAAGATTAACTCTCTTTATCTATCCTCCTGACAAGAAGGTCTAGCCCCAGGTCTCTTTAGAGGGAATGACAACTTATGTCATATGACCTAAGTATGTATCTGTCCTTTAGTTTGCGCTTAATATATTAAGCTTATGTCCATGACATCTTATTTACATACTTTTTCATTAATTTGGTGGAGGATTCCTTAGACCTTATTAACCTTTTCCATACCTCAAGAGGGTGAGGAGAAGAGAGAAAACCCTAATCATCCTTAACAGAATTTGTGATGAGAAGGGATGAATAAGATGAGAAAGTCCTAAAGGTATCTTATTTCGAATCATACCCTAAGACTTTGGCTAGGCAGTCACACAGATCCAGGAGTCCTCATATTCTAACTAGTAGTGCGGAGGAAAATATTGCTAGACCCCAGTCGTGATCCTTTTCTAGACACCTCCATCTTTTGGATAATCCTCTAATAACTCCCTTGGGTTCTATGGAGTTTGTAAAATTTAATAATTATTAATGGTTAAGTGAGGAACCTAGGCTCTTATACCAAATGTTACGACCCCACCTTCCGGTAACCCCCAATTAAGGGAGACTGAGAAGTAGAAGCCGCACCCATAATGTTTGAAAACTTGGATCTCTAAACTTCTATCCACTTATGGATTCTACTCTAACTAATCCTCCTTGTATTTTACTTCATGTATTTCACAATATGATGGTTTACTGTTTGTCCTTTTGGCTTGTACCAAAAATGCTGACAAACAAAATGTTGGTCAGCCGAAGCTGGTATGTGGGGGAAACAATAATCATGTAAATATGTTAACAATGTAATCATTTAACAACCAATATTACATTTTAGATATAACTCTGCGATTCAAGAGTACCCTATCCTCTGTGTTGTTCCCCTTAAACTCCTCATGATCCACCTATCAAGTGAACCCGTTTCTAGGGTTGAGTCACATGGAACTACTCACAGGTAGACCACTCCTTAACTCAGGGTATGCTAAAGAATCTCATGGAACTACACATAGGTAGCCCAGTTTCTAACTCATAATAACCTAGACCTTGCTCTAGGATTACCCCTTTTTTTAGCCTTTTTAAAGCAACAGAGATGGACCCAGATCTAGCTAGTTATATATGCCCATTTATAGTGATAATCATAGTCACTTTGTAGTTGCTTGAAACAAATAGACATCCAACATTTATTTTCAAGCAACCGATAAAACTTCGGAAATTGCCGTGAAACTAGAGCGATTATTCATAAGCGTAACCACATACCTGATTTGATGATTTCACAAGCATTAAGCAATTCCAACCAAGAAAGAAATCCAAGCAAGCAATTCAACAATCACATAATTCTTGAAAAAAATATGTACTCTATTTATTACACACTTTATCAAGAATCTACTTTATCGACTTGGATTCACTTTCTAGGGTTTCCGTATCCATTTTAGGGTTTCGTTTGCAATTAGGGTTTCACGTCATCTTTTATTATTCTAAACCCTAATTTATATCATTACTCATTATCTCACCCATTCTAGAAGAATTACCTCACCCATTCATTCGTGCAATGACTGAAAGGAGCCTAGAGACGACAAGAGTCATGAGCAGATGCAAAGTAGACTGACATGCAGTTCACTACGGGAGAATATGTGACATAAAAATTCGACCCCTCTAAGTTAGAGCTAAGAGAGCTGAGTCCCTGATGCATGGGTTCTTTTGACATGGTTTGGTGGAGACGGTTAAGTTTTACCTTACCCATCAGGATAAAGAAATGTGTGATGAGTTTAAAATGTCCAATTGAGTGCACTATGTGAGGTACCCCAACCATGTCTTGAGCAATGAACCTAGTGAGCCCCAAGGAAGGCTGAAATGGCCTGAGTCACCTGTGCAGTTTATAGACGCCAGGATGAAAGAACTTAGAGAAAAGAATATGTGAAGATAAAGGTTCGTTGGTAGTGCCATGAGTACGGTAAAGCCACATAGGTGCCAATGATGGACATGGAAAAGTCTTAGCATGAAATTTTTATTTGCTTGATAAGAATTTTGAGGACATGAGGGGTTTAAGGGGGGATCATGAGTGGTTTTAACTTAATAGGTGGATCATGAGGGGTTTAAGGGGGACAACACAGAGGATAGGGTACTCTTGGATCGCGGAGTTATATCTAAAATGTAATCTTGGTTGTTAAATGATTAATTGAATGATTACATTGTTAACATATTTACATGATTATTGTTTCCCCCACATACCAACTTCGGCTGACCGACGTTTGGTTTGTTGGCGTTTTAAGTACAAGCCAAAAGGACATATAGTAAATCATCATATTGTGAAATACATGAAGTAAAATACAAGGAGGATTAGTTAGAGTAGAAACCATAAGTGGATAGAAGTTTAGAGATCCAAGTTTTCAAAAAGGTATGTGAAAGTTTATTTTCTTATAGCTTTTCAGTTTAGTCTGTTAAAATTTAATAATTGTTCTTGGTTACGTGTCGAACCTTTGATTCAGAAATTATGGGTGCGGCTTCTACTTCTCGATCTCTCTTAATTGGGGATTACCAGAAGGTGGGGTCGTAACAAGTTGCATATGACATCTATCAAGAGTTGCATATGATGAAATTGGCAAAAGTTGCCTACATGGAAGATCTGTGTTGTGGGTGACAACGCTAGCTGGTCCATGACTCAGAGGATTTTAGGATCTTGACCCACTAGAAGATTGTACGTTGCAATCTTCTGAATTGATGCTGAGGGCTATCAATTTGAACAAAATAGTGGGAGCAATAATTAATTAAAGTCCTAATTATATCGTCAACATTTCAAATCAATCAAATAAGTCAAAATTGAGTTTTGGACTAAATTGCATATATTTCCTTTTGTAGACAAATGACAACAAACAATAATGACTTTTCGTTGTGACTGGTCCTTGAAAAGGACAAGCTGAATGGGACTAACTTCCACAATTGGTTTAGGACATTGAGAATTGTTCTCACTCAAGAGTGAAGGCTCTATGTCCTGGATACACCAGTTCCAGAGGAACCTGCTCCTACCACACCAAAGGCAGAAAGGGATACTTATAAGAAGCATTCTGAAGATGCCATTGATGAAATGTGCTTGATGTTGTGCTCCATGAACCATGAGTTGCAGAGACAACATGAGAACATGGGTGTCATTGAGATGATTCAGCATCTCAAGAACATGTATGAAGATCAAGCACGGAAAGAGAGATATGACGTCTCCAGGGTGATGTTCAAGTGTGTCATGATAGAAGGAGATTGAGTTGGTCCTCACACGCTCAAAATGATTGGGTATGTAGAAAACCTGACAAGACTGGATTTCCCTTGGGCCAAGAGTTGGGTACTGACATGATACTGCAATCATTGCCAGAATCCTATAGTCAGCTTGTGATGAACTACGACATGAACAACTTTGACAAGCCATTGACAGAGTTGTTGGGCATGTTGAGGACAACCGAGGCACAGATGAATAAGGACAAGCCTAAGTTGATGATGATGATCAGCAACAAGAAAGGCAAGTCCAAGCGCAAGGACAAAGGCAAGGCTAAAAAAGGTTCTGATGCTAGCCAACAGCCCAAGTCGTCTTCAACTCTCAAGGACAAGGGAGGTGTGACCAAGTGAGGCAATTGCCACCATTGTCAAAAGCCAGGACATTGGAAAGGGAATTGTCCACTCTATCTGGAAGAACTAAAGAAGATGGAGGCGACAGATGTCTCCACCTGAAGGTATCATGAAATAAACTTTTAACACTTTTTGATGTATATGATACCATGATATAAAGTGTAAAGAACCCAATAAATGGGGCAAGTGTTTCCACCATAGATAGGAGTACTTTAGTTTATTTTCAGCCTTGAAGGCATGCAATAGAGTTATGAACTGTTATTTCATATTTTCCAATGAGTAGAAACACCTTAATTTTTGCATATTTTATGACAATAATGGCAATTAATAAAGTTGATGTTTCCTTGTGGCAATGCCTTTCTTATCTTGTGGTACTTGGTATGCATAAGATAAAATTATACCTAAAAGTTATTGATAACTCAAACAATCAAATTAGCATAAATCATGAGAAATTAATTTCTAGTTTCCATATGATGGATAAATCTAGACTCTTTTGGTTAGAGAACCAGTAAGAGACATGAATCTCTTAGACATGATTAATCTATCTTCACTAGTGGTAGTGGAAGATTGATTATCCTATTAGGTATAATATATGTGATGTATTTACATACCTATTGGACTTAATGCTAGTACTTCAAATGGTGTTTAGAGAAATACCAATATGAATATCTTGAAGTGTTCAAGAATATCATAGATGAAATACGAATTTGATAAGTGTTAATTCTTGATGAAATCAATGAATGAAATACTTAAACCAAATGTTTGAGAACCTTATGAGTGATTATGATAGTGAATCATAGTGAACTCATGGTTAAGGCATGGTAATGTCTAAATAAAAAGGAATCATACTCTAAGGAGTTAGAGGATGATTATAAAGTAACTAATTTCTTCTTAAATAAAGAATACCCTACACTTATAAAGGACATTAAGAACCACAAAGAGTTGTGAGTTCTTATATCCTTGATAGATACACCCCGATTATCTATGTGATGAGTTGGTCATGTGATGAGTCAACTATCTATACGATGAGGAACCAGATTTTGAGTTATGGTTTATGACCATTACATCCTAAATGACTTCCATGTGAACCATAGGGCATGACCTTGATGGTAGCACCCATTGGGATGAAATCCATAAGTGCGAATGAGTCTTAAGCATTAAGACACATGGATAACATTTTGATAAGGATGATGCTTGTTAATTGCAACTTAATGACTAAGAGATTTGGCATACATATACTAAAAATTGCATTCATATGAGGAATAAAACAAGGATGTGTACGTAACACAACCTATAACGTTTATGAATCCATGAATGCAAATGAAGTCTATAAGTTGCAATGGACTAATCAATGTGATTGATTGAGTACAAGCAACTCAATGTTGGATATCCACTTTGATGATATAGTCAAAGGGTTTGACTGATATGTCAAAGATAAAGAGAGATATGTGATTTAGTGGGAGTGTATTCACATTCCACATGTTGATGTGAAATGGAAATGGTCTAGAATGGAAATCCAATATGGAAATTATCTTTAAGGAAGATAGAGATGTTTTCTATGTGATAGGAATAGAGATCTATAGAGATAGTTCTCAAAAACCTCCTGACCTAAAAAGAGAGAGCATTCATTGGCAATCTATACGGATGGGTTCGGTGTGCACAGTTTCAGTGGGAGAAAACTTATCCATCTTACATGGAGTTAGTACCCCAAGGCCAAGTGTCCAATTCTTATGAAGAATGGGAACACTAAGAATAGATAAGGATCTATCATGTATGTAATCATCCCACCATCTTGCACGTATGGACATGGCAAGAACGAAATGAATTTATCATCTTGTATGTAGGACATGATAATATGATATGCTCATCCTGATAACTCTATGTGAGACATGATGAGTGGATGTCTATCTAGTTCTAGTAAGGGTTACTGGAATACCATAAGAACTTGATCAGTACTTGAGAAGTGCTAGTTCTATGGAAATAAGGAAGGGTTCACTGTAAATAATTACACTGATGTGAACTTTCGAAAAGGAAAGAAAATTAATCGCAAAATATATATGGGATATATATAAGTATATGTTTGTTGATATATGGAAACGTTCCAATAAAGCTCTTTTAAAAGGAAATGCCGAGTATCCGTGTGTTAGAGAACAACAGTGGATACTATATGGATCTAGGAGTTCATAGAGATGAACTTATAGTTATTCTAGTCATTGATGACAAATAAGGAGTGCTTGGTCATGCAATATGGCTAAAGGCTAGCCAAGGAATACTAGATCACATATTACAACAACTCCATCTCATACGTGTGACGTACAACGAAGAGATGAGAGACATGCAGTTAATACCGACTCTGGCCATAACTCACTATGTTAGCACTAGAGCACACTAACATGTGGGACATGTTTGAAGATCACTATGAATATGATTCAAGGGTGATTGGCTCGCAGTGCAAGTGGGAGTCTGTTGGTATGTATGCCTTGAGATCCAATCATGGGATGATTGGTGGGATACATTAAGATTGATCTGATAAGCATCAAAGGCAAGCTTCCAATTCTTTCTATCTCAATCATATCAGATAATGATAGAATAGATTGAATGTCTAGAGAATGACAATACTCAATGACGTATGCTTGTAGGTTCAAGACCTGAACGATGACATCATACATATGCTAAGAGTTTATACATTCTTATTATGTCCTTAGTCAGATGTCATTGTGGAAGGTAGATAGACAACAATGACACACAAGACTAGATTGTGGTGTTGGTTGATGATAGAATCTCATTAGTCATGATATAGAGATATCAAACCAAACACATAGGTACTTGTTAGAGAACAAGTGTACCAGATAGACAGACCGTGAGTTTGACACATGGAACCATGACATGGTAGTAACAGTCAGTTCTCACAGTGATGGTGGTGAGTGTGATTCTTTGACCTGAAATCACTACACTCAACACATATCGTTCTGTACACTTTGACATCATCTAATGCAGTCCTGAAACATGGGTTGTTATAAAGGTGATGATTGGGTGGATTTGACACATGGGGCTTTTGAGGGGTGAGTGATAGATATGGAATTTGTCCCTCCAGAGGGAAGTTTGATATCCATGGCCACTGGATGAGTAGGATTGAGATAGACATGCACGCATGTGTGAATCAGTATGTGATATTGATGTCATACATATCTCCTCCAATCTACTCTGAGATCAAGAAAGTGAATGAACATTGATAGGATGACTGTTCCATGCCTTGAGTTCATTCGAGATATCAGTGACAAAGGAATTATACATTCACTGTAACATGATTCACGGATTGTAGGATTGAAAGTTGTTCTCCAACTTTCCCTTTTCACTTGGGTAGCATTGATGTGTGACTAGGCACTGCTCTTTGCTTGTGAAATCATAAGTGTTATGGACTTTCACTGCCAACGTGAAATGGACCTGTATGGTCACACACATAGGATTTAACCTGGAAGAGGAGTTTATCCACAAATGATCTTTAGATTGATTACTAAAGGAGTTTGGTAGTTCAATTAAACACTCAAACAATTGATAGCTCAGTATCATAGTGTTCAAGATGTTGGACCGATTGATTAGAGTATCAGATTGATTGAAACTACAATTGATTGATTTGCACAGTCTGCTGCCCCAACCGATCGACTCATAGGGATGAACCAATCGACTCAGGTTGGTGAACCGGTCGGCTCAAAGTAGTGAGACGATCGGCTCATGTGTCATGAAACGATCGACTCAATTGTTGAACCGGTCGATTAGTGGACCAACTGATATTGTTTGGAAAGTTAGAAGACTATTTTGCAAAATACAATTTGTGTCACTTGTACAAATTCGATTTGGATAAGGATTATTATTTGATTAGTAGGAAACAAATATGAAAATCAATTTGAGTTGGACCAGGACCACAAACCGATCGGCTCAGAAGTGAACTGATCGGCTCAGGTGTCCCAACTGACCAGTTCAAGTTTGAACCGATCGGCTCAGGTCCCCAACTGACTGTTTCATGCTTGAAATGATCGGTTCAGGTGGCGCAGTTGGTTGTTTTGTGGAAAATCTCAAACCCTTCTACTCCTGCTTTAATCGCGCATTTCCCGGGGCAAAGAACTCTGTCCCATGACCCTCTTATATATACATGGGTATTGGGGGTTTCTCAAAGTACAACTTAGAACACCATTTGCTCTACAAAGTTCTCATTCTCTCTGGTTGTGGTAACCAAGAGAGCCCGAGGTAGTACTACCCGATAAGGGAGGCAAAATAAGGGAAAGACAACTACAGAAAGGCCACTGGTTGCAGGAGAGTGTGTCAGTGACTAGTACACCAATAGGAGGGTATGACTCTTTCTGATTCCTTGTGGGACAAGGAGATCGGAGTTCCAGGTGGTCTGTGTGGACTACTTGAGAGGCGGTACACTTCTGCCGCTTGTAGGACAACTGCGAATTCCGACAGTCCCATTGAGACCAGGAACTGCACAGACACCGTCCAAGACCGGAGGTGAAGACCGCACAAGCCATGAGGTAAGGTCACTGAGCAAGCCTCGGGACAAGGTATGTCTCTACAAATCATCTTTCATACATAATAGACGTTGACGTGATTACTTTATACTGGGTTTGGGGAGAAGAAAATTTTTGTTTCCGCTGCCTCCTCTATCTCCCCTAAAACCCAACATGTTGGTCAAGAACAAGTAATGGAATCTCTAAAATCTCAAAAGAAAGGTAATTCTGAACCCTAGCGAAACATGCAAGGAGATCAGCCACCTTTGTCTACCTTTAGAACCTTCTTCTCCACCTAGACAAGGAGGGAAGAGCTCTAGAAAGAAAAGAAGAGAGAGGTTATTCAAAGGGATAGTTTACATGTTCAAGGGAGGGTATATAAAGCTATGCGAGAGAGGGGAGAGAAGGTTAAGGTGTCCTACTAGGTTTGCCATTTATCCATGGCCTAAAGGGACACATCCATCCAAAGAAGCAGCTCCATTAGATGTAAGAGTCTTGTAAGCCATCGAATGATGACCTCCCAGGACAACTATCGAGTTCCAATACATGGTGACCATCGGTTTGTTAAAAACCATGGTCACAAGGGTGGAAACCATTGTTTGTGCACATTCTCAAGGTAGACCATCAACCTAAGGAGATCAAGAGAGGGAATCATCAACCTCCACACATATAAGGACTACCACTTGATCCCAAAACCCAAGGAGAGACATCAGATGTCACCCTTCCAGGAGGACCATCAAGTTTTGGCCTCCTAGGTAGCTCATCCAAGTGGGCAAAACCCTAACTCAACCCTAGAAAGGTATCACCGCCAAACCAAGGTGCCACCAAGAACCCCATGGAACAACAATCTCAAGCATGATAAGAAAACATACAAGGAACAACACACATGTGAAAAATTACAAAAAAAAAAGATATGGGTACCTCACAGAAAAGTACAAAACAAGCATATAATTGCATAACTTGCACAAACAATTTCCATACTTGACCAAACTTGAAACTTGAGCTTCTCACATGATATAAAAGTTCCTCAAAGGATTTAATTAAGTTTTAAAGTACCTAATTATAATAATCAAGCATGTTCATCCAAAAATCAATGTCAGGGGTCTTACAACCATAAACTCCTAATAAGGATTTTTCCCCCAAAATCCTACGCAAACAAAGACGACTACTTCCTAAGAATCTCATATAGTAACTCCCACATGGAAACCTCCACATCATGTTGATGCCACAAAATCTTAACTAAGACTACATCCTTCTTCTTCGGCTTCTTCACTCTTCCATATAGGATCAACACAGGGCCTTCGTCATATAAAACATCCCCCTCCAAATATACCTCCATTGGTTGTAACATCTACTCTGTATCCGGATGACACTTCCTCAGAATAGAAACATGGAAGACATGGTGCAACTTGTGCAACTCTGGGTGGTAACTCAAGCTTGTATGACATCTTTCCAACATGTACCAAGATAGGGTATCGTCCCAAATACCTAGGAGCCAACTTACCCTTCTTACCAAACCTCAACACACCTTTTAAAGGGGAAACCTTAAGGTAAACTATGTCTCCCACTTGTAATTCTAACAATATGTGATGGTTATCTGCATAAGACTTATGTATGTCCTAGGCTACTTTCAACTATTGTTATATCATTTGGATTTTCTCTATAGTCTGCTGCACTAACTCAGGATCAAAAATCTGGTACTCACCTGTCTCATACCAACAAAGAGGTGATCGACAACGTCTCCTATACGAAGCCTCATAAAGTGCGTTATCTTTATATTTATGATAACTATTATTGTAGATGAACTCTATCGATCTCAGATGTACATACCAACTACCAAGAAATTCCAAGACGCACACCTTCAAAAGGTCCTCCAATGTCTGAATGATCCTCTCAAACTGGCCATTTATCTGAGGGTGGAAAGTTGTGCTAAAAACCTCAGTTGTGTCCGTATAGATATATGAAGACATTCCCAATAACTATTCATAAAGTATGAACCTCTTAGATACTATGGAAATTGGAATACCATGTAGACAAACTATCTCATTAACATATATCTATTCCAACTTCTCTGATGTATACATTGTCATGACTGGAAGGAAAAGAGTTGACATGGAAAACCTATCAACTATCAACCATATGGAATCATGACCTTTGTTTGTACTAGGAAGATGAACCACAAAGTCCATGGTGATATGATACCATTTTCACTGTGGTATTGGTAGCAGTTGAAACGTTCCTACATGCTTCTAATGCTCAACCTTGACCTGCTAATGGCCTACACATGTAGAAACAAAACTATGCCACATCACACTTCAGACCAAGCCACCAATACATATCCTTTAGGTTGTGGTACATCATTGTTCTGCCAGAATGCATCACATATATCAAGGAGTGAGCCTCCTTAAGCACTATCTTCCCTAAACCATCAACATATGGAACCCCCATTCTATTGTGAAAGAAAACTATCTTGTCATTTATCTCATGGTAGCCATCATATTTCCTACTGCCAAACTCTGACCTTATATTCTGTATCACAACATCAATCTTATGAGCATCTCTGATATGATATATCAAGGTAGGCCTCACCCACAAATGCGCTAATAGTCTTGCCAAAAAGAAAACCTCGAAATTCACGTTCATATGGAGAATCAACACTAACATGTTCTACTGGTGGCACACTAAAAGGCATGCAACCATGCCTTATCTGTAGACAATGAGGAAGATGACTTCCTTCTCAAAGAATTAGCCACCACATTGGCCTTCCCTGGATGGTAGTCTATCGTGCAGTCATAATCTTTGATCAACTCCATCCATATCCTCTCCCTCATGTTCAACCTCTTACTTTGAGAAAATATACTAAAGGTTCTTGTAGTTGGTGAAAATCTGACACTTCTCTCCATACAGATAGTGACTCCAGATCTTCAAGGCATGGACCACATCTATTAGCTCCAGATCATGTGTCAGGTAGTTCTCCTCGTATCTCTTATGCTGTCACGAGTCATAGGAAATTACATTCTTATCCTGCATCAACACACATCCCAAGTTGTTCCTGAAAGAATAAGAGAAGATGATATAACCTTTCCCTTACTCTGGCAGCACTAACACTGGAGTACTGGTCAACTTCTCCTTCAACATTTGGAAAGAACACTGACACTTTCCATCCCGTACAAAAGGAACACCCTTCTTGGTCAACATAGTTAGAGATAACACTACAATGCTATTATTCTATATGAATTTCATGTAGTAACCTACCAAATTAAGGAAACTTTAGACTTCAGTCAGTGTCTTAGGCTGCTCCCATTCCAGAACTGACTGTACCTTCTTTGGGTCTACACAAAAGCCCATAGAAGATATCACATGCCCTAGAAAAGACACCTTAGTCAACAAGAACTCACACTTGTTGAACTTAGCATGTAAGTTGTGCTGCCTCAACAATGTCAACACGCACATGGCTGAATATCCCTAGAGTATATTAAGATATCATCAATAAACACAACAACAAACTGATCAAGATAGCGCCTGAATACTTTGTTCATTAGATCCATGAAATCTATTGGTGCATTGGTTTGCCCAAATGGCATAACCATGAACTCATAGACCATACCTAGTACTACAAGCAGACTTGGATGTCCCATCAAACCTGATTCTCAATTGCTAGTAACCTAACCTCAAGTCTATCTTTGAGAACATTGTGTCACCTATCAACTGGTCAAAAAGATCATCTATCCTCGGTAGTGGGTACTTGTTCTTCATTGTGACCTTTTGCAATTTTCAGTAGTGTATACATAGCCTCAAGATTTGTCTTTCTTCTTCACAAACAATATGCGAGCACCCCAAGACGAAGTGATCGGTATGAGAAAGCCCTTCTCTAATAGCTCTTGTAATTGTTTCTTCAATTCTTGCATCTCTACTGGTGCCACCCTGTACGGTGAGTGTGATACAGGCTACATTCTAGGAATCTCTCTAGGAGATGGAACACTGGGAAACTCTTCAAGAAAGACATCCTCAAACTCTCAAACAATAGGTACCTCCTGGTTTCTAGGACTCCTCACCTTGGTGTCCAAAACATGTACCAAGAAAGCCTCACACCCATGTCTCATCATCCTCTCTGTTGTCATGGCCGACACAAGTCCTTGGAAGGTCCACAAAGCATCTCCTTCATAAAATGTCACCATCTTAGAGCTACAGTCTAAAACAACCTTGTACTTCTCTAAGATATCCATCCCAAGGATCACATCGATTACATGCATGTCAAGTGGCATAATATTCACTTGAATGTTGCATCCCAAAAAAGGAAGAACACAAGAGGGACACACCTTCCACATCTTGGTGAAACCAACTAAAGGGGTTTCTAGCTGAACAATGTCAGATCTATGATGAACCTGAAGATAACAACTACTTATCACCTCTCTAGTGATAAAAAAGTGCATCACACATGAATCAACCAAAATAGATGCAAAAGAAGAAGCAGACAAAGAAAAATGAAAAAGTTCCATCTGACCTGGCATGAACTATGGATTGTCCACTCACATTGACTAAATCATAGCATAGAATCTATTCATCACCTATTGTTGTCCATATCCTATGTTAGCTTGTCCAGAGGATTCTGCCTATGACGCCTGACTACATCCTCTAAAACCACCACTGCTAAATTATTGTTGCTGCAAGCCTCACTGACTTTGCTTGGGTTGTTGTGTCACTTCATCATCCTTCATAGGGAAAAGAAACTTTGTATGACTAATATGCCCACACATAAAATAGGTTTTAGCCTCATACCATGGTCTAGACAACCCTGTTAGTGACATTGATGATGTACTACAAGCTCCTGTAGGAGGAAAATTACAACCTCTTCCCTTTCTCATGGACCAATTTGATGGTATGTGTGATCTTGGCTCAGTAAAAGTCTAACTCTACTGTGATTGCGGTGACAAAAAACTTGACTTGTTCTAGCCACCAGACAAATGCCCCTAAAACTAAGTTGGTCTCTTCTTAGCGTTAGCTTTACACTTCTCAATAGAAGGCCTCTCAATCCACATTAACGACTCCACAAAGGTGGAAAACCACTTTGTGTTCTCCAAAGCTAACGTTGTCTTAGTCAACTCCATGCTCAAGCCTTTCTCAAACTTAAGGATCCTCTCCTTTTCTATGGTGGCCAAATGAGGGCATAATGTTAAAATATCTATGAACTTTTGCTCATATACATTGTTCAACATTGATCCCTGATGGAGCTTCTCAAACTATGCTATCTTCTTTTCCAGATACATCTCTAGGAAGTATCATCTCACAAACTCCCACCAAACCTCCTCCTAAGTGATCACAAATGCAGCTCTCTTCTCATCCTTTATGGCCCACCAATAGCCAACACCGCCCTTCAATAGGTAAATGATGTGTTTAACCTTGTCCTCTTTAGGAATATTGTGGATCTACAAGTCCTTCTCTAGATCTGTCAACCACATGTCAGCATCTGTTCGGTCTGACGTACCAGCTTACTCGATCACCCCCACACATCTCAACCTCTCAAACATCTTCCCCGAACCTGAGATTCTGCCTTAAGGATGGTTTCCCTAGCTTGAGGTACTGGTGCACTATCCTCTAGATGTGTAATTGTGGCCATAATTTGTTCAAACATGGAGTGGAACACTGGATTGGCCATGGTTGACTAGTCAAATAGGGGCATCATAGGCTGCTCTGACCTAGTCTCTAGAACTCTATCATCATGTGCCTTCCTCGTCGCACAACCTCCTGGCATGACGTAGCTACTCTCCACATGCTCTTCGCATTCTTCAAACATATATACACAAGCATGATCCATGATCAGATATGTTCGATTATGTAAGAATAGACACAAACCTAAGTCCTATGTCCCTATAGACTCAAAGAACCTAAAGCTCTGATACCAACCTAACTTGTGAAGCCCATCGCCACAAAAAATGAGATTACTCAAATGAGGAAGTGCCATTTGGATAGAAAGTCAGTGTTACAGCCTGTACAAGTGGAGCTTGATGAGAATATGACCTATGTGGAGGGTCCCATGACGATCCTTGATCAGAGGGTGAAGAAGTTGAAGAGCAAGGAACTTGTGATTGTGAAGGTTCTTTGGCATCATCGTGGTGTTGAGGAAGCCATGTAGGAGCTCAAAGAGGAGATGAGGAGGAAGTACCCTTCTCTTTTCTCTTGGGATTTTGGGGGTGAAATCCCTATTAGGGGTTTTTGGCTTGTACTGACCCTGACCCATGTTTTAGGCTAACTCTATTTGTTTTTCTTAAGTGGGTTTCTTATATCCTTGATATAATCATCTAAGATGTAATTAGGGTATGTTGGAGGTTTGTGTTCCTTGTTTGAGCTTGTTGCTTGATTCTTGTGTTTTGCAGAGAGGTTTGGTGCAAACTTACAATTTACTAGGAATAGGGGTTGATGTGCACATTTTCCACATATAGAGTGTTTCTTCTCTCTCTAGGCATCATCTGGATGAGAGAGGAAGTGTTGGGAACCTTGTTTTGGCTTTGGTTGAGCGGTGAAATATGTGGTGATGTTTTGCACACATGTTTGAGGTGTGCTTTGCTCGTAAGAGTGTTGTCTCTGGCTTGAGAGCCTTGATGAGACCTGGTATCAGTTTGTGGTTTCCTTGAAGAGGTTTGATATCAATTGATGATCTTGGATCTTAGATCTTGGTGGTTGTTCTTGGGGCAAGTTATATAACTCTAAACTCTCTTTGTTATTATCACCTTTCTACTTGTTACCTTGCTAGTTGTTCTTAGCTTGTAATTTTTCCTTCTTGTTAGTTGTTTTATTTGGTAGGCTTGTGTTCTATTTTGAGAATAGAACTATGTGAAGTTACTTCCATAAGTTGCACTCCTTTTTCCTTTACCATGTTAGTAAAATCATCTTTTTTTTGGAAAATTTGGGTAAGTATAATCCAAAAACCCCGAGTTGGGGACAAAGTTACAGGCCACACCCAAACATGTGACTACAAAGGCCTAAGAATTGGTTATAATAGATCCCAATTCCTAGCAATGATAGGGGTAACATCAAGACATGCTTTAAAATTAAAATACATTCTCTTGATCTCTAAGGACAACTTATTGAACATCTCAACATAATTCGAAGAGACACCATCATGTAGCCTCTAATTTCATTCAGTCCAAACTAAGTGGACAACACCCATAATTTCCCAAAGCTCGATGATTTTGGAATGCTTTGACCCCTTGCCAAGTTAAGGTAGACATCCATAAAGGGAATAAGAGGACCTGATATTAAGTTTAAGCTGTGCTTGACCCCAAATGTATCTCCAAAAATTGCAACCTTAAAAAAGATGAGCATCGGAATCCGAGTGCTAGCCGCAGAGTCAACAAATAGGAACATGCGAGCCCGTCCAGGAGCTAATCCTCTCCAAGGTTGGAAAAACGTTTTTAATAGATCTGAAGGTTGTAAGGATCCACCGGGGGTAGTGCTTAGAGATCCAGAGGCTTTCATAAGCCTTGTCGTGTAGGCACTTTTGTCTAACACTGTCCCAAAGTTCCTTGTTTGCTAATGGCAAGAAGGATGGCCAGAGTGAAAGAATTCGTCTATAGAAGGTAGAGCCACACATGGAGCTAGTATCTAAGGAGTCATTGTATCTACAAGATAGCCATGAACTCCAAATGTTTATTGATTGAGTGAATCTCTTGATGCGGCACAGAGTATGATAATCAACGAGTTCATCAAGTCTCTTGGGTCCAAGACCACCTTCATTGGATGGGCAGGCCAGACGAGACCAACAATATGGATGTCTAGAACTACCCCACAAGAAATTGGATAGTAGCAATTCCATTCTTCGCAACATAGCTGGGGGGATATCACCCATACACATCTAATAGCTAATCAAACCCATAGTGTTGTGCTTAATAAGAACAAGACAACCAGCCATAGATATTTTAGAACCCAACCATCTTTGTAACATGTCTCTTAGCTTGTCCAAGCATTCATGAAAGTGAAGTCTCCTGAGATTACCACCAGCCATTGGAAAGCCAAGATACTTGGTAGGCAAAATACCTTGTTGAATTCCCAAACAATTGAGCAATGCATCCTTATTGCGGCAAGAAGAAGGCAGAAAGACATGAGTCTTATTAGGATTGCATTTCATACCAGAGACATTACCAAACTCATGAAGAATCTGCTTGAAATTGATAAGACTACGCATGCGCCCTTCTATGAAGATAAGAACATCATCAACAAATAAAAGATGGCTTAGAGGCTTGATTCTGTTGATAGGATAACTTCTAATTTGCTTGCTTTCTTATGAATCCTCAAGACATCTGCTAAATCCTTCCATAGCCAGTGCAAAAAGCATGGGAGAAAGAGGATCTCCTTATCTAAGACCATTGGAACATTTGAAGAAGACAACCAAAGATCCATTCAGAAGAAGAGAAAAGAAAGGAGTTTCTACACATTACTTCAGTATAGAAATAAACTTCTCAAAAACACCAAGACCAGCAAGACAAACCCACAAGTAAGACCATCAAACAGAATCAAAGGCCTTAGTGATATCCAACTTGATACAAGCGGTAGGAGGATTATTCTTCCGATTGAATTTAAGTGTGAACTCAGCCGTAAGATGAGATCAATCCTCAATACTTGTACCTTTAACAAAATCACCTATATAAGGGGAAATGATATTAGGAAAAAGAAGCACTAACATCCTTGAGATGACTTTGGCAATGATTTTATAAAGCATTGAGCAGTAAGAGATAGGCCGGAAGTTAGCTGGAGATGAAACTATGCCCTTCTTAGGAATGAGCGCAAGGAAAACATGGTTCACTTGTCTAACCATGTGTTCACCTTCAAACAACCATTGGACAACCTTGAGAAGATCATTACAAATGATGTTCCAGTTTTTCCTATAGAAGAAGCCGTTGAAACCATCAGAACCCAGGCTTTTGTGAGGCCCAATGCTCCATATTGCATTGCGGACCTCTTTTAAACTTGGTATAGAGCACAACATTTCATTGTCATTTTCAGAAAAAAGTGGAACCCAGTCTGGAATACAAGAACTGGTAGCTTCATGTGTTTGATTGTATAGATGTTCAAAAAACCATAAAGTATCATCATCAATGGCATCATTATCCAGTAGAAGATTCCCATGTGAGTCAAAAAGTTCAGTGATAGAACTGATAGCATCCCTTCGCTTAACAATAGTACGATAGACTTTTGTGTTCCTATCACCATTGGTAAGCCATTCCAACTTGCTACGTTGCCAATAGTAAACCTCCTCTACTTTAAGAATAACGTCCAACCTCTCAAGAGTTTGTTTTTTAGCAGTGATAAAATCATGGTCTAAAGGGATTCTTCTAATCACAATCGAGATATTATCAAGCTCCATTTTTTTTCTAGAAATGAGACTCTTGAGATTGCAATAATGTTTGGACCATGTCTTCAACTTATCCTTGATTAGTTTAAGCTTTTGATAGAACTAAAAAAGTGCATTACCTTTAATCTCAGTAGCCATCTTTAATAATATCTTGGCAACCCTCCCATTCCATCCAGAAGTTGAGAAACCTAAAAGGTTTTTTCTTGAAAGTGACATGCCTCAGGTTGACGTTTAAGGCACATTGATCAGAATAGTTGCACATGATGAACTTAAGTTTTGGATCCAGGGAATTTAGATAGCCAAGCATCATTCACAAAAGCTCTGTCAAATTTTCAAGCAACTTTTTTAGCAACACCTTGTTTATTATGCCAAGTATAGACCTCCTTACCAATGATTGGTAGTTCAATAAGACCTGCATTGTCTAGGTCAACATTGAACGAGCTAAAGATGGTTGAGGGAACCTCACGACCCCCCGCCTTCTCCTCTTGCTTCCAAATGTTATTTAAATCTCAAGTGATTAGCTAGGCTTCATCAATGTTTACAAAATTCTTTCCAGTGTATTCCACAAAATAGAGCGATCAACCACAAAGTTCCTTGCATAGAAGGTAACTGTTAAATGGATTGTAAGGCCCCCTTTATTAATACAC
Source organism: Alisma plantago-aquatica (assembly GCA_963693085.1). NCBI lineage: Eukaryota > Viridiplantae > Streptophyta > Magnoliopsida > Alismatales > Alismataceae > Alisma > Alisma plantago-aquatica. The sequence continues at coordinate 635,333,430 of OY856413.1, read as the reverse complement.
TTCATAGTGATATGTTGATCATGCATTTTAGACATAATAGTATCCCAACAATTAGGGTTCCACCCTATATAGATACAACCATTAGGATCATGCAGGTGATTAGAAACCCATGGCCAACCTTTAGGAAACATACGATCCGACGTGTGAGACATATGGGACTTGATTTTAATTTCAACAATACTAGCAATAGTGGCTTTGTTTTCAAGGATGGTTCTCCTTACTTCTCTCTTTTTACATGGCTTCCCTGAGCCACAAACATTGGTCATGAGAAAGGTCATTAATGACCTCTATAGGTAGATCGGGTCTTACGAGACCCATCAACCTTAGATGACTTGGGAGTCTTGGATGAAGAAGCAGTAGCTACACTAGAAGAACGAGATTTAGCAGTAGATGAAATGGCTACATCGACCGAATCCCTAGCCGCAGAACCAACATGAGCATCAGCATCATGAACATCAGTAGGAATATCCTCAACTTCAGAAAAGTTCATCGCTGTCGAGGGCTCCCCAATGATACATATGTCTTATGCGTTTGTCCTTGAAGTATGAACATCAATAGGAATATCACCAGATGAAGCGGCTGCTCCATTATAAGATGAAGTGACAACTCCATTATAAGTGTCTTGTGCATAACCATTATCTCTAGAGACCTTAGAGGTCACCGCAAGCTCAGGAATCACTATAGCAGCAGAAGGTAACACCACAACTTCATCACTCAATCCCAGAGTGTGAGAATCTGGATCAGTCTCATTCTCAATCACTGTCTCAGATACCTTGTTATTCCGACCTGCAACCTTCCATACTTGCATCACTTTAGGAGTAGGGATCTCCTCATTGACTACCAGTTTGAGAGGACAGTCAGTATCATCATGCCCAAACACATTGCAATCAGAACATCTCTTCAGAACATGTTCATAGTGGATCTTCACAGAAATTGGATCGCGTCTAGGCATATTGACCCATATCTCCTCCGGGGGCTCTTCATCAGCTTCAATCTCCACCAAAGCACGTGCCTCACCCATTGATTCTTGGCCAATTGACTTATAATCGATTCTAAGAAGTTGCTCGACCCCACTGGCCACAATACCAAAAGCCCTAGGGGACCAGTTATGGCCCATGCTAGGGATACTGATCCAAACAGGGATAGAACTGAAAAAATCCTTCGTCAAGTCACTGCTAGTCTTGTAATCTTTTATGACCACCTATCTATTATCAAACCAACATGGTCCACCTTTGATGAAGTTCTGCTTGTCCTCGGTCAAATTGAATCTTAGGAGAAAGAACTTGTCTAGTTTAGAGAACAAGTCGAAGCCACCCTTAGGTTTCCATACTCGATGTATACAAGCATGAAGATAGAAGTAATATGGATGTTTTCCAATCACATACAAGATAGTAGTATGTTCCCAACACTTCTCCATAGCTTCATGGGTTGGATCATCAATAGTAACGAATCTCTTCCCATCATTCTTCTCCAGAGGATCGAAGGTGTGCTTTCTGATTAGGTTGTCACCGGCCAGCACCTGGTTCCATGCCTTCCTAGGGACAATGTTGATTGGCCTATCCACCTATCTGCCAGTAGAGGACTCCATCGCATCCATGGCAGCCGATGAGAGGGGAGGGACTCCCCTCTCCGGGGATCTTGGAGTTGATCGCCTAGGGTTCACTAAGGCGGCGCTAACCCTAGCAAAGTCGGTGCGCGTTAGCAAGTGCTTCAAATGGATGTAACGTCATCTTGAGGTAGAAGATGACTAATCTGATATGCTATGTAAACTAGCATGCTAAACTGATATGCTATGAAAACCGACATGCTTAATCGATATGCTATGAAAACCAACATGGTAAACCGATATGCTATGTAAATCGACATGCTAAACTGATATTCTTTTGCTAAACCGATATACCTATCATGATGTGGCTTGTTATGACCTAGTGGTGACTAGTGAGAAAGAGTGTTGGATCTCGAGGCTCTTAGTTGAGTATGTAAGTCGACATGGATAACCCTAATCCAACACACATGAAATCCGATACACCCTCGCTCGATACACCTAGAGTACAAGTGAGGAGTACCTTTCATTAAGGCTTTGGCCGATATCCCATGATGGTGGACGGTGGTCGATATCTAAAGAGATACATAGGCTGATACCCTTTTAGATAGTGTGACTGACACACTCTCTTATGTACCTCTAATCGATATCATTTGTGATAAAATGATACTCACCTTAGGGTTTGTAGGTCGATACCCTATCTAGGTTGGTTGCCCAATACCTTGGGTTAACTGATACCCTTACCCTAACCGATACCCTAACCCTAATTGATACCCTATGAGATGTTTAGAGATACATGTTGTTGATGCTAAGGTTACATGGAGTGATGTGATACCCTATGGTGTAACCATGTGTATGATATTGAAAGCTAAATCTCTCTTTAGATGTTTCATAATGATAGAAATATGTTTACATATCTGCTAAATATACTTCATAATGATGAAGGAAGTGATGATCTAAAGATGGTTGTTGATCCAACCTTGCAAACCCTAATCTATTAAAAAAGGAAACCCAAATCCTAAAAGATGTGATGTGCTTTATAGGACATGGATTCTACAAGTTGACAATATCAATGATGCATTGCTTCTCTTGTTATGTTTTGAACCACGCAGGTAAACAATGTTATGCATAGATATGCATGAGCTATTCTATTTGTTATATGTTAGAATAATCCTTGAGAGGCAAGTGTGGTATGATAACCCCAAGATAAAAGATAATGGTCTTATGACCTGGTGATGGCTACTTGCCTTATGTGAAATTGAAAGTTCCTCTCAAAGATGAGATGAGGGGTTGATACCCTAAGATATGTAGTTCTGGTAATGGACATTGGTCCTTGTGATAGGCATTAGTCCTTGTGATGGACATTGGTCCTTATGATTGACATTAATCATTAAGATGGACATATGATGAATTACAAGCATGAAGGGACATGATGTGATGAGATCACACTTAATGTGATTAAATTTCCAATGGTGATGAGTTATTCCCTATTTATGTAGATCTTGTTTATAGGTCATATGTTGTAACTAGATTGACACTTAAAGATGTTTGAATTGATCTAATTAATCAAGTGAAATCTAATAGTGTAGTTTGTGTTGTGCCATAGATCGATTCAGTGTCATCAATAGCTAGATGGTGAAATGTGTTTAACTTGGAGTGCATATTTTTGAATATGCAGGGTACTAGTTGAGTAATTTCCTAGTATACTTAAGCCTAGATGATGTGGATATGACCAAGCGTGAGTCAATCTCGTTATTATATGGATGGCCATACGTGAGCCACTCCTTTTGTTAAAACGACCATGTTTGAGCCTGTTCTTTTAGCACTGTACCTGTACCAAGGTGGGCTAGTTATGATTATATATGTGGATGGCCATGTGTGAGCCAATATCTAATCTTGACTATATGTCATTGTTGCTATTGACTGATATGCCTATGAGTTTCTCTCTTTTGCTGACCGAGAGAAGTGGCGAGGTTGTGGATTTTGGCTCTTCCATTAGACCTTGTATGGCACTGATTTTGACTTATCATGTGGTCAGTTGGATTTGGGTGGTACGACTCAAATCCTCAGGGAATAATGAAATATGTAATCAACTATGTAGTATAATTGTATATGATCAAATATGAAAACATTGGTTGAGGCCTTTCTTGATTTACACAATGTTGTTGATAGAAAATATACATTCTTCATATCCATTTTAAAATATTAAGATGTTCCATAAATCAAATAGAAAATGCTCTTCATGTTAATAATCATTGTCTGCTTCATCTTAGTTTTATTTATATTACTGCTCAGTTTATCTTATTTATGATAATAATAGAGTTGGTAGTGAGTTATATCTCCCGTTGAGATTTGGAATCTCACCCTGTAGGTCTCCTACATCCTTTTTAAGTGGACGAGCATGAAGAGGTAGGGATCATGTAGAGGAGGTTGAGTAGCAGCCAGAGGGGTTGTAGCTGATAAGGTTGGAGGTGTTGTTGGATGTCTTTTGTTGATAGAGTCCTAGAGTCATCCCCATACACTCATGTCTTTGGGAACATTTTGTAGATGTTTTAAGGATGTGATATCTTTATGTGCCCTTTGTATATCAGATATGATGGAATCATGTATATATGTCATAGAACAATGCTTTCATTATAGGTTGACAACATGCCATGAGAATGCTTTGACGCATGAAAGGACTCATGTGTAAAGGTTCTTGCTATATGGTTGTTTTTTGAAATAGTTTTTTAATTTTAGTGTCATTGTAGTAATCTATTCCTAATCCTTCTTCTGCGATAATGTTTTGAGTAATCTCACTTTGTTTGGTGTGGGGCGTCACAGCTTGTTTGGTATTAGAGCTTTAGGTTGGTTAAGTCTACAGGGACCTTGGACTAGAGTTTGTGTCTATTCTAGTATCCTCCATTATGTCTTATAGTTACTTTTGCCTATGTAGAAGAAGAAGCGAAAGCTTAAATAAATCTGGAGAATACAAAGAACAAGATGTGTGGAGAACACAAAGACTGTACATCCTTTAGAAATGAGTTTTTAGCTTTAAGAGAGGAGAGTCTAATATTATCACAGAATCTGCTTCCCCTAGGGTTCACCATGGGACAAGTATGAGGCTGAGAGAGGACTACCATCTTGTTTCTACAATCAATTTGAGCATGATACTTGTATATCCAATCCATACCAAATATAATATCGAAGTCTTCCGTGCTAAAGAAGATGAATTTGAAGGGCATGTCATGATTTTCGAATTTTAGAGGTAAGCCATATGTTTTCTATAAGGTAGTGAGTATTCTAACAGAGTCGAGCCTAGGGGTGCTAAGGATGCAATTTCCCTTGGGATTCTTATGATTGCTTATGACCAGGAATGGTGAAAATCAGGTTTCCCTCTGTTTGATTGTTTGTTGGTCGTTCCATAGAAACAACTTGTGATGGACTGGGGGGTGATGGATAGAAGTCGAGAGGAGGGTGTTGGGTTCATGTCGAGGGCTTGGCTGACCTTGTGAGGTCAAGCCAAGCATGACTGGCCTAGAGGGAATGTTGGAGGTCGACTAGAGGTTGTTCTACGATTGCTATAAGTGAAGAAGATGAAATAGGGATCGAGAGTTTTACCTGCCCTTAGGTTGGAGTGAGGGGCCAAGAAGCCCCACACAGAATTTTGTGGTTCTATGCGATCACTCCCTATGGGTCAAATGTGACCCGACCTCGACACTAATGGAGCTTGGTGGCAGTGGCTCATCGACCCGGGCCTCTAGACCTTCGCAGGTCTAACGAGAGGTATTGATCACCTCGTCAAGGTTCCAGGAAGGTGTGACCTCAGTCGATTGGAAGGTGGAGGCTTTTGGAGTGAAGGGGGGTTTGGGGTCAGGCGAGTTGAGGGTGGCTCTAGGTAGGGGATGAAGGGGTGACTTTCGATGCAATTGAGGGTCGAGGACGAGATAAGGCAGGGTGGCGGAGCTACTAACGTTCTTAAATAGGTGTGAGGGGGTTTATATGAGGAAGACCTAAACTTGCCTTCGCCGCCAGGTGAGAGGGGTGAGGCCTCAGGGAATCGTTCTCCCTGATCTGAAGGTGGGGGGCTTGAGATAAAGTTGGTTGAGCTCATTTTAGTAAGAACACATTATCAAGTCAGAATAATCTTCAAGATTCATAGCAAGGTGGCGGCTTGGGGGAGCTTCTGTCTGATCCAACCTCCCTGCCCTTTACGGGAGGTAGGAGATAAGTCCCAAGTCGTTGGATCCTGAGGTGATCCGTGAACAAGGAGATCAGATGGCTGGAAATGCAGGGCTAATACTAAACTCCCGTGCCTAGGGGTGCGTGACATCATTTTTTATCCAAGAAATCAAGAACTTAGGTCCTATGTTAGAAATAAATGCAATATTGTGCAAAATTTCCAAAGCTCATAACTCCAAATTTACTTATCCTATTAGGATGAAATTTTAAACCAAAGTTAATGATGATATTATCTAGACATGGTAGAGAATTGCGTGTCAAACTCGTATGTTTGTTGTCTAATTTGACTATATACCCTAATACATGGATTTCATCTATAATGAAATTAGGGATAGAATTTGTATGAAATTGATAATCACTTTTAACCAATTAAGAAAGGGAAAATGTTGATGGTTTTATGGGAAATAATAATATTACAAGAGTGAGAAAATATAACTAAAAACTCACTCTATCACATTCTCCCCTCCTTTTTAAGAATTTTGTCCCCAAAATTCAAGCAACTTGAAAGATATGTGGATATTTCTGCTCAACCTTAGACTTGAGCTCCCAGGTGGAATCGGTCTAATCATGGTGGCTCCAGAGAAGTTTCACCATATCTATATTTCGATCACTACAAAGCTTCTTTATCTTGAAATCAAGAATTTTGACTAGGGGCTCAGCATAAGACATGTCCTTTTTCAGCTTGAGAGGCTCATGATTTAGAATGTGACTGGGGTCCTTGACATAAGGCTTCAAGTTGGATACATGAAAGACATTATGCATGGCACTATACTTAGGTGGAAAGGTAAGATGATAGGCACATTCACCAACTCTATCTAGGATGTCAAAGCATCCCACATAATGAGGACTGAGCTTTCTTTTATTCTTGGCCAAAGCTCAAATAGGTCAGATCTTGAGAAAGACGTGGTCACTTTTTTTGAACTGACATTCTTTTTGGTGAGAATATGCATAAGATTTTTGTCTATCTTGTGCCCACTTCATCCTCTTCCTGATCAGTACAACTTTGTCTTTATACAACTGCATCTCCTCAGATTTCATCAAGGTATGTTCCCTGACGTCATCCCATTGTAGTTGAGATCTACAAGGTTGTCGATGGAGAGCTTCACAGGGAGGCATAGCAATACTCTCCTGATAGATATTATTATATGCAAACTCCAGTGAAGGAAAATAAAGGTCCCACAAGCCTTCCCAATCAAGAACACAAGCTCACAGAAGATCCTTCAGAATCTATACTATGCATTCTAACTGCCCATCTATCTACATATGGTAGGCTGTACTGAAGTTCAATTTGGTGCTCAATTCTTCTTGAACCTATTTCTAGAACGTTGATGTGAACTTTGGGTCCCTGACCGAGACAATGGATGATGGAACTCCATGTATATGTACATTCTCTCGTATATAGAGGTCAGCCAGCTCAGATACTTTGTGTATAGTTTACACATGGAGAAAGTGAGTTGACTTTGTGAGACGATCCACTATAACACTTGCAACGTCGTATCCCTTCCTATTCCTGGGTAGTCCCACCATGAAATCCATGGTGATATGTTCCATTTCTATTCTGAGATTTCCAAAGGGTTTTGTAAGCCACCTCGCCTCTAGTGTTCTGCCTTAATTCTTTGGCATGTTAGACATCTGGCATGAATTTACCAATATCATGCTTCATGCCCCTCCACTAGAATTGGCACTACAGGCCTTTGAACATCTTAGTTATGCTAGGATGAACTGTGTACTTTGACCCATGTATCTCACTGAGAATCTTTGTCTTCACAGCTGACTACTCAGGAACCCACCTACGATTCTTATACAAAAGACCACCGTCGAGACCCACAAATAGTTGTGTTTGAGGCTTTGTTAGGATAGAGGAGAGCTCTACAAGATTATGACTAGCTTTCTGTGCCTCAAGAAGTTCAGACTGATTATAGAGATATTGTTAACTTGGAGATGATCAGATAAGAATTGTGGCTTCTACCCCACCAGATCCTCCATATTCCTCCATTCAGGAACAAATAAAGATGCAAATATTTCCCTTTTTCTACTAAGTGCATCAAGGACTATAGTATCTTTGCGTAGATGGTAGTCGATAGTAAAATCAATGTCCTTCAGATACTCGATCCATCAACATTGATGTAAGTTCAGATCCAATTGAGTTAGGATGTACTTCAATATTTTGTGGTCGGTGAAGATATCCAACATCACCCTGCACAAGTAGTGTCTCCAAATTTTGAGAGCATGAATGATTGCAGCTAGGTCCAAATCATGTGTGGGATAATTAATTTCATTGGGTTTTAGCTATCTGGATGCAAAGGCCACTAGCTTTTCATGCTATTGCAAGACACATCCTAATCCATTTCTTGAAGCATCAGTGAAGATCACAGACCCTTCATTGCCAGATTGTAGGACTAGAATAGGAGTTGACATCAACTTCTACTTTAATTCTTGAAAACTAGATTCACAAGCAACTGACTAGATGAAGTACTCATCCATCCAAGTTAGCTTAGTCAGAGGACGTGCCACTTTGGAGAAGTTCAGAACAACGTGATGATAGTATCTGACTAGACCCAAGAAGCTCATGATTTTATAAGGATTTTGAGGAGGTTGCTAATCAAGTACATTAGATACTTTGGCAGGATCAACATATATTTTACCCCTAGAAATGACATGCCCAAGAAACATGACTTTATCAATCCATAATTCACATTTAGAAAGTTTGTCGTACAATTACTGGGCTCGAAGGATTTCAAGAATGGCCTTTAAGTGCTCACGATGTTTTCCATAGAGTCAGAATAAACATGGATGTCATCAATGAAGATGACCACAAACTAATCAAGATAAGGTTGGAAGACTTTATTCATCAGATTCATGAATACGCCAAGTGCATTGGTCCTACTGGAATTACTAGAAACTCGTAATACCCATAACGAGTTCTAAAAGGAGTTTTAGAAATATCAAAATCTTTGACTTTGAGTTGATGGTATCCAGAACAAAGATCATTTTTTGAGAAAACCTTGGCAGCACAAAGCTGATCATAGAGATCATCAATGCGAGGGAGAGGATACTTGTTTTTAATAGTTGATTGGTTCAACATGCGGTAGTCAATACACTTACACATAGAACCTTCTTTCTTTTTTACAAATAGAGCAGGCGCACCGCAAGGGGAAATACTAGGACATATAAAACCTTTGTTGAGAAGTTCTTGCAACTGTTTCTTCAACTCCATAAGCTCAGAAGGAGCCATCCTATACAGTGCCCTAGAAATCAGAGTGGTTCCAGGAAGAAGGTATATAGAGAACTCAATGTCTCTATTTGGAGGAAGCCCAGGAAGCTCCTCCAGAAATACGTTGAGCAAATCACGTACCACCTCCAGTCTTTGTACATGCCCATTGTTAGGACTGGTCTGTGAGTCTAATGTGAGAAAGACTTTACATAGTTTAGAAATGAGATTTTTATCTTTAAGAGAGGCGATTATAATATCATTATAGAATCATCTTCCCCTATGGATCACCACAAGACAAGTATGAGTCTGAGAGAGGACTACCATCATGTTTCTATAGTCAATTTGAGCATGATACGTGTATAGCCAATCCATACTAAGTATAATATTTAAGTCTTACATTGTTAAGATGATGAATTCAAAGTGCATGTCATGATTTTCAAATTTTAGAGGTAAGACATCCATTTCTGTAAGATAGTGTGTATTTTTCCACTAGGAGTAGACACATCCAGGATATATCCCAAGTCCCTTATATGCAACTGTAACATAGATGCTAGATTTTGGGAAATAAATGTATTTTTTGATCAGGAATCAAATAAATATATAAAAGGATCAACTTTGGAGAATACTATTCCTACAAAAGATAATTATATTATGAATAATTCAGATGCATTTTAACATATAGTAGATATATGAAAAAGATTTTTGGTTACCTTCAACGAGCTGGTTGGGATTTGGCTTAGTTTCCTCTGCAGTCACTGCAAACACTTTGGCATTGTGGTGTCCCTGAGGGGGAGGAACACCTACTATAGGATTTCCAAAGATGGAGGGAGTTAGACACTTGGTGATGAAATGGCCCTCCTTCTTGCAGTTATAGAAGATCGGCTTGGTATGGCAGGCATACCCACCATGGATATGCCCACAAGTCTTGCACTTGGGATGAGTCATCCTTTGCTGATTCTGATGGCTTTTCTATCGTCCCTTTCCTAAACCTCCTCCTTTTCCTGATCCCTCGTTGTTATGGCTTGGGTGGAACTTTCTAGACTTATCCTCCTTGGTAGTGGTTAACCCTAAATATCCCATAATGGAAGGCTTCTGCAAACCCTATTCCCTTTCCTAATTGAGGGCCATGTCATGGGCTTCATCTATGCTTTTGGGATGGGAGTCTATGACTAGGGTTTTCAAATGGGCAACTAGGCAATCAACATAATGCTCCATGAGGTGGTCTTCAGTCTTAATAGGGGCATAATGTTCCAAAAGCCTAAACTTCTGAGTGTAATCAGCCACCAAGAGACTACCCTATTTAATCTCGATAAACATCTTCTCCTTCCTCTTCCTCTCTATTGTAGGCATAAAACATTCAGGGAAGAGGGCTTTGAAGGCTTCCCACCCCATGCTATCTTCTTCTACTCCCCTATTCCCGCCTTAGTTTTCCCACAAGATTTCCCCCCTCCCATAAGCAAAAGTGTGGCAAATTTGACATTTTTTCATTGGATACTTCTAGGGTACAAAAGGTGTTCTCCACCGATAAGATTTATGCTTCAACCTTATCCATGACTTCAGGCTGGTCCTCCTTCCAAATGGTATCTGGATTGAGCTTAATGAAATCAATGAAAGTCACCGCCTTCTTCCTAGATATGCTGGGTTTGGGGGTTCCTTTTAGACAAGGGTCTCCATGAAGTCTAGAAGGATTTTGTTTTATTCTTGCCACCTTTCTTTGGATGCACTATTGGGATTCAGTATCTTAGAGGTTTCAGGTTCCTTCCTCTTCAGAGAGGACAACTCTTTAGAGGCCTTGGAGTTACGGGTGTTGGGAGGCATCCTAAAATTAGGTGGAACCTATTAGATTTATCATCATTGTTTAAAGCATATTACATTTCATTATTCTTCTTTATTATTTATTAATGATCTTAATGTTATGATTTGTGTTGGATACCCTAAAATCCTTATCAGTCAGTTCTTAGGGCTTCTAAATAGAGTGACTCTTTTTCCTAACCTTATGTCATAGAGGTGAGAGGGAAAATATTTATAAACAAAGATGAGAGAGAAATTTTTTCTATAGAGTAGGTGAAAGGGAATATCTATAGATGAGAAGGGGTCCTAACTAAGGTATGTACAAGAAGTAGGAGACATTTAGGGTATCGACCAGGTAGACTTAAACTGCCATATAGGTAGCCTTGTGATTACCAAGCTAAGTGGCACGAAGATTTTAGCCAGACCCATGGCAGATGCTATCCTAGACACCTCCACCCTTCACATCCCTAACTCAAGGACTACCCTAGACTCACAATATGGTGAATTAAGGTCATGTGACCATCATGTGTAAACATTGGCTCTGATACCAACTGTGACGATCCCAATTTCTATAAACTTTCCATAATGACATTCCCAAATATGCATGCACTCATATCTATAGATGTCAAAAGGGAACATAAAAGAGATTGTGGTAGTCAACTAAAATATGAAAAGGAGACATATATTTGTTCACAAGAACCATTAAAGTAGTCACACAAAACAACATCAATTGTGAATAAAATCATACATATGTTATTCAAGAAAGAACAAGAGAATAATTCTACAAAATCAAAGTACATCAAATTCATAACATCCTATACATAATCTAGAGGAAAAGAATAACTATCTCAAAAAATAGAGATAAGGAGCAGCAATCTATGTAGCTATCCTCCATGAGCAATTACTAAATAGCTTCTGGTACTTTGAGATGCATACTTGTTCCTCGTACCTAGAAAATACAAGAAATAAAATCATCAACATAATATTTCTACATGGTTGGAAATATACTATACTATGCTAGAATATTTAAAATACTTGAAAAATAAGAAAAAGAAAAGAATGCCTTATTAAGGTGAAAGATCAGGTAAACCCAATGTATTGGTCATATTTCAACGAACGTGTATTACTATGGTGGACTTAGCACAAACATATATTGTTGGGCCCTATCCCCACATACCTTGTACCATTATGGATCTCCCCATATACCTTGTACCATTAGGGAGGCACTAGTCAACATTAATACTTTCCCTCTCTAATAGGGAGATTAATGAACCATCAATAACTACATTCCATTTTCTTTCCTTAGTGCTCCTTATGTTCATGAGGGAAATGACAATACATATATATGTACATCCAACAAGATATTCAAATACATGCAAGAAACTAGACATAATTATCATCTTGTATAACTAGTCTTATACTTATATCTATGTACCTTGAATCTTAGATCTAGATTCCACAAGGCAAGAATGAAAGAGTATGTCACCCTAAAAGAAAAATAAAAACCAAACGTCATTATGTGCCCTCAACACTACATATTAGGGTTTTAGACTAAATAGGGTTATCATCTATAGGTCTTGGCTTAGATAAGATTATTTTGAGGTTGGATCCTTATTTTAGGGCTTTGAGAGTGAATCATGTATATTGGATAATCAATTTTTCCTTTAACCATCATTATTACAAGAGAGAGAAATTGACCATTCATGTGGTATTAGGGAGTATCAAGCCCATTATTGAGCAATAGCCTAGGGTTTCGGGTTAGAGGAAACATGATTAGGTTTGTGTCTCAGGGTTATTCATAAATACTAATCCATATTATCATATTTATTGTCTATAAATTAATCTATAAAGAATACAAATTAAAGTCCAAAAATGGGTACATCGATTCTGGGATTGGATTTTGGTATATTTAATAATTTATATAGGTTCTCCTTATTTTTTTGAGAACGTGGGTATTTTATGGAGATTTTTCAAATACTGGAGCTATTTATAATAAGTTTTACAAAACTGACAATTCAGGTATTTTCCAGAGGAATAAAATGAAAATAAAAAAAAGATAGGGTGGTTGGGCCTCGCGGATCAGAGGAGGGATCCAGCTGCAAGGATCCTCCTCTTAACCCATCAGCCAACCTCGTCAAACAGAGTCGAGCCTAGTAGTGTAAAGTATGCAATTTCCCTTGGGATTATGATGATTGCACGTGACCAGGCATGCTCAAAATTGTGTTTCACACTGTTCGATTATTTGTTGCTCGCACCATGGAAGAAGCTTGTGATGCACAAAGGGGGGGGGGTGATGTGTAGAAATCGAGAGTAGGATGTTGGGTTCATGTTGAGGGGTCAACTGACCTCGTGAGGTCAAGCCGAGCTTGATTGGCCTAGAGGGAATGTCAGAGGTCGACTAGAGGCTATTCTATGATTGCTACAGGTGAAGAAGATAAAATAGGGATCGAGTGTTTTACCTACCCTCGGGCTGGAGTGAGGGGTCAAGAAGCACCACACATGGTTTGTGATGCTATGTGATTGCTCCCTATGGCTCAAATGTATCCTGACCTCAGCGGTGATGGATCTCTGGAGCTTGGTTGCAGTGGGTCATTGACCCATGTCTCTAGACCTTTGCAGCTCCAACAGGAGGTATCGATCACCTCATCTAGGTTCCAGGAAGGTGTGACCTCAGTTGATTGGAAGGTAGATGCTTTTGGAGTGAAGGGGGGTTTGGGGTCATGTGAGTTGAGGGTGGCTCAAGATCGAGGATGAAGGGGTGACCTTCGATGCAATCGAGGGTCAAGGATGAGAAAAGGGAGGATGGTGGAGCTACTGATGTCCTTTAATAGGTGTGAGGGGGTCTAGATGAGGTAGCCTTAAAATTTCCTCTCTCGTCAAGTGAGAGGGAGCAGACTTAGGTGATCATTCTCCCTGATTCGTAGGTGAGGGTGCTCAAGATAAGGTTTGTTGAGCTCATTTTCATGAGATAGCATTATCAAGTTAGAAGAATCTTCAAGATTCATAGCGAGGTGGTGGCTTGCTAGAGCTTGTATCTGATCTCACCTCCCCGCCCTTTGCGAAAGGTAGTAGACAAGTCCCCGGCCATTGGATCCTCACGTGATTCGTGATCAAGAAGATCAAACTGCTAGAAATGTAGGGCTAATACTAAAGGCATGTGCCCTGGGGTACGTGACATCATTTTTGATCAAATAAATCTAGAACTTAGGTCCTATGTTAGAAATAAATGCTATAATGTGTATACTTTCTAAAGCTTGTCACTCCTAATTAGCTTTTCCTATTAGGATGAAATTTTAAACCAAGCTTAATGATGATATTATCTAGCCATGGTAGACAATTGAGAGTCAAACTCATATGTTTATTATATAAGTTGACTATACACAACAATATATGGATTTCATCTACTATGAAATTAGGGTTTGGATTTTTATGAAATTGATAATCACTTTTAACCAGTTAAGCAAGGGAAAAGGTAGATGCTATTTTAGTAAATACTCAAATTATAAGAGAGAGAAAATATAAGTAAAACTCACTCTATCACATTCACCCCTCCTTTTTAAGAATTTGTCCCCAAAATTGAAGCAACTCTAAAGATATGAGGATATTTCTGCTCAACCTCAAATTTGAGCTCCCAAGTGGAATAGGTCTAATCATGGTGGCTCTAGAGAACTTTCACCATATCTATATGCCAATTACTATGAAGATCCTTTGTCTGGAAATCAAGAATTTTGACTGGGGACTCAACATAAGACAAATCATCTTTTAGCTCAAGAGGTTCATGATTTAAAATGTGATAAGGGTCCTTGACATAAGGCTTTAGGTTGGATACATGAAATACATTACACATGACACTATATTGAGGTGTCAAGGCAAGACGATAGGCAATTCACCAACTCTATCTAGGATCTCAAAGGGTCAATAGAATGAGGATTAGGCTTTCCCTAATTCTTGGACAAAGATTGAATCAGTTAGATCTTCAGAAAGGCATGATCACCTTCTTTGAACTGAGGTTCCTGTCAGTGAGCATTTGCATAAATATTCTATCTATCTTGTTCTTTCTTCATCCTCTTCCTAATCAGTGCAACCTTGCTTGTATACAATTTAATTTCCTTATATTTCATCAAGGTATGTTCCCCAACGTCACCCTAGTATAGCTAAGATCTACAAGGTTGGTCATAGAGAGCTTCATAGGGACCAATACTCGCCTGATAGCTATTATTATATGTAAACATAGCTAAAGGAAAATAGTAGTCCCACTAGCCTTCCCAATCAAGAACACAAGCTCATAGAAGATCCTCTAAAATCTGTACTGTGTGTTTTGACTGACCATCTGTCTGTGGATGGTAGGCTATACTGAAGTTCAATTTGGTGCCCAGTTCTTCTTGAACCTATTTCCACTACTTTGAGGTGAACTATGGGTCCTTGTCTGAGACAATGGATGCCGGAACTCCATATAGATGTACAATATCCCGTATAAAGAGGTTGACCAGCTCAGATACTTTGGCAGTAGTCTTCATAGGGAGAATGTGAGCTGACATTGTGAGACGATCCACTATAACCCATGTAGTGTCATATCCCTTCCAGGTCCTGGGTATCCTCACCATGAAATCCATAGTGATGTGTTCCCATTTCCATTCTGAGATTTCAAAAGATTGCAGTAAACCACCTAGACTATGGTGTTCTGCCTTAATTCTCTGGCATGTCAGACATCTAGACATGAATTCAACAATATCATGCATCATGCCCCTCAACCATAACTAGCATTACAGGTCTTTGTACATCTTAGTTGTGTCAGGATGAACTATGTACTTTGACCCATGTACCTCACTGAGAATCTTTGTCTTCACTAGTGACTGCTGAGGGACCCACATACGGTTCTCGTATGGAATACCACTGTCGAGACCCAAAAATAGTGGTGTTTGAGGATTTGTTAGGAGAGAGGAGAGATCTATAAGACCAAAACTTGCTTTTTGTGCCTCAACAAGTTTAGATTGAAGACTAGATATAATAGAGATATTGTTAATCTGGTGATGATCAGACAAAAACTATGTCTTCCAGCCCATCAAATCCTCCATATTCCTCCATTCAAGAATAGATAAAGATGCACATACTGCCCTTTTTCTTCTAAGTGCATCAACAACTACATTAGCTTTGCCTGGATGATATCTGATAGTAAAATCATAGTCCTTTAGATACTTGATCCATCAACATTGATGCAAGTTTAGATCCTTCTAAGTCAGGATGTACTTCAGGCTTTTGTAGTCGGTAAAGATATCAAATGTCACCCCATACAGGTAGTGCCTCTAGATTTTAAAAGAATGAATGATTGTAGGTAGATCCAAATCATGCATGGGATAATTAAGCTCATTAGGTTTTAGATGTCTGGATGCAAAGGCCGCCACCTTTTTGTGTTGTTGTAGGATACATCCTAACCCATTTCTTAAAGCATTAGTGAAGATCATGAACCCTTCATTGCCAGGTAGTAGGACTAGAATAAGAGTCGATGCCAACTTCTACTTTAATTCCTAGAAACCAAACTCACAAGTAGCTGACCAGATGAAGTGCTCGTCCTTCTGAGTCAGCTTAGTTAGAGGAAGTGACACTTTGGAGAAGTTCATAATAAAGAAACAATAGTATCTGACTAGACCCAAGAAGCTTTGGATTTTAGAAGGAATTTGAGGAGGTTACCAATCAAGTACATCAGATATTTTAATAGGACCAATAGATATGTTACCCCCATAAATGACATGCCCAAGAAAGATGACTTTATCAATCCAAAATTTGCATTTAGAAAGTTTTCCATAGAATTGTTGGGCTTGAAGGATTTCAAGAACGAACTTTAATTGCTCATGATGTTTTTCCATAGAGTCAAAATAAATCATGATGTCATCGATGGAGACGACCACAAACTCATCAAGATTCAGTTGGAAGACTTTGTTCAACAGATTCATGAATATGCCAGGTATGTTGGTCAACCCAAAAGGAATCACTAGGAACTCATAATGCCCATAACAAGTTCTAAAAGCATTTTTAGAAATATTAGAATCTTTGACATTGAGTTGATGGTAGCCAGAATGAAGATCAATTTTTTAGAAAACCTTGGAAGTAGGAAGCTGATAAAAGAGGTCATCAATGCAAGGGAGAGGATACTTTCTTTTAATAGTGGCTTGGTTCAACATGTGGTAGTCAATACACATACACATAGAACCATCTTTCTTTTTGACAAAAAAAACAAGTGCACCCCAAGGGGAAACACTAGGATGTATAAACCTTTGTCGAGAAGTTCTTACAACTATTTCTTCTATTCCATAAGCTCAGTAGGAGCCATCCTATATGGTGCCCTAGAAATCAAAGTTGTTCGACGAAGAAGGTCTATGGAGAACTCAATGTCTATATTTTGAGGCATCCCAAGAAGCTCTTCCAGAAATACATCAAGAAAATTGCGTACCACCTCTAGTCATACTACAGACCCATTTTTAGGATTGGACTCTGAGACTAATGCTAGGAAGACATTACATCCTTTAGAAATGAGTTTTTTAGCTTTAAGAGAAGAGATTATAATATTATTATAAAATCTGCTTCTCCTAGAGATCACCACGGGACAAGTATGAGGCTGAGAGAGGACTACCATTGTAAGGACCCTGACCCAGGTTTTGGGCTAAACCTCTTTGATTTGCTTATGAAAGGTGCTTATAACCTTAATCTAATCTCTTTAGATGTTTTTTTATCATGTCACAAGCTCATGTTTCCAGTTTGGTCCAGTTTGGATGTTGTTTGAGCTATGTTAGCTTGTTTTGGACCAAAGTGCAATTTACCCAAAGTAAGGGGTTATATTGCAATATGTCACATGTAAAGAATTCCTTTAGTTATCTTTCATCATTAGAAATAGAATGATGTTGTGGGGCACCTTGTTGAGGACCTATGTTTCAGTATTGAGCTTGGTTGGTTCATGTTTATGCGCTTTATGTGCTAGTTTTGGTGTAAATAGCAAATTACCCAAAGTGGAGGGTCAACATGCAATTTATCAACTCTATAGTCACCTCCCTTCTGTTTTGCATCATCTATAATGTGGATGGAGGTAGGGGCACCTTGTTTTGTTGATAGATGAGGAGTGACATCTCTATATGGTCTTTATATCACATATGTGTCACATAGGCCACCTTGTCCTTTAGTGTATCGGCTAAGGCTTGAAGGTGTTTCGCCCAAGAGAGGTGTGTTGGCCATGGCAGTTGCCCATCTAGATGATACACATCCTAGAGTGTATCACCAGGCCATGCAGGAACTTCTAGGGAGGCAACAAGTGGCGTTATGAGCTAGAGCAAGTGGCACCTTGGTTTATGTGGTTATGACACCTCTCCCTTGCTACCTCTCTCTCCCTTGGTGTATATAACTCCCTTCCTCCTTAGCCAAGAAATACTTTTCGGCCACCTTTCCCCTACCTGTATGGGACGAGCATGGGAGCTTTGGGAGCTAAGGATGACTCCCATGGAGCATGGAGGGGCAAGCTCCTTGGCATTGGAAACTCCTTGCTCAAGATTTGACCTTGGTGAGTCATGCGTCTTTGCTAGTTTTTCCTTGTGCTTTCTTCTTCACCTTCCTCTTCCACTCTCATCCATGTATAGGCCCTTGATAATAGTAAGCAAGGTCGTGTTTATCTCCCTTCCTTTGTTCTTCTTGAGCTATACATAACCATGGTTTCTTCTTCTTCTTCTTCTTCCTTTGTTTCTTGAGGTGATGATGATGGTGTCGAAGGCATGTTTGGGGCTTTGGATGGGTGTTGTTCTTGGAGAAGAACGTGAGTTTTCTGCTTGTATCAAGAATCTTGATGCCTTTATTGGAGATCCTCTTAAGGTGGGTTACATAACTCTTCACCATCTCTATTATGCACACTCTCCATATATGTATATAATGGTTCTTGTACTTAAATCGTTACCTTTTCTACATGATTGATATATATATGTAACTTGGAATCTTATCTAATGGGAATGCTACGTTTTATTACTGCCTTTAGATTGTTTTCCTTGTGCAAGATGGTAATGGGTGGCTAGAGGTTGAAGATGACTAGCCCGATATGGGGCTTTACCCGATACAACTATGCTTTGCCCGATACAGTGCCTTATTTAATGAGTTATGCTTTGGTTGATGGTTTGTGGCAATATCCCTTTCTCTCCTTTGGACTTGAAAGGTGAGCCTATGGACTAGATGTTGGGGAGCTATGATGTGGTGATCGATACCTCTTTCCTACCCTAGGGTTAAGGTTTGGACGATATGGTTGGTGGACACCTAGTTGATCCCTTGGCTGATATGTGCTCTAATTGGTGGCTCCTTGAGGTTGTTGTCTGATACCCTCTTCTAGAGTTGAGCCTTGGGTGATATGATAAGTGAACATTTCATTGACCGTGTGACTGATGTTCGCATCTACCCAAGATGATGGTGGTTGGCCGACATAATACCCTAACCTTAGTGTCTTGGACGATATGGAGCTTCAATCCTAGCTTGGGCGATAGGGTTGTCCAGGGTGACATGAATGATCTACCCTTGTTGCATGCCATGGACTTGAGGTTAATGATGACCAACTTGGTATGGTTCTTGTACCCTTGCACGATACACCTTTTTGGTTCCCTGAACGATACCCCCCTCATCTAGGGTTTGCCTTGAACATTATGTTGCCCGATATGACTCCTTACCATGGTAGTATTGTTGGGCAATATGGATAAGTCTTGAGCCTAGAATTATGAAACCCTAGGTGGGAGATACCATGTCTGCCTCCCTGGCCGCTATGTGCGTGGTTGAGGGGCTTTTGTGTCTGGTATGAGG
This sequence comes from Alisma plantago-aquatica, assembly GCA_963693085.1. Lineage (NCBI taxonomy): Eukaryota > Viridiplantae > Streptophyta > Magnoliopsida > Alismatales > Alismataceae > Alisma > Alisma plantago-aquatica. The sequence continues at coordinate 635,313,844 of OY856413.1, read as the reverse complement.
TTTGTGCTTGCACAACCCTCTCTCAGTGAGTTGCCTGACATGGTGCCTTAGTGGTCACCCTGCCCGTGGACAACATGGAGCCTTGAGTGATAGAGTTTCCCTAACCCTAAGCTGACTGGTACGGGTACTCTTGTTGTGATGATTCCTTACACGATATGTTGGGTGCCCAATATGGTGCTCCATGAGTGACAAGGATATGAGGATGGGCGATATGGACGATCCCTTGATATGCTGCCTGATATCAACAACCCTAGAATTTTATAAGTGTGTAGGTGTGCATGGTTTGGGTGACATCAGGGATAAGTTTGTGGCTGATACCCCACAAGGAGATATGTTACCTTGGCCAATATGCCTTGCCTGAAAAATGGTCTCTCTCTTGGATGATTACCCAACATGAGTTCGTACTTGATAGCTTGGATGGTCCTAGGGTTGATGTTTGGTCGGTACATGTGTTGATCTTGAAAGTACCTTGAACGATAGGGTACCATGGGTGTCATGGCAACATTGAAGTAGTGTAACTTGGGTGGTATGAAAGCCCCTTGAGTATCTTGACGTGTTAACCAAGTAGGTGTGCTTGTTGGGCACCATGATCTTGGTCGATATGGTCTTAGGTGGTAGAGAGTTGGGGGTTGCTCAGTGTGAAACCCTAACCCTAATGGGTGGTAGGGTTTTGGATGATAGATGTCACCCATGTGCTACACAATGTCTGGTTGCTCGATACCACCCTACATGTGGATGCACGATACATGTTATAGCCCTAGTGGCACGATGCCCCCTTTGTGCATGAATGTATGACATGCTGATAGCCGACAATCTTGGGCGAGAATTGGTACTCTATCTGATACTCCCTTTTTGTGAGGGATTGTTTGGTCGCAATATGCTTTTGGTGAGGGTAGGCGACACCTTTAGTGAGGGTTGTGCCTAACCTGATAAACCTATGCATGTTTCTTGAGCTTACACCTTTGATCATGATGAGCTATGACAAGATAGGTTGAGAACCCTTGTAAAGTGGTTACCTATGGTTAATGAAAGATGAACTTCTGATTAAGTTGGATGGTGGATCATGGTGTATGATCCTTAAAGTTAATCCTTAGGGATGATGTGCATATGTTTTAAGATATAATGTATGATAGGATACCCATGATGTGGTAACAATAGTATGTATTGATTTATACACCGGTTATGACATTAATCTGCATATGTTCATAATAATCGAAGAATATTCCAATGCTATAAACCTTAATCTTGATGATATGATAATCAAAGACATGTTCATGAGATATGGGGCATGAAGGATGCTTACAGTTTGATAACAATAATCTAAATTGACTACATACACAACTATGAACATGGATGTTGTTCCAATCATGTGCACCTAAATTCTTGATAGCATGATGATCATAATATGTTCTCTAAGACCTATGTTCTATGTTTGGTTATCCAGTTATCTCTTTCTTATGCAAGCTAACCATGCATGTATGTTGAATTCATATCCAAGTAAGAGCTATGGGGATTATATGATTACATGCTTTGTACAACACTTGATATATGTGCAATATCTAAGTAATAATGATATGTCTTGTTGATGAGATAACATATATCACCAGTATGATGAGAAAGGCATGTTGAGGTGTGATCCTCTAGTGATGACATGAGGGATTGATATTCCCTAATGATGTTGATGATGCCTTGAGAGGCACTAGTGTAATGTGATGAACTCATGGATTGATATCCCATGATGATGTGAAATGATGAAGCCTTGAGAGGTAGTAGCACTATGAGATAATGTGAGGTATTTATATCCCATGGCAATGTGATGATTGTTGAAGGCAATGGAAATAGCAGTAGCAACATAACACCAATGTAATGAATCTAATGTTGTTCATGTTTTATACATGGTTGCTTAATACAACATGTTTGCCCCAAAAATCTACTTAAAATACATTAACTAATTACAGATGAATCTCTCATGTAGTTTGCCCTGGCCATAGAGCCATCATCGTCAGTAGCTGGTGATGGTGAAACATGTTCTCCTGCTGGTTAACCTGGAAGCGCATATTATTGAATATGTGTGGTTTCTCCAAGCTGAAAATGAGGAGGTTAGACTGCAACTTCGGTTGTAGACTCAAGATGTGTATAATAGCATGGTGAACAGGCCCATGTCCGTATAGTATCATGCTTAGGGCAAATACGGAACATTAGTTGAGGCCTTGTTTGTATGGTTGATCTAGTTATAATCTGCAGTTTATCATATGAACCTTATATCAGGTGATGAGTTCTTATAAATCTTATCTTGTCAATCATGTTCCATAAATAGTACCTAGTTATAGGCCTCATGAATATCTTGGTAAGTTTGTTGGTAAGATTAGCCCTGCTCAGTATACTGCTCTTATAATTTGCTTATATCAGTCTTATGTGATCATAATAAAGTTGATAGAGGGTTATGTTTCTCGCTGGGACTGTGTCTCACCCCACTGGTTAATAACCCTTTTTAGGTGGACGTGCCTAGCGAGATGAAGATCATGTGGTACACATGTTATGCAGAGGTATCGTACCTGGTGGGATAGATAGGGTCTAGCAATAGAGTCCTATGTGTCATCCCTGTACACTCAGGTCTTCAGGAGAGCTTTTCAATGTTTCTTGTACAAAGATCGATGTACAGTTCCCAGTATGTATCTTGATGTAAAACATCATGGCAAATAGTTATTTCATGTAACGCAATGATGGGAAATCATGTTGTAGCACCTTGGAAATATGCTATGAAATGAAAAGTGTTAGCTCAGATATTATATGTTTCATCTTGTGGTGCTTGTTGTGAATCACTTTTAATTTCCCGTGTTTTTCGGTAATCCACTCGTTAGCATGTAATCGTGTTTTGTTGTGGATGGGGTGTTACAACCATCTAGTTGCTACACTGAATTCGAGCATGATACTTGTATATTCAATCCATACCGACTATAATATCAATGTATTCCATAGTTAAGAGGATGAATTCAAAGGTCATGTCCTGATTTTCAAATTTTAGAGGTAAGACATCCATTTTCTATTGGGCAGTGAGTATTTTTCCACTAGGAGTAGTCACATCCAGGATATATCCCAAGTCCCTTATATGCAAGTGTAACATAGATGCCAAATTTTAAGAAATAAATGTATTTGTGGATCTAGAATCGAATGAAGATTTATCAGGATGATCTTTCAAGAATAATATGTCTATAAAAGATAATTATGTTATGAATAATTTGGATGCATTTGAACAGATAGTAGATATATGAAAAAGATTTTTTTGTTACCTTCAACAAGTTGCCTGGGATTTGCCTTAGCTTCCTCTGCAGTCACTACAAACACTCTAACATTGCGGTGTCCCTGAGGGGGAGGAGCACCTACTGTAGGATTACCAAAGATGGAGGGAGTCAGAAACTTGGTGATGAAATGGCCCTCCTTGTAGTTATAGCAGACCGGCTTAGTATGGTGGCATACCCCACCATACAAACACCAACAAGTCTTGCACTTGGGATGAGTCATCCTTTGCTGGTTCTGGTGGCTTTTCTATCCTCCCATACATGAACCTCCTCCTTTTCCTGATCCCTTGTTGTTATGGCCAGGGTGGAACTTTCTAGACTTATCCTCCTCGGTGGTGGTTAACCCTAAGTATCCCATGCTGGAAGGCTTCTACAAACTCGGTTCCCTTTCCTACTTGAGGGCCATGTCATGTCCTTCATCTATGCTTTTTGGGACAGGAGGCCATGACTAGGGTTTTTAGATCGGAAGCTAGGAAGTCTACATAATGCTCCAAGTGGCGGTCTTCAGTCTTAATAGGGGCATAATGTTCTAGATGCCTAAACTTCTGAGTGTAATCTTCCATAGAGAGACTACCCTGTTTAAGCTCGATATACATCTTCTCCTTCCTTTCATCTCAGCTACAGGCATTAAATGGTTAGTGAAGAGGGTTTTGAAGGCTTCCCACTACATGTTATCTACTTCTTCTCCCCTACTCCCGCCATAATTTTGCCACCAGATTTTTGCCCCTCCCTTAAGAAAATGTTCTGAAAATTTGACCTTCTTTTCATTAGGTACTTTTAGGGTACAAAATGCATTCTCCACCAACAAGATCCAGGATTTAACCTTATCCATGACTTTAAGCTGGTCCTCCCCCAAAAAGGTATCATGATTGAGCTTAATGAAATCTAAGACAGTCATCTCCATCTTCCTAGATGAGCTGGGTTTAGGGGTTCATTTTAGGGAAAGGGTCTCCATGAAGTCTAGAAGGATTTTCCTTTGTTCATCCCACCTTTCTTTGGCTGCACAATCGAGATCAGGTATCTTAGAGGTTTCAGGTTCCTTCCTCTTCTTAGAGGGCGAATCTTTGGAGGTCTTAGAGTTATGGGTCTTGGGAGGCATCCTAAAATTAGGTGGAACATATTAGATGTATCATCATTTTTTAAAATAATATTATAGTTCATTATTCATCTTTATTAGTTATTAATGATCTTCATGTTATGATTTGTGGAGAATACCCTAAAATTCTTATCAGTCGGTCCTTAGGACTTCTAAATAGATTGAGTCTTTTTCCTATCCTTATGTCATAGAGGTGAGAGCGAAAATATTTATAAACAGAGATGCGGGGGAAATTTTTACTAATAGAGGAGGTGAGAGGGTATATCTATAGATGAGAAGGGTGCTAATTACGGTATGCCCAAGATGTAGGGGACATTTAGGGTATCATCCATGTAGACTTATATTGCCATACAACCTTGTGATTGCCAAGCTATGTGGATCAAAGACTTCAGCCAGACCGACAGTAGATGTTATCCGAGACACATCCACCCTTCACACCCCTAATTCGAGGACTATCCTAGACTCACAATAGGGTGAATGAAGTTCATGTGACCATGATGTGTGAACATTGGCTCTGATACCAAATGTGATGACCCCAATTTATGTAAACTTTCCTTAATGACATTCCCAGATATGCGTGCACTCATATCTACAGATGTCAAAAGGGAATATAAAAGAGATTGTGTAGTCAACTAAAATATGAAAAGGAGCCAGATATTTGTTCACAAACACCATTAAAATAGTCACACGAAACAACATCCATTGAAAATAAAATCATACATATGTTATTCAGGAAAGAACAAGAGAATAATTCTACAAAATCAAAGTACATAGGATTCATATTATCCTATACATCATTTAGAGGAAAAGAAGAACTAACTAAAGATAATAAAGATAAGGAGCAACAATCTATCTATCTATCCTCCATGGGAAATTACTTAATAGCTTTTGGTACTTTGAGATGCATTACTTGTTCCTTGCACCTAGAAAATATGAGAAACAAAATGATCAACATAATGTTGGTACGTGGTTGCAAATATATTGTACTATGATGGCATATTTAAAATACTTAAAAAAGAACAAAAAGAAAACAAAGCATTATTAAGGTGGAAAATCAGGTAAACCCAATTAATTAGTCATATCTCAATGGACATGTATTATTATGGTGGACTTAGCACAAACATATATTATTGGGCCCTATCCCCACGTACCTTGTACGATTAGGGATCTCCCAATGTACCTTGTACCATTATGGAGGTGCTAGTCAACATTAATACTTTCCATCTCGAATAGGGAGATTTATGAACCATCAGTAACTACAATCCATTTTCTTTCCTTAGTGTTCTTAATGTTCAACACAGAAATGACAATACATATAGATGTACATCCAACAAGATATTAAATACATGCAAGCAACTACTCATTATTATCATCCAATAAAATTATTCTTAACTTATATTCACGTACCTTGAATCTTAGATCTGGATTCCACATGTCTAGAATAAAAGAGTAGGAATCCCTGAAAGAAAAATAAAAACCTAACATCATTATGTGCCCTCAACACTTCATATTAGGGTTTTGGACTAAATAGGATTCTCATATATAGGTCTTGGCTCGAATCAGAGTATTTGGAGGGTGGATCCTTATTTTAGGGTTTTGAGAGTGAATTGTATATTGGATAATCAGTTTTTCCTTTATTCTTATTTATTACAAGGGATAGAAATAGACCATTCATGTGGTATTAGGGAGTATCAAGCCCATTATTGATCAATATCCTAGGGTTTTGGGTTAGAGGGAGCATGATTAGGTTGGTGTCTCAGGGTTTTTCATAAATATTGATCCCTATTATCATATTTATTTTCTATATGTTAATCTATAAAGAATACCAATTAAACTCCAAAAAGGCGTGAATCGGTTCTAGGATTGTATTTTGGTATATGTAATAATTTATATAGTCTCTCCTTATTTTTTTGAGAATGTGGGTATTTTATGGGGATTTTTTGAATATTGGAGCTATTTATAATAGTTTTACAAAACTAACCAATCAAGTATTTTCTAGAAAAATAAAATGAAAATAAAAAAGACAGGTTGACCGGGCCTCACTGATCAGAGGTGGGATCTGTGTCTATGGATCCTCCTCTTAACCTGCAAGCCAATCTCGTCTATAAGAGTCGAGCCTAGGGGTTCTAAGGACACAATTGCCTTTGGGATTCTGATGTTTGCTTGTGACCAGGCATGGTCAAAATTGGGTTTCCCTCTATTCGATTATTTGCTGCTCGCGCCATGGTAGTAGCTTGCGATGGACAAAGGGCTCTATGGCTAGAAGTCGATAGGAGGGTGTTGGGTTCATGTCAAGGGCTTGGTTGACCTCGTGAGGTCAAGCTGAGATTGACTGGCCAAGAGGGAATGTCGGAAATCGACTAGAGGCTATTCTGCGATCGCTACAAGTGAAAAAGATGAAATAGGAATCAAGAGTTTTACCAATCCTCGGGTTGGAGTGAGGGGTCAAGAAGCTCCACATGGGGTTTGTGATGCTATGTGATTGCTCCCTGTGTCTCCAAAATGTCCTGACCTCACCGGCGAGGGAGCTCTGGAGCTTGGTTGCAGTGGCTCATTGATCGGGGCCTCTGGACCTTCGCGGCTCCAACAGGAGGTATTGATCCCCTCGTCGAGGTTCCATGAAGGTGTGACCTTGGTTGATTGGAAGGTGGAGGCCTCCAGAGTGAAGGGGGGTTTGGTGTCAGGCGATTTGAGGGCGGCTCAAGGTCGGGGATGAAGGGGTGACCTTTGATGTAATTGAGGGTCAAGGATGAGAAAAGGGAGGGTGGTGGAGCTACTAGCATACTTAAATAGGTGTGAGCGGGTCTAGATGAGGAAGCCCTAAACTTCCCTCCACCGCCAGGTGTGAGGCGTGATGACTAAGGGGATTTTTCTCCTTAATCTCAAGGAGAGCTAGCTCAAGATAAGGTTTGTTGAGCTCATTTTCATGAGATAGCATTATCAGGTCATAAGAATCTTTGAGATTGATAGTGAAGTGGAAACTTGTTGGAGCTTGGGTATGATCTCACCTCCCCGCCCTTTGCGGGAGGTAGGAGACAAGTTCTCAGCCATTGGATCCTTATGTGATCCACGATCAAGGAGATCAGACAGCTGGAAATGTAGCGCTAATGCTAAAGGCCCACGACCAGGGGTGTGTGACATCATTTCTTATCAAATGAATTGAGAACATAGGTCCTATGTTAGAACTAAATGCAATAATGTGCATATTTTCCAAAGCTCATAAATCCAAATTGGCTTATCCTATTAGGATGCAATTTTAAACCAAGCTTAATAATGATATTATCTAGCCATGGTAGAGAATTAAGAGTCAAACTCATATGTTTGTTGTATAATTGGACTATATACCCTAATACATGGATTTCACCTTCTATGAAATTAGGGTTTGGATTTTTCTGAAATTGATAATCACTTTTAACCAATTAAGCAAGGGTAAAGGTTGATGGTATTATGGGAAATAATAAATTACAAGAGACATAAAATATAAGTAAAAACTCACTCTATCACATAGATGGTAGTGAGATGTTGACCGGCCTAAATCTTACGTCTAAAAAGGAGTGGATCTTGAGTAGTCATAATTTTAAGAAAGTAACCCGACACTTAGACCCCTATAACTATTACACGGGGTCTGATGTAGTAATCGGGGTCAAACCACTGGGACAAGGTTGGCAAGTGTTAATCATATAAAATATCATGCTCATATGCTCCAGATAAAAGGGGTAGACTAACAGGTGTTCCCAAAGGAACGATGGAGTTCAAACCAAGATAAAACAAATAACCAAAGAAATGAAGAACAAGGCATAACAAAATAAGACAGAAACAAAGATACGAAAGGGAAACTTGGATTGGGTTTCAGCTACTAAGACTTCTCACCAACATGCAACATCATCTCTTCCTTTTGTATACTCTTATCAAGATTACAAGCAACCATAAATGTGTCTATTCCCTTCTCTCTCAAGACAAGGATAGATCTAAGTCTAGACATAACCTCTCTTTCGAGATGACTACACAAAAACCACACAACAAAACGTATGATCATCAAGATTTAGCATTCCAACATTCTCATGCAGTCACACTACTCCATAACACAAGATAAAAGTGATATTACTCTCTTGAGATATCAACAATCAAACATCACAAGATGGTAGCTAAGCATACATGTGAAGCATTAAAACCGGTGCATGGAGATCATCTTGATAAGAATATATGTATATCCAAAACGGAGAGACAATATACATTTTGGGACAGCCTTAGTTGCTACTCCCAACCCAAGTTAAGAAATTTAGCTACACATGTTCACGGGTAGCATAACAACGTTACAGGAAGATAGATACATCAAGTTGTATGAAGTGATGAGGGAAGTACAACTAGATGGAAGTGATAGATCTAGATAGAGAGAGAAGAACATGATACAACTCAATACTTATTCAAATCTAGATCATGAGGGTCGATGGTGTCGACGGTCTTCTTCTCTCAAAGGAGATGGAGCCTTCAGTCTTCTCTCTCCTCAACTTCTGCCTTTGGAGATCCAAGTCTGATTGGATGGATGAATGGCGATGAGTCTAGAAAGTGGCAACACTTCGTGGTACTATCAAATCTGATCTATCTTCCCCTCCCTTTGATAGTATGGGTGGGTAGCCTATTTATAGGCACACTCCACTGGCTTAACCCCTTGACCGCAGTTAAGGTCTGGTCTTGGACAAAGCTTGATCACGGTCGAGGCCTTATCGCTATTCTTCACTTGTTCGAGGTTAGTTGATCCCCTGCCTTGGTTACGGTCTGGTGAACTACCTCCTCAGGTGAGGGTCACGGTCGAGGTTTCTTTAGCACCCCCCTCGGTCGCGGTCTAGGTGATGCCCTTCTTGATCGCGGCCATGGCTCTCTGTAGAGTCACGGTCGAGGTCTGTCTTGAGGTCATGATCCCAAAGACTTTGAGTACAAATTGATCTTGAGCGTGAGACATTAGGGTGAACCAAGAGTCCTCAACCATGATGAGATGGTCCATGCTGGATGAATGGGTCACGGTCGAGGTGTTGACTGTGACTTGGGCTAGATATGTACCTAAAATCAAAGGGGAGAATGTGTAAGTGAAGTATTTGACATAATATGCTAAAATAGTGGGGAAAGTTAGCAAAAGATATACTAGGAAGGTATAAGATGTATATAAAAAGTGCATAAAATAAAGTGTTATCAACTCCCCCAAACTTAGAATCAAGCATGTCCTCAGGCTAAGTGTAGGCTCGAAAACATAGAGAGAAAGGGCAACTTGTATGACAAAAAATTGCAAAACTTAACATTACTGTGTTATCTCATTCTTGCAAGAAGACTTTCATGGTATGCTTCCTCAACCCCTTAAAGTCGCATTCCTCCCTTTTATATCTAGGGTTGTACAACTTCAAGTTCTTGCCATTTCCTTCGATTGTAAAATGTTTCTCCTTCTCAACGTATCACCCCTTCCCTTTAGGTTTCTAACCTTACTAATACAACATCTCCTCGAGGGGTAGCTTTCACACTCTTTCTTTATTTTCAGTTGGCCCTATGCTAATGTGTTTGGGTAGGCTTTAGGCCTTAAGTATTTTCCTCTTCTCCTGAGCTCCCTCACCCACAACTGTCATAAGGACAGTGTTTCCCTTTTGGGCATCTGACTTTAAGTCATGTGGTTATATGAGTCTATTCCATATTTGAGGTGGGTATGTTTGGATTTAAGGTTCTACTTACGAGCACGACATATCAGCATTTGTGAGTGTAGCCATACACCGGCCGTGCAAAGACTTTTGGAATCTTTTAGAAACAACTCTCATTATATATATATATATATATTTTCTTATTGGACTTTTACACCTCCTTTCTGGCTTGGGCGAGAGGGATTTAAGCGGTCTTCTGGGCATCCAAGCCTCTTTTTAGTCCCAAGCAGGGATGGATTTACTCAAAAGGGTAGTTGTTTCCTTCTCTATAGAGATAAGGATTTTTTGGTTGGAATAGTCAGGTGAGAGTGGTTGGTTAAGAGTATGGCTAGATGAAGTTCTCTACTCTCCAAGGGTTTCATGAGCAAGGTTGTTGCATACACAATGTCTTATTGCAAGAATGAGATAGAGTAGTGTTGTTATGTTTCTCATTTCATCTTTATGTGTATTAGCTTCTTGTATATTTCTCTCTAGGAAAATGGTAGTACTACAACTTTTAGCAAGAAAATAGACTAAATTCTAAGGTGACTTCACAAAAAAAATTTAGGGGCAAGAGTAGCTAGGCAGAGTTAAGAAATGTACATGTAAAGTTTGTGGAAATTTTGAAAATTTGAGAGGTAAAATGGTGAATAAATTGTACCTCTCTAGCATGTTTATGACTCCTCCCCCAAACTTATCTTTCACCCCGTCCCGGGGTGTCAAAATTTGAGTGAGACGTGTAAATGGGCTCTCTTTATTTTTTATTGTCTTTTTTGGAGGCCCACTTGGACTCGAGGATCATGCTCGTGTGTACTCCTCACAGCAGATGATACTACTTGTAGTGCATCTTCTCCACTTTTGTGCTCAGGTTGGCTAGGGACGTCAGCCATGATAGACAATAGAAGTCGTCATCGTTTGACAGAGGCACCTATTGGGGGCTCCTATGGAAGAACTACAACTTCTTGAAGTCTTTACCTGTCGTGTGGTTGTACCCTTTGCCATGACTTTTCAACATATCAACAATCGCCTCTGTGCATGTGACAACCTTTTCTTCTGTTGGGGTCTTTGTGGTAGTCATGTTTATCTCCTTGTTCAATCCAAAGGTTCCATCTAAGTTGTTATATAATATTACAGTCCTTTTTATGATATCTACCACCAGCAAATTCCAATGACTGTCGTGAAGAATTAGAAGGAAGAAGTAATCTGGCAAGGACGTCGTGAGGCATTGATGCATGTGTTCCTTCTCGCCTGATCTTTTATCTTTTATTATGTCATCTACCAGCAGGATGTATGCCATATGTATGTTTGGCATGTTGTCACTCAAGAGGGCCTGGTAGGCTGACATTCTTCTTACTGATAGGTAACCTCCTATTCTGAGCATGTCTCGGAGGTCATCCTTCAGCACACATATCCCTTCTCTATCAAAGATAGCTTCTACCAGTGAGTCATCTTCTTTCAAGGACTCCATTATGATTTTTAGTGATTTTGAAGATAATCTTACATAGATCCATCTGTCAAAATCCTAGAAAGTTGGTATTATCTCTCCTACCGGTCCATCTGGTCTTACTTCTAACAGATGATCACCAACATCATAATAATGAAGTGGTGATCGACACAAAGAACATCATATAGAACTTCTTGCATCCCGATAAAGGCTATGGTGGTTAACATCACATCTTAAGAACTGTCTCTTTGTATCACCCTGAACAAGCACACTTGCTCTCATCAGACCCTCCAGTCTGGATCATACTAACCATTAGTATGGGGTGATAAACTGTACAAACACTGAGCTCTTCATGTATCTACTTCCACCTCATGGAAGTGAACCTTGGTCAAACCCAAGAACTTTTGAACTTGCATCATGGTGTGGTTGAACCATCTTCTCCCTTAAGTAGTTCAACCGAATCTGTCTCGTGACAACACTCTTCCTTTCTCATGTCATCTAGGTAAGGCGATCTACCATAACCCATATTGTATCTTGGCCTTCTTGGTCTAGGAGAGACTCACCACATCCATAGTGAAGAACTCCCGTTCCCTCTCAGGAACTCTCTATACTTTATATCCATGCACTGGGGTAATGGTGTTCGTCCTTCACCTCCTGGCTTGCATGGCCACATGCTACACACAACTTTATGAAATCATGAACGTTTGTGGTGGTTTAGTTGAGCGTTGAAGTCCATTATCCTGAAGAAGAAGTTGTAGCTCGGAGGCAGGCTGCGAGGCTTCCTCATTGTAAATAGAGTGAGTGGACCAGTTCCTAAAGGCAGTGCAAATCTCTTGGAAACCTTAGCTTCTAGACATGATGTTGAGAGGGCTTTCCATTTATCCCTTGGCCACAGCGGCAGACGGTACCGGTGCTCTCAACAAGAATGCCAGGGGGAGTCTCCGGCAACAATCCACGCAGTCGAAGGCATCATATCTGAGATAAGGAAGTATGCGATAGTGTTTTCATAGGGCAAGGAGTAGCACCTCACCATGGATTGTTCATCGGAGTGGAGAATAGAAACGGCGGTCAGGACATAGTCCATAGTGGACTCTCGTAATGGGCGAGAAACAAGTAGGGAGAGTAGCAGAGCGGACCGGGTCCATCTCGCAATCACCCAGGTGGGTCCCAGCCGCAACGAGCATAATCCCTACCTGTCCAATCCTGAACTGGGCAACTAATATGTGAATCAGCTGACTCAAGCCTGGGTGTGTTGTTGCGTAGTTGAGCGATGCTGAGGCCACGTGGCAGGCTCTCATTGGAGCAAAAAGGTAAAAATTAAGATGATGTTGGTGAAGGGACCTCACGAAGGTCAAGAAAGGACCATAATGTGTGCAGATGAAGTCACTTTGATCATGCAATGGCTGAAAGGAGCCCAGAGACGGCATGAGTTGTAAGCTGATGCAGGGTAGACTGACATGCAGTTCACTATGGGGGAATATGTGACATGAAAACTGACCCCTCTAAGTTATAGCTAAGAGAGTTGAGTTCCTGATGCATGGGTTCTTTTTACATGGTTTGGTGGAGAAGGTTAAGTTTGCCCTTACCCCTCAGGATAATGTGATGTGTGATGAGTTTTATGTGTCTAATTTAGAGCACTATGTGAGGTACCCGGACCATCCGACAGTCTCTCTGGATCATGTGTTTTGCAACGTTTATCTCCAACTGCCAACTGCCTTGTCAGTTGTGTCTAACGGCTACTCTGGGTCTTTCTCGGTCTAGAAGATTGTCGACCGAGAGTGTCTCGGTCGAGGAGTTAGTCGACCGAGATTGACCCTGTTTCAATCTTTTAACTAAATCACTAAATGTGTGTATGAGTGTGCATGTGATACTATTTGAAGGGGATGACCTATCTAAATGTAGTGTTTAGCTAGGGAGAATATAACGCTTGATTTACATGAAATCTAAGTACTTGTACATTATATATTTGTACAAGTTTTTACAAGGCGATTACATTTCATGAAAATACAAACATATAGGCATATGGATTTCCCTAGTTGCTTTGTCATCCACCTTAATCCTGCAACACTCAAGTAGCTCGTTAGATCAATAAGAATGAAATGTTTGTCATTATCAAAACAAAGGGATTTGTAGATGTCCATTTAGCCAACAATCTCCCCCTTTTTGAAGATGACAAACATTTCCAAAATATAAATAAAGGAAATATAAAACAACGACTACTACATTGTTCGGGGAGCTAGATTTAAACAGTATTCCTGAAGAGGACAAGGAAAAATCTGAAAAGAGAAAGGGCTACTGATAGAAGAAAAAAAAGTCTACCCTGACCATAGGAAATCTAACACATGAAATCATCACCAGAGCAAAAGACGAAACTGCTCAATTGTTGCGTAGCCGAACTAGACAGAATTGCTTTAATATATAAAAGGAAAGAAGTAAGAGATGCACTAAAAATACCGCTACATCTATAGAAAGAAATACAATCAATAGACGATAGATTCAAAGGCACCTGGAAACTTTTTTCTATCTGTAAGAAAGTGCCACAAGAAGAGGCTGGCTCAGGGGATTGTTACTTCATCATACTTAGGATGATGGAAGACATCAACAAAGGCATCCCGCTGGAGGACCTATGTGCAAAAAATCTACATGGGCTTCATGGTGTTTACACAATTGAAGTCATTTACGATCTCTGCTTCTTTAGCGAACCAGTGATGTCTTTCAACACAATACCTCAAATACTTCATAAGGAGATCCCTCTATGTAAAAAGGTAACTTGGAGGGAACAATTGAGAACCATGTGGATCGACCCAACAGAACCATCCAGGGCTGAAGCTTAGAAGGAAGGCTGGAATGCAGACACTAGAGCAGCTGAGGCAAGCATACCAGAAGAAGAGCCTCAACAACCTCCAGTGATAGAAGACAAAGCAGAACAACCTTCAACAAAACAACTAGAAGAAGGAGAAAGGGGTCATGTTCCCTAGAGGTCAATTCTAGCCCAACGAGGACAATTACGTTTAACAAATAAGTCCTTGGAGTACAAATTGGGAATGCAGTATATAATTCTCATAATAAATGCTCAAAATACTTTTAGTACATTAAGTAATAGAATATAAGATAGTGGGAGAAATTTTAGTTGATTTTGAAATATATAGTGGACCTAATAATTAAATTAGTAATTATCCTGATTTTATTTATAAGACATGTTTGAAGTGTTTGTATAGTTAGTTTGACCTAAAATATTTATCATGTAAATATGATGATAATCTAGTGTTTGTACCAAAATTTTGAATCATATGGAGCTATGATCTAGGTTGTACAAATATTATTTAATTTGGACTTTTATGTAAAAGAAAAAAATTAAAAGGGGGTGGATGGGTGGGGGGACGACCCCAGTCCACGTGGATTGGAGGCTGCGACCCCTTTTTATATGGTCCAAACATAACCCCCTTGAAAAGGGGGCCTAACCCTTGATCTCAAACATGGGAGGCTATACAAATCTCATATCTCGATTTATAAGGGGCTAACGAGTTCAATCTTAGGGTTTCACATGAAACCGAGAGTGAGAGAAAGAGAGAAAGGGTGGAAAGAAGTAGAAAACGAGGAAGAAAGAATGTCAGTTCCAATGGATGGGGTATTTGATTCTATCTTATCCATTCCCAGAGGATGCGGCTCCCAAGGTGAGGAAGGCCTCCTGGAGCACTGGGCATCCCTGACATGCACGGAGATGACCCCAACGCTGAGATCTAGCTGCTGGTGGCACGAACAGGGGTGGCTCGAGGCAAAATAGGGGAAGGACCCCCTTCTTGAGAGGGTGAAGGAGAAGTGGGCCTACCTAGATCCACCTAGTCTGAACCTAGGACTCTGACCCATATTAGCAATTGGATCTCGTTGAACGGACAATACCACTTCCTTAAGGTAATTGTTTAAAAATTGATATCTTGAGATATAGAGCCCGATTTGGGACAAACAAGTACCTATGGAAAGCTCTTCGAGCGTACTATCCCCTAATAATATTTCTATAACATTTTTTTGACGTATGCTATATATTATATGTTGGGTATTTCAAACTATATGATTTTGAAATTCATGCAAATTTTATTGAATGTGTACTTTGATATGATAAATACTATTCTAAAGCCTGATAATTTAGATTTTAAGTTTTACTAAGGATTTTAATGTAAACCCTAATAAGGGAATTGTGGATATTTCACCCATTAAATTATAGTGAGATGATTGGATATTTTTTCTACCTATACCTTAATATAGTAAACGCTAATAAGGACATTATGAGTATTTCACCCATTGAATCGATGTGATATAATTGGATATTTTTACTTAGACCTTAATATACATTGTCCTTACTATTTCTAAAATTTTATGGAGTTTTATGTATATTTATATGAACATATGATTTTGAGCCTAAATGATCATTATATAAGATGATTTATGATTATTTATGAGACAACACATATTTTATCTACCTATTTAGTCTAAAAAAATAATTCTAATGATATTTCCATATGATTTATATGTAAGTCGGTAGCAACATTATATATGAGCATGGTTGGAGTTACTCGTGGTATATGAGGTATATACTTATATATTAGGGAATATGATGATGCTTTTTGGTTATATGGATATACTAGTGTATGCATGTGATATAAAGTGGGTATTGATATAATTTAATGTTTAGACATTAAATGTCCTTTAAATCAGAGTTAGTCTTAGTTAAATATGAACCCTAATTCAGTTTAAGAGATTAAGATGATGGGGTTTGAGATTTAGAAATGAAGAGAGGAGGATATACATGGACTTATTCAAATTTGTTGATGACTAGGTATATATTTTGTGAACCAAGGATATGAGACTACATTAAGGACATGTTCAATATAAAAGGTAAGTTGGCCATGCCCATTGAATTCCATTATTTTTATGATCCTGCCTACACCTTTCAACAACCAACTTAGAGATTAACTTACAATTAGACTTTAGTATTTTAAAAAAATTCATACATTGAGAAACCAGACTTCATTCAATTTGAGTTATGTTTCCAATTTACTAGATTTCTATAATTGAGATTTACATAACTTTAGATACTCAATATTTCTATACTCAAGTTCAATTTATTTTCTCAAGCCTTTAGACTTAGATGCCTTATATTTTATTTGAGTCATGCATTAAATAAGAGTTTTAGATAAAGACTTATTCAAACAACAAGAATCTACATTTCAGATTTTATATTTAGATTACTCATTGTGAGTAGTCACAAAATAGATATGCATACTTATTAAGAGTCTTACATCCAATCCCAATTATCTAGTAATTTAGTTACATATTCAGATTTAGAATTTAAGAGTTCAGAGTTTGGTTTAGTTTATAATTAAAGAACAGAGATAATCGATTAGGATCTTCAGATAAAAAATCAAGAAAATATTCAAAGATAAGAGAGTAAGATTAAGATTAAGATTAAGATTTAGAGATAGGAGATTAAGATTCAGATATAATAGATTAAGTTTCTGAGATAAGAGATTAAGATTTAGAGATAAGAAATTTAGAACATAGATACAAAATGGCATCAGGAAATTAATTATATAGACTATATGATAAGTCTTCACTAGAGAGTCCCAAGATGATTCTGATGGCGCATTGTGCCAGACATTGCAGGTGCCAAAGAGGCACGTAGTGCATATAGCGGGTGCGTTGCATCGTAGAGGACACTTCAGTGTTAACAGAGGGTGTTTTGCACCATAGAGGACACTTTGGTGTGAATAGAGGGTGTGTTGCACCATAGAGGACACTTTGGTTTCAACAGAGGAGGACTTACGGTATAATGGTGGCCACAAATTAGATAAAAGATTTAAGTAAAAGACATATTGATCCAGTATAAGTTTATAGCTTTCAAACATCAATTTAGCTTCCAGTTATAGCATATTTATGTTTATCTTATAAGAAATTCAATGCCACTTACTCTGACATTGGTTTCCCTTTGTGCATAGTTGGGGATGAGATGTCTATAGGTATTGATCTTCAGGAAGAGAGGCCAAGATAGAGAATTCATCTATAGTGTGGGAAGTTTGCTTGGTGGGGCACCATCTACACTATTTGAAGTTTTAAGAAAAAGTTCATGTTCTAGCATTATGTATATATGTTATTTATATTGTTGATGTAACAAAGTTTAGTCTCCTAAGAATTTATGAGAATTTATTTTAGACACAATATGTAATGGTAACATTTTTTTTTTGAAGGTGTCGTGCCATATTTCATTACGGTGGCCAATCGGCCCTAGCAAGGTTCAAGTACAAACTGGGAAAAGACAAAACCAAATCAAAAGACTCGACTGACCCACGACGGGTATCATTAGCTATAGAATTAGCTAAACTATTACTACTACGACTTCTAAAGGATAAAGAGAAAGAACTAAAATTGCCTATGAGCAGCCTAATATCCTCCAAGATGCCTCCCAAATAGTCACTCCTCATGCCGGCTTTGTGATAGGCATTGACCACCACCTGCGAATCGGTCTCAACCTCAACATTGCTCCATGCATGCTTTTTCATCCATAGACAGGCTTCACGTAAGCTAGATGCCTCCGCAATGTCTATGTCCTTCCATCCCAGCCACCGTTTGCTGCCAATGCCGAGGACGTTGCCATGGCTGTCCCTGAGGACCCATCTCGCCGCCGTGGTACCATCTTATCCTACCGACGCATCAACGTTCAGCTTGACTTGATCTGCCACTGGAGCTGTCCATCGTTCCTTTTGGGTTCTTGTATTGTGTTGTTCACCATGGATGTTCGGCTCTACATTCATATTGTTGTGATCACGCAACAGCGCCAACAGACTGGTCTTGAGAGCTGCTCTGTTTTGGTTTTGTTTCTTGTAAATGCGGGCTTTTCACAGCGTCCATGCCGCCCAAGTGGTGGCAACCATCTCCTCCCGTTTGTCTTTGTCCTCGGTGCTCATGATGGTGGTAATGGCCTCCATGACCGTGAGGTCTTTCACCCGATCCACACTGTCCCTTGCATAGTGTGACACTTGTTCCCAGATTTCGACGACGCTTGGACATCTGAATAGCATGTGTGGGATGGACTCCCTTTCTGAGTATCATAGCAAACAAATACCATCTGTGTTACAGTGTCTGTCATATAATCTGCCCATTGTTGCTAGTCCACCTGTTGCTGCTCTCCACATGAAGTGTGCCGCCTTTGGAGCAAGCCCGCTCCTCCATATCAACCGCCAAATGCTCTCCCCCAGCTCGGAAATGTGTGCTACTGTATTCTGTCTCCCCATAGCTCCTAGCCAGTAAGTCGATCTGACCAAAAACTCGCCGTTCTTTGATGCCCACCAGTATCTGACGTCGGGAGCTCACTCTATCCTGAGAGGTATAGCCATAATATCCCTTGCTATGCTGTCCGGAAAGATGGCGTGAATAACATCACTGTTCCACTCCATCCTCTCATCATGAATGAGCTCTCTCACATATACGGGCTGCTCACCCACCACTTGTCTATATTCTCCCAACGTGTCTCCCCTCCTCGGCACCCACCTGTCCTCCCATATATTTATATTCGCACCACTCCCAATCCTCCATTCCACCCCTTCCACAGCAAGAGCCTTCGCCGCCCATATACTACGCCAGGTGTAGCTCAGGTTATGACCTCTCCTCGCCTCCTAAATGTCAGATGAAGGGAAATATATTGCTTTGAGAAATTTGGCCACCATCGTATTGGGCATAGAATGTACTCTCCACACCTTCTTAGCCAACAATGCTTGGTTGAAGACATGCAAGTCCCTGAACCCCATCCTGCCTTGCTTCTTTGGTTTACACATCCTATCCCAACTCATCCAGGCTATCTTCCTCTCATTACCCTTGGCCCCCCACCACCATCTTGCCACCATACTGTGCATTTCATTCACCATCCCTGTCGGTAACTGGAAAATACTCATGACGTACATCGGAATAGCTTGTGCCACCGCCTTTATCAGCACCTCTTTGCCCGGTTTGGATAATAATTTCTCCGCCCATCCTTGTAGTTTCTGCCACACCCTCTCCTTAATATAGCTGAATATCTATTTTTTGGACCGCCCTATAGCCGTAGGTAGTCCCAGGTATCGGGCATGCCTATCCACCTCTTTAACCTGCAACATCTCTTTGATCTCTTCTCTCTTAGATGGACCCATTCCTTTGCTGAAAACAACCTCCGTCTTTGAGTAGTTAAGTTTTTGCCCGGATGCCTGTTCATACTGGCTGATAATTTCAGCAATTTTCAAGCATTCCGTGGTGGTTGCCCTTGCAAAGAGAATAATGTTGTTACAACCCCAAATTGTGGGTTCATTTGTTGAGAAATTTAATTTCTCATAATAAAGATAAATGAACAAATAATGGATGAATGCATGGATTTCATTTACAATAGCCTTGTTGTTTGATTTGTGGGCTTTATTGGCTATTGGGCCCAATAACAAGGATATTCAATTAATTAATGAATAACTGAGAATTTGAGATAAGAAAGGTGTGGAAACCTCTAGAAGGCAAATCCAAAGAGGATTTCGTGCCTCTTAGATTCCTTGGGTTCCAAGGAGTCCAAAGTTGCAAAGAAAAGGCAATAAGAAAAGAAAATATCAATTAAGTATTTCCTTGTTAATAAAGAAAATGAAAACATTGATGAAATAGGGAAAATATGTGGGAAAAAAAGGTATATTTGAGTTATCCTTAGTGGGATTTCGTATCCCAATGACTCCTAATAATAAAAGGAATACTAATGAGGAAAATAGGAGATAAATAAAGAGAAATCTACAAAAGGAAACATTTTAATAAGAAATAAAATAGGGTAATGAGAATAATGCATATTGATGCATTTAAGGATGCTGAGTATTCCTTTAAAAGGAATTTCGAATTATTTGAGTTTCTTGGGATCCAAGGAGTCCCAATTTAGAAAGAGGAAAGAGAAAATACCAAATTTGCAAAATAGAAAGATAATGTGATACATTATTAATGGTTTTTGTGATACTAATAAAAAGGGAGTATTTTCTATTAAGGAAAACTTAATTTCGAGGCCAATGGATTAAAATCCAAGGGCAAGGATATTAAAAGTGATAATTCTCAAATTTATTAACAACCAAAGCATAAGGATTATCAAGGAGGTAAAGAGGAGAGAGAAGGTTTCTTCTCATTGAAAGAATAGGAAACCAAGTTGGGAACGGACCATGGTTGCTTCATGGGCAAGCCTAATGGGGCGTGGATACTCACCCTATATAAAGGGTTAAAGTCCAGGGTCGAGTTGGAAGAGAATCTCACGCACTCCTCTCTTTCCTTCTTCTTTCTTTCTTCTTCTTTGTTTAAAAACCCTAATATGGAGTGGTAGTGTAGCCATAGAACCACGAAGAGCTTCTGAGCAATCTTGATGAAGGTAGGATGCGCCCACGACGATCTAGGGAGATCGGCCATCCTTCCCTGCCGCCCGAGCACCTGCAGCAGTAGCCGCACGGCTGCAACACAGCCGTGGGTCACAGCTCTTCCCAGCCCTGACCAGCTGTGCTGGTCATGAGCTAGCTAGCGCCCCAAGGGCGGCGGAGGGCTACGGAGCTGAGGAAGGGGTCGGCGGCAGTCATCGGCTCAGGGAAGAGGAGAGGAGGTCGCACCCTGCGCGGCTAGGGCAGCGCAGCGATGCCTGCAGAAGGTTGAAGACGGCTAAACAGCCGTTGGACGAAATTGCCCCCAAGTGCGCTATAGTCTGACTCAATTATAGAAGGGCAGAACGGTCTTTCAATTATGTTTTCAGATCCGGCGGGTGTGATTCATGGGTGATGAGTGACATGTCACGCTCAGATTGGCCGAAAGGTACATTTTCTTGCATAAATCATTACTAGAGATTGGTAGCTCCGATGGAAATATGCAAAACATGAAAATTGATCAGGAGAATGCGTAGAATTTATTAAAAATATAATTGAAGCCTGATTTATAGTTCAATTAAAAAATGAATGGAAGATGTCAACTTGAAATGTATTAATATTTAAAGAACCCTATTTTGATATGCATAATGTGATTAGTAGGGTTTAATAGTTGTTTAAAAGTTGATATTAGTCTGTTAATGATAAAAAGGAACATTAAGAATAAAAAGGATGAACTTTGCATGTAATTTGATTAATTTAGAGTTTATGTGCATAAATGGGCTTTAATGGGCCTTGAAACCCTAATGTTGGTACTTAGGACTACTAATGACTTTAATTGTTCGATTTCATGAATAGAACTAAGTTTTCAGGGTTATAATCTATTTTGAACATTAAAAGTCATTAATTTGTGGATAAATACCCTAAATGTAGTAATTAGGGTTTTCTCATGAATCAAGGTAGAATTAATTATTAATAACGTTCATATGAATGATAGAGCATAATGAATTACAAATTGATGATAAATAAGCATAATGATCTTGTCATGGATTAAAAGGATAAAAATGACATTTTTTTTTAATGTAAGATAAGTATAATGGGTTTAATTGAAGGACAATGATTCAAAAATAAGGTTAAATGTTGTTAAAGGATAACCTTAATATGTATTGTGAATAATTAGGGTTTAAAATTGTGAAAGATGAAAGGGAACCCTAATTGCCATAGAAACCCTACAAATGAAATAGTAACCCTAGGGCTTGAATAGGTCTATTAGACTTGGATACCATGATCCATGATAGAAAATATTGGATGTTTGTTTCAGGATCTTATTGAATGCTTGCTTGCCTATTGTTGATTGGAATATTCTGTCTCAAGTCTGCATGTAAAGGTATGTGGTTACGCTTATGACTAACCGATGTAGTTTTTCCGGGATTTTGTCGATGTTTTCATCATGAACTGAATTAAACTGTTGGATGTTTTAATTCAAGCAAATTATAAAGTGAATATGATTATCACATAAGAAGTTATGCCTACTAGCTCAGATCTCAGTCCCTCATGTAGTTTGATGGATGACCTAGTAAAAGGCTACCAATGGGGTAGGCCATCAGGTCCGTAAATGACTTAGTAAATGGCTACCAAGGAGGTAGGTCCATCAAGTCATATCGAGTTAGAGATTGGACTTCCTACGGGGAGTGCCATGCAACTAAACCCTAGGTATTGGTCTACCTGCCAGGAAGGATCATGCAGGGTATAATGAAGATCCACCAAGTGAGAACGGTGGTATCCATGTCCACTGCAGGGACACTACAGGGATAAGGGATAGGAAGGGATTGAGTAGTACTACTTAAAATGTAATTTGAATGTTGAATGATAATTGGTTACGTACATTGTTAACATAGTTGCACAATTATTGTTTCCCCCACATACCAGCTTCGTCTAACCGACGTTTTGTTTGTCGGCGTTTTAGGTACAAATGGAAGAACAAATAGTAAAGTGACATATGTGGAATTGAATGAACAATAACATGCACAGGAGGATTAGTTAGATTAACATCTTCGTGGATAGAAGTTTAGAAATCCCAGTTTTTCCAAGGTAATAAAAAGTTTTATTTTATACCTGTTTTCAGTTTAGTTGGTAAAGTTCATTAATTATTACTGATTATTTGTTGAACCTTTGATCCTGTTAATTGAATAACGGCTCTGACCTTCAGGTCTCCCTTAATTGGGGGTTACCGGGAGGCGGGGTCGTTACAATTGGTATCAGAGCATAGGTTCCTCATCTAATCTTTAATAATTATTAAATTTTACAAATTCCGTAGAACCCAAGGGAGTTATTAGAGGATTATCCGAAAGACAGAGGTGTCTAGAAAAGGATCACGACCGGGGGCTGGCAAGATTTTCCTCCGTACCGCTAGTCGGAATACGAGGACTCCCGGATTCGTGTGACTGCCTGGCCAAAGTCTTAGGGTATGAATCGAAATAAGATACCTTTAGGACTCTCTCATCTTGTTCATCCCTTCTCAACTCAAATTCTACTAAGGACCTTAAGGATTAGGGTTTTCTCTCTTTCCCTCACCCTCTTGAGGTATGGGTAAGGTTGATAAGGATTAATGGATCCTCCATCAAATTAATAAAAAGCATGTAAATAAGATGTCATGGACATAAGCTTAATAGAGTAAACGTAAAGGAATAGATACATGCTTAGGCCGTATGACATGAGTTGTCTTTGCCCTCAGGAGAGATCTGAGGATGGACCTCCTTGGTAGGAGGATAAGTAGAGAGAGAGTTAAGCTTGGAGGTAGAGACCTCCATTAAAAGTAGAAACCTAGCACATCCTTTGAGGATGATGTTAACCCTAACCCTAAGTGAAGGCTAGAAAGAAAGATGACATGATGAGTTAGATATCATGGTTGATCGAGTGTTTAGTTGGACATGCCTTTGGTATTCCATAAGAGGGTAGATGACCTAGTACCTTGGGTGACCCAACCCTAGAGAGGGTCGTGCGTGCTAGAGTGAAGGATAGCTCCTTCATGGATGAGGATAAAGGAGAACCTATAGTTACCCTATGGGATTAGACAAGTGGGGTATAGCTTGATGAAACCATGGTTAAGAGATCATGATGGATAGCTTATGAAATAAGCATAAAGGGTTATGAATGATCTTGAGCAAACATAAGTTTGAAGCATAGGTTTCACCCATGTGGAGGTAAACCCTAAGGACGGTTGAGACCTCGTCGTAAAGAGTAGTAATTTCGAAATGTTTTCAAAATAGCAAGGCAACGTTGCATGATTTCCTAGAGGCTGATGATATCTTGGTTGCCTTTAGAGGAACCAAACCCTAGAGAGAGGATGATGCTTCTAGTACCCATGGTATAAGTGGTTACCTGCTGGATGAGATAAAGAGTGATTTAGACCCTAAGGAGGTTTAAGTAACCAGTTGTGAGGCTTTATACCTAGTTGGTTGCCCTGGAAGAGGACTCAACTCCAAAGCGTTTCTCAAGTAGAAAGATCATGGAGGTACGTGACATACCATGGACATACTTGATTCGTGGTTAAGAGGTTGAGAATGTAGTTGGATACCCAAAGGAGAACCTAGGGTTCCTATTCCTAAGAGGGGAAGCAGTGTATCTGATGCTCATGATGAGATTTGAGTCTCTATAGTTTCGAGCATGGTACTCCTCATGTGTAGAGGTGAAGGAATTCCCTTACGTTAAGGGTATGTTTGATGAACCCCTCACAACTAAGTTGATGATGAGGACAAGTGCGACCTAGCATGGTTTTGTAGGTACGCTTGTGCCTTAGTAGTTGTTGGTTTAAGCATGCTCATAAGGATGAAAACCCTAAGAATGCTTGTGACCTTGTTATAAAGGTGTAGTTTCCTCCCGTCCTGGGAGAGCGACCCTTTGGTAGGAAGTTTACCAGTTTGGTTGGTTTTGAGGTAACCTGAGGAGGTTTCATAGGATCTTGAGAAGCTAAGTGAAAAGTACATGGCATGAGGATGAACCTGTAGACCCATACATAACCATCTCTAAAGTGCATGTGGATGTGTTACCATGGAGGTAACCGATATGGGGCCTGACCAAGGTAGGCAGGTTGCCATGACTCCTATGAAGGGATAGAAGACAGTCATGAATGCAGAAAGAGAGATGATGAAGACTTGGGTAAGGTTCTAAGTTGAACATGTACTATGATATAATCCTAAGGATATCCTAGGGTCAGGTAGGGATAAGACCAATGGAAGAAGGAGTTGCCTACTTCCCAAGTTGCACATGACCATAGGGTCGGGAGGTAACAGTTATCATTGTCTGAGGGCCATGGGTTAGGAGATTGATCACCTTCATGAATCCATGAGACCCAAAGGGCAGATGAGTAGGGCACTCTCTGATGCATAAGGGAAAAGGGATGACCCCAAAAGTGTCAGCTCCCTATAGACCTAGAGGAGACGACCTGGGATTGTGCTCAGACCAAGTAAGTTCGAGACCAGTTCTCCATGGAAGTTATGTGGATATCATGATGTTTGTGACATAGAGGCATAAGCTGCACGTTTCAACTTGGATTTGAAAGTGTACGGGCAAGGTGGGCTGTATCATCTCTATTCTTGGAACAGGAAGAACTCTGTATTTGGACTGTAGCCAAATGCTTATTTGTTCTTTTTATGGGAGTGAGAGATAGGACAGTACGCATGCCTTACACCAAGGATAAAGATGATGTAAGTTGGAACGTTGCTACAAGGTATGAGGATAGAGATGATAACATACCTTTGTGGAGAGAATAATACATGGATGGTTTACAAACACTAAGAGTATTAAGGAAATCATCTGGGAGGATGTTTTATCATGAGCTATGTGGAATTTGCAAGTGATACAAGGTTGAGTTTGATAATCAAGAGGATGTACTCAGAGTGCTCTGATGAAGATAAACTCAGAGTTTGAGACGAGATGATAAGTGGAATACATGAAGGTGTATGTCTTCGACATTAACTAACACCTAAGGATAAGGAGTGGTAATGAATGCTCTGGTTGAGATATAGCTACCTAGTTTAGCTGGAAGCTAGAAGAAGTTGAGGTTGTTCGACTAACCCTATGTTTGGAAAGAAGATGTGTTTTGGCTAACACTCGGATGTAATAAGATATGTTTAACAAGTTAATGATTGCTTGGTTAGCCAGTTTAGTCCTTGATGTAGTGAAAGGATGGTGATAGAACCTCAGATACACTTCTTTGGATAGGAAGGTAATAAAATCCTTTTGAGAGTGGTTTAGGGTTTCCAAGGTATCAAGCTTGAGGAATCATAACAATACAGGAGGTCATGATATACCTTGGTACTACAAAGATAGTAAGTGATGGTAGCATTCTGGATGCTTAAAACAAAGTGCATGTAGCATGTTGCTGTGCATGATAGAGGTGAAGGATGAACACCAGTAACCCAGTACATTGATATGAAGGATAAAAAGAGTCCCCGAGGGGGAATGGGAGTACATCCCTATGGATGTTGTGGTAAGTCCCCCTTGGCCAAGGAAGGTCAAGATGCAATGTGGGTTATGGTAGATCTCCTTATCTAGATGACATGAGAAAGAAAGTGTACTGTCAGGGGACAGACCGGGTTGAATTACTTATAAGAGAAAGAGATGGTTCAACTACACCATGATGCGAGTTCAAAGGTTCTTGAGCATGATTAGAAGGTTTACTTCCATGAGGTGGAAGTAGGTGCATGAAGAACTCGTTTTTAGTACAGTTTATCACCCATACTAATGGATAGTGTGATCCAGACTAGAGAGTCTGATGAGAGCATGTGTGCTCATTCAGGGTGATACAATGAGACAGTTCTTAAGATGTGACGTTAACCACCATAGCCTTTATCGGGATGCAAGAAGTTCCATAAGGAGGTAGTGTCTGTCACCACTTCATTAAGATGATGTTGGTGAAGGAGGCCTCGTGAAGGTTAGAAAAGAACCACAGTGGGTGTAGATGAAGTCGCTTTGATCGTGCAATGGCTGAGAGAGAGAGCCCAGTGGTGACATGAGTCACGAGCTAATGTAAAGCAGACTGACATGCAGTTCACTGTGGGAGAATATGTAATATGAAATTCCGACCCCTCTGAACTACAGCTGAGAAAGCTGAGTCCCCGATATATGGGTCCATTTGAGATGGATTGGTGGAGATGGTTGTGTTTTACCTTACCCCTCAGGATAAAATGATTTGTTGCATGAATCCGATCTAGAGCACTATGTGAGGTACCCAAGCCATGTGTTGAGCCCTGAACCTATTCAACTTTTGAGAGGCTGAATTATCCTGAGTCACCTATGAGGGTACGATATACCAAGGTAAGAAAGAACTCAGATGGAAGAATATGAGATAATGAAGGTTCTTGGAAAACACCATGGGAAGGGTGAATCCACATGGGAGTCATGATGGACTTATGAGGGGCTTATCCTGTTTGTTTGCTTGCTTGATGGAATTTTGAGGGCAAAATTCTCATAAGAGGGGAAGGATGTTACAACCCCAAATTTTGGGTTCATTTGTTGAGAAATTTAATTTCTCATAATAAAGATAAATGAACAAATAATGGATGAATGCATGGATTTCATTTACAATAGCCTTGTTGTTTGATTTGTGGGCTTTATTGGCTATTGGGCCCAATAACAAGGATATTCAATTAATTAATGAATAACTGAGAATTTGAGATAAGAAATGTGTGGAAACCTCTAGAAGGCAAATACAAAGAGGATTTCGTGCCTCTTAGATTCCTTGGGTTCCAAGGAGTCCAAAGTTGCAAAGAAAAGGCAATAAGAAAAGAAAATATCAATTAAGTATTTCCTTGTTAATAAAGAAATTGAAAACATTGATGAAATAGGGAAAATATGTGAAAAAAAAGGTATATTTGAGTTATCCTTAGTGGGATTTCGTATCCCAATGATTCCTAATAATAAAAGGAATACTATTGAGGAAAATAAGAGATAAATAAAGAGAAATCTACAAAAGGAAATATTTTAATAAGAAATAAAATAGGGTAATGAGAATAATGCATATTGATGCATTTAAGGATGCTGAGTATTCCTTTAAAAGGAATTTCGAATTATTTGAGTTTCTTGGGATCCAAGGAGTCCCAATTTAGAAAGAGGAAAGAGAAAATACCAAATTTGCAAAATAGAAAGATAATGTGATACATTATTAATGGTTTTTGTGATACTAATAAAAAGGGAGTATTTTCTATTAAGGAAAACTTAATTTCGAGGCCAATGGATTAAAATCCAAGGGCAAGGATATTAAAAGTGATAATTCTCGAATTTATTAATAACCAAAGCATAAGGATTATCAAGGAGGTAAAGAGGAGAGAGAAGGTTTATTCTCATTGAAAGAATAGGAAACCAAGTTGGGAAAGGACCTTGGTTGCTTCATGGGCAAGCCTAATGGGGCGTGGATACTCACACTATATAAAGGGTTAAAGGCCAGGGTCGAGTTGGAAGAGAATCTCACACACTCCTCTCTTTCCTTCTTCTTTGTTTAAAAACCCTAATATGGAGAGGTAGTGTAGCCATGGAACCACGAAGAGCTTCTGAGCAATCTTGATGAAGGTAGGATGCGCCCACGACGATCAAGGGAGATCGGCCATCCTTCCCTGCCCCCTGAGCACCTGCAGCAGTAGCCGCATGGCTGCAACACAACCGTGGGTCACAACTCTTCCCAGCCCTGACCAGCCGTGCTGGTCATGAGCTAGCTAGCGCCCCAAGGGCGGCGGAGGGCTACGGAGCTGAGGAAGGGGTCGGCGACAGTCATCGGCTCAGGGAAGAGGAGAGGAGGTCACACCCTGCGTGGCTAGGGCAGCGCAGCGATGCCTGCGGAAGGTTGAAGACGGCTAAACAGCCGTTGGACGAAATCGCCCCCAAGTGCGCTATAGTCTGACTCAATTATAGAAGGGCAGAACGGTCTTTCAATTATGTTTTTAGATCAGGCGGGTGTGCTTCATGGGTGATGAGTGACGTGTCACGCTCAGATTGACCGAAAGGTACATTTTCTTGCATAAATCATAACTAGAGATTGGTAGCTCCGATGGAAATATGCAAAACATGAAAATTGATCAGGAGAACACGTAAAATTTATTAAAAATATAATTGAAGCCTGATTTCTAGTGCAATTAAAAAATGAATGGAAGATGTCAACTTTAAATGTATTAATATTTAAAGAACCCTATTTTGATATGCTTAATGTGATTAGTAGGGTTTAATAGATGTTTAAAAGTTGATATTAGTCTGTTAATGATAAAAAGGAACATTAAGAATAAAAAGGATGAACTTTGCAAGTAATTTGATTAATTTAGAGTTTATGTGCATAAATGGGCTTTAATGGGCCTTGAAACCCTAATGTTGGTACTTAGGACTACTAATGACTTTAATTGTTCGATTTCATGAATAGAACTAAGTTTTCAGGGTTATAATCTATTTCGAACATTAAAAGTTGTTAATTTGTGGATAAATACCCTAAATGTAGTAATTAGGGTTTTCTCATGAATCAAGGTAGAATTAATGATTAATAACGTTCATATGAATGATAGAGCATAATGAATTACAAATTGATGATAAATAAGCATAATGATCTTGTCATGGATTAAAAGGATAAAAATGACATTTTTTTTTAATGTAAGATAAGTATAATGGGTTTAATTGAAGGACAATGATTCAAAAATAAGGTTAAATGTTGTTAAAGGATAACCTTAATATGTATTGTGAATAATTAGGGTTTAAAATTGTGAAAGATGAAAGGGAACCCTATTTGCCATAGAAACCCTACAAATGAAATAGTAACCCTAGGGCTCGAATAGGTCTATTAGACTTGGATACCATGATCCATGATAGAAAATATTGGATGTTTGTTTCAGGATCTTATTGAATGCTTGCTTGCCTATTGTTGATTGGAATATTCTGTCTCAAGTCTGCATGTACAGGTATGTGGTTACGCTTATGACTAACCGATGTAGTTTTTCCGGGATTTTGTCGATGTTTTCATCATGAACTGAATTAAACTGTTGGATGTTTTAATTCAAGCAAATTATAAAGTGAATATGATTATCACATAAGAAGTTATGCCTACTAGCTCAGATCTCAGTCCCTCATGTAGTTTGATGGATGACCTAGTAAAAGGCTACCAATGGGGTAGGCCATCATGTCCGTAAATGACTTAGTAAATGGCTACCAAGGAAGTAGGTCCATCAAGTCATATCGAGTTAGAGATTGGACTTCCTACGGGGAGTGCCATGCAACTCAACCCTAGGTATTGGTCTACCTGCCAGGTAGGATCATGCAGGGTATAATGAAGATCCACCAAGTGAGAATGGTGGTATCCATGTCCACTGCAGGGACACTACAGGGATAAGGGATAGGAAGGGATTGAGTAGTACTACTTAAAATGTAATTTGAATGTTTAATGATAATTGGTTACCTACATTGTTAACATAGTTGCACAATTATTGTTTCCCCCACATACCAGCTTCGGCTGACCGACGTTTTGTTTGTCAGCGTTTTAGGTACAAATGGAAGAACAAACAGTAAAGTGACATATGTGGAATTGAATGAGCAATAACCTGCACACTAGGATTAGTTAGATTAACATCTTCGTGGATAGAAGTTTAGAAATCCCAATTTTTCCAAGGTAATAAAAAGTTTTATTTTATACCTGTTTTCAGTTTAGTTGGTAAAGTTCATTAATTATTACTGATTATTTGTTGAACCTGTGATCCTGTTGATTGAATAACAACTCTGACCTTCAGGTCTCCCTTAATTGGGGGTTACCGGGAGGCGGCGTCGTTACAACTGTCATCTGCGAAAAAAAGATGTGAGATACTCGGTGTAGATCTACTAACTTTAATCCCATGAATGAGATTATTGTTAGCAGCTCTACGAAGTAAGGTGGAAAATGCATCCGCACATAGAATAAAGAGGTAGGGTGAGAGAGGGTCTCCCTGTCTAAGTCCTCGGGTAGGCTTAATCTTTCTAGTCCGGTTTCCGTTAAACGCAAAGGCATGATTAACTGTAGATATGCAATCATAGATCTGATCCCTCAGTTTGTCACCGAAACCCAAACACCCCATGACGTGCATTAGGAAATCCCATTCGACTCTATCATAGGCTTTGGACATGTCGAGCTTGAGCACTAGGTTACCCCTTCCATCCTTTCTTTTCTTCTTCATAGTGTGAAAATTTTCATAGGCAATGAGAGCGTTATCCGTAATCAATCTCCCCGGGATAAAGGCACTTTGATTTTCAGAAATGATGTTGTCCATATGCGGCTTCATGATATTTGTAATCACTTTTGATGCAATCTTATAGATGACATTACACAAACTAATAGGTCTGAAATCACCCATCTCGGTAGGCTTTTCCACCTTTGGAATTAGGATAACCAGAGTGTTATTAACCTCCTCCATGCTCCTCTGTCCACGCCACCACCCCTTTATGTAACTAGCCACGTCTTTTCCAACAATGTGCCAATATTTTTGAAAGAAAAGGGCCTTCATACCATCCGGTCCTGGAGCCTTGTTAGGATGCATTTGCTTGAGGTTGTGTAGAATTTCCTCATCAGTAATATCTTCCTCCAGCTGTCTAGAGAGCTCGATGTCCACCTTTCTGTCCATACCCATGGTTGCTGCCCCAAAGTCCGTGGGGTTCGATGTTTTGAAAAGCTCTTCAAAGAAATCGGTGACCACCTTCTGCATATCCTCATCCTCCGTCTTCCTTATTCCCATGTTGTCTTTCAGCCCTTCAATAAAATTTCTCCTTCTTCTATTGGACGCCTTATGATGGAAATAGGTTGTGTTCCTGTCACCTTCCCGCATCTCATTGTCCCTCGCTCTAGTGTGCCAATATGACTCATCATGTCTCATCCAATATTGGAGCTCTCCTGATAGATCTTTCGCTCTTTGCAGCATACGTGCATCCGGCAGTTGATTTTGCACTTCCAGCAGTTCTTTTTCAAGTTCCCTAATTTTTTTCTTCCTGAACTTGAATTTGTTTTCAGCCCACTCCTTCAAATTGGCTCCACATCTGCGAATCTTTCCAACCAATCCCTCCGTCCTGCTTTGTGTCCATGTGTTAGAAATATTGACTTGACATTCCTCCTCCGTTGTCCATGCTGGCTCGAAGGCAAAGAACTCCTATTTCTTTTTCTTCCTGTCCACCTGTCTTCTATCAACCGTGATGATGATAGGGGCATGGTCTGATTCGTATATTGGAAGGTGAATCACTTTGTAGTATGTATATTTACCTCTCCACTCAAGATCCGCCAACGCTCTATCTAATCTGTCCTGAATCAGCGTCTCCATGGTCAGCCCCCTCCTCCATGTGTAGATACTGCATGTGTAGCCCAAATCAACTAGAGCACATTCATCAATAGCATCTCTAAAGCCCTGCATGATTCTTTCCTCCTTGGGTGGCCCTCCCAATTTTTTTGAGTTAGACACTATTTCATTGAAGTCGCCGAAGAAGATAACTGGAAAATCTGACTCCCTTTTAATTTTATGCATCAGCTCCCATGTCTTGAATTTATTAGGTTTGTCCGCCCACCCATAGATGCCAATAGCCTTCCATTTCCCAAACCTGCCCTCATCCACCAAGCATTCCACATGTCTTTGCGAGTAGCCCTTGATTTCCACCTTAGCGTCCTTCCACCAACAGCCCAGACCTCTCGATCTTCCCATACTGGAAATACAGATGCCGTCACTGAAACCACAAGTTCTCTTCACTTCTTCTAACTTTGTGTCTGCAATCATAGTTTCCATGATGAAAACTATGTTTGGGTTCTCTCTCCAGCACCATGACCACAGTGTCGTTGACTTGTCGGGGTCGCCCATCCCACAACAATTCCAACTGATGATTTTCATTGTCCTTCGCGGTGTTGGTCAACACCAAACACCGCTACTTGGGTTTCTTCGACCCTGTCATTGGCTAGGCCCATTTCCTCCTGTTTTCTTGCTCTTTTCCCCGTATCAAGTTGTTTTACCTGCTCATCTAGGTCCATGTCAACACTGTCGTTCTCTCTTCCTCTCTTTCCCACAATTGAGTCCCATGCAACCTCACTTTTTGGAATGCCCAATATAGCGCCTCTTCTCATTTTATATACCCAGGGAGTGTGTTTCTTTTTAGCTCTGGCCTCCTTCTTGTTGCTTTGTCCTTTGTTGCGCCCCTCTTTATTAATTCTGCCCTGTGCTCTTGTGATTACTGGCTCTTCCCTTCATGGACCCTGTGCTAGCCTGTCTTCCTTCCCGCTTTTAACCTTCATTGCTTGACGGTCGTTATCCAGCAAAGATGTATCGGACCTTTCTTCCTCCACCGGTGGTGCTTCCTCCGATATGGCAGCCTTGTCCCTGAGAGAAAACATCTCCTCTAAGGAGAATCAGACTCTCCCATCAGAGCCTCGTGTCCCGTCCTTCAGAAGATCATCCAGGCTTCTCACGCTTCCCCCACCCACTTCACTGACGTTCACCCTCGATCCCCCGTCACTTCCCGTTGAAGCATTTGCTTCTCCTCTTCCAACAACAATGTTCCCCCCCGCCGTCCTTTCTTTTCCACCCCCACTGTGACGTTCTTCCTCCTGGTCATCCCGCCGCCCTTCCTCTCCCTCCCCATCCCGCCTTCTTCCCCCCCCACAGTCAAACCCTCGTCTTGGACCCTCTGCTCCTTCCCCACCACCGTCACCAGTGCAACAGGATGCCGGTTGAATTTGAGCAGCTTCCTCGCAGCACCCGACCCGTAAACCTCCTCGTACATGCTTTGGTGTGGCTTTCTTGGGGACGAGTTCAGCCATGGCCCCCATTGCCCGCCCTCCTTCTCTTCTTCCCCTACCTCCCCGCAGTCCTTCTCTCCATGCCCTAGACACCCGCAGACGTAGAAGATCAGGGACAACCTCTCGTACTTCACGACTATGGAAGACACGTCGCCCCCCTTGGTTCGTATCTGTAGCGTTCGCATGAGCGGTCTGGAGATGTCGATCAGCACTCGCACTCGAGACGACGTCTCCCACCCGAGCTCATCTCGATCCACAGAAAGGACCTCGCCTATCCACCCTGCAATTTCCCTGATTGCCTTCTCGCCTCTATAACCCAGTGGGAGGCCGTATAATCTTACCCAAAACGGACTCATCATCAATTTCACCATGGTCGGTTGTTCCTCCGATGCTATCTCCTTGAGCAATAGAAGTCTGTCGTCGAAGTTCCAAGGGGATCCATCGACAACCTTCCTTTTATCTCTCTAGTCAAAGAATTGGACTATGAATATATCAGCCTCGACCTTCTTGAATAGAACCTTATCCTTCACCCCCCACGAATTCGTTAGGGTTCTCTGCATTGCCCCAAAGTTGTAGCTTCTCTCTGTTAACAGTCTCGCGACTAACGCCAGTTCTGTGTGCTCGGTTCCTTCATCCGCGTCGTCTGCTTGGACATCGATCGGTGCTTCTTCTTCCTCAGTCAGCGTAGTCATCTTAGCATACCTTTCCTCTAAATCCATGCCTTCTAACGGAAACTAGACCAGACGATCAGCTTCCCCTTAGACCTGCAAGAGAGAGACACCCTGACGGGTAGGAAAGACCCCTGACGGGTAGTGGTGGACGTCCACGGCCGCCAAGCCCTAATCGCCAGAGACGAAGGACTCGCACGGGAGACGGGTAATATTAATTGAATATGTAATGGTTACATTATATTATTATTGTTATGTTATCATGTTAGTGACACTCCCAAGATGAATTTTTTTTATTATCTTTTGCTCATGTGATAAGAAAATTAGGGTGTTACAAATGAAGCACAAATATGTCCACTTTGCATCAACATACGACTTCTAACAATCATGGGATCTCCTTAGCCTTTTCTTGATCAAAGTGACCTTATTAACACACAACTGTAGTTTCTCTGACCTAATCAAGGTCATCTCACCAACCTCATCCCAATGTTGCAGTGGTTGACACAACCTCTCATAAAGAGATTCATGTGGAGGCATCTTGATACTAGCTTGGTAACCATTGTTATAGGTAAACTAATCTAAGGAGAGGTACTACTCTCATGATCCACCCCAATCTAGGACACATGCTGTCAACATATCTTTCAAGGTTTGGATTGTTCTTGTAGAATGTCCATCAGTTTGGGGGTAATAAGATGTGTTGCATTTTAGCCTTGTACCGAGTTCTTCTTGAATTTGTTTCCACATCTTTGAAGTGAACTTAGGGACACAATCAGATATAATTAAACTCAAAACACCAGGCAAACAAACTATCTCTTGAATGTAAAGCTCAACTAAGTCTGACACCTTGGAAGTGACTTTTAGTGTAAACAAACAAACAAACTATTGCATCATGGCCTTTTCTTATCTTGGGAAGGCCCACCACAAAATCCATGGTGATCTGATCCCACT
The DNA here is from genome assembly GCA_963693085.1 of Alisma plantago-aquatica. Lineage (NCBI taxonomy): Eukaryota > Viridiplantae > Streptophyta > Magnoliopsida > Alismatales > Alismataceae > Alisma > Alisma plantago-aquatica. The sequence goes on along the minus strand of OY856413.1, from coordinate 635,278,577 downwards.
TCCACTCATGAATCTCAATCGACTGTAGTAACCCAACGGGTCACTATTGTTCAACCCTCACCATCTGGCACGTAAGACAACTAGCCAAGTATGAGTCTATGCCTCTCTTCATTCCTGGCCACCAAAAGTATCACTGTAGGTCCTTAAACATCTCAGTGGTGTTAGGATGTACTATGTACTTTGATCCATGAGCCTCTTGCAATATTTGAGTCCTCATGGGTGAATCCTTAGCAACCCAAATATGACTCTTATATCGGATTCCACCACCCACAACCACCACAAGGTGTGTTTGAGGTTTTTACATCAAACTCTTCATCTTTTCTAACTCTAGGCTGGTTAAATAGGCTGCTACAAGCTTGGTCAACAATTCAATCTTGCTATGAATATTGGCAAGATGAATCCTATTTGTTAAAGGTTGTGGATCCCATCGAGAAAACTCTTCCAGTCTCTTCCACTGGTTAACCAAACCAACTACACAATTGAGACATTTTCTTCTGAGGGCATCGACAACCACATTGGCTTTACCAGGATGGTAGGCTATGGTGAAGTCAAAATCCTTCACATACTCCATCTGATATCAAGTTCAGCTCCTTCTAAGCCAATAAGTACTTTAGTCTCTTATGGTCAGTCAGAATGTCAAAGGTAGCCCCCATAGACATAATGTTGTCAAATCTTCAAGGCATAGACGATTGCTACAAGTTCTAGATCATGGGTCAGATAATTCAACTCATTGGACTTGAGCTATCAAGAAGTAAAGGTGACCACATGCTTGTTTTACTCTAGCATGCATCCTAAGCCCATTCTTGATGCATTAGTGAAGATGATAAAATCTTCATTACATGAAGGTATGGTCAACATGGGGTCAGAGGTAAGCTTTTCTTTCAACTCCAGTACACATGCTTCATGAAGATTAGACCAAACTAGCTTCTCGTCCTTTTGGTGATCTTGGTGAAGGAAAAATAGTTTTTGATAATGAATCGCGGGTAATAATTGGTCAATCTAAGGAAACTACTAATCTCAAATGCATTCTTTGGAGAAGGCCATTCTCAAATGGATGCTACCTTGGCAGGGTCCACGGAAATGGTTCCTACACATATCATTTTCCCGTGGAACATAACTCAGTCTATTCAAAACTCATAATTTGAGAATTTCTCGTAAAAGTTCTACTTCCTCAGGATATCAAGGACATTATATAGGTGTTCATAGTGTTTCTCTAGGTCATCATAGTATACTAGGATGTCATCTATGAAGACTATGCTAAAGGTATCAAGGAAGGGATGCAACTCACTATTCATGAGGTTCATGAACACACTTGGAGCATTGGACAACCCAAAAGTCATAACAAAAAACTCATAGTGGCCCTAGCGGGTTCGAAAAGCAGTTTTTAATATATCCTCACTCATGACTCGCAACTGGCATAATGGGATCTTAGGTCAATCTTTGAGAAGACTCGAGCAGTTTAAAGCCTGTCAAGGAAGTCATCTTTGTGGGGTAGAGGATACTTGTTCTTAATGGTATCCTGATTTATCATTCTGTAATCTAGGCACATACAGAGCGTTCCATCCTTTATAAAGAGGATTGGTGCTCCCCTTTTGGATGTGTTGGGTTGGATGAAACCCTTGTCTAGTAGTTCATGTAGTTGCTTGTTCAACTCAAGAAACTCAACGAGAGCCATCCTATAAGGAGCCCCAAAAATTGGGTTTGTCCCAGGAGCTAGCTCTATTGAGAAGTCCACTTCTCTCTCTAGAGGAATGCTTGGCAAATCATCCGAGAACACATATGCATGCTCCCTGACTACCTCTATTTCCTCTAAGGGATAACCCTTTTACTCTGACTCAATCACTATATCTAGGAACGCTAGACAACCTCTAGCTACTATCCATTTCACTTTTACAGTTGGCACTTACAAGTTGGTGGTAGAATCTTTCCTACCTCAAATGGTAATAGGGGCATGACTTGGTATCTCTGTTCTTATTTTCTTTTCCCTACAGTCTATTTTTGCATTATAGTTATAAATCCAATCCATTCCTATAATGATATTAAAATCATTCATATCAAGCAGCATAAAGTTAGTAGGTAGTTCATTGTTCATATATTTAACAGGTATGACCATTGTCTTAAGGAGGGATGAGAAGATACGACCACTAGGGGTAGTGACTTGTAAGACATATCCTAAGTTCTTGAAGTCCAAACAAAGCATAGTTGATACGGGTATTTCATATAAAGGATCAACTAGGATTTCTCAAGATGAAAGTATTAGTAGAACTAAAGTCAAACAAATCTTTATCATTATGGCCCATCATATCAAGAAGGCCTACATCGTATATATGGAAGTCAAACTATGCACTTCATGGTAAAGGATACTGAAAAAAGTTCGAGTGATGGTCAAGACACTTCACATTGTCCTGAGCCTCCTCATTGTTAATGGTGTAGAGTCAGGCCTACTGACACACTCTTGGATGAGGGGATGCTCCCTGGGGTGCTCCAACCATTGGTTGAGCTGCCAATGGACCTAGACCTCAAGGGTCAGGAAGAGGATAGTTGAACCTAATGTGTCCCTCTTACTAGCAACAGTAGCATATCTTCTTCTCATGGTAACACCTATTAGGGTGCTTCTTCCCACATGTGTGACACTCAGGGTGACAATTCTCTTGACGGGGCTTTCCTCTTCCTCCATTCCTAACCTTGCCATTATTACATCCTCACCCTTTTCAATTATCATTCCTTGTGGCAGAATTGCCTTCAGTGAACCCAAGATATCCTTTAGGCAGGTTTAGTGAAGGCATGGTCGTCTTCCCCATGTATAGGGTGAAGTTAAGAGCCTCAGTGAAGTTTGGGGATTTACTCACCATCAAATGAGGTTTTATTAGGGGTACAGACACTCCAAAAAATGTTTGACTCACCATTATTTGGTCATCATATATCCAAACCACTCAAGGAGGTAAAACTTTTAGGCATATTCTGCAACTGTCATGTTACCCTAGTAAAGGAGCATGCACTACTTTTCCTTCTTCTTGTTGGCATAGCTAGGAATGAGTCTTGTAGAGAAGAAAATATAGAAGTTCATCATGTCCATTGGTTCCTCATTCAGCTCATGGCCCATGATATGATTTTCCTACCATAACTTTGTTGCTCCTTCAAGAAGGTGAGCGACAAAGATAACCTTTTGTCCCAATTGCACCTCTAGATAGTCGAAGCCATTTTACATGGCCAGAAGTTAGGCATCTGTGTTGTCAACCACCTTAGTCTTTTCTTCACTCTCGAACTTCCCCATATTCAACTTGATGAAGTCGAGGATGGTTGTTGTAACATACCAGATCTAGAACCCTACCCTAGAACTGTGATCTTTTGGGTTTTTCAAACAAGGTTAAGGTTAGAGAGATCATAATAATATAATGCGTGAATAATGTAATCTAATATGTCATATAATTCATTTGGTGATAATAAGATGATAAATAACTTAATTGGATGTATAATTTGGTTAATGGGCCTCTAATGGGCCTAATGGCATAATCTATGTAATAAAGCCTCAAAATAAAGAATAGACTTCAAATTCGTAATCTACACATTTAAATAAGCTTACATGTCAATTTTCATTTAATTTGGACAACCTCAAAATAATATGGTAAGTTAAGAGAGAGAAATTGCCTAAAGGGTGTAATTAATAAATAAATATACTAATTGACTCCAAAAGAGGAAAATAATCTTAGATTCGTGATCTACATAATAAATATAGCCTTTGGGTGAATTTTCATCCAATTTGGAGAAAGTTTGCTTAAAAGGTTAAATCAGGAGAGAGAAAGTGTGTAGAATCTCCAAAATATTAATTAAATATTCAAACAACTCCAATATGTAAAATTGATTGAAAATTCCTATTCAACACATTAAATATGGCTTGTGTGTCAAGTTTCATAAAATTTGGATAATCCTAATACAATTGATGAAGGAGGAAAGAGAAAATAGTAATTGATTTATTTAACACATTAAAAGTTTCCAAAAGGCAAAACTAAGTGCATAATAAGAATCTACATGCCTTTATTGGCCTCTGTGCAAAATTTGATATAATTTGGTTAATGTTTGAACCCCCAAATCAAAAGAGAGAGAATAAGGAAATAATGCATTCACACTTTGATTTAATCGGATTCGATTTTTATTTATATGTGTCACGCCGGCTTTCCTATTTTATTTTTCTCGGGTCCAATCCTGACCCTTGGATTTAGATCCAGCGTCAGCTGGATTCTCTTCTTCCTTTTCCTTTTCTGTTTTCACACGCAGCGACTGGGGCTTCTGTCCCCGATTTTCTTCTCTGATTCCTCTCTTCCCTCTCCACCTTCCTTCCTGGTTTCTTTGCCTTCACCATCCTCTCTCTCCTCCGCACCCAATGACCCTATATAGTCTTGGGCCGCGGGCATCATTTCCCAAATTCTGTGGGCGCCGCTCGGTTCCCCTGTTCTTCCCTTTTCTCCTCTGTTTCGCACCCTGTTCCTCCTTATTCTGCTTCTCCTTGCCTCTTCGCTTCATCGGACCTTTACCCAGCAGTCCCAAAAATTCTGCTGAGTTCTGCGGAGTCATCTTTCCCCGATGCAGTTGCTTCGCGCGGTCCCGAACATGATCTCCTTACTCTATCGTCGCCCTGCCGCTAGGTTCCGACAAGTATCGACCTGTTGTTGCCTAGGTTTCCTTCGCAGTTCCGGCGTGGGGTTGGGATCCTCTCTGCAAAGCTCAGGGAAGCTTTTAGTCAGACAAATTCCGCTCAACTTGGTGAGTTTTGATTTCCCCCTTTTTGCTTTGGTGCTTGCTGGTCCTTGTTCCCTTTCTCACTGGCTTTGACGAAACTGCCTTGAGTTTTCGGTTGTTGGATTCGTGATGAACTCTCGAAGGTGAGTAGTGTATCTGTTTTCGGAGTTGTGCATGATAGAATGTTGGATTTCCCTTTTGGTCAGACCTCCAGAACCTCAGTTCTGCGAGTTCAGCGAGGAAGACGATGGGCACCAAGTAAATTACCTAATTGCCCTGGCGATGGGTCATTGCTATAGTTTTTCTTTCAGGGGCATATTGGTCATTTCACCTCTTGTCTCTTGTTTTGGATCGAGTCAAACGAGTTCTTGACCTGCTGACTTGGCCGGCTCACATTGGGCCAAGTCATGTGGGCCCGACCTGCTTTTGAGGTTTTTCTTCGCCTATGTGGCATCATCAGATTTTCTGATTGGTGGTTTTGTAAAATCCATAACTAATTATCTACTCATCATAAAAATATGAATAAATATTCGTTGGAATCAGAAAAATAAGATCTAACTAATGGTATTGGTTTTGTCACCTGAATCTAATGTTTTAAATAGGTGTTTTCAATGGATCTAATTAATAATGAATTAACTTATAAAAATCATAACTAATAACCTGTAAGTTAGAAAAATATAATAAAATATGTTTTGAGTTCATAAAAGCATAACCTAAAATATGGAACAGTTTTCATAACTTAATTCACATAATAATAAAAAGGTATTTTTAGGGTTTATGAAATCAATATAAATCTAACCCTAATTTCACATATATGCTAAATAGGTGTTTTGGAAGCCTAGGCTTGGACCTAGAAGTAACTTTGGATCATTTGAATCTGAAGTTGAGGTATGATTGCATCTCCTATTATTTCTATATTGAGCAATTCTTGTCTCTTAATGTATGTTTGCATCCCATATTATTCTTGTTGAGCAATTATCCTATTTTATTCTTTCTCTTGGTCCTATGGACAATAGCCTATACACATTGATCTTTTCTTTTGATATCATGGATTCATGTGAAGTATCTTATTTTATTATTGATCTTATGATCATGGATATTCTCTTGGAATCTTATCTTGTTGCCTTGGTGCAAGTTGGACTTTTGATAGTATATGCCCACTATGGTGTGGATTATTACTTGTTGATATATGCCAATTTGAAGTGGATTTGCTTATACGTTTGTGTTGTCCATTGTGTGATGGCAACATTGTTTATTCTGACTATACTTTTCTACTTGACTCTACATTTAACATGCTATGTGATTCAGTAGCACTAGAGTAGTATAATTTCATAGGTTTTGTCTCATTATGCAACATGGCAACATTGTGATATCTTTGGGATGGAGGATGTGCGATTCCCCATACCCGGGAAGGATGTGTGATTCCTTTCCCATGTTATATATATTTGGATGGTGGATGTGTGATTCCCCATGCCAGGGCAGGATGTGTGATTCATGGCCCATGTACCATCAGGGCAAGATGTGTGATTCTTGGCCCATGTCCCACCAGGTTCAAGATGTGTGATTCTTGACCGCCATTGTCATTTATATTGTTCTAGGGCTATGCTTATCTCACATGCATGCAGGTTGATGATGATATGTGCTTTGTTTCCCACCATGGTAGTAGATGTTTATATTGATAGCACATTCTTATTATTTGTTGGTTATGGCAAGTATCCCTTTTATTGTGATTTTACTCTCTTGATACCCATTTGGGTGGTACTTATCTCTTGCTTGGGAAGCCTTTTTATTTTGATGTTCCTAATTCCTTATATTGCTCAATTTTCTTTTTAGTATGCACATACCAGCCTTTGCTGATGTTTCCTTTTGTTTCTCTTTTGCTGGGGTATGCTTCCAACCCTAGGTGGAGGACTTGGATGCATGGCATATTGACCTGGACTTAGTTTGTGATGATGAAGCTTGGAGACAATCTTGAGGTGGTTTAGATTTCCTCTACATGGATCCTTGTGATGTAAGTTTAAGTTTGTAACCCTTTGATTTATAATTGAATAGTCAAATATTTTCTTCCACTGCAATACATTAGTCTTTTGATTACCATTATATAAAGATTTGAAAATTTTACACCCACTCCATCTCACCTTTTGAGTGTGTTTGGACTGGAGGTTTTATTATTCAATTTTTTAGTAGAGAAGTGGTTTCACTTCTTTACAGCATGGTATCAGAGCCATGGTAGTCGGAATCGACTATTTCAATTTTGTCTCCCTTTAGAACCCTTGACTTTAGTTAGTTACCTTTAAGTGAGATGTTGACCCTAGATTTGATCAAATGATGATCTTTTGTGCAATAAGGTTGGTTTTGAGGATGAGAATATGTTAGGAGATCTAAATATGGAAATATTGTGACTTAGTTTCCGCAATTGATTTTGGATCCACATTTTGTTTCATCTCAAAAAGATTTTCATCGCCAAAAATTATTTTCAATTATACTACTATATGTACAAAAGTTTTCTCAGATTTATCGATGTTTTCTTGAACTAAGTCACAATTAAGAGAACTCTAGTTTGAGTAGAATCTAACCCTAGTTTGTGACTAGGTTTGATATAATGGTGTAGTTGACCACCCTATGATTTTTTTTGGATGAACATATAGGGTTGATAGGTTAGAGACACAAGGACCTATAAAATCAACCCTAGATGGTGACTTTAATTGGATACATGAGAAATATTAATATTCAAAAAAAAAACTTTCATAACTAAGAGATGTGGGTAGTTCTAAAAAGTTGTTTAGTTTGACTTGTTAGGTTGAACCCTTTAAGGGGTGGAGAGTAGTTAGTTTTTGATGTTTGGATCTATAGATTTCGAGGACGAAATCCTTTTTAAGGGGTGGAGTGTTGTAACATACCAGATCTAGAACCCTACCCTAGAACTGTGATCTTTTGGGTTTTTCAAACAAGGTTAAGGTTAGAGAGATCATAATAATATAATGCGTGAATAATGTAATCTAATATGTCATATAATTCATTTGGTGATAATAAGATGATAAATAACTTAATTGGATGTATAATTTGGTTAATGGGCCTCTAATGGGCCTAATGGCATAATCTATGTAATAAAGCCTCAAAATAAAGAATAGACTTCAAATTCGTAATCTACACATTAAAATAAGCTTACATGTCAATTTTCATTTAATTTGGACCACCTCAAAATAATATGGTAAGTTAAGAGAGAGAAATTGCCTAAAGGGTGTAATTAATAAATAAATATAATAATTGACTCCAAAAGAGGAAAATAATCTTAGATTCGTGATCTACATAATAAATATAGCCTTTGGGTGAATTTTCATCCAATTTGGAGAAAGTTTGCTTAAAAGGTTAAATCAGGAGAGAGAAAGTGTGTAGAATCTCCAAAATATTAATTAAATATGCAAACAACTCCAATATGTAAAATTCATTGAAAATTCCTATTCAACACATTAAATATGACTTGTGTGTCAAGTTTCATAAAATTTGGATAATCCTAATACCATTGATGAAGGAGGAAAGAGAAAATAGTAATTGATTTATTTAACACATTAAAAGTTTCCAAAAGGCAAAACTAAGTGCATAATAGGAATCTACATGCCTTTATTGGCCTCTGTGCAAAATTTGATATAATTTGGTTAATGTTTGAACCCCCAAATGAAAAGAGAGAGAATAAGGAAATAATGCATTCACACTTTGATTTAATCGGATTCGATTTTTATTTATATGTGTCACGACGGCTTTCCTGTTTTATTTTTCTCGGGTCCAATCCTGACCCTTGGATTTAGATCCAGCGGCAGCTAGATTCTCTTCTTCCTTTTCCTTTTCTGTTTTCACACGCAGCGGTTGGGGCTTCTATCCCCGATTTTCTTCTTTGATTCCTCTCTTCCCTCTCCACCTTCCTTCCTGGTTTCTTTTCCTTTACCATCCTCTCTCTCCTCCTCACCCAATGACCCTATATAGTCTTGGGCCGTGGGCATCATTGCCCAAATTCTGTGGGCGCCGCTCGGTTCCCCTGTTCTACCCTTTTCTCCTCTGTTCCGCGCCCTGTTCCTCCTTCTTCTGCTTCTCCTTGCCTCTTCACTTCATGGGACCTTTACCCAGCAGTCCCAAAACTTCTACTGAGTTCCGCAGAGTCATCTTTCCCCGATGCAGTTGCTTCGCACGATCCCGAACATGATCTCCTTACTCTATCATCTCCCTACCGCTAGGTTCCGGCAAGTATCGACCTGTTGATGCCTAGGTTGCCTTCGCAGTTCCGGCGTGGGGTTGGGATCCTCTCTGCAAAGCTCGGGGAAGCTTTTAGTCAGACCAATTCCGCTCAACTTGGTGAGTTTTGATTTCCCCCTTTTTTCTTTGGTGCTTGCTGGTCCTTGTTCCCTTTCTCACCGGCTTTGACGAAACTGCCTTGAGTTTTCGGTTGTTGGATTCGTGATGAACTCTCGAAGGTGAGTAGTGTATCTGTTTTAGGAGTTGTGCATGATAGAATGTTGGATTTCCCTTTTGGTCAGACCTCCAGAACCTCAGTTCTGCGAGTTCAGCGAGGAAGACGATGGGCACCGGGTTAATTACCTAATCGCCCTGGCGACGGGTCATTGCTATAGTTTTTCTTTTAGGGGCATATTGGTCATTTCACCTCTTGTCTCTTGTTTTGGATCGAGTCAAATGAGTTCTTGACCTACTGACTTGGCCGGCTCACATTGGGCCAAGTCATGTGGGCCCGACCTGCTTTTGAGGTTTTTCTTTGCATATGTGGCATCATCGGCTTTTCTGATTGGTGGTTTTGTAAAATCCATAACTAATTATCTACTCATCAGAAAAATATGAATAAATATTTGTTGGAATCAGAAAAATAAGATCTAACTAATTGTATTGGTTTTGTTGCCTGAATCTAATGTTTTAAATAGGTGTTTTCAATGGATCTAATTAATAATGAATTAACTTATAAAAATCATAACTAATAACCTATAAGTTAGAAAAATATAATAAAATATGTTTTGAGTTCATAAAAGCATAACCTAAAATATGGAACAGTTTTCATAATTTAATTCACATAATAATAAAAAGGTATTTTTAGGGTTTATGAAATCAATATAAATATAACCCTAATTTCACATATATGCTAAATAGGTGTTTTGGAAGCCTAGGCTTGGACCTAGAAGTAACTTTGGATCGTTTGACTCTGAAGTTGAGGTATGATTGCATCTCCTATTATTTCTATATTGAGCAATTCTTTTCTCTTAATGTATGTTTGCATCCCATATTATTCTTGTTGAGCAATTATCCTATTTTATTCTTTCTCTTGGTCCTATGGACAATAGCCCATACACATTGATCTGTTCTTTTGATATCATGGATTCATGTGAAGTATCTTATTTTATTATTGATCTTATGATCATGGATATTCTCTTGGAATCTTATCTTATTGCCTTGGTGCAAGTTGGACTTTTGATAGTATATGCCCACTATGGTGTGGATTATTACTTGTTGATATATGCCACTTTGAAGTGGATTTGCTTATACGTTTGTGTTGTCCATTGTGTGATGGCAACATTGTTTATTCTGACTATACTTTTCTACTTGCCTCTACATTTAACATGTTATGTGATTCAGTAGCACTAGAGTAGTATAATTGCACTGGTTTTGTCTCATTATGCAACATGGCAACATTGTGATATCTTTGGGATGGAGGATGTATGATTCCCCATACCCGGTAAGGATGTGTGATTCCTGTCCCATGTTATATATATTTGGATGGTGGATGTGTGATTCTCCATGCCAGGGTAGGATGTGTGATTCCTGGCCCATATACCATCAGGGCAAGATGTGTGATTCTTGGCCCATGTCCCACCAGGTTCAAGATGTGTGATTCTTGACCGCCATTGTCATTTATATTGTTCTAGGGCTATGCTTATCTCACATGCATGCAGGTTGATGATGATATGTGCTTTGTTTCCCACCATGGTAGTGGATGTTTATATTGATAGCACATTCTTATTATTTGTTGGTTATGGCAAGTATCCCTTTTATTGTGATTTTACTCTCTTGATACCTGTTTGGGTGGTACTTATCTCTTGCTTGGGAAGCCTTTTTATTTTGATGTTCCTAATTCCTTATATTGCTCAATTTTCTTTTTAGTATGCACATACCAGCCTTTGTTGATGTTTCCTTTTGTTTCTCTTTTGCTGGGGTATGCTTCCAACCCTAGGTGGAGGACTTGGATGCATGGCATATTGACCTGGACTTAGTTTGTGATGATGAAGCTTGGAGACAATCTTGAGGTGGTTTAGATTTCCTTTACATGGATCCTTGTGATGTAAGTTTAAGTTTGTAACCCTTTGTTTTATAATTGAATAGTCAAATATTTTCTTCCGCTACTATACATTGGTCTTTTGATTACCATTATATAAAGATTTGAAAATTTTACACCCACGCCATCTCACCTTTTGAGTGTGTTTGGACTGGAGGTTTTATTATTCAAATTTTTAGTAGAGAAGTGGTTTCACTTCTTTACAGTTGCTCCAGGACAAGGACAAACATGTAGTGGTTCACCATTCTCGTATATGACAATATCTTTTGAGTTCTAGGACACTAATGGCCTCGATGAGCTTCTTCTATTTCTCCCGCCAGAGTGCATCAGGAGTATGAGAAACTACTTGCATTACTGTCAGTACGGATCCAAGAACATGGTCAGGATCATACTTGGGCTCGTCTTCCATCATAGGTTCACCTTTGGGGTCAGGACCATCTTCCTAGTTTGACATTCTAAAGGGATCAACCTCATGCTCGAGACCTCTCTTAGTAGAGGCCCCATCTTCCCTCTTATTCTTCCTAGAGGACTCACCTTCCATGGACCTTCTCCTCTTCTCTGAGGACAATCTCTTCATGTAGGAGGGCCTCCCCTCTAGATAGTCCATGGGTGTGTCATCATGGATGGCAGTGTTCTTGACGCGGGCCATGCTGGTTCACATAAATAACATGATTTCAATTTTAAGATTAGGGCACTTAAATCATAATAAAAATTATGTCTATGACATCTTGTTTACATGCATTTATTATTTGGAAGAGGATTCCCTAATCCCTAGTACTCATAACTCTAGTATTCAAAAGGGTAGAGGAAGTAATTATCAGGTCCCAAGGGTTTTGGTGAGTGAAGCAAGGGGTGGAGAAGGGATGAAATTAGATGAGAAAAATCCTAGAGGCATTTTACTTTGACTAAAATCCTCTAACTTTGTCCACTAAGGATGCACAGGCTCGGGAGTCCTTGTAAGTCGACTAGCGGTGTAGAGGAATGCTTTTCCAGCCCCCATTGGTTCCTTCAAGACACCACTATGTTTATAAAATATTCAAATAATTTCCTTGGTCTTGACAAAAATCTTAAAATTTTAATAATGATTATAGGTTAAATGATAAACTAGACACTGATACCAAATGATACAACTCCCACCCCATCTTATTCCCAATTAATGTGGACCTAGCTGGCAAGGTCCATTATCATATTTATAGGATCAAGGTTTAGCAATTAACCAAAAATAATTATAAATTTCATATGAATGGAAAATAGTTTGATACAAAATAAAAGATAAAGTCTCCAATGAGGAGTTTCCTAATATGGGAATGTATTGTTTGCAACTTGAAATAGAACCTATCTAATTAAATCCCCCATGGCAACTTAAGCATCTTTCCTTTGATTGCCTCCTTCTCAGGATGTTCATTTTGTAAAATAATAACAGTTTAACCTAAAACACCATGAAATAAAACAACAATCAGTATATCAAGATATACTGGTATGTGGGGAAATCAAAATATTTGCATGTAGGTGGAACAATATAATCATCCATAGCAACAATTCTGATTACAAAATTGGAAAATCATTTTCTTATTTCAACCTCGCCACCCTTATCCTCTTTTCTCAATGGTGTGCCCTCTCTATAGGGGATCTTCTTTATGGGGAACCCTCTCTTTATGGTTTGATCCCTACAATGGACATTTCTTAACCTTCCCTCATCCATGATTGGTTTCATATGTATGCCTTCCTTTTCGAGCTTGGCCTGAGATGATCTTCCTTTTCGAGCTTGATCACCAATCATCCCCATCATGACTTTATTCACTCCATGCTCTTTAACTCACCAGAGATGATACATGGTTTGTGTAGGTTTCATTTATATAAGACGATATCGATAGTGACTTTATAGATTGCAGAAAGTATATAAACATGCAAACATTTAATTGCAATCTAATCGGGAAAACTTTGAGAAATTATAGAAGTCAATTAAGGCAAGTAGTCATAGGATTAATGACATACCTTTCTTAGATGTAAGTTAAACTCCAAGTAAATAGGTGCAATTGATAATAAACAAGAAATCACCCTAAAATTAATCCATAACACCCAAGTATTACTATTTTGTTCATAAACTCACATTAAGACTGACTTGGGCTACAAGTTAGGGTTTTGGGGTCAAATTAGGGTTTCATTAGGGTTTTGGCTTTCCAAACCCTAATCATTACTTTTAATGCCTTTTAAACTCACAACCCCTAATTTTGATGTTATATGCATTGTCAACCACAAATTAAGTCAATGATGTCATTTTTATCCAAAAAGACTAAAAATTATCCATCAAAGTCACTAGAGCATGTTACAATCATCAACTTAATCAATTAGGGTTTCCTTTCTTTAAATACATTAAAGTTAGAAACATTAGACACGTTTAGAATTCATATCAGATCTCGGTCTTGAAACTACTTTGATTTAAATCCATGCATTTTTATGATCAAATTTCATATATTACTTTCCTTCATTAGATAATCCTATAATTTTCTATGATTTTAGCAAAATTAACTATTTCTAGTGAATAGGGGCTCGCCACCTAGGTGATGAACCTAGGTTCCAACCTTGCCAACTAGGTGGGGTGCATGCCAACTAGGCTCACTGTGCACACATGGATACTCTCTAGATAGGGCAAAAGTAGGAGAGCAAAGACAATTTTAACCCTTACCCTTTAAATGTGCACTCAACGGTGGGAAAGTCCTTTACCACTCTGTCTTCTTCTATCTCTCGATGGCCTACTCTTGCTCTTGTCGAGTCTACTGACAGTTGACTCTAGGAAATTAGGATTCTTGAGCAACAAGTGGAGGTAAAACTTCTATCGTGACATCTCTTTTGATTAGCATAAATGCCAACCATCAGAGATAATCCCTAAACCTAAACCCAGATTATGAAGTAAAACAATGAATTCCTGACAAAGGCGATTAAACAATATACAAAAAACACAGATAATTTTTTTCCTTTTTATTTATGCATAAATTCATAAATCAATGTCACATCAAGGGCATCACATTTTGATATCACAAATCTTATTCAACTTCATTAAAACCAGAATTAAATCTATTTCTCATATGTGGTTCAATTTATTTTAGATATATGTACGTTACTGAACAAACTCGGTCTGCAACCCATCCTGGGAAAGAGAGAGTACATGGCCATTCTAATCTATCTTGATTATGCCATTTATATCTTCTTTGTCATGACCTATCTGCAGGATTGCATTATACCTAAAAACATTTGAAACAACCTCATGAGACTCGTATAGAGCCCCAATGAGTGGATACCTCCCACTCAAGTTAGGTACTCACATCAACATCATATTAAGTATAATAAACTTAAATTTAATGTGAAGATATTGAAAAGTATAGCAGATAGTTCTATATAAGTCAAATCTACTCTACAATGGTAATCTAATAAAAAAGATAAGGTAATCACTTAAACTGATTATAACTTTGAAACACCTTTTAGAGCATTTCTATGAACAAATCAGCAGATACTTCTTAGTTTAGATTAACAATCCTTTTGCATGAGTAATAAGTCAAGTTATAAGCATTTTGAATCAATACATAACAACAACATTATCTTTGTGACACCACCAGCTGGAACAAGAACACCTCCTGCAATCCTAAAGTTGAAGTACACATAATACATGTCTACCAAACAATACTATCAAATAGAAAGCAATCCAACTCATTTTTAGAATGGCTAAAAATCCAACACTTATAACTTGTGAATGTGACATATCAGAATATGAAACTAAAAATATCCATAACAACATGATTAATTTCCACAACAAGAAGCATAATCAATAATGGAAAATCATCAACTAGCAGTACAAGGAATGTAACAACCATTAAAATCATGTTCTACATGGCTTGTCATGTTTTATTCATTTGACTTGAAACTATTTGGCTTGTACCTCACCAAGTAGAAGTCGCCACACCTAATTATCATGTCAATGACTCACCACCACTATCTTAGGGATTAGCAGGACACCCTAAGATATCAACAAAAGACCCTAGACACCTCAGGGTTGCCTAAAGAGGCACACATCCTCATCTCAGGTACACGACATAGGAACCAACAAAATAACATATCACATATTTTCACATTTCACATATTTCATTTCATCAGAGTCAATTCCATCTGGACATAGACTTTCACAACAAGGATTTAGAGCCAGAGCCACTCCAGATGACTCAGTCCTAAATCTTGGTGGTCTAACATTTAAGGTCTCCATCCACATTCCATATTTCTATCTCGTAATTTGTCGATTACTACAAGGAGATCCATTTTGTTTCCCTAGTGTGGTCCTTGAGGGAAACTCATGGTGTTCAAGGCACCTAACTATATATTTTATCCTTTTAGTTATTATTAATCTCTTCTGAGCGTAGGTTCCTCAACCATTAATAATTAATAAATTTTAGAAACTCCATAGAACCCAAGGGAGTTATTAGAGGATTATCTGAAAGACGGAGGTGTCTAGAAAAGGATCACGACTGGGGGCTGGCAATATTTTCCTCTGCACCGCTAGTCGGAATATGAGGACTTCCAGATCTATGGGACTTCCTGGCCAAAGTCTTAGGGTATGAATCAAAATAAGATACCTTTAGGACTTTCTCATCTTATTCATCCCTTCTCATCACAAAATTTTGTTAAGGACCTAAAGGATTAGGATTTTCTTTCTTCTCCTCACCCTCTTGAGGTATGGGTAAGGTTAATAAGGTTTCAGGAATGCTCCACCAAATTAATGAAAAGCATGTAAATAAGATATCATGGACATAATCTTAATAGATTAAGCGTAAATTAAAGAATAGATACATGCTTAAGATGTATGACATAAGTTGTCATGCCCTCAGGAGAGACCTAAGTCTAGACCTTCTTGTCTGGAGGATAAGTAAAGAGAGTTAGTCTTGGAGATATAGATCTCCATTAAAAGTAGAGACATGATACATCCTCTGAGGATGATGTTAACCCTAACCCTAAGTGAAGGTTAGAGAGAGAGATGACATGAAGAACTAGATGTCTTGGTAGACTAGGTGTTTGGGTGGACATGCCTGGGATGCCATATGAGCCATGAGAGGTTGGATGATCGAGTACCTTTGGCGACCCAACCCTGGAAAGGGGTTGTGTAGGTCAGGACGAAGGATATCTCCTTCCTTGATAAGGATAAAGAAGAACCCATGGAACCCCCATGAGTATTATATGAGCATGGCATAATTGGCACCAATAAGCATCTATGGTGTGAGCAATAGGTTGAAACCCTGACTGGAAGAGTATGATGGTTAGCTTAGGAAATAAGCATAAAGGGCTATGGATGATCTTAAGCAAACATAAGTTCAAGCCTAGGCTTCACCCATGAAGAGGATGCTTTTGAGGTTGATATCTCTAGAGAGAGAAAGTATGACTTATACAAGAAGGTCGAAAGCCTAGACTCTGAGATATGAGGAATAGTGGGAAGTTGAGGATGATGCGACCTAAGTGGATGATAGTGGTCACCACATGCTTGATCCCTAGAGGTTGATGTCTTGGTTGCCATGGGAGGAACCAAACCCTAGAGAGAGGATGAGGCTTCTAGCACTTATGTGCCTATGGTATAAGAGTTTACCTTCTGAGAAAGGAAGAAGAAGTTCTGTATACCCTGCAGAGGTTTAGTGATAGGTTGTGAGGCCTTGTACCTTGTTGGTTGTCCTTAAGGAGGACTCGACTCTGAGGTTTTGCTCGAGTAGAAGGATTACAGGAAGTGTCACACCCCGATCTCATACTAACCACTAATCACAAGATTAGGGCGCGACGGAGGGATTATCACATAAACAAATCACTGAGAACTTTTTCTTTTTAAAACCTCGTAATGATATCCAGATTTTTGCTGTAAACTACAACATAATAAACTATTATGGAAGCATTTCAATTAAACTGGCTAGAGAACATAAACAAAGTTTACAACATGTAACATTGTTTAACAGAAAGTAAACATAACAGTTAATTTACATCTTTATACACATTCGCCATACATACTCTCTCTCACCCACACCATGTCCCAAGGACCGAGGGGAAGGGACTAAGAGACCTCTAACTAGACTAACTACATATACCTTCTATAGACTAAGCGTTAGGATGAAAAGATCCTTCCGATTCCTGTTGCTGTTGTTGACCTGAAAAATGTTTGAGTAGAGGGATGAGCCTACTCGCTCAGTGAATAGCATTTCATTTAGCTATCACTAAACAACTCATCAGATAGATAACATTTAATTAAAAGATAAATGCAGTACTAAACATGGCAGTTCTAATGACATAGCAGATTTACTGATAACAATCTCATTTCAAAGCAACATCAGATAATTTAAACAGATAAACTGATATAGATAATTTGCACAGAAGTTCAAATCTCTTAACATATTAAATTTACTGTGATCCTATATGATTACATAATTATATCATTATGCCCCAAACATATGCAGCGCACTCTGCATATGAAGATCTGTAGCGAACTACGATCTCACCGTACAAGACTTAGCGACACACTCGGGAAATGCTAAGTCTGACTTTCCATCCTGGTCTGCACAGGACTCTCAGGCTCTCAAGGGCCTCAGGCACTCAAGGGCCTCACAACACTCTCTCAGGCTCTCAAGGGCCTCACTGCAGTTCCTAGGCACTCAAGGGCCTCACTGCACTAACTCTGAGTGCTCTAGACTCCTCCCGCAACCTGTAGTGCACAGTCGGAGGGTCTGGGTTACCACCGTGACACACGCACGGATTATTGTTGAATAACTGGTCACCGACCATCTAGACTCAGGGCTAGATCGGTCGTTTCACCCCAAAGGTACAGACCGCGCAATGGGGTTCTACGGTGTTGGAGCACCTAAGTCTATTAACTGACTAACATATAACCATTTAAACAGGAAATTCACATTTACTGATTTCATATCAGATCACAATACACTGTCATTCTAAACCGAAAGAGCAATATATTTCAAATCATTGTAATTTCTGAGAAATTCTCATACCATGCATTCAAGCAAATTATAAATGCATAAATAACCCAACTTATTTCAGTTTGGCACATAAATAGCGAACTTACGCAGTTGAACATCTTATTGCACAAATTAAAGAAATTTACTTCACATAAGAGAATCATACTCAACAATTATCAATTCTCTAAATTTCTCAAAAAAATGTGCACATTAACCCAAATCCTGGTTTGTGCATCACTTAACTCAATTAAGAGTTAATTACATATCACAACTCAATTTAATAACAATACTTGAGAATTTCTGGTAATAATTCAGAGAAATGTGCCATTTCATGTAAATATCAATTTACACATATTAACGTCAAAAGATATATGCAATTAAGCTTTTCATGCATATTTTATTTATTCATATCAACTTTGAAATCGTACATCTGATAATTTATCAGAAATCTTCATTGTCTGGGTTCATACCCAAATCATACCATTTTCAGACATAAATTTCTAATTTCAACATTCAAACAAGCAATTTAGGTTCCAATGAACCATATAAATCTACCGATTCAATCCACACTGATCAATTGCTAAATTTAATCATATAACAACGTCTAGAAGCAGTTTATGAAATAAAAAGTCGGGCGACGCCAAACGCTGCTCGACGCCTGATAACGCCTGTTATTAGTGTAATTCGCGCACAAAACAGAAAATATTCAAACGCCTGAGTTTATTAATGATAAATAAATGAAACCCCACTCACATTGATTTCTTTTGCATATTTTCAAGAATGAGGCCCACTACAAACCCAAGGCATGAAAACATGCTAATTATATTCTTTTACTGGTTCAAAATTCCAATTGCATCCAATTATCACTTTACTCAAATTAATCACCTTAATTATGCACTAATTAATCTTATGTGCTTGATTCAACTAAATCAAGTTATTAACACACTAACCACCTCATAAACATATAAGTTAGCTCAAATAACTTTAATTAGGCTCAAATCATAATGCTTACCAATAAGTTTTGAAACGGGTCATAACAATCTCCCTCCCTTATAAGAATTTCGTCCCGAAATTCCTAAAAGAGAAAAGGAAACTTGTTACACATCTCAGATTCAAGCTCCCATGTAGCTTCCTCTAGATTATGATTCCTCCATAAAACTTTTACTAAAGGTATCTCGCGATTCTTAAGTTTCTTGTTCCTCTGATCAACTATCTGAACTGGTCCTTCAACATAGGACACATCTGATCTGAGCTGTGCAGGTTCTGGGTCAACTATCTTTTCCGTACCAGGGTAACATTTCTTAAGCATAGACACATTAAACACATCATGAAGATTTTCCAACTCAGACGGCAAATCCAACTTGTAAGCTACAGGTCCAATCCTCTCAACAATAGGATATGGGCCCATGTACCTAGGGGTCAACTTACCCCTCTTTCCAAACCTTAACACTCCCTTCCACGGTGAAACCTTCAGATAAACCTCGTCACCAACCTCAAACTCAAGAGGTCGACGTCGTCTCTCTGCATAACTTTTCTGCCTGTCCTGAGCAGCTTTCAACTGCTCCCTGATCACAGATATCTTCTCTGTAGTCATGTCAACTATCTCGGGTCCAAGAATTTCTTTCTCACCAACCTCGTACCAACAAACTGGTGATCTACACTTTCTACCATATAGAGCTTCATATGGGGCCATTCCAAGACTAGAATGATAGCTGTTGTTATATGCAAACTCCATCAGGCTTAAGTGTTCTTCCCAGTTACCTCTGAACTGCAGAACGCATGCTCTCAGCATGTCTTCAAGAGTCTGAATGGTCCTCTCAGACTGACCATCTGTTTGCGGGTGAAACGCTGTACTGAACCTCAGCTTTGTGCCCAACGCACGATGTAACTGATTCTAGAATCTGGATGTAAACTTAGGATCTCTGTCAGAAATAATGGAAACTGGTATACCATGTAATCTGATTACCTCATCCACATAAACCTTGGCCAGCTTTGGAACGTCAAAGGTTGACTTGACAGGAAGAAAGTGAGCAGACTTAGTTAGTCTATCCACAATCACCCATATCGAGTCTGAACCTCTAGGCGTCCTGGGTAACCCTACCACAAAATCCATCGTGATGTGTTCCCATTTCCATTCAGGTATAGGAAGCGACTACAAGGTACCAGCAGGTTTTTGATGCTCGGCTTTAACCTGCTGACACACTCCACATCTAGCCACGTACTCAGCCACATCTCTCTTCATGCCAGACCACCAGTACAGCTCTTTGAGATTCCTATACATTTTTGTGTTACCTGGATGCATAGCATACATAGAAGCATGCGCTTCTTCAAGAATTTGCTCTTTCAGCTCACTGTTCCCAGGTATACACAACCTGTCATGAAGATACAACACACCATTGTCAGAAAACCTGAATTCTGACCTTTTACCTTCTGACATATCCTGCATAACCTGCCACAATTCGTCATCACTCTGTTGCAACACCTTAATCTGATCATAGAAAGTAGGTTTGACCTGCATTTGAGCAATCAACCCACTCTGTCCAGTCACATCCAAGTCTAAGTTCAACTTTCGCATATCTACAAGCAAGTCTCTCTTGAAACATGCCATAGAAAATGCATCTACTGTTGAACTTGACTTTCTGCTCAAGGCATCTGCCACAACATTCGCTTTACCAGGATGGTAATCGATTGTCACATCATAGTCTTTGATCAGCTCAAGCCATCTGCGTTGTCTCAAATTCAAATCCTTCTGAGTGAAGATATACTTCAAACTCTTATGGTCTGTAAACACCTGACATGTCTCACCATACAGGTAGTGACGCCATGTCTTAAGAGCATGAACTATAGCAGCTAATTCCAGATCATGAGTAGGGTAGTTCTCTTCGTTCTTCTTAAGCTGTCTAGATGCATAGGCCACAACTTTGCCTTCTTGCATCAACACACAGCCTAAACCCCTCCTGGAAGCATCGCAAAACACTATATAACCCTTATTTGCCTCGGGCAAAACCAACACTGGTGCTGTGGTCAACTTTTTCTTCAAGATCTGAAAACTTTTCTCACAGTTATCAGACCAAACAAACGGTGCATTCTTCCTCGTCAAACGTGTCAAGGGTGATGCTAGCACACTGATGTTCTGTATAAACCTTCTGTAATAGCCTGCTAAACCCAAGAAACTTCTGATCTCAGTAGGAGTCTTAGGTTGTTCCCACTGAAGCACAGAATCAACTTTCTTAGGATCAACGCTAACTCCATCTCTCGAGATAACATGTCCAAGAAATGCTACCTCAGCCAACCAGAACTCACACTTGCTAAACTTAGCATACAGTTGGTGTTGCCTCAACAACTGCAACACTACTCTCAGGTGTTGCTCATGTTGTACATCATCTGTGGAGTAGATCAGGATATCATCTATAAAGACTACAATAAACTGATCTAGAAACGGTTTGAAAATCCGATTCATCATATCCATAAAGGATGCTGGGGCATTGGTCAGCCCAAACGACATGACCAAAAACTCATAATGCCCATACCTGGTTCTGAAAGCTGTCTTAGGAATATCATAAGCCTTTATTCTGAGCTAATGATATCCAGATCTCAAATCTATCTTAGAGAAGATCGTCGCTCCACGCAACTGATCAAACAGATCGTCTATTCTTGGCAAAGGGTACTTTTTCTTAATAGTGATCTTGTTCAGTTGCCTGTAATCTATACAGAGACGCATGGTACCATCCTTTTTCTTAACAAACAGGACTGGAGCACCCCACGGCGAAGAACTGGGTCTGATGAAACCCTTATCCAGCAACTCCTGCAGTTGCACCTTGAGTTCCTTCAACTCTGCAGGTGCCATTCTATAGGCTGGCAGTGCTACTGGATGACTATCTGGATATACCTGAATTTCAAAATCAATGTCTCTGACAGGAGGTAAGCCTGGCAACTCTTCTGGAAAAACATCAGAAAACTCACTAACTACCGGCACATCATAAACACTGGCGGTGCTCTTTTCTGCTCTAGTGTCAACCACATGAGCAAGGAACGCTTCACATCCTTTCTGTAGCATCTTATCAGCTACAGCAGCTGATATTATGCACGTAGGTAGAACTTTCCTGTCTCCAGTAAAGACACAAGAAAATTCACCTAGTTGAAAGGTAGCTTCCTTCTTCCAACAATCGAGTTGCACTCGATATGTCTCAAGACAATCCATACCCAAGATGACTTGAAAAGTATTGACATCCAAGGGTATGAGATTAGCAGCAAAGGTGTAACCTCCAAAAGATAGCAAACATCCGGGACAAAACTCAGTCAGAGTTGTTGGTCCACCTAGTGGAACCCTCAACACTAACTCATCTACCAACCCTTGAGTTAACATATTAAGTTCACCAACTAAAGAACGTCGTATAAAAGAGTGAGTAGCACCCGGATCTATCAAAACTGAAACTGGTATACTATTAAACAAAAGCATCTCTCCTGTAATGACTTGTGAAGAGATTATACCTTCCTGAGGTGTCAAAGAGAAGAAACGTGCTGAAGCTCTCCCTCTGCCACGCTGTCCTCTCTGACCACTCCTGCCACTAGGCACTCTGCCACCTCTGGAACTGGAAGCCACAGAAGAACTCGGTCCTTCAACTGGAGGTTGTCTCTGAGCATCATAAAACTGAGACTGAGAGGCTTGTGATGCTGCTGGTTGAAGCTGAGGGCAAAACCTTTTTATATGTCCTGTCTGCCCACAGTGGTAACACTCTATATAGTTTGAACCCTCACATTTCCCATAGTGTAATCTTCCACAAGCATTACATACTCGCATCACCTGTCTCTGTGGACTAGTCACAGAAGTAGATGATCCAGATGGCCGCCCACTAGATGCTTGGCTCCATTTACCTGGGCTATGTCTCCCTCTGCCCCTAAAAGAAGAAATGTCCTCGGATCTCTGTTTACCGAAGCAGCTAAAGCCACGGCCAAGTTTAGAAAAGAAACCTCTACCTCCACCTTGTGGTTAACAGCCACACGCTCTAACCAACTGAGCTATTCCAGCTCTGATACCAAGATGTCACACCCCGATCTCATACTAACCACTAATCACGAGATTAGGGCGCGACGGAGGGATTATCACATAAACAAATCACTGAGAACTTTTTCTTTTTAAAACCTCGTAATGATATCCAGATTTTTGTTGTAAACTACAACATAATAAACTATTGTGGAAGCATTTCAATTAAACTGGCTAGAGAACATAAACAAAGTTTACAACATGTAACATTGTTTAACAGAAAGTAAACATAACAGTTAATTTACATCTTTATACACATTCGCCATACATACTCTCTCTCTCACCCACACCATGTCCCAAGGACCGAGGGGAAGGGACTAAGAGACCTCTAACTAGACTAACTACATATACCTTCTATAGACTAAGCGTTAGGATGAAAAGATCCTTCCGATTCCTGTTGCTGTTGTTGACCTGAAAAATGTTTGAGTAGAGGGATGAGCCTACTCGCTCAGTGAATAGCATTTCATTTAGCTATCACTAAACAACTCATCAGATAGATAACATTTAATTAAAAGATAAATGCAGTACTAAACATGGCAGTTCTAATGACATAGCAGATTTACTGATAACAATCTCATTTCAAAGCAACATCAGATAATTTAAACAGATAAACTGATATAGATAATTTGCACAGAAGTTCAAATCTCTTAACATATTAAATTTAATGTGATCCTATATGATTACATAATTATATCATTATGCCCCAAACATATGCAGCGCACTCTGCATATGAAGATCTGTAGCGAACTACGATCTCACCGTACAAGACTTAGCGACACACCCGGGAAATGCTAAGTCTGACTTTCCGTCCTGGTCTGCACAGGACTCTCAGGCTCTCAAGGGCCTCACGCACTCAAGGGCCTCACAGCACTCTCTCAGGCTCTCAAGGGCCTCACTGCAGTTCCTTGGCACTCAAGGGCCTCACTGCACTAACTCTGAGTGCTCTAGACTCCTCCCGCAACCTGTAGTGCACAGTCGGAGGGTCTGGGTTACCACCGTGACACACGCACGGATTATTGTTGAATAATTGGTCACCGACCATCTAGACTCAGGGCTAGATCGGTCGTTTCACCCCAAAGGTACAGACCGCGCAATGGGGTTCTACAGTGTTGGAGCACCTAAGTCTATTAACTGACTAACATATAACCATTTAAACAGGAAATTCACATTTACTGATTTCATATCAGATCACAATACACTGTCATTCTAAACCGACAGAACAATATATTTCAAATCATTGTAATTTCTGAGAAATTCTCATACCATACATTCAAGCAAATTATAAATGCATAAATAACCCAACTTATTTCAGTTTGGCACATAAATAGAGAATTTACGCAGTTGAACATCTTATTGCACAAATTAAAGAAATTTACTTCACATAAGAGAATCATACTCAACAATTATCAATTCTCTAAATTTCTCAAAAAACGTGCACATTAACCCAAATCCTGGTTTGTGCATCACTTAACTCAATTAAGAGTTAATTACATATCACAACACAATTTAATAACAATACTTGAGAATTTCTGGTAATAATTCAGAGAAATGTGCCATTTCATGTAAATATCAATTTACACATATTAACGTCAAAAGATATATGCAATTAAGGTTTTCATGCATATTTTATTTATTCATATCAACTTTGAAATCGTACATCTGATAATTTATCAGAAATCTTCATTGTCTGGGTTCATACCCAAATCATACCATTTTCAGACATAAATTTCTAATTTCAACATTCAAACAAGCAATTTAGGTTCCAATGAACCATATAAATCTACCGATTCAATCCACACTGATCAATTGCTAAATTTAATCATATAACAACGTCTAGAAGCAGTTTATGAAATAAAAAGTCGGGCGACGCCAAACGCTGCCCGACGCCTGATAATGCATGTTATCAGCGTAATTCGCGCACAAAACAGAAAATATTCAAACGCCTGAGTTTATTAATGATAAATAAATGAAACCCCACTCACATTGATTTCTTTTGCATATTTTCAAGAATGAGTCCCACTACAAACCCAAGGCATGAAAACATGCTAATTATATTCTTTTACTGGTTCAAAATTCCAATTGCATCCAATTATCACTTTACTCAAATTAATCACCTTAATTATGCACTAATTAATCTTATGTGCTTGATTCAACTAAATAAAGTTATTAACACACTAACCACCTCATAAACATATAAGTTAGCTCAAATAACTTTAATTAGGCTCAAATCATAATGCTTACCAATAAGTTTTGAAACGGGTCATAACAGGAAGTGCGTGTCCTACCTTATACATATCTGATTCATGGTTAAGAGATTGGGGATGCAGTTGGTCATCAAAAAGTAAACCTAGGGTTCCTAGGCCTAAGAGGGGAAGTGGTGTACCTAATGCTCAGGATGAGAGTTGAGTTTCTATAGATGCGAGCATAGTACTTCTTATGTTAACAGGAAAGGGAGACCCCTTAAGTTAAGGTGTGTTTGACGAACCCCTCCCAACTAAAGTTGATGACATGGGAAGGTAAGATCTTGATCCACTATTGAGGAAAGAGAACAAGTATGACCTAGCATGGTCTAGTAGGTGGTCTGCTTATGCCTTAGTAGCTGTTGGGTTAAGCATGATCATATGGATGTAAAACCTAAAGATGTTTGTGACCTTGTTGTCGAGAGTCGTAGTTTACTCCCATCATGGTAGAGGGACCCTTTGGTAGGGTGTATCTGAGTTTTGTGGGTTTTGAGAAAATCTACAGGGGACTCATAGGATCTTGAGAAGCTAAGTGAAGAAGTACATGGTATGAGAATGAACCTGTAGACCCATAGATATCCATCTCTAAGTGCATGAGGATGTGTTACCATGGAGGTAACTGGTATGGGGCCTGACCAAGGTAGGTAGGTCACCATGACCCCTATGAAAGGATGAAACTCAGCCCTTAAATGCAGAAAGAGAGATGATGAGGGAAAGGTTCCAAGTTGAACATGTACTATAAGAGAATCCTAAGTCTATCCTAGGGTTAGGTAGGGATAAGACCGATGGAAGTAGGAGTTGCCTAATTCCCTAGTTGCACATGACCATAGGGTCGGGAGGTAACATCTATCATTGTCTGAGGGCCATGGGTTAGGAGATTGATCACCTTCACGAACTCATGGGACCCAAATGGCAGATGAGTAGGGCACTCTCTATATGGATGAGGGAAGAGGGGTGACCCAAAAAGTGTCGAAACCCTATATACCTAGAGGATATGACCAAGGATTGTGTTTGGATCAAGTAGGTTCGAGTACAGCTCCATGGGAGTAACTTTGATATCAAAATGATTGTGATGTAGAGACATAAGTTGCAGGTTTCAACTTAGTTTTGAAGGTGTACTGGCAAGGTGGGATGTATTATCTCTACTCGTGGAACAGGAAGAACTTTGTATTTGGATGGACGGCAAATGCTTATTTCCTCTTGTTATGGGAGTGAGAGATAGGACAGTATGCATGCCATATACTAAGGATAAAAGATGATGTGAGTTGAAACGTTGCTACGAGGTATGAGGACAGAGAAGATAACATACCCTGGTAAAGTGAATGATACATGGATGGTTTATAAACACTAAGAAGAATGAGGTAGTCACCTTAGGAGGATGTTTGTATCATGAGATATGAGTCATACAAGGTTGAGGTTGATCACCCAGAAGATGAGCTCAAAGTATTCTTAATGGAGATAGACTTAGAGTTCGAACTTGAGCTGATAAGTGAAATACAAGGAAGTGTATGTCTTCAATGTTACCTAATACCTAAGGATGTGAAGTAATAATGGATGCTCTGGTTGAGTTATAGCTGCCTAGATTGGCTAGAAGTGGTTGTTTGGCTAACCCTATGTTTGGAAAAGAAGATATGTTTGGCTAACACCAATGTAATGAGATCAGTTAATGGTTGTTTGGTGAGCCAGTCTAGTCCTTGATATAGTGAAAGAACCTCATATACACTTCTTTGTATAGGAATGTAATAAAACCCTGATGAGAGTGGTTTAGGGTTTCTGAGGTATCTATCTTGAGGAATCATGACATATAGGAGATCATGATTTTAAGATCACCATACACCGTACTAAGAAGATAATAAGTGACAGTGGTACTTTAGATACCTAAAATAAAGTTGCATGTGGTATATGGCCATGCAAAGTGAGGGAGAAGGACAAACACCAGTTACCCAGTGCATTGATATAGAGGATAAAGAGTTCTCGTGAGGGAATGGGAGTTCATCACTATGGGCGTTGTGATAAGTCTCCCCTAGACCAAGGAAAGTCAAGATGCAATATGGGTTATGTTAGATCTCCTTACCTAGATGACATGAGAAAGAAAGAGTATTGTCAAGGAACAGACCGGGTTGAACTACATATGAGAGAGATGGTTCAACTACACCATGCGGTAAATTCAAAAGTTCTTGAGTATAACCTAAAGGGTTACTTCCATAAGATGGAAGAAGGTACATGAAGAACTCTATGTTAGTACAGTTTATCACCCCTAACTAATGGTTAGTATGATCCAGACTAAAGGATCTGATGGGAGCATGTGTGCTCATTATGGGTGACAACTAGAGACAGTTCTTGTCCTATGAAAGATGTGAAGATAACCAACACAGCCAGTATTGGGATTTAAAGAAGCTCTGTAAGAGAGGTTGTGTCGGTTCCCACTTTTGTAAGGTGATGTTGGTGAAAAGACCACGTGATGGTTAGGAAAGGATCATAGTGTCTATAGATGAAGTTGCTTTAATCGTACAATGGTTAAAAGGATCCTAGAGACGATGAAAGTCGTGAGCAGATGTAAAGTAGACTAACATGCAGTTCACTGTGGGAGAATATGTGACATAAAAATCCGACCCGTCTAAGTTATAGCTAAGAGAGCTGAGTCCCGATGCATGGGTTCTTTTGACATGATTTGGTGGAGAAGGTTAAGTTTGATCTTACCCCTCATGATAATGTAATGAGTTCCATGTGTCCAATTTAGAGTATTATGTGAGGTACCTCGAACATGTGTTGAGCAATGAACCTAGTGAGCCCAAGGGAAGCTAAAATGGACTGAGTCACATGTGCAGTTTATAGACGCCAGGATGAAAGAACTCAGAGAAAAGAATATGTGATAATAAAGGTTCTTTGGAAGCGCCATGAGTACAGTAAAGCCACATTGGGGCCAATGGTGGATATGGAAAAGTCTTATCCTGAATTGTTTGTTTGCTTGATCAAATTTTGAGGGCAAAATTCCTATAAGAGGGGAAGGATGTTACAACCCCAATTTTTGGGTTCATTTGGTGAGAAATGTAATTCTCATATTAAGGATATTTGAACGAATAATGATATAATGTATTTGCAATAAATGGATTTTGTTTACAATAGCCTTGATGTTTGTGTTGTGGGCTTTATTGGCTATTGGGCCCAAATAACAAGAAAATTCAATTAGTGAATGAATAATTGAATATTTGGGAAAGGAAAAATGTGGAAACCTTTAGAAGGCACATCCAAATAGGATTTCATGCCTCTTGGGTTCCTTGGGTTCTGAGGTGTCTAAAGTTCATAGAGAATGAAATAAGAAAAGAAAAGATCAATTAAATATTTCTTTGTGAAGAAAGAAATTGAAAATAATGGTAAAATGTGGAAAACAAGTGAAAAGAGGTATAATTGAATTATCCTTAGTGGAATTTCGTATCCCAAGGATTCCTAATGATAAAAGGAATACCAATGAGGAAAATAGAATAGAAATAAAGAGAAATCCTCAAAAAGAGATATTTTAATAAGAAATAAACATGATAATGCAAAATAATGCATATAGATGCATCTAGAAGGGTAATAAGTATCCTTGAAAAGGAATTTAGAATTCATAGAGTTTCTTGGGATCCAAGGAGTCCCAATGAAGAAAGAGGAAAGAGAAAATACCAATAAAGTCAAATAGGAAGATAATATGATGCATAATGAATGATTATGAGGTATTGTTAAAAAGAAGTATTCTTTCAACAAAAGGAAATATAATTTCGTGGTTAATGGATTAAAATGCAAGAACAATGATAATAAGAGAAAATATTTTCGTATTTCTAATTATCCATGCAATAAAATATATGAAGAAGGTAAATATGAGAGAGAGTAATTTCTTCTCCATTAAGGAATTTGATTCCTATTGGGAATAGAACTTGTTGACCCACAGGTGGATGTCTTAGGGTGTGGATACTCACCCTATGTAAAGGGGTAAAGCCCTAGTCTGATTCCAAGAGAGAGAGAGAAAGATCACAAGCTCTTCACCTTCTTCCTTACGTGTAAACCCTAGTCGAGGGTATAGACCTATCTCGAGGACACCAAGGAGCGGTGTCGAGGTCATAATGGAAGAAGGGCGCTCCAACAACAACCCCAAAGTGATCGATTGCTAACCCCAAAGTATCATCATGCCACCCCTTCCACGGGGCTGCAAACGCAGCAGTAGTGGCAGCCCCTTTCTCACCCGAGGATAGCCATGGTAGTCACGGCTTAGAGGCGCACCAGTTGTGCTAGGTCATGGCAGAGGTAGGGGAGCCTCTGATGGCGTGGATCGTGACCCGTAGAGGGAGGAAAGGCCGGTGCAAAGCTGTAGATCGTGGCTAGGGCAACGCCGTTGTTGCTGCGTGAGGTTGAAGGAGGCAAAGGTCACTTTGGACTGTTTTTCCCTTCGCGTGCTGAAGCCGCGGATGACTTAAATGAAGGTATAATGGTAATTCTGTTATATTTTCCAAAACAAGTGAGTGTTTTGCATGGCACCAAGGCGACGTGGCAGCATTTGATTGGCTCCAGTAAGTAATTTAATGCAAAAATAATATCTTACTATTCGTAACTCTGATAACAACAAATAATATATGTATTTTGCTCAGAAAAATGAGTGGAATCCAATAAAAATATAGTTAGAAGCTAATTCCTCTTGCTATTTGAAAAGTAGTGTAAATTATCATCTTTAATGAATTAAAGATTAAGAAACCCTATTTTGAAATGAATAAAGTGTTTAATAGGGTTTAATGGATCATTAAAGTTGATAATAACTTGTTATTCGTAAAAAGGTACTTTAAGATCGAAAAGGATGATCTTTGCACGTAATTAGTTTAATTTAGAGATTATGTGCATAAATATGCTTGAAATTTGAAAAGTACATAAAGTTATCATCTTTAATGATTTAATTAATGAAAAACCCTTAGATTTGATGATATATGGATTTAATGCTATTCAATGGATAATTCAAGCCAATATTAAACTGTTGTTGATAAATGTGAAGATAGAATCTAAAAAGATGATCTTTTTATATAATTGGCTTAATTTAGGGTTTCTTGCATGAATATGCATTAATGAGCTTGAAAACCCTAATTTAGGTGAATATGTCTTTTAATTGTTTGAATTGTTCAAATCCATGAATAAATAGGGATATGATGATCCTAAGTCAATTTGGGTATAAAAGACTATTAAAATGGATAGTTGAGAAATTAAGGTTCATATAAGTAGAAAAGAGTATTTTAGGGTTTGTTGACCTAAAAGGGATAAAGTTTGAGAATTGATCTAAGAAACCCTAATGAATATTAATAAAACCTTAATGTAGATTAGAAACCCTAGAAAGTGAATCCAAGTCAATAAAGTAGATTCTTGATAAAGTGTGTAATAAGTAGAGTACATATTCTTTTCAGGAATTATGTGATTGTTGAATTGCTTGCTTGGATTGCATTCTTGTTTGGATTTTCTTAATGCTTGTGAAATCATCAAATCAGGTATGTGGTTACGCTTATGATTATCCCGAATAGTTTTTCGAGGATTTTATCGATGTTTCCCTCATGGCTTGAAATAACTGTTGGATGCTTTTATTTCATGCAACTATAGAGTGACTATGACTATCACTATGAATATACATGTATAACTGGCTAGATCCGGGCCCACCTCTGTGGCTTGTAAAGGCTAAAAAGAGGTAACCTAGAGTAAGGTCTAGGTTATCGTGGGTTAATAATTGGGCTACCAATTGTAGTTCCATGAGACCCATTAGCATGCCATGAGTTAAGGAGTGGGCTACTTACGAGTAGTTCCATGTGACTCAACCCTAGAAACTGGTTCACCTATAGGTGGGACCATGAGGGTTTTAATTGGGATCTACCATAAGGAAGGTAGTATCTAGGTCCACTGCAGGGATAGCACAGAGGAAGGGGTACTCATGGATCGTGGAGTTATATTTAAAATGTAATCTTGGTTGTTAAATGATTACATTGTTATCATACTTGCACATTTATTGTTTCCCCCACATACCAGTTTCGGATGACCGACGTTTTGTTTGTCGGCGTTTTAGGTACAAGCCAAAAGGACAAATAGTAAATCGTCATATTGCAAAATACATGAAGTAAAATGCAAGGAGGATTAGTTAGAGTAGAATACATACTTGGATAGAAGTTTAGAAATCCAAAATTTTCAAAAGGTATGAAAATTTTTATTACAACTTTTTAGTATAGATTGTTGAAATTTAATAATTGGTCTTGGTTAAGTGTCGAACCTTTGATCCGGAAATTATGGGTGCGGCTTTGACCTCTCGATATCCCTTAATTGGGGGTTATCGGGAGGTGGGGTTGTAACAAAGATGATCCAAACTTGGATCATTGTGAAAAGAGGAAAGGGAGTTAGATCGTGAGATTAGCACCTTTGAACTTAGGAGGGAAATCTGGTGAGAACCAACCCTACTTGTTAGGGGTGTGGTCACCGATTGGGAGAGTCCCCAATCCAACAGGGATCTACCTATGACCATATATATAGGGGAGGATTCATGAGGGCACCAACACGCTAGCTCATCAACTCACAACCTTCAAAGAGCAGCGAGGAGCAATTCTGTGCAACCAATTCAAAGATCCACCCTGACCTTCCCTCTCGTCCACCCAGTTTGCCTCGCCGGAGTCTGGAGAGTTGGAGGTGGGGCTAGCACAGCAAGGACGAGAAATTGAGACTGTGGTTGAGTTCAGAAGAGGGAGGCAAAGCTCCCTGGATGATCAGCACCCTCGTAGGTGGTCGATAACTCTGAGTCAACCGAGGAGTTGACCGTGTGGATGAGACAAAGCTGGTGCGAGGAAGAAGAAGACCATGTGGTATTTTACAAGTTTGCCCCTCTGCGCCTTCAGTTCAGGTAAGGGAAATGATGTCCTTTGCTTCTATTAGTCACAAGTGAGTGCGTCTCTGTGGGTCGTTGGATTTCTCATGGTCCAGTGGACCACAGATCGGATGGCCAACGTTTTTCTAAAAAGATAACAAATAATTCAAGTTAATGTCATTCTTGTAAAAATCATAACTTTTGATAGGAAGCTCCGATGAATAAAGTCAAAATATTAAAATTGATCCTCACAATGAGAGGAACACAAATAAATTATACTTGAAGCTTAATTCTACTTGAAATTCATAAAGTATGTAAAGCTGCTATCTTTAACGGTTTGATTGATGAAAAACCCTAATCTTTGATGATTAATAAATTAGAAAGGGTTATATGGATGCTTAAAGTTGATATTAACTTGTTGATTATAAAAGACACATTAGATCTAAAAGAATGAACCTTATGTGTAATTTGATTAATTTCGGGTTCCATGTGAATAAATAAGCTTTAATGGGCCTTGAAATCCTAATGTTAGTAATTATGTTTCTTAAAGGTTTCAATTGGTCAAATTCATGTATAAATCTGTGATTTGATGGTTCTAAGCTATTTTGAGTATAAAAGTTCCTAATTGTGGATAAATACCCTTAATTTGGTGATTAGGGTTTTCTAGTGGAATAATGTAATAAATGGAGTTCATATGTGAACTAGACCATAATGAAATATGAGTTGTCAATTTGAAAGAAACCAAAGATGATTTTTGGGTCTAAGGATCCTAACATGATTTAAAAGGATAAAAATGATAGTTTTAATGTAAAAGAGGCATAATAGACTTAATGGACATTTATTTGTGCCTTTAATCTAAAATTAGGGTTATATGTTGTTAAAAGATAACCTTAATATCTTTTGTTAAGAATAGATGAGATAATTAGGGTTTGTGAGTACTTGTATAAAATTAGGGTTTAAAATATTATAAATGAAGACAAACCCTAATTGCAATGGAAACCCTAAAAGTGGACTAGAAACCCTAGGAAGTGAGCTAGGTTTAATAGATCTTGATGGTATGATCAATGACAAGAAATTGTATGTATATTTTAGGATCTTTTTGTGTGCTTTCTTACCTATTGGATTTCTTGCATTGATTGGATTAATTCTGCCTCAAATCAACCTGATAGGTATGTGGTTAATTATGGTTAATCACATTAGTTTCCCGAAGTGTTTCCCGAATGATTCATCGCATTGAATGCAACCTATCAGTTTGGATGTTCATACTTGCAAATTATAAAGTCACTATGATTATCACAATTTTAAAATAAGTGTGTATTCTCGCACCTACATGCCACCCTGATGGATGATGCAAAAAGGTCAAGCCCATGAGGGAAGACCAATGGGCACCATGAGAGGTGACCCCAGACACCAAGCTCGGGAATGAGAAGGTGGTCTATGTTGCATGACTAATGGGCACCATGACAGGTGACCCCAGGCACCAAGCTCGGGATTGAGAAGGTGGCCTTAAGTCAATGGCAAAAGAGAAACCCTAGAGTGGGTATTCCAGGGTTAGGGCAAAAGCGGTGGAGAATGACATATTGGAAACATAAATTGGCTTGTTAATTACCTTGATTGTGATAATTAGATTTCTAGCCATATTTGTGAAATTTTGGTTGTCCCCACATACCGGCATATTCTTATATGCTGACCGATGTTTTGTTTATTGGCATTTTAGGTACAACCTTGAAACGCACAAATAAGAAAGTGACACATGGTGAAAATAAGAAATAACGTACAAGGAGGATTAGATGGAATAGATCCAAGCTGGGGATAGAAGTAGATAACTAATTTTTTTGTAAAAGGTATGTAAAGTTTTATTTTATTACAGCTTTTCAGTATAGTCTGGTAGAATTTGATAATTATTATTGATTATTTGTGGAACCTTTGATCCTATTAATTGGGATAACGGCTCTGACCTTCGGGTCTCCCTTAATTGGGGGTTAACGGGAGGCGGGGTCGTTACATTTGGTATCAGAGTATAGGTTCCTCATTTAATATTTAATAATTATTAAATTTTACAAACTCTGTAGAACCCAAGGGAGTTATAAGAGGATTTTCCAAAAGATAGAGGTGTCTAGAAAAGGATCACATCTGGGGACTGGCAAGATTTTCCTCCGCACCGCTAGTCGGAATATGAGGACTCCCAGATCTGTGTGACTGCCTCACCAATGTCTCAGGATTTTACTCGAAATAAGATACCTTTAGGACTCTCTCATCTTGTTCATCCCTTCTCGACTCAAATGCTTTTAAGGATTAGGGTTTTCTCTCTCTTCCTCACTCTCTTAAGGTATGAGTAAAGTTGATAGGGTTTAGGGAATCCTCCACCAAATTAATGAAAATCATGTAAATAAGATGTCATGGACATAAGCATAATAGTTTAAGCATAAACTAAAGAATAGATGCATGCTTAGTTCAGATGACACGATGAAGGTTCTTGGGAAGCACCATGGAAAGGGTGAAGCCACATGGAAGCCAGGATGGACATATGAAAGGATTATCCTGCTTGCTTGATAGAATTTTGAGGGCAAAATTCTTATAAGAGGGGAAGGATGTTACAACCCTAAATTTTGGGTTCATTTGCTGAGAAATGTAATTTCTCATATTAAAAAAATAAATGAACAAATAATGAATGAATTCATGGTTAAAATAGCCTTGTTGATTTATTTGTGGGCTTTATTGGCTATTGGGCCCAATAACAAAGAAAGGATAAAAGAAACTCTATTAATAAGTAAATAAGAAAATAGAGGAAAGAAAAGTGTGGAAACATGTAGAAGGCAAATCCAAAAAGGGATTTCATGCCTCTTGGATTCTTTGGGTTCCAAGGAGTCCAAAATTTCATAAAGAATACAATAAAAAAAAGAAAAGGTCAAATGAGTATTTCCTTGTTAGTAAAGAAATTGAAAACATTGATGAAATGTGGAAAATAAGTAAAAAGAGGCGCAATTGAGTTATCCTTAGTAGGATTTCGTATCCCAAGGATTCCCGATGTAAAAAGGGAAAACCAACGAGGAAAACTAAAGAGAAATAAAGAGAAAACCTCAAAAAGAAATATTTTAATAAGAACTCAACAAGATACTGTGAGATAATGCATATTAATGCATTTAGAAGGATAATGAGTATTCCTTAAAAAGGAATTTCGAATTATTTGATTTTATTGGGATCCAAGGAGTCCTAATGAAGAAAGAGGAAAAGAAAATACCAAATTTGCAAAATAAAAAGATAATGTGATACATTATTAATGGTTTTGTGATACTAATAAAAAAGAAGTATTTTGTGTTAAGGAAAACTTAATTTTGAGGCCAATGGATTAAAATCCAAGGGCAAGGATATTAAAAGTGATGATTCTCGAATTTATTAATAACCAAAGCATAAGGATTATCAAGGAGGTAAAGAGGAGAGAGAAGGTTTCTTCTCATTGAAAGAATAGGAAACCAAGTTGGGAAAGGACTTGGTTGCTTCATGGGCAAGCCTCATGGGGCGTGGATACTCACCCTATATAAAGGGTTAAAGGCCAGGGTCAAGTTGGAAAAGAATCCCACGCACTCCTCTCTTTCCTTCTTCTTTCTTTCTTCTTCTTTGTTTAAAACCCTAGTATGGAGGGGTAGCGTGGACATGGAACCACGAGGATCTTCTGAACGATCTTGATGAAGGTAGGATTCGCCCACGATGATCTATGGAGATCGGCCATCCTTCCCTGCCCCCCAAGCACCTGCAGCAGCAGCTGCACGGCTGCAACACAGCCGTGGGTCGCAGCTCTTCCCAGCCCTGATCAGTTGTGTTGGTCATGAGCTAGCTAGCGCCCCAAGGGCGGCGGAGGGCTACGGAGCTGAGGAAGGGGTTGGCGGCAGCCATCGACTCAGGGAAGAGGAGAGGAAGTCGCACCCTGTGCGGCTAGGGCAGCACAGCAACACCTGTGAAAGGTTGAAGACGGCTTGCAGCCGTCGGACGAAATCGCCCCCAAGCGCGCAATGGTTTGACTCAACTAAAGAAGGGCAGAACGGTCTTTCAATTATGTTTTCAGATCAGGTGGGTGTGTGTCATGGATGATGAGCGACGTGTCATGCTCAGATTGGCCGAAAGGTACATTTTCTTGCATAAATCATAACTAGAGATTGGTAGCTCCGATGGAAATATGCAAAACATGAAAATTGATCAGGAGAACATGTAGAATTTAATAAAAATATAGTTGAAGACAAATTCTGATTGCAATTAAAAAAGTATGCAAAGATACTATCTTTAATGATTTAATTAATGCAAAACCCAAATTGTTGGTGATTAATGAATTAGAAAGGGTTTTAATGGATTATTAAAGTTAATACTAGCTTGTTAATGATAAAAAGGAACATTAGGAACAAAAAGGGCGAACTTTGCACGTAATTAATTTGATTTAGAGTTCCATATGCATGAATATACTTTAATGGGCCTTGAAACCCTAATGTTGACTAATTCGATTATTAATGGCTTTAATTGATTAATCTCATGATTAAAATTGGAATATGTTGAATCTAAGCTATTTCGAGAATTAAAGTTCCTAATTTGTGGATAAATGC
The DNA here is from genome assembly GCA_963693085.1 of Alisma plantago-aquatica. Classification (NCBI taxonomy): domain Eukaryota; kingdom Viridiplantae; phylum Streptophyta; class Magnoliopsida; order Alismatales; family Alismataceae; genus Alisma; species Alisma plantago-aquatica. Next base: position 635,241,794 of record OY856413.1, on the reverse strand, counting down.
CCTAAATGTAATAATTAGGGTTTTCTCATGAATAAAAGGTGGAATTAATAGCAAATCAAGTTCATATGTGTTTTGGACCATAACGAACTTTGAGTTGATGATAAATGTGTATAATGATCTTGTCATGGATTAAAAGGATAAAAATAGTAGCTTTAATAGAAGAGGCTTAATAAGCTTAATTAATGAATAATTATGCCTTTAATTCAGAATTGAGAATTAGATGTGGAAATAACTAGGGTTTGTGATCAATTGCGTTAAATTAATAAAAGATGAAGTAAAACCCTAATTATAGTCCAAAAACCTAAAAAGGGCAAATAACCTAGGAAACCCTTAGAGTTAATGAGTCATGATGACATGATTAATAATAGAGAAATTGAATGCCTTTTTAGGAGCTTGTGTGTGTACTTGCTTGATTTCCTGATTGATTAAGTTACTTCTGCATTCAAGTCTTCATTAACAGGTATGTGGTTAATTATGAGTAACCGCTTTAGTTTCCCGAAAGATTTCCAGATGTTTAATCGCATTGAATGCAACTAAACTGTTGAGATGTTCATATTGCAATTATAAAGTGACTATGACTATCACCATTTAATATAAATCTGTAAATCCTGCACCTACATGCCACCCTGATGGAATATGCCATAAAGGTCAGGCCCAGGAGGGTAGACCAATGGGCACCATGAGAGGTGACCCTAAACACCAAGATTGGGAATGAGAAGGTGATTGATGAGGCAAGACTAAGGAGCACCATGAGAGGTGACTCCCAGGCACCAAGCTCGGGATTGAGAAGGTGGCCTTAAGTCAAATCCAGGGTTAGGGCAAAAGCGGTGGGGATTGTCACATGGAAATTGTAAATTGACTTGTTAATTACCTTGATTGCAATACTTAAATGGTTAGACCTAATTGTGAAATTTTTGGTTGCCTCCACATACCAGCAATTGTTGACCGACGTTTTGTTTGTCGGCGTTTTAGGTAACATCCTGAAAATCACAAACAGAAAAGTGGCACATCGTGAAAATAAGAAATAAAGTTCAAGCTGTGGATAGTTAGATTTCCCAATTTTATAAAGGTAAGTAAAATTTTAATTTTTGTACCCAATTCCAGTTTAGTTAGTAGAATTTTATAATTATTGTTGATTATATGCTGAAGCTTTGATCCTGTAAATTGGTTAATGGCTCTGACCTTCGGGTCTCCCTTAATTAGGGGTTACCGGGAGGCGGGGTCATTACAGGGCCCGTCCTTTTCTTGTTGGCTAAACATTCCTTTATTTTACTGGTGATGGATGAATAAGAGATTGATCTCCTTTCTTTCAATCTTGATGATGGTACTTTTATTGGGAAAATTGTAGAAGTTTTTAAGTCTCTTTGTCTGATATAGAAGTGAGGCCCAATCTTTGGTCTTCATCGTAATTCTAAGAAGACATACATCTTTTGGCCTTCTATTGACCCGTTATGAGACTTAAATACAAACTTGTTTTCCTTTGACATATCTCGTCTAGAGAATAGGGCGAAGATACTAGGTAGTCTCTTTTTAGCATGCTCATGTTTTCCATGGAGCTTCTTAGGAAATATATGTTCAAAAATGTTGATACAATGGAGCACTTCGTCTTACTTAGGTACCCAAAATGTGAGCTTCTTTTTCTTTCATCCTATGCTAGGATTTCCAAGATGTTTGGTCTCAAAGCGGCACCACTAAGTCTACCGCATTTGTGCTAGATGGTCTTGATCATGGTCGTCGGTGTCGTCGGGAACAAAATGTGGTTCGTAATGGCCCAAGATTTAGTGATTCATACTGGTGCTTGGAAACACCTCCTGTTCATCTTGGGGACTTGGGTATTTATTCATCCTACGATGTATGCAACTTTGTTTGTTTCTTCTTGGATCTACACTCAAAAGCTCCAAGATCATATTTTACAAGAGAACTATTTTGTTCCTACATGAATCTCCTTTGTCTCTCTGAATGCTTCCATATGTGATACTTTTCCAACTTTTTGTGTGTCTAAGTTGTCACATAGACCTTCTTGCACACCAGAAACCTAGTCTATTTTGGCATACACTTATTATAGCACAATAATTCCCCAATTTATATAATAAGTTCTAACCCTGTGGCAACATGTTGTTCTCTCTTATCTACAAGCTAACTATGCATGTAATTTCTTACTCGTTTTTCTATTGAATTATTTGTCTTATCTATGTCTCCTAGTGAGTATCGATCTATCCTTTGATACCAACTCCTAATCCCCTCATACCCTAAAAATGGATGTTGCCTGCTCTGTAACACTCTAGACCTTAACACCTTTGGTGAACATGTTATCCACCATTTCTCTTGGCCTGACTACAAGTTATGTCATAATGTTATTTGTGATATCCTTTTTGACCTTATATCTTTTGATGGGTTAAAATTACTAAAGGAAGCCTCGGTGGCCTCCCTCATCACACATTATGATGGCCTCCAAGCTCAACGACCTGCTGATCTTAGTATCTGATTAGATAGATGGAAAATATACATGTATAGACCTCATTAAAACTTCTCCTTCAGAGACATGTTTTCAAGCAACTTTAAAATAGGTCACACAACCTTTAATGCCATGAGGGAAAAGGTGTTGGTATGTATGCCCTGAGAGCCAATCACAGGATGATTAGTGGTATACATAAAGATTTATTTGATAAACATCAAAGGCAAGCTTCCAATTCTTTCTGGTTTAGTCATATGAGATAGTGATAGAACAGATTGAATGTCTAGAGAATGACAGTACTCAATGACATATGCCTTCAGGTTCAGGACCTAAACGATGAGATCATACGGATGTTAAGAGTTTGTACTTTCTTATTATGTCCCTAGTCGGATGTCATTATGGAAGGTAGATAGACAGCAATGACACACAAGACTAGATTGTGGTGTTGGTTGATGACAGAATCTCATTAGTCATGATATAGAGATATCAAACCAAACACATAGATACTTGTTTGAGAACAAGTGTACTGGACAGACCCACCGTGAGTTTGACACATGGAACCATGACATGGTAGTCACAGTCAGTACTCACAGTGATGGTGGTGAGTGTGATTCTTTGACCTAAAATCACTACACTCAACACATGTCGTTGGGCACACTTTGACATCATCAAAAGCAGTCCTGAAACATGGGTTGTTATAAAGGTGATGATTGGGTGGCTTTGATACATGGGGATTTTGAGGGGTGAGTGATAGATATGGGATTTGTCTCTCCTGAGGGAGTTTGATGTCCATGGCCACTTGATGAGTAGGATTGAGAAAGGTGTGCACGCATGTGTGAATCAGTATGTGATATTGATGTCATACATATCTCTTCCAATCTACTCTGAGATCAAGAAAATGAATGAATGTTGACAGGATGACGGTTCCATGCCTTGAATTCATTCGGGATATCAATGACAAAGTAATTATACATTAACTGTAACACCATTCACGGATTGTAGGATTGAAAGTTGTTCTCCAACTTTCTATTTCACTTGGGTAGCACATATGTGTGACTAGGCACCGCTCTTTGCTTGTGAAGACATAAGTGTTATGGACTTTTACTGCCAACGTGAAATGGACCTGCAGGGTCACACACATAGGATTTAACCTAGAAGAGGAGTTTTTTCCACAAACAATGTTTAGATTGATTACTAAAGGAGTTTAGTAGTTCAATTAAACACTCAATTAATTGATAGCTCAATGTCATAATGTTCAAGGTGGTGGACACATTATTTGGAGTATCAAATTGATTGAAACTGCAATTGACTGATTCTGCACAATCTGCACTCTCAACCGATCGGCTCATGTGATGAACCGATCGGCTCAGCTTGGTGAACCGATCGGCTCAGGTGGTGAGTCGATCGGCTCATGGATAGGGTGAAACGATTGCTTCAAGTGTTGAAACGATCGGTTCAACTGTTGCAACCGAGCAAGTTGGGAAAGTAGGATTGGTGAGAAATTTCCTTTCGTTTCAATTGCCCAATTTGATTGGAACAAGGATTGGTATTTGATACCAATTAGAAACAAAAGATGAAAAGTCAATCAGGAACTGACCAGGACCACGAACCGACCGGTTCAAAAGTGAACCGACCATTTCATGGGTCCCAACCGATCGGTTGAGGTGTCAACTGATCAGTTCAGGTCCCCAACCGACCTTTTCAGAAATGAAATGATCGGTTCAGGTTGCACAGTTGGTTGTTGTTGTGGAAAATCTCGAACCCTTCTACTCCTACTTTAGTCCCGCATTGCCCGGGATAGAGAACCAGGTCCCATGACCCTCCTATATATATGGGGGTATTGGGGGCTTCTCATAGTACAACATAGTGCAACTAGTTGCTATGTAAAGTTGTCGTTCTCTCTAGTTTTGGTAACCGAGAGAGCCTGAGCAAGTGCTACCCGATAAGGGAGGCACAACAAGGGAAAGACAACTGCAGAAAGCGATTGGTGACAGGAGAGTGTGTCAGTGCCTAGTACACTGACAGGAGGGTGTGACTCATTCCAATTCCTTGTGGGACAAGGAAATTGGAGTTCCAGGTGGTCCGTGTGGACTACTTCAGAGGCGGGAGATTTATGTCGCTCGGAGGACAGTTGTCAATCCCGACAGTCCCGGTGAGACCAGGAGTCGTCAGTCCCGGTGCGACCAGGAGCTACACAGACACCGTCCAAGACCGGAGGTGAAGATCACACAAGCCACGAGGTATTGTCTCCGAGAAAGCCTCGAGACAAGGTATGATTCCACAAACCATCTTTTCCTATTGTATAGACGTTGACGCGTTTCCTTGTTCTGGGTTTGGGGAGGAGATATTTTTTTTTGTTTCCGTTGCCTTCTCTGCCTCCCCTAAAACCCAACAGTGGTATCAGAGCCACGTCAACTGCTCTATACTTTAGGGATTGTCGATACGATCAATTTTGGTTTGTCGCCTTTATTTATTGCATACGATGTGAATAAAATTGGCTTTATGCATGTCCAATCCTAAATCCACAAATCCCAATTTACATATATGATATGTATTATTAATGCACTTGATACGCGTCGCCCTTAAACGAGTTTTGTGGTGGATGTATAGTGTGGTTATGGCCAATAAACCCTATCTGTGTATGGTTGTATGTGGTTGCTTGCATCTCGGTCTGCACATTGATCTTCCTTCTCCTATTCCTGATGTAACTCGAAATAATTCAAGATTTCTTTCCTACCTTTGCTCCCCCCGAATGCAACTCAGGGTTTCTCTTTTTACAATGTAAAATAGGATAGAATTTTATTTCCTGTTATGTCAAAGAACGGAGGACATCCTGACGACAGCTGAGACGATTGGTTCAAGGCGTGAACCGATCAGTTGACGTTCGAGACAATCGGTTCAAGGAGTGAGCCAATCGATTGATGACCGGTTCGAGGAGAGAGAATAGCGGGTGGCGGCCGTGATGAGATGCATGACAACCAGGCAAACTGATCGGTTGGAGGAGCCAATTGATCGGCTGGTGGCACCCAGTCGACCGGCCTGATGGCGAGTCGATCAGTCATGTGATGAGTTGATCAAACCCAGAAAAGGCAAGGCACAAAGTTCATCTTGTACAGGTTGCATGTGATGTAGACCTAGATGATCGTGATTCCTCTTGGCTCGAGGAATCACATTAGGATGGCCATAATCAACGCTTTTATCGTTTCACATGTTTTCTGTGGAATATAGCATGTATATGATACATACTATATATTGTGGTGATTGGATATGTATATGTATATAAAAACCAAATCCCTCATTAAATATTAAGCTTTAGATGCCTTCCAAATGCCACACACGTGAAAAGATTGATTGACCAAGTTTGGTCACGCCCTAGTGTGGTGCACCGTCTATCTCGTGGAAGCGTGAAGGATGAATGTGTGGGTCTGTCCTAACAGGGTGCATATTCATCGTGTTTGCTTTGGATCAGACTTAACAAGGTGACCTAGATAGGATCTAGCACCTTGAGGAATGGAGATGATCATGGCAAGGAGTTGCATATGACATCTTATCAAGAGTTGCATATGATGCAATTGGCAAGAGTTGCCTACCTGAGAGATCTAAGTTGTGGGTGACAGCCCTAGCTGGTCCATGGCTTAGAAGATTTCAAGATCTTTCCCACTAGAAGGTTGTATGCTGCAATCTTATGAATTGATGGTGAGGGCTATCAATTTGAACTAAAATAGTGGGAGCGATAATTAATTAAAGGCCTAATTATATCGTCAACTTTTCAAATCAATCAAATAAGTCAAAAATGAGTTTTTGGACTAAAATTGCATATTTCCTTTTGTAGTACAAATGACAACAAACAACAATCACTTTTCCTTACGATCGGTCCTTGAAAAGGACAGGCTAAATGGGACAAACTTCCACGACTGGTATAGGACATTGAGAATTGTTCTCACTCAAGAGCAAAAGCTCTATGTCCTGGATACTCCAATTCCAGAGGAACCTGCTCCTAATGCACCAAAGGCAGAAAGGGATGCTTACAAGAAGAATTCTGATGATTCCATTGATGCAAAGTGCTTGATGTTGTGCTCTATGAACCACGAGTTGCAGAGACAACATGAGAACATGGGTGTCATTGAGATGATTCAGCATCTCAGGAACATGTATGAAGATCAAGCACGGAAAGAGAGATACGATGTCTCAAGGGCACTGTTCAAGTGTGTCATGACAGAAGGAGATCATGTTGGTCCTCACACACTACAAATGATTGGGTATGTAGAGAACCTGACAAGACTAGGATTTCCACTGAGTCAAGAGTTGGCTACTGACCTGATACTGCAATCGTTGCCAGAATCCTACAGTCAGTTTGTGATGAACTACAACATGAACAACTTTCATAGGCCACTGTCAGAGTTGTTGGGCATGTTGAGGACAGTCGAGACACAGATGAAGAAGGACAAGCCTAAGTCTGTGATGGTGATCATGAACAAGAAAGGCAAGTCCAAGCGCAAGGGCAAGGGCAAAGCTAAGAAAGGTTCTGATGCTAGCCAGGAGCCCAAGTCGACTTCAGCTCTCAAGGACAAGGGAGGCGTGACCAAGAAAGGAAATTGCCACCATTGTCAAAAGCCAGGACATTGGAAAAGGAATTGTCCTCTTTGTATGGAAGAACAAAAGAAGAAGGAGGCGACAGACGTCTCTACTTAAAGGTGTCATGAATGTAAACTTTTAGCATTTTTGAGGTATATGATAGCAAGATGTAAAGTGTAAAGCACTCAATAAATGGGGCAAGTGTTGCCGCCATAGATAGGAGTACTTTAGTTTATTTTCATCCTAAAATGAATGTAATATAGTTATAAACTGCTATTTCATATATGCCAATAGATAGAAACACTTTATTTTTCCATATTGTATGATAATGATGGCAATCAATAAAGAGATGTTTCAATTTCTAAAGATATGATCTTTGTGGCAATGCCTTGTTTATATTGTGGTATTTGATATGCATAAGATAAAATGATACCTAAAAGTTATAGATAACTCAAACAATCAAATTAGCATCAATCATGAGAAATTCATTTCTAGTTTCCATGTGATGGATAAATCTAGACTCTTTTGGTTAGAGAACCAGTGAGAGACATGAATATCTTGGACATGATTAATCAATATTCACTAAAGGTAGTGGGAGAATGATTATCCTATTAGGTATAATACATGTGATGTATTTACATACCTATTAGAACAAATGCTAATACTTCAAATGGTGTTTAGAGAAATACCAATATGAATATCTTGAAGTGTTCAAGATTATCATAGATGAAGTGCAAATTTGGTAAAGTGTTAATTTGTGATGAGATCAATGAATGAAATACTTGGACAAAATGTTTGAGATCCTTATGAGTGATTATGACAGTGTATCACAGTGAACTCAATATTAAGGCATGGTGATGTCAAAATCAAGAAGGAATCATACTCTAAGGAGTTAGAGAATGATTATCAAATAACTGAATTCTTCTTAATAAAAGAATACCCCTCACAAATAAAAGAAATTAAGAATCACAAGGGTTGTGAATTCTTATATCCTTACACCTCAATTATCTATGTGATGAGTTGTTTATGTGATGAGTCAACTATCTAGATGAATATGAGGAACCGAATTTTGAGTTATGGTTTATGACCATTACATCCTAAATGACATCCATGAGAACCATGAGGTATGACCTTGATGGTAGCACCCATTGGATGAAATCCATAAGTGCAAATGAACCTTAAGTGTTAAGACACATGGATAACATTTTGAGAAGGATGATGCTTGTTGATTGCAACTTAATGACTAAGACATTTGGCATATGGATACTAAAACCGCATTCCTATGAGGAATAAAACAAGGATGTGTACGTGACACAACCTATAAGGTTTATGAATCCACTAATGCAAATGAACTCTATAAGTTACAATGGACTAATCAATGTGATTGATTGAGTACAAGAAACTCAGTATTGGATCTTTACTTTGATGATATAGTCAAAGGGTTTGACTGATATGTCAAAGATAAAGAAGGGATCTGTGATTTAGTGGGAGCATGTTCACATTCCACATGCTGATGTGAAATTGAAATGTTCTAGAATGGAAATCCAAAAGTGGAAATTGTATTCAAGGAAGATAGAGATGTTTCCTATGTGATAGGAATAGAGATCTATAGAGATAGTTCTTGAAAACCTCTTGACCTGAAAAGAGAAAACATACATTGGAAATCTATACTGAAGGGTTCAGTATGCACAGATTCAGTGGGAGAAAACTTGTCCATGTTACATGGAGTTAGTATCCCAAGGCCAAGTGTCCAATTCTTATGAAGAATGGGAACACTAAGAATAGATATGGATCTATCATGTATGTAATCATCCCATTATCTTGCATGGCAAGAAAAAAATGCATTCATCATCTTGTATGTATGACATGGCAATATGAAGTGCTCATCCTCATAACTCGTATGTGAGACATGACGAGTGGATGGCTGTCTACTTCCAGTAAGGGTTACTGGAATACCATGAGAACTTGATAAGTACTTGAGAAGTTCTAGTTCTATGGAGATAAGGAAGAGTTCAATGTAAAGAGTTACTTTGATGCGAACTTCCGAAAGGATAGAAAATTAATCACAAAATATATATAAGTGAAAGTTTGTTTATAATTGGAAGTGTTCCAATAAAACCATTTAAAAGGGAAATGATGAGTATCAGTGATTTAGAGAACAACAGTGGATACTATATGGATCTGGAAGTTCATGAGATGAACTTATAGATATTCCGCTCATTGATGACAAGTATGGAATCCTTGATCATGCAATGTGGCTAAAGGTTAGCAAAGGAATACTAGATCACATATTGCGGCAACTCCATCTCATACGTGTGACGAACAACGAAGAGATGAGAGACATGTAATTTATACTGACTTTGGCAAGGTGTTTCCATAACTCACTATGTTGGCACTAGAGCACGGTAACATGTGGGACATGTTTGAAGATCACTACGAATATGATTCAAGGGTGATTGGCTCGCAGTGCAAGTGGGAGTCTGTTGGTATGTATGCCCTGAGAGACAATCATAGGATGATTGGTTGGATACATTAAGATTTATTTGATAAACATCAAAGGCAAGCTTCCAATTCTTTCTGGTTCAGTCATATGAGATAGTGATAGAACACATTGAATGTCTAGAGAATGATAGTACTCAATGACGTATGCCTTCAGGTTCAGGACCTGAACGATGAGATCATACTGATGTTAAGAGTTTGTACATTCTTATTATGTCCCTAGTCGGATGTCATTGCGGAAGGTAGATAGACAACAATGACACATAAGACTAGATTGTGGTGTTGGTTGATGACAGAATCTCATTAGTCATGATATAGAGATATCAAACCAAACACATAGGTACTTGTTAGAGAACAAGTGTACCGGACAGACCCACTGTGAGTTTGACACATGGAACCATGACATGGTAGTCACAGTTAATACTCACAGTGATGGTGGTGAGTGTGATTCTTTGACCTGAAATCACTACACTCAACACATGTCGTTGGGCACATTTTGACATCATCAAACGCAGTCCTGAAACATGGGTTGTTATAAAGGTGATGATCGGGTGGCTTTGACACATGGGGCTTTTGAGGGGTGAGTGATAGATATGGGATTTGTCTCTCCTGAGGGAGTTTGATGTGCATGGCCACTTGATGAGTAGGATTGAGAAAGGTGTGCATGCATGTGTGAATCAGTATGTGATATTGATGTTATACATATCTCTTCCTATCTACTCTGAGATCAAGAAAGTGATTGAACATTGACAGGATGACTGTTCCATGCCTCGAGTTCATTCGGGATATCAGTGACAAAGGAATTATACATTCACTGTAACACCATTCACAGATTGTAGGATTGAAAGTTGTTCTCCAACTTTCTATTTCACTTGGGTAGCACTGATGTGTGACTAGGCATCTCTCTTTTCTTGTGAAGTCATAAGTGTTATGGACTTTCACTGCCAACGTGAAATGGACCTGCAGGGTCACACACGTAGGATTTAACCTAGAAGAGGAGTTTAGTCCACAAACAATGTTTAGATTGATTACTAAAGGAGTTTAATAGTTCAATTAAACACTCAATTAATTGATAGCTCAATGTCATAATGTTCAAGGTGTTGGACACGTTGATTGGAGTATCAGATTGATTGAAACTACAATTGACTGATTCTGCACAATCTGCACTCCCAACCGATCGGCTCATGTGATGAACCGATCGACTCAGCTTGGTGAACCGATCGGCTCAGGTGGTGAGTCGATCGGCTCATGGAGAGGGTGAAACGATTGCTTCAACTATTGCAACCAAGCAAGTTGGGAAAGTAGGATTGGTGAGAAACTTCCTTTCGTTTCACTTGCCCAATTTGATTGGAACAAGGATTGGTATTTGAAACCAATTAGAAACAAAAGATGAAAAGTCAATCAGGAACTAACCAGGACCACAAACCGAACGGTTCAGAAGTGAATCGACTGTTTTATGGGTCCCAACCAATCGGTTGAGGTGTCAACCAACCGGCTCAGGTCCCCAAACGACCGTTTCAGAAATGAAACGATCGGTTCAGGTTGCGCAGTTGGTTGTTTTTGTGGAAAATCTCGAACCCTTCTACTCCTGCTTTAGTCCCGCATTGCTCGGGATAGAGAACCTTGTCCCATGACCCTCCTATATATATAGGGGTATTGGGGGCTTCTCATTGTAAACACAATGCAACCAGTTGCTCTGTAAAGTTTTCGTTCTCTCTGGTTTTGGTAATCGAGAGAGCCTGAGCAAGTGCTACCTGATAAGGGAGGCACAACAAGGGAAAGACAATTGTAGAAAGTGATTGGTGGTAGGAGAGTGTGTCAGTGACTAGTACACTGACAGGAGGGTGCGACTCATTCCAATTCCTTGTAGGACAAGGAAATTGGAGTTCCAGGTGGTCCATGTGGACTACTTCAGAGGCGGGAGATTTCTGTCGCTCGGAGGACAGCTGTTAATCCCGACAGTCCCGGTGAGACCAGGAGTCATCACTCCCGGTGCGGCCAAGAGCTGCACAGACACCGTCCAAGACCGGAAGTGAAGATTGCACAAGCCGCGAGGTATTGTCGCCGAGCAAGCCTCGGGACAAGGTATGATTCCACAAACCATCATTTCCTATTGTATAGACGTTGACGCATTTCCTTGTTCTGGGTTTGGGGAGGAGATATTTTTTTTGTTTCTGCTGCCTTCTCAGCCTCCCCTAAAACCCAACAAAAGGTCTACAATAACGACATATCTTGTGATGCAGATCATCATTATATTTTACCTTTCACATTTGATAGCATTAGGTGCTTGTTGAGGATGAGGTTTTCCTTCTATGATGCCTTCAAATTATATTAAAAATATGATTTCTCCATTTATGTCCAGTAGTTTTTTATTTAGATCCATAGCCTTTGTCATTCAAAAATACTTGATATCCTAATTTTTTTCCCATGCTTCTACTTAAATATTTCTATAATATCAAAGTTTCTCAGTACTTAATAATTGCTACTGCACCTATTGTAGTAGGAAAACTATGGACAGTGTCGATGAACTCATTTGCACCAAAATTGCCCCCCACAACCATTTTTCTCTCCTACCATTCATTTCCCCTTTTGGTTCTCCTACTAAAGATATAGAATGTCCAAGAAGTGGTTCCAATCACCACACCCCCGCCATTGAGTGATTGTGATTCCACCAGCAAGCTTATACGTCCAATTTAGTAGGATTGTCAATGAGGAGGGTACGGGGTTCATAATGCTCTACCCTTATCCTTACCCTACAGAGGGTAGTTGGTAAGGATAAGGGTAATTACCCTTCTCAAAAATCACCTTACCTTCCCTTTACCCTTACCCTCTTCCACATAGGATAAACAGGAAGGGTAAAAGATAAATGGTTAATTTTGATATAAAATGAATTTTATAAAAGATAACTTATTTTAATGTAGTGTGTAGGGAAATAAACATTAATTCACATCTTTCTTGACTTGCATTTTCACACATTTGAATATAAACATGATAATGTAATACTTGTATAATATGTTTAGACATTGGTCCAAGAATAACTTTTTTTAAGGTGGTGTGGTAATCTTTTTCCCATTGTTCATCAGTGCTATCAATTATTTCAACATTTAATAATAATATAGTATAATCATTTGAGTGTGAGTGGGGGTGGGAAGCAAGCCACAACCCACAAGCTTTTCCATTGAAAAAATAGGGTGAAAATTGAACTAGAAGCTTATATATATTTATATATCTTTGTTAAATAAATTTGGGTAAAAGGGTATGGATAATGTCCACACCTTACCCTCCCCTTTTAATGTGGTGAGGAAATAGAAAAAGGATAAATGGGGAATGGGTAACAGAAACCTTTACCCTTACCATTATCATATAGGGTATAGATAAAGACTTAACGAGTAATACCTTCCCCATTAACAGCTATGTGATTCATACATGGCTCTTAAGGAAATATTGGAGGATGGAAGCGGAGACAAGCCACTTGTATAAGAAAACAAGCAATTCATAAGCGGAGACAAGCCACTTGTATGCGGGAATGTTATTTTTTGCCTTGGCATAATAGTACATATCATTCATTCTCTATGGCCTTCCCATGTCGGCCCTCTCATCACACATGTCGTTAGTTTTGTTATTCATTTCTTCATCAAGGATACAACAGAATGAACTCACTAGCTCTCCTCTATAGATCTACAATGGAGACTCTACAGAAAAGTCACAATTTGTCTATGCCATAGATCCATATATTCTACAGTCATAGCTCATCAACATAATGTTTTAGTGAGGATCTAGGAGTATGCCATGTAGAGTGAGTTGTGAGTTTTAAGAAGTGAACAATATTTTCCTAATGAATGGATGAGTTTGCAATGATGGATATCGAAAGTGTCTATGAGGTTGGAAATTAGCTTAGGAATTGTTTGGATGGATTTAAAACCGATCCACCCAAAAAAATCAAACATGAAATCAAAAGTGATGAAGCAGAATTGCACCACATTGGTTTTGTTACAATAAAATCGGTCATGTTTATTTCATTTGCATTGGTTTTCTAGGATGTTGTACTTCTGTTACATGACTTGTTGTTTCCAAGGGCCAGGTGAGGTTCTATTTTTATTTAGAGCACGAGGGTCCTTCTAAGGAAATGAACTACACCCTACTTTTGGTGTCTTGCTTTGTCGTAGTTTTGTACATACCCTGAGCCCAAGGTGGAGTTTGATTCCCCACTATCATTTTAAATTACCTCTAATCAAACATATAACATTGAAAAACACATTGAATAGAAGGAACATTGTTCCACCACCTCAGAGACATATGGATGTCACAGGAACCTAACCACAATGAAACAATGTCGAAGAAACTCTAGTGCACTGCCTCAAGGATTATGCCATGAGCAAGGAAGTTTAGTTACAAATCAAATGTCCTCCCCATCTCTTTAACCTTTATGAAGACATTTGGATATACTCTATAATTGAGATTGTAGATTCTAACATTTCCATGGCTATTTCCTGATTGTACCTATGGTTTGGCCGCAATAAAGTTGTTCACACTAGGTGGAGGCAACTTGCTACTACCCTTGCTCGCTTCATTTCTGAATGATCCAACACTAGCACCTCACCCCAATAAATTTTCTCTACTTCCAATCATTACCAAACCAATTAGTTTTCCTATGATCCTTCCTTATTAGGTAACAACTTCATTATCTTTATAGATGCGGCTTTCAAGAATGCCTTTAGAGCAAGTTCATCAGGGACCAACATTGTAATAAAAAAATGGCTACTACATCCGAGTTGTAGGATACATGGGACATGCTTCATGTTCTCTCAATGCGGCTATGTCATAAGATGAATATGGATAATTCATAATTATATTTGACTCTAAGAAAGAAGTCTCAATGTGCACCAAAGAAACAACTGCCACACTAAAATTTTGTCCTTATCAAAGACACCTGAGCTCCACCAAATACAAGATTAACCCTTCCAACATCTATTTCATCCCACACACTCACAATATAGTTGTTTGTGCAATATCTAAAAATGTCCTAAGAACTTCTGATTGAGTGGATTTTGCTTCGAAACCTCTGTGGCTTACCCATGAGTTCATCATTTGTATGAATAATTTTTCTAGCCTCTGGCTAGCATCATTTTAGAGTACTATTGTTTGAGGGAAAAAACATTGAATAGCAACTGCATGCTTTTGATTTCATCCCAACCAATAGTCCCTTAGTCGTGTATTGGCTAACTCAAAAAAGTACTACAAGTTCACAAGGTTTGTGGATATTTCACATCACAATAGAGGCTAGCGGTAGTTAAACATGGATGAATGGACTACCATAGACAAAAAGCCATTATAGAGCAAAGTACCTTGATGGACATAACTAAGCATGTACAATCCAATAAATTGATAGAATGATACATGGACAAAATGCCTTCATATAGGGTACATGGATTTAAGCAACATACATTCATTCTTTGAATAATAGTTTTGGTTATTGATGAGTGTTCTCATGGAGGAGAGGACAAATATAATTTGCTAATTTTTGCATAAAGAATGAAAGATGAAATAGGGGTCGCTCTTGACCTTCATGTTTCTCCTTGTCAATCTTGTGAAATATCTACAACCTCTTTCTTATGTTGTATAGGGTATATATTTAACTATGTCCTTTGATCACTTTATATTCCATGTGGGCATCTTCATCCATGAGTCCAAAACGTGGACCACTTTGTATTTGTTCCCAATGAAGAAGATGCATTGACCTTCATCCATATATATATCATCAACATTTGAACTTTTTTTATGATTTTCAGGGTAGTTGTTGATGGTCAAACCTCCTTGTGCTCATGGATAGCTACTAGAAGAATGGAAAAAAAATTATTGATGTGAGGAACATTTCTATCATAGTATGACACTTCTTTATAATAAATCTATTTCGTCTATAAGACTTCAATATACTCCTTAGAATTTTTCAATTTATATAGTTAACATGATTATCCAAATCGTCATTCTTGATACATATGCACACACACACAGAGATATATATAAATATATGTATAACTTAGTTACCTATGCGGATAATGAATGAACTCGCCCCTATATATATATATATATATATATATATATATATATATAGAGAGAGAGAGAGAGAGAGAGAGAGAGAGAGAGAGTCGGCTAGAATACACTCAAGTGAACATATCACACCGTACATCCCAATGGTGTTTGCCTATCTAGACCATATATTTGCAAAATATAAATCATTATTCTCGATTGTAATAATAATAATAGACTACTTATAAAATTTCAGTCCATTTGGATGAGTGTAAGTCATCCACCCAAGGCAACAAAATCGACACACATAAATAATTTGAAATGCATGATTTTTGCCTCATTTAGATGCATGACTTATAAGTGTCCAAATGGGCTCAAATTTAGTATATAAAATGTTCTTAAGATGTTTAAGAAGATGATTTAAATTTTCAAAATAATTAATTCATGATGGAAAATGATGGACGTGTATAGCATCTCTGGTGCACCAGAGTGTATTCCAACTTTACTATATATATATATATATATATATATATATATATATATATATATATATATATATATATATAGAGAGAGAGAGAGAGAGAGAGGCAGACAGACAGTCTAGAATACATTCGAGTGTACAAATCACATGCTACACTCAAGTGATGATTACATATGTAGACCTTTTTTTTACAAATCTAAACTGTTGATATTAATTTCTATAACAAATACATGCCACATGCTACACTTGAGCTCATTTTGATTCTTCTAAGTCACCCTTTTATGGTCAACATAATTAACACACAAAACTAATTTGAATTGTATCATTTTTGTCACCTTTTGATGCATAAAACATAAATGTCCAAATGAGGTCAAATTTTGTTTGTATTATGTTCATAAGATACTTATGAAGATCAATGATTTAGATTTTCAAAATAAATATTGCAAGATGGAAAACAACTTGAGTGTATATGGTCTCCACTACACTCGAGTGTATTAAAGCTTGAATATGTATATGTGTGTGTATATATATATACATTATATGCATATACATATATGGCCATTCATTCACCACCCGTGTGAGTAACTGAGGTTAGTTACCCGTACATCTATTTTGTTATGCTCCTACTTCCTTTGATTCCTCCATCGTCCTAAATAGGTTGAAGACCTCCATCCATGAATTCCCGCATCTGAAGATGACGAACATTGATGACATCGATGATGATTTCCCACACCCAAAGACGGAGACCATCCCTAATTTCCTACATCCCTAATTTTTAGGTTGGGGATGTTTTTTTGGTGATGGGAGAAGGAGGAGCATGTAGCCTTGGTTGCAGACATTGATGACGACGACGTTGCTTAGGTGACAACTAGGTAAGAATCATCCCATGCCTCTCCCAGACCTTCTCCCTGTCTATCATGGACGATCAACCTTTTTGAGGATTAGGTTCTCCATCCTGTCATGTTTCATTTGCGCATCCTTTTTATGTCTCACTTCCTCTTGAATTTTTATCTTTTCTGTTCTTAATCTGAAGAGAATTCTATTTATTCCTCTTGAATATTGTTCACTCTCCCAGAGCTTAAATAAAACCCGTTGCATAGTTATGTCTCTAAATCAAACAATTAGTTTAAATAGTTATTTTTCTTTCATTGGAGTTACTTTATGTAACACACAATTACCTTTGTTTACTTAGAGTTACTTTATTTATTAAACAGTTACTTTTTCGTTCACTGTGTAGATTTAAAGTTCAGATAGTTGCTTTCTAGTTGTTGTTGTTACTTGTCCTTGTTGTAATCATTCTCAGATATATAAAGATGTTCAGATAGGTACTTTGTAGTAGTTTATATACATTAGGCACATTTCATTGAAATACTACTGAATATAACTAGTAATTGTAATGTAGTAGATGGAATTAACTGTTGTAATACATATATATAGTTACTGAATTCATTATTTTTCTATAGTATAAAATGAATTTTTATTAAAACATAGTTGGATGAGTATGTACTTGAAATGGGTGTCTTTTCTATCTACTTTATTCCAACGATACTCACCCCTTTTATGTATTCTGAAATGGATTTTCGTATGTCTGTTTATCAATCATTTATGCATTTTTATACAGGTTTTCCCAGAGGTTGTTTCTGTTATGGATCATAGTCTCGATATTTATGTTAATAATGATATGATTTACTATGATGATGATAATTTTCAATATTATTCATCTGTCGACGTTGATATTATGTCCTTATTTGATGTCCCTAGGATTGGATTCGAATTCGGAAGTTTAAATGATGGCATATCCTTTTATTCCAGATATGCTAGTATGATTGGGTTTAATGTTAGGAAAGATGGCAATCGTTGTGAATGAGGTACCAAGATTTTTCTTTCTAATGATTTGTTTTGTGATAAGTAAGGTCATGTTAGTCATTCTAAGAGATCCAAAGGTCTTTTGAGCCTTATTTGTGATGAAGTTGGTGATCTACATGAGAAGTTTTCCAAGAAGCATAAGCGTTCTGTGAAAAGGTGTGGATGCAAAGCCATGATCTGATTTACACTAGACAAGTCCTCATATAAATGAGTTGTTACTACTTTTGTTGAGAACAAAATCACAATCTTGTTGATGATGCTCACTTGCGCTACTTGAAGTGTAATTGTTCTCTTGACCAAACTCAAAAAGAGATGCTTTCTTCTATGAGTCAAGCAAACATACCTATCTCCAAACAACTTGCATTAATAGAAACTGAGTCTGGTGGTTATGAAAAGTTGTCATTTACAAGTAGACAAGCTCATGGACACCTCAGTAGCAAGAGAAAGGAGTCATCTAAATATGATGTGGATATGGTATTAGATCATTTTGCAAGCTTTAAAGTCTTGGATTTTAAAATTTTTATGCATATCAAAAAGATTATGATGGTTGCTTGACACATTTGTTTTGGTCTGTTCCAGTTTCTATTGATGATTGTACGCTCTTTGGTGATGCAATTGTATTTGATACCACTTATTGTACCAATAAGTATTCAATGGTTTTAGAATGTTTTGTGGTGTTGATCACCATCGCAAAATAGTGTTATTTATTTCAGCCTTGTTGTCAGATGAGAAGAATGTTGGTTATGTATGCCTAGATAGACAATCATGTGATGATTGTAATGTCATATCATGTAAAAATGATTTGATTATTAATAAAAGACAAGCTTTAAATTTATTCTATTTAATTCAGTTATGAGATAATAATGTAACATTTATAAATGTCTAGAGACTAATATTACTCAATGACGTATGTCTTCAAGTACATGACTTAGAAGAAATGAGATCATACGAATGTTAAGAGTACAAAGTTACATTATCGTTATGTCCCTATTCAGTTGTTATTGTAGAAGGTTGATAGACAACAATAAAACATAAGATCATAGTATGAGTTGGCTTATAACTGAGTCTCATTAGTCATGATATGGCGACATCAAACCAATCACACAGATACATTTTAGAGAGCATTGTATCAAACAGACCCACCGTGAGACTAACACATGGAAGCCATCTTCATGGAAGCCATAGTTAGGTCTCACAGTGATGGTGGTGGTTGTGGTTCTTAGACCTAAAAACATTGCACTCATCACATGTCATTGGGTACACTTTGACATCATCAAATGCAATCCTAAAACATGGGTTGTTATAAAGATGATGATTGGGTGGATTTGACACATGGGGATAGACTGTGAATGATAGATATAGGATTTGTCTCTCCTATTGGAGTGTGATGTCCTAGGCCTCTTAATTAGAAAGATGGAGAACAACATGGTCATGCGCATGTGAGTCAATATGTAATATTGAGCTTACATATATCTTAGATAGTCTACTCTTGGTTCAAGAAACAAGATTGAATAATAATGAGGGTGATTGCTCCATGCCTCTAGTTCAATATGGACATTAGTGACAAAGGAACTATACAAACACTGTAACACCATACATAGATTGTAGGTTGAAGTTGTTCTCCAACTTTTTTATTTACTTGGGTAGCATTGATGTGCGACTAGGAATCGCTCACTCCTTGTGATGTCATGAGTGTAAGGGTCACACACATAGGTCTTGACCTAGAAGATGAGTTTAGATCTCGAATAATAGTTGAATTAAGTAATAAATTGTTTAGTCATTTGATTCAAGCAACAAATAGGCTGACAACACCTCCAAATGTCCATCTCAACTATTGAGACAGCCATCTGGAAGTGCCAAATGGTCATCTCAAGAGTTGAGACAGGAGTCTGGGTGCCAGGCTTGTTGTAAGTTGAAATTCGAAAAGGAACAAACCAACCCAACCAAACGGGCTTGACTCGGGTCACCATATGATCGTCTGGGTGAACCGAGATGACCGTCTTACATGGGTTAAATGGTCCAGTTCAGTTGGGGAAGGTTTTAGATGTTTCCCTATTCATTTAATTGAGCAATATTGTAACATCCCTGAACTGGGTTATGCTTTAACCCTAGATGTTTTGTTTAACAAAGTTAAGTATATGCTTTCTTTTATCTTTTGAAAAGTAATTAAGGCTCAAGAGGAACTTATGTTTCAATTTTAGTCCTTTCTGAATAATGTTGAAACATTGTTTTGCTTGTTTTGGACTAAGTACAAATTACCCAAGTTGAGGGGTTAACATGCAAATGTCACATGATAAAATGTTCCTCAAGTGTTGAAGCATCATAAGAATGAGAATGATGCAGAGGTATGGCTTGAGATAGCATGAGCACCAAGAAAGAGATTGTTAAGCAATGTTTGTGCATTAAAACCTAGTTTTGGTGTAATGTGCAAATTAAATATCACCTATAGAGGGTCCCTCAAGTTTCTTGGCATCATGTAGAGAAAATAAAATGAAAGGGGCACCTCATTTGAATCACTTTAGAGGAGAGAGAATCTTGATATTTAAATAATCAAGATTTAAGCATAATTGAAACCCTAATTCAATTTAATGCAAAAAATAAATATATTAATTGAAGTGTCCTTCAACCAAAATTGAGATGGTTGAATTTCAATAAGTATGAACGTCATTGTGACTTGAAAAGGCCACAAAATATCCTAAGTGAGTGGAGAGCCCACTCACATTAGTTAAAGGAAAAGTAATATCCACTCAACTTTGGATATTATTATTATAATGATTAAGGTGCTTAATTTCTTTTCCTTTAATTCATGGATAAAGAAGAGGATTGAAAAGGGGAAGAGGATGGCTTCGTGGGAAAGGAGTTGAGGGGGATATGTGGCATCAATTTAATAAAATAAAGGAATTAATTTTTACTTTCTCTCTCATTGAATTTCTTTATAAAAACACCATTTACAACTCAAATGAAAGGATTTTTCGACCCTTCATTCACTCTTTTCTAAACCAACAACCAAGGGATCTTAGGAGCAGGAGGATCACAATATCCAACTTGTAGGTAAGCTCCATGGTCTTCTTTCACCTTGATTTCATGGTGGAAATCGAAAATCAATGCTTGATTTCTTCTTTTCTCCATTCAATCTTCAACTTTGGCCATTCTTTTCACTCAAAGACTTGAGAACGAGTTTGGGATAGTTAAGAAAGTTTCTTCCACCATTAAATATGTGGAGTTTGGAGATTTGAAGCTTCTTTGAAGGCGGGTTATATAACTTGAACCCTCAAACATTGTTATCGATTTCACTCTTTTATCAATTGTTGATTCTTTCTTCATTCCTGAAATTTTATTTGGTTGATTGTTGAAATCACCATGAAGATCACAACAAGTTTCGAAGGTTTGTAGCTTGAATATGATGTCATATTAAGCACACACCACAATTAATATTTTGGGCAAATGGTTTCAATGACTTGAGACCAAATGGTCTCAAGATCGTTTGAAACCAAACGGAATCAAAACCATTTGGGATCAAACGGTTGTAAGACCATTTGAGGTCAAACGACCTCAAAACCGTTTGAGGTCTGGTGTTGTTATAAATTTATGATGATCCAATGGTTTTCAATTGAATAAATTTCAAAATGGGTCAATACTTTAGGGCTTCTCGATTGCAAACCCCAAATCAATTTGTTGAAGAATCCCTAATTGAATTCAATCAATTTCAGTGATTGGATGGGTCAAACGGTCTCAAGACCATTTGAGGTCAAATGACCTCAAGACCATTTGAGGTCAGTTGAGGTCATGATTGAATGGTGAGTCAATTGTTTCAATTGAAGTAATTCCAATGATTACAATAATTGATGGGTTATATAATTGGAACCCTATTTTATTGATTGAAAGTAACCCGAAATGATTCATTCGGTTTCAAGATGTTTTGGGCCAAATGGTCTTGAGACCGCTTGAGTTCAAATGGTCTTGAAACCATTTGGAATTAAAGGGTTTCAAAACTGTTTGAATGACCAAGTGGTTTCAATTTTCAAATGGTTTCAACTATTGGTTTGTCCAATCGATCTTAGTGATGAATTGCTCAAATGGTTTCTAATGTTGTGGGCCCAAATGGTTTTAAAATCGTTTGAAGGAAAATGGTCTTAACCCTAGATGCCCAAACGGTTTCAAAACTGTTTGGAGGGCAATTGACTTCAAATCGTTTGAAGATTCAAAGGTCAAAACCGAATGGAGGTTCAACATATACAAAATTGATTTAAGACTTAAAGTGATGAAAGATCAGTTGATCCCATGATTGATAATGATGATTATCAAAGATAAGTACAATGGTTGAATCCCTAATGTACTTTGATGATTGGTACCCTTAGAGGGGTTAACCTTTGATGCTTATGGAAGCAATGACTCAATACACTATGCAAACCCTAAATGTATGCACTTGAATAAAGGGTTAATTTAATTTAATCAAGTATGATGTAATTAATATCCTATAGATGATGAGAGAGATAAACTTATACATAAGTAAAAAAGTATGTAGTGATTAATCCTCAGTACTTTCAACATGAATAAGATATGCAATTAGGGTATGATCATGATAAAGAGATCATGAAACTCTAATTAAGAAGGTTAATGAACCCTAACCCTAATTGAGGGTGATGTCATGTGAAACCCTAATTAAGGGTGATGTCATATGAAACCCTAAATAAGGATAATGCTATGTAAAACCCTAACTGAGGGTGATGTCATGAGAAACCATAATCAAGGGTGATGTAAAGTGAAACCCTAATACAAAGATGTGATGTGAAACCCTAATCAAGGGTGATGTTAAGGTGAAACCTTAATGCAATGATGTGATGTGAATCTCTAACCTAAGGCGAGGCTATATAATGAGATGTGAAATCCTGATATGAAATCTGAACCCTGATAAAGGGTAAAGATATGTGAAGTCCTAATTTTGGGTTATAGTGTATGAAACCCTAATCTTGGGCAATATGATGATAGACCATAACCCTAATTTGGGTAATGGGATGATTATTCCTAATTGACATGAATTGGGAAATCCTAACTCTCTGGAGGGAATAGTAATGTCACTCTTATGTGCATTGTCCTGATATGTAATTGATGGAACTATTATCATGTGCACTAATCTTGCATGTATCATGAGATGTTGGACATATCCAGGTATGAGCTATGATGTTTTATTATTGGAATTGTTTTTATGGGCCTTGTGATCCATAATATGTTGTGTTGCCTAGTAAGAGGTAATAAGATATTAATGGGCCTTAAGAGCCACATGAGATACCTATATTGCAAGTATCATGTTTACCTTGGTCAGATGACCTGAAGGTATTAGTTACCTGATTAAGTGGTAATAAGTGTTCTTGATGAATTGAGGGTTTGAATACCCATATTCTATAATCATAATGATGAGATGTTAAGGGATGAGAATGCCCCTAATGTGACAAGGGATTGAGATCCCAATATTTTATAAATCTTTGAAAAAGACTTGATAGAAATAGTACTCATTCTTTGTAGCATTTGTTATAATGATTTATGTTTGAAAACCTGACTGATGCTAAAATAATATAGTAATGTACTTAATTAATCAAGTGAAATCTTATAATGTAGAGCCCTGACCATAGATCCATCATTGTCAGTAAACGGTGATGGTGAAACGGGTTTTCCTACGGGAACTCCTGGAGGGCATACTATTTAGTACGTGGGGGTTATGGGCGTGAATATCCTTACGCCCTAATGGTGGAATTGATGTGAGGTAAACATTAAATCTCTCAATCCTTCATTATATATGTAAGGATGGATGTATTACTAATCTCCTGAATGCCGGGATGGATATATCACTAATCTCCTGATGATATTAATACCAGATCGATGTGAGATAAACATGAAATCTCTCGATTGCGAAGAGAGTACAACATCCCACTGTAACTCTAATAGCGAAGTTGCCAGTATACCCTGGAAAGCTATTTAGCAGAGACACAAGATGTCCTACATTTGGTCCTCACACTGACTGAGGAAGATGAGGTCATGGGAATCTGACTCTTTCATTGACCTATGTATGGTACCGATTTCGATTTCACAATGGTCAGCTGGAGTATGAGTGGTATACCTCATCTCCTCAGGGCTTAAGTATGATTGTAAAATGTAATCAGATGAGTAGCATATTTGATTAATGTTGAAATACAAGAATCATTGTTTGATAATATCATGCTTAGTATATCCATAGTGGATAAATGTTATACATGTTCTTCATATTCCTTATTGGATAAATGACCTACTGCTTTATTAAGATATAGCCGAAATGACTTGAATAGAGAATAATGCTCTAATCTGTTTAGCCATTGATTTATCTGTTATTGAATACATATAATTCTTCTGCTTAGTTTTATTCTGTTAACTGCAATAATAATGTTTCTGGCGGAGAGTTATATCTCTCCCTGAGACAATTTTTCAATTTCCTCACCAGCGTGGGATCCAACTTTTTAGGTAGACGCAGAAAAAGAAGCAGAAACCCTACAATGGGTGAAGAATAGTAGCAGCAGTAGGGACAACAGTGACATCCAGGTAGAGACACTGGCTGTCATGTTTGTATATAGAGTCCTATGTGTCGTCTCTGTACTCTCAGGTACCCGGAGTCAATAGTTAGTTTAATGAATCAATCTGAGATTTTAGCTTGATGCCTCAATGTTTTTATGCTGCCTATGTATAGTTTTAACAGGGCAGTTGATGTATATGATCCTCGAGAAGGAATGGTACAAGACATGTACTTGTGAATCAGAATGTAATAGAATTACTTTGGTTCTTTTTGAAAGAGTTTTCCAATGAAAGGATCTCTTTGTAAAAAGTTTTAATTTTTAGTGATTTTTGTTAATCTACTGCTAACGATCGCTTCTGCTTGGTGAATCACGTTTTGTTTGCTACAATTAGTGGTATCAGAGCTCTAGGTTCGCTGAGTTTATAGAGACATAGGATTAAGGTTATAGAGTTTGTTCTAGTGTCTTCCAGTTGTCTGATAGTGTCTTCTACTCATATAGGAGGAGAAGAAGAACTTAAAGATGTCAAGATCACACAAGGAACATATTGCTGAGAGTAGTGTTGCTGCACGAGGAAGAAGTGCAAGGGACCAAGCTAGGGAAGGACCAGAACCCGAACACCCCTAGCTTAACCAGGCTGTATTGGAGAACCCAACCTTCCATGATCTATTTGGATAGTTCATGACAACTATGACACACATGGTGGATAGGATGCCACCACCTACACCTAGGGCACCAGCTCACCATGAAGGACAAGGAGTCGGCAAGATTTCAAATGACTTCGCCGGGTTGGAGCCATAGAATATGTTGGTACAGCTGACCCAGCGGATGCGGACATGTGGCTAACTGAGCTGGAGAAGGCCTTCAAAATACTTAATATCCCAGAAGTTGAGAAGGTTAGACATGCAGTGTACCTTCTTAAGGGGAGTGTTGGCCATTGGTGGACCATAAAAGAGGGCAAGAGGCTAGGTGTTGAGATCGGATGAGAAGTATTCAGACGAGAATTTATCAATAGATACTTTCCTAAGATGTTTCTAAATGAGAAAATCGCTCAGTTTGAGAGGTTAAGGAAAGAACCAATGAACATTAGTAAATATGAGGCTAAGTTCATGGAGCTTTTGTAGTTTTGTTCGCATATGGAGGCTAATGATGAAGAAAGAATTCAGCGCTTTGAGAAGGGGTTGCACGCCGATTTGATGACTCATGTGTCTGCCTTAGAGAATAGGGAGAGGTTCGACACCTTTGTGGAGTCCGTGAGATGGATAGAGAGGTCTGTGATTGAGAAGCGTCAGACTAAGAGTAAGAAAGTGTATACTCAGTTTCAAGGACAAGGGTTCAAAAGTTTTAAGAAACTGAGATTTTCTACACCAATAGCACCACCAAGGTTTAATACCCAGACGCAATGGACATCGAATAGGGGTAGAGGCTGTAGTTTACCACCAGAAGGAGCCCACAGCTCAGCATCAGTGTCGATAACAGGACCAACCAGGCCACAGTCGGGTAATAGAGGTTGTTTTATATGTGGAAAGATGGGGCATTTGATGAAATATTGTCGAGCCAAAGAAGCAAGTGTGACTCAACCTCAGAAGTAGAGTCAGCAAGGCTCTCAGAGGGGACAGTTTCTGAGTGGCACTAGAGGACGTGGACAAGCTTCCCAAGTTGGTTTGTCGGCACCTAATAACCGAGCACAGGGTCAACAGTAAGCAACGATGAGATTCTATTCAATGAATCAACCCGAAGCAATAGTCAACCCACAGGTTGTGACAGGTCATATGGAACTATTTTATTTTGATATATGTCTACATCCCGCTTCATATTTGTTTTAATTGATCCGAGTTCTACTTACTCTTTCATGACTAAAGAGATGATTCTTGACTGCAATATGATAGTTGGTCATAGGGCAGAGAGTTTGTTATTAGAAACTCCTTTGCTGGGATCGGTAGTGTTGCGGGAGGTGTGTTCTCCCTGCACTCTTTCCTTTTCCGAACATCACATTCAGGTGGATCTTATACCACTTGAGATGCAGGGTTTTGATATAATTCTTGGGATGGACAACCTAGAAAAGTATAAGGTTGTCTTGGATTGTGAGTCCAAGCAAGCTGTGTTCACAAATGATGGTGACACATGGATC
Source organism: Alisma plantago-aquatica (assembly GCA_963693085.1). Classification (NCBI taxonomy): domain Eukaryota; kingdom Viridiplantae; phylum Streptophyta; class Magnoliopsida; order Alismatales; family Alismataceae; genus Alisma; species Alisma plantago-aquatica. The sequence goes on along the minus strand of OY856413.1, from coordinate 635,215,221 downwards.
TTTCAGGGAGATAGAAAGATCCTTCCAACCTGTCTTGTGTCAGCTATGGTAGCTGAGAAGCTGATGAGACAACGATGTTTTACATTCTTGGCACATGTGGTAGACACCACAATAGAGAGCTCTAATCTTTCTAAAGTTCCGATAGTTAGGGAGTTTGAAGATGTATTCCCTAAGGAACTTCTAGGTGTACCTCTGCCCTGAGAGATTGATTTTGAAATTAATCTAATCACGGGCACGCAACCAATAGCAAAAACACTGTATACAATGGCACCTGCTGAGATGGCAGAGCTCAAGAAACAGCTGTAAGAGTTGCTTGAGAAAGGTTTTATCTGACCGAGTACTTCACCATGGGGTGCTCCGGTTCTCTTTGTCAAAAAGAAGGATGGATCTATGCGGTTATGCATTGATTATAGACAGTTGAATAAAGTAACCATAAAGAACAAGTATCCTCTGCCGAGGACAGATGATATGTTTGATCAGTTGTGTGGTGCAACTATCTTCTCTAAGATAGATCTGAGGTCGAGATATCATCAGTTGCGTATTAAGGAGGGTGACATACCTAAGTCTGTCTTTAGGACAAGGTATGGTCACTATGAGTTCATAGTTATGTCGTTTGGGCTAACTAATGCACCAATTGCATTCATGGAACTCATGAATAGAATCTTTCAACCTTTTCTTGATCAGTTCATAGTAGTCTTCATAGATGACATCTTGGTATATAGTAGAGATGCTCAAAAGCATGAACAACACCTCCATCAAGCATTAACTTTGCTAAGAAAGCATAAGTTGTATGCTAAGTTTAGCAAATGTGAGTTCTGGTTACCATAAGTTTCTTTTCTAGGACACTTAATATCTGCTTTAGGTATCCATGTTGATCCTAAGAAGGTAGAATTTGTCCTGCAATGGGAATAGCCAAAGACACCAATAGAGATTCATAGTTTTCTTGGACTGGCAGGATACTACAGGAGGTTCATTAAGAACTTCAGCTCTATATCTTTACCCCTAACAAAGTTGACCAGGAAGGAGGTTCCTTTTGTCTGGAATGACAAGTGTCAACATTCTTTCTAGTTGTTGAAAGCAAGGTTAACAAGTGCACCTGTGCTAGTGTTACCTGAGCAAGGGAAGGGGTACATAGTTTTCTATGATGCATATAAGAATGGTTTAGGTTGTGCGTTGATGTAGGATAATCATGTGATTTGTTTTGCCTCTCGATAGCTTAAGAAACACGAGGAAAAGTATCTGACACATGATCTAGAACTAGCTGATTTGGTCCATGATTTGAAGATCTGTAGACATTATCTCTATGGAGAGACATTCCAGATTTTCACAGACCATAAGAATTTAAAATATATCTTCTCACAACATGAATTAAACATGAGGTAATTCCGCTAGATGGAGTTCATCAAGGACTATGATTGTACAATTGATTATCATCCAGGGAAGGCTAATGTAGTGGCTGATGCACTAAGTAGGAAGTCATCATCACCATCCTAAGATAAAGCACAATTGAACTCCTTAGTATACTTTAAGAGAGATATGCTTATCTCTTTGAGGCAAAACAATGTACAACTTAAAGTATCATTGTTAGCCGGGCTGTTAGCTGAGATGCACATAAAACCTACTGTGAGATAGCAGATTAAAGAAGCACAACAAGTTGATACTATAGTTCAACAGTTTAGGTCAGAGTATGGTAGTGAGAAACGGGATGGCTTTCATGAGTTAGAGGATCAGGTAGTCTGTTACCATTGTAGGATGGTAGTACCTGATGCCAATGACTTAAGGAAGTTAGTCTTGGAGGAAGCTCATTCATCTATGTATGCAATGCATCTAGGGAGCACCAAAATGCATCATAACCTAAAAGATATGTATTGGTGGCCAGGATTAAAGAAGGATGTAGCTGAGTTTGTTATGCGGTGTCCGGTGTGTCAGCAAATTAAAGCTAAATATCAAAATCCCACAAGAACAATGCAACCTTTATCCATACCACAATGAAAATGGGATCATGTGACCATGGATTTTTTGGTCGGTTTGCCTAGAACAACCAAAGGTCATGATTCCATATGGGTGATTGTTGATAGGTTGACTAAGACAGCACATTTCCTTCCTATCAAAACAACCTACACTGCTGAGAAGCTGGCACAGATATATGTAGATGAGATAGTGTGGTTGCATGGGGTCCCAGTTACCATTATTTCTGATAGAGGTCCCCAGTTCATGAGTCATTTTTGGGAACGACTACATAAAGCTTTAGGTACGCAGTTAAGGTTTAGTACAACCTTTCATCCATAGACAGATGGACAATCTGAGAGGACCATACAAACTTTGGAGGATCTACTTAGGGCATGTGTCCTTCAATTTGTAGGGAGTTGGGATCTACACCTGAGCTTGATAGAATTTGCTTATAATAATAGCTATCAGCACAATATTGATATGGCACCATATGAAGCATTATATGGTAGACATTGTACATCTCCTTTATGTTGGTATGAAATAGGAGAATATCAACTTTTGGGTCCTGAGCTTGTGCAGCAGACAACTGAGAAGATTAAAGTAATACAACAACAATTAAAGGTTGCACAGGATAGACAGAAGTCATACGCCAACAAATGGCAAAGACCCTTAGAATTTCAAGTCGGAGACAGGGTATATCTCAAGGTTTCACCTTGGAAAGGTGTTCTTAGATTTGGAAGGAAGGGAAAGTTGGATCCTAGATTTATGGGGCCTTATATAATTATTGAACGGATTGGAAGGGTAGCCTATAAGTTGGATTTGCCACCTGAGTTGCATAAGTTGCATCTAGTGTTCCATATCTCCATGCTGGGAAAGTGTCATCCTGACACAGAGTTAGTTCTGCAACCTGTGGAGGTAGAACTAAATGATGATATATCATATGTTGAAGGACCTGTCATGATCCTTGATAAAAGAATTAAAAAGCTGAAAAAGAAAGACATATATCTTGTGAAAGTTCTCTGATATCATCGTGGCATTGAAGAGGCTACGTGGGAGCTAGAGGAAGAGATGAGGAGGAAATACCCTTCTCTTTTCACTTGATGATTTCGGGGACGAAATCCCTGTTAGGGGTGGATAATTTGTAACACCCCTGACCTGGGTTATGTTTAACCCTAGATGTTTTTCTTAATAAAGTTAATTATATGCTTTCTTTTATATTTTGAAAAGTAATTATGGCTCAAGAGGAACTTATGTTTCAATTTTAGTCCTTTCTGAATAATGTTGAAACACTATTTTGCTTGTTTTGGACTAAGTGCAAATTACCTAAGTTGACGGGTTAATTTTCAAATGTCACATGATAAAATGTTCCTCAAGTGTTGAAGCATCATAAGAATGAGAATGATGCAGAGGTATGGCTTGAGATAGCTTGAGCACCAAGAAAGAGCTTGTTAAGCAATGTTTGTGCATTAAAACCTAGTTTCGGTGTAATGTGCAAATTACCCAAAACCTAGGGTTCAATATTCAAAATATCACCTCTAGAGGGCCCCTCATGTTTCTTGTCATCATGTGGAGAAAATAAAATGAGAGGGGCACCTCATTTGAATCACTTTGGAGGAGAGAGAATCTTGATATTTAAATAATCAAGATTTAAGCATAATTGAAACCCTAATTCAATTTAATGCAAATAATAAATATATTAATTGAAGTGCCCTTCAACCAAAATTGAGATGGTTGAATTTGCATAAGTGTGAACTTCCTTGTGCTTTGTAAAGGCCATGAAATATCCTAATTGAGTGGAGAGCCCGCTCACATTAGTTAAAGGAAAAGTAATATCCACTCAACTTTGGATATTATTATTATAATGATTAAGGTGCTTAATTTCTTTTCCTTTAATTCATGGATAAAGAAGAGGATTGCAAAGGGGAAGAGGATGGCTTCATGGTCAAGGATTTGAGGGGGAGACGTGGCATCAATTTAAGAAAATAAACGAATTAATTATTACATTCTCTCTCATTGAATTTCTTTATAAAAACACCATTTACAACTCAAATGAAAGGATTTTTCGACCCTTCTTTCACTCTTTGCTAAACCAACAACCAAGGGAGATTAGGAGCAAGAGGAGGAAGATCCCTAACCTGTAGGTAAGCTCCATGGTCTTCTTTCACCTTGATTTCATGGTGGAAATCGAAAATCAATGCTTGATTTCTTCTTTTCTCCATTCAATCTTCAACTTTGACCAATCTTTTCAATCAAAGACTTGAGCACTGTCGCGACCCATCACGCGAAATGAGATTACTCAAGCCGTAAAACACAATAAATCGCTAATTAATCACATACCCAAAAATATGGGTAAATTAAAACTGATTTCAACATCAACGCCCGCTCAGAAAAGTTTGAAGGATCCCGACATCTTTCTTGAATCCATGCTATGACACACAAACAAGCATTAATATGCTAACAAAAGTCCGATTCATTTGAAACATTATATACAAACTTTATCTCACCCGGACCTAAGAGTACAGGGACAACTCTAGGACACACTAGACATCTAATCAACTTTCCCCAAGATTCATTATTGTAGCTACTCTTTACTTCCATGGTTTTGTTGTCGTCATTGCTGATTACCTAAAAAATGTGGCGAACCACAAGGGTGAGACATAGTCCTAGCAAGAGATATAACCATCAACAACGTTTATTGATTACAACATTTTATGTAATTAAACAGTTTAGAAGTTTAATCAGATATAACAAATAAGATTAATAGTACTGATGATTAACAAAATACATAAAGGAGCAGATAATAACCATCGTTATTAACCATACTATCATCCTTTATCTTGTTGACAATATAAGTAGTTCAGTAGCATATGCAGTTCTAGCATCATGAGCAAGTCTAGTAACACATCATAGCTAACAACATGAGCATGTCTAATTGGTTGAACATATCAACATTATAAGAAGAGCGAACAACATAAGAACAACTACCTTGATAAGCATAATTAACAGTATATGCATCTCTAGTTACAAAGGCATGGCTAGCATGCTAAACATAACTAACAACATGAGATATCTAGCATCATGCTTATAATCAGTCGTAGAAGTATAGTTATCAACATAAGCATGACTATTGTATATACACATTTATAGTCTTATGCATATCCACAACATAAGTATAATTACTATTTCTTAATTGTACTAAGCATCATTTTTATGTAAAGAGAACAAATAAGGGTTATCATCCAATGTGAATCGTCATGTATAACCCTAAACAGATATGCTATGTGGCTGTATTACATCTTTTATTATGCCCTGAGGAAATTGAGGATACCACTCAAAATCCAACTGACCACTGCTAAGTCAAATTCTGTGCCATACAAGATCTAGGAAGAGCCGGACTCCTAAGATCTTCTCCGCTCCCGGTGAGTACGGGTCCTCCGCAGCGACACAAAAGGTCAAGTTGCTAACAGCCTAGTCTGTCCTTGGTAAAGGTCACGTCACTAGTGAAAGAGGTGGGTATGCATACCCTACCATCTGAGGTACAACCGCAATTGTCCTCCAATATCATCACATATATAATCACCGAGACACTACCGTAGTCGTTCTCAAACTAAGGGCTAGGTATGACCGTAGTCATCCTCCCTAAACACTTGAATTCAGGATGACAAGCACCCCGCAAACTCATCAGTATGCGCTCTGAGTTTTCCTTTGGAATACTCATTTCACCATCTGGCAAGTTCTGACACTCAGATGGATATATGGCACAGGGCACTACATGATTAGAGTTACACTTGATTAGTTATGCCAATTGGGTGAATTAAGGCTGCATCAAACAAGTGGACATACAAACCCTAATTCACTTCTAGAAAGCATATAAATATCAAAACCTGAAAAGATATAAAATGTATGAAACATAATTTCTCATCTCATCATCACATGGTACTATTCACTTGCCATTCCCAGGACTACACTAGTCATCATATTATCACAAGATATAAATCCTTTTCACAATATCATAGGGTATCAACCCTTATCAACATAAGAGGATCACACCTCATTCAGGGCTCAACCATGCCCAAAGGTCATTAAGACCATCATATTATTCCCTGCAAGATCATCATTATCTTTGCATGCCTTATAACAAGGCTCAACAATATTACTTACATTTAATACACCAGATCAACACAATATTGCATTAATGAGCTAGGAGATATTCATAAACAATCATAGCAAGGTTATATTAACATTAAGAATATTCCTTTATTACATCAACATGTAATGTATCTAGATATGATTAACTCTCATCATATTCATTATGCACATGTTTAACTTAATAAAGTATCAACCATGTAAATATAATAACCACAAATTAACATATCAAGGTTATGATCATAGTAAGGAGGTTATTCTACCATCATTCTATCATATAAGAATGTTAAACATGAATACTCATCTTTATCTAATTGCATTAGAGTTAGGTTCAACATGATAAATTATATCAATGCTACTAATCATCACTTATACCTAAACCCTAACTCATGGCATCCCCATTGGATCATGGATGCATAAGGTGAAGCATCACCATCACATTTCATACTATTCTCAAGTATGAGCCCACACCTAAATCAAGGTGTAACCATCAGGTTATAACATACTAGGGTTTCAACAATAATATAGTACTCCATGGTTGTATTAGTTATTTAAGGACTATTCATACTCAATTACCATCATTTAGTTATATTAAAGCTAGGTATAACAATTTATACCTCATTAGGGTTACATATCAACACAATATGTTTATCAACCCTTCTATTCATATGAATGAATAGCTAAGACTAACTTATTAAGGGTAACCCTCCATTTGTTCCATCATCATTCAACCCATATCACTATACCACAATGCCATCCAGAACCATTGGATGATTAAAAGGCAAGACTATTGGTTGTTTACATAAGTAAACATCTTGGATAAACCACCTACGAAGTCCTTGATTTGTGCTCTAGAAAGAGTCACCATCTAACCCTAGACATCCCTTGATTAACAACACAAAAAGTTCTATTGAAAGTAGGGTAAAACCCACAATCAATTGTTCATTTCAAACAAGCCATCTATTGCCAACAAGTAAAATCCTTAAGTTGATCATACAAAGGAAATCATCTAAATCCCATTATTAGGACCAACATATTACATTATCCATAATTCCACTTTATTGGAGGAATAAACATTATATCTTGACCATTGGATCAAGTTCATGAATTATAACCATCAATTACAGTATATGTTCGACCATTGCATCAATATTTGAGAAACCATTGGTCTAAGAATTAATTGATGCTAAAACTATATAATTAACTCACCATAAATTGTAGAGACCTGATCCACCCTCATTAGTGATCATTAAATCACTATAGGTTGTTAGATCAACACTATATTCCTTAATCAGCATCAAATATCAAGCTAATATCAACATTGATTGATAACATCAGTAGGGTATTTAATGGTTGATCATTGAACTTCTAATTGGTCCAAAACCTGACCTAAGGGGGTGAACATAGGTTTTCAAAACAACCTGATCCAAGTCACATTATACCTTAGTGCTAACACACACATGATCCCATGTTCATGTATAATTGAAACCAGAATAGGGAACATTATAAAAATTGAAATCTAAGTCAAACATAGATTTTTAGTGCATGAATCATCATTTTCAATCAAGAACATGATATAGAAAGTTTATGGTAAGAAATAAACGTGGAGAAAGTTATAAAACTTGTGTCTAATGTGAAGATGAAACCCCGCATAGAAGAAAATCTCGAGTTGGTATGGTAGAAAATCTAAGAGTAAGCTAGGAATTCGTCCATCTAGCACCTTTCTTTATCAAATGAGCAATTTAGGTTCCGATGAACCATGTAAATTTACTGGTCCAATCTACACCGATCAAATGATAAACTAGATCATATAAAAGCATAAAGAAGCGATTTATGAAATAAAAAGTCGGGTGATGCCAAATACTGCCCAACGCCTGATAATTGTTGTTATCAGTGAAAATTGTGCAATTAACCAAAACTTTTCAAACGCCAGAGTTCATTCATGATAAGTGAGAGAAACTTTACTCACAGCGATTTGGGATGTCCAAATTCGTCCGGAAATGTGTCCAGGGCCTATTTCCGGGCGGAATTTGGTTGTCTTCAACCTTTGGTATTTCCTATTCACGATCCTGTTGCAAGCTGCATCACGCACACATACCCAGCAGGTTGGCAGAGAGGCTCAGCTAGGATCTCAAACGTGAACTTGGATAGAAGCTACAGCTTCTCACTTGGACCTCCAAAACGGAGCTCAAGCTAACTCTTCCCCTACTGCTGGGCGCCCAAGTTGTTTCATGGACGGGCCTGCTGCTGCAAGCAGCAGCTCCTTTGTGTACAGCTGAAAAGGGAGGCTCGTTTGAGTGCTAGATCGAAGCTAGGGCTTCGGATTTCTACTCCGTCCTCTTGGCCGAGCTTCAACCAAACCTTTCCCAGAGGTTTCGTGTGCCCAAAGAGGGCTTTTGGCCGGTGCCGCTACAGCAGCAGCTTGGTCGGGGCCCTACAGAACAGCCACCCTTGCGGCAGGTGTAGCTGAGATTAGAGGAGGAAGAAGAAGGGGAAAGGAGGACGGAGGTGGAGGGAGCTTGGTTTCTCATTTAATCGCCCTAAAATCGCCATGTGTGGTTCCCTTCTGCTTCTCGGTCGAGTGTTGCTGTTGGGCGCAGCTTTAGGCGGTTTGCATTCTATCGGGATGTTGATCAGGAAAAAGAGATAAAGAAGAAATAGAAAAGAAAGAAAGAATTATAAAGTTGGAACTGGGAAAATTGCATATCAAACCTTGAAAATTGAAAAGGTCATAACTATTGATTCGAAGGTCTGAATAACACAATTTCTTTTGCATATTTTCAAGTGCGAGATACTCTACAACCTCAAGGCAAGAAATCATGCTAATTAGACTTAATTCAAAGCACTAATTGCATCAGTGAGTACTTAATTCAACTTAATGATGCACTAAGCATTAAATTATGGTAATTAAGCTCATTCAACTCATTAGACAAGCTTAGGGGTCTTACAACTATAAACCCCTAATAGGGATTTCGCCCCTAAAATCCAAGGTAAACAAAGATGGGTACTTCCTCTGCACCTCATCCTATTACCTTCACATGGTTACTTGCATATCATGGTAATGTCACATCATTCATACATATCTCATCTTAGTTCAGCACAAAAACACCCACATAAGAAGACATATCATGATCCCAAAAAAAATTTAATCAACCCCATCTCACTGTTATTCAACTTGTTCTCATAGCAGTTACTGCTTCGGCAACCCTAAGGTTTTTGAATAAGTATTGATCATATTTTTGACCATATTTGAAATACTTTGACTTGTCATCATTTAAAGTTTGCTACAACTTGTAAGACATTACTTGAACACTCTCTTCCTCCTATTCATAAATTCTATTGGTACATTGGTTAGTCTAAAGGACATAACTCTAAACTCATCATGGTCATGTATATTATGTCATTCAATCTAACTCTTATGCATTGATATTTGATCATAGGTTTATCTAAAAAAAACACGGTATCGCATATCTATTGTCCAAGAAACCATCTATCCAAGCTAGTGGTCTTGCCCAGTTATCACTGAACCATACACAACATTATAGAATCACTTTTTTTTACAACATTTAAAGGGTCATCATCAACTCTCTTTCTCTCTATGAGGGAGAGAAATGCTTGGAATGTTCATTTAATAAACATTTCCAACCTTCACATATCTCTCATACTATTGATACATCTTAGATACCAGGATTCATTACCTTGGTATCCACCTCATGTTCTATAAGGAACTCACATCCTTATATCATCTACTTTTACCAACATAACAAATTTCAAAACATATAAGCGTTTTCCTAATTATTGGAAGGCTCAAAAGCAAAATCATCACAAAATTTTTTATCGTGGAACCATAGTCCAAACAACCTTATTTTATAGTAAGATATCCATCCTCATGTTTAGAAAGAATCCACACATACCAAGTGGAAATGATCCACTTGAAAGTTGTGCCCTGTAAAGAAAAGACACAAAGGGAAACCCACTTCCCACGTCATAGCATCATTGTTCAAGGTTACTAGCAAAAAGGTAATCAATTCTATTTTCATTATGCATATTACAACTTCTTATGTATCATTTTACCTTTTTCATTTTTGGTTCCTTGTCATTAGCATAGGAATCATCATGATTATGATATCTTGTTACTTCTTCCTTGATGACTATTTATTCCACTTGGGTATCTTCTCTTATTTTATTATATTTCTTAACAACTTATCAACTAGTAAATATTCATATTCCACGTTTGCTTCATTAAATAGGGATCATATACCTTAATTTCTTTCACATGCCATGCTGATTTTTCATTAACACTTTCTTACACACATAGGTTGGCCTGAAATTAACTCAGGTTCCACCTTATTTCTTTCACATCCCATTCAACTTCTCATTTTGTACTTGTTATAGGAGTTCTCTCTATCTTATGTGGATTTCATACCTTGATTCACTTTATAAACATAGACTTATCTATCTTTTACTTTACTATCTTCTTGAATCACATCTTCAAGAACTCCTTTTCCTTATTTCATTTAGATTTAGATTTCATGGTGTTGTATCTTTCTCTTATTGTTACCTAACATTCAGGTTTTGATAGATAATGATGCAATTTTCATCTTCTTTAAGGTAGGATTGAGATATTCACACCATGATTTCTTATTCATTATGCTCTTTAGATTGTATCAAAATGACTACTTGATCAGAGTAATCAAAAAGATAACAATCTAAGAGTTCCATACTTACCCTTCTTCAATAATTGAATACCTAGCCAGGGCACCCAAATACTGAGATTAGGTAGTATGCACCATATTTTTATGTCATATTCCTAATTTTGACATCATCCTAGCCCTAAGTCCTAGTGTCCCTATAGACTCAGTGAACCTAAATCTCTAATACCAAACTTGTCGTGACCCGTCACGCGAAACGAGATTACTCAAAATGTAAAACACAATCAATCGCTAATTAATCACATACCCAAAAGTATGGGTAAATTAAAACTGATTTCAACATCAACACCCGCTCAGAAACATTTGAAGGATCCCAACATCTTTCTTGAATCCATGCTATGCCACACAAACAAGCATTAATATGCTAACAAAAGTCTGATTCATTTGATACATTATATACAAACTTTATCTCGCCCGGACCTGAGAGTACAGGGACGACTCTAGGACACACTAGACATCTAATCAACTTTCCCCAAGATTCATTATTGTAGTTACTATTTACTTCCATGGTTCTGTTGTCGTCATTGCTGATTACCTAAAAAAATGTGGCGAACCACAAGGGTGAGACAAAGTCCCTGCAGGAGATATAACCATCAACAACGTTTATTGATTACAACATTTTTATGTAATTAAATAGTTAAGAAGTTTAATCAGATATAACAAATAATATTAATAGTAATGATGATTAACAAAATACATAAAGGAGCAGATAATAACTATTGTTATTAACCAGACTATCATCCTTTATCTTGTTGACAATATAAGCAGTTCAGTAGCATATGCAGTTCTAGCATCATGAGCAAGTCTAGTAACACAGCATAGCTAACAACATGAGCATGTCTAATTGGTTGAACATATCAACATTATAAGAAGAGCGAACAACATAAGAACAACTACCTGGATAAGCATAATTAGCAGTATATGCATCTCTAGTTACAAAGGCATGGCTAGCATGCTAAACATAACTAACAACACGAGATATCTAGCATCATGATTATAATCAGTCGTAGCAGTATAGTTATCAACATAAGCATGACTATTGTATGTACACATTTATAGTCTTATGCATATCCACAACATAAGTATAATTACTATTTCTTAATTGCACTAAGCATCATTTTTATGTAAAGAGAACAAACAAGGGTTATCATCCAATGTGAAGCGTCATGTATAACCCTAAATAGATATGATATGCGGCTGTATTACATCTTTTATTATGCCCTGAGGAAATTGAGGATACCACTCAAAATCCAACTGACCACTGCTAAGTCACAATCAGTGCCATACAAGATCTAGGAAGAGTTGGACTCCTAAGATCTTCTCTGCCCCCAGTCAGTACGGGTCCACCACAGTGACACAAAAGGTCAAGCTGCTAACAGCCTAGTCCGTCCTTGGTACAGGTCATGGCACTTGTGAAAGAGGTGGGTACACATACCCTACCATCTGAGGTACAACCGCAATTGTCCTCCAATATCATCACATATATAATCACCGAGACATGACCGCAGCCATTCTCAAACTAAGGGCTAGGTATGACCGCAGTTATCCTCCCTAAACACTTGAATTCAGGATGACAAGCACCCTGCATACTCATCAGTACGCACTCTGAGTTTCCCTTAGGAATACTCATTTCACCATCTGGCAAGTTCTGACACTCAGATGGATCTATGGCACAGGGCACTACAAGATTAGAGTTGCACTTGATTAGTTATGCCAATTGGGTGAATTAAGGTTGCATCAAACAAGTGGACATACAAACCCTAATTTACTTCTAGAAAGCATATAAATATCAAAAATTGAAAAGATATATAATGTATGAAACATAATTTCTCATCTCATCATCACATGGTACTATTCATGTGCCATTCCCAGGACTACACTAGTCATCATATTATCACAAGATATAAATCCTTTTCACAATATCATAGGGTATCAACCCTTATCAACATAAGAGGATCACACCTCATTCAGGGCTCAACCATGCCCAAAGGCCATTAAGACCATCATATTATTCCTTGTAAGATCATCATTATCTTTGCATGCCTTATAACAAGGCTCAACAACATTACTTACATTTAATACACCAGATCAACACAATATTGCATTAATGAGCTAGGAGATATTCATAAACAATCATAGCAGGGTTATATTAACATTAAGAACATTCTTTTATTACATGAACATGTAATGTATCTAGATATGATTAACTCTCATCATGTTCATTATGCACATGTTTAACTTAAGAAAGTATCGACCATGTAAATATAATAACCACAAATTAACATATAAAGGTTATGATCATAGTAAGGAGGTTATTCTACCATCATTCTATCATATAAGAATGTTAAACATGACTACTCATCTTTATCTAATTGCATTAGAGTTAGGTTCAACATGATAAATTATATCAATGCTACTAATCATCACTTATACCTAAACCCTGACTCACGGCATCCCCATTGGATCATGGACGCATAAGGTGAAGCATCACCATCATATTTCATACTATTCTCAAGTATGAGCCCACACCTAAATCAAGGTGTAACCATCAGGTTATAACATACTTGGGTTTCAACAATAATAGAGTACTCCATGGTTGTATTAGTTATTTAAGGACTATTCATACCCAATTACCATCATTTAGTTATATTAAAGCTAGGTATAACAAGCTATACCTCATTAGGGTTACATATCAACACAATATGTTTATCAACCCTTCTATTCATATGAATGAATAGCTAAGACTAACTTATTAAGGGTAACCCTCCATTTGTTCCATCATCATTCAACCCATATCACTATACCACAATGCCATCCAGAACCATTGGATGATTAAAAGGCAGTACTATTGTTTGTTTACATAAGTAAACATCTTGGATAAACCACCTACAAAGTCCTTGATTTGTGCTATAGAAAGAGTCACCATCTAACTCAAGACATCCCTTGATTAACAACACAAAAAGTTCTATTGAAAGTAGGGTAAAACCCACAATCAATTGTTCATTTCGAACAAGCCATCCATTGCCAACAAGTAAAATCCTTAAGTTGATCATACAAAGGAAATCATCTAAATCCCATTATTAGGACCAACATATTACATTATCCATAATTCCACTTTATTGGAGGAATAAACATTACATCTTGACCATTGGATCAAATTCATATATTAAAACCATCAATTACAGTATATGTTTGACCATTGCATCAAGATTTGAGAAACCATTGGTCTAAGAATTAATTGATGCTAAAACTATATAATTAACTCACTGTAAATTGTAGAGACCTGATCCACCCTCATTAGTGATCATTAAATCACTATAGGTTGTTAGATCAACACTATATTCCTTAATCGTCATCAAATATCAAGCTAATATCAACATTGATGGATAACATTAGTAGGGTATTTAATGGTTGATCATTAAACTTCTAATTAGTGCTAATACACACATGATCACATGTTCATGTATAATTGAAATCAGAACAGTGGACATTATAAAAATCGAAATCTAAGTCAAGCATAGCTTTTTAGTGCATGAATCATCATTTTCAAGCAAGAACATGATCTAGAAAGTTTATGGTAAGCAATAAACGTGGATTAAGTTATAAAACTTGCCTCTAATGTGAAGATGAAACCCCGCATAGACGAAAATCTCGAGCAGGTATGGTAGAAAATCTAACAGTAAGCTAGGAATTCATCCATCTAGCACCTTTCTTCATCAAATGAGCAATTTAGGTTCTGATGAACCATGTAAATTTACTGGTCCAATCTACATTGATCAAATGATAAACTAGATCATATAAAAGTGTAAAGAAGCGATTTATGAAATAAAAAGTCGGGCGATGCCAAATACTGCCCAAGGCCTAATAATTGTTGTTAATAGTGAAAATCGTGCAATTAACCAAAACTTTTCAAATGCCAGAGTTCATTCATGATAAGTGAGAGAAACTTTACTCACAACGATTTGGGATGTCCAAATTCGTCTGGAAATGTGTCCAGGGCCTATTTCCAGGAAGAATTTGGTTGTCTTCAACCTTTGGTATTTCCTATTCACGATCATGTTGCAAGCTGCTTCACGCACACACACCCAGTAGGTTGGCAGAGAGGCTCAACTAGGATCTCAAATGTGAACTTGGATAGAAGCTATAGCTTCTCACTTGGACCTCCTAAACGGAGCTCAAGCTAACTCTTCCCCTACTGTTGGGCACCCAAGTTGTTTCATGAACGGGCCTGCTATTGCAAGCAGTAGCTCCTTCGTGTACAGCTGAAAAGGGAGGCTCGTTTGAGTGCTAAATCGAAACTAGGGCTTCAGATTTCTACTCCATCCTCTTGGCCGAGCTTCAAGCAAACCTTTCTCAGAGGTTTTGTGTGCCCAAAGAGGGCTTTTGGTCAGTGCCGCTACAGCAGCAGCTTGGTCAGGGCCCTGCAGAACGACCGCCCTTACGGCAGGTGTAGTTGAGATTGGAGGAGGAAGAAGAAGGGGAAAGGAGGATGGAGGTGGAGGGAGCTTGGTTTCTCATTTAATCGCCCTAAAATCACCCTGTGTGGTTCCCTTCTGCTTCTCGGTCGAGTGTTGCTGTTGGGCGCAACTTTAGGCGGTTTGCATTCTATCGGGATGTTGATCAGGAAGAAGAGATAAAGAGGAAACAGAAAAGAAAGAAAGAATTATAAAGTCGGAACTGGGAAAATTGCATATCAAACCTTGAAAATTGAAAAGGTCATAACTATTGATTCGAAGGTCCGAATAACACAATTTCTTTTGCACATTTTCAAGTGAGAGATACTCTACAACCTCAAGGTAAAGAAATCATGCTAATTAGACTTAATTCAAAGCACTAATTTCATCAGTGAGTACTTAATTCAACTTAATGATGCACTAAGCAATAAATTATGGTAATTAAGCTCATTCAACTCATTAGACAAGTTTAGGGGTCTTACAAGCACGAGCTTGGGATAGTTGAGAAAGTTTCTTCCACCATTAAATACGTGGAGTTTGGAGCTTTGAAGCTTCTTTGAAGGCGGGTTATATAACTTGAACCCTCAAACATTGTTATTAATTTCACTCTTTTATCAATTGTTGATTCTTTCTTCATTCCCAAAATTTTATATGGTTGATTGATGAAATCACCATGAAGATCACAACAATTTTCAAAGGTTTGTAGCTTGAAGATTATGATATCATCTTAAGCACACACCTCAATTAATATCTTGGGCAAACGGTTTCAATGACTTGAGACCAAATGGTCTCAAGATCATTTGAAACCAAATGGTTTCAAGACAATTTGGGATCAAATGGTCTTAAGACTATTTGAGGTCAGGTGTTGTTATAAATTTATGATGATCTAATGGTTTTCAATTGAATTAATTTCAAAATGGGTCAATACTTTAGGGCTTCTTGATTGCAAACCCCAAATCAATTTGTTGAAGAATCCCTAATTGAATTCAATCAATTTCAGTGATTGGATGGGTCAAACGGTCTCAAGACCATTTGAGGTCAGTTGAGGTCATGATTGAATGGTGATTCAATTTTTATAATTGAAGTAATTCAATTGATTACAATAATTGATGGGTTGAATAATTGGAACCCTATTTGATTGATTGAAAGTAACCCAAAATGATTCATTCTGTTTCAAGATGTTTTGGACCAAACAGTCTTGAGACCGTCTGAGTCCAAACAATCTTGAAACCATTTGGAATCAAACAGTTTCAAAACCATTTGAACTACCAAGTGGTTTCAAAACCGTTTGAATGTCCAAGTGGTTTCAATGTTCAAATGGTTTCAACTATTGGTTTGTCCAATCGATCTTAGTGATGAATTACTCAAACGGTTTCTAATGTTGAGTGCCCAAATGGTCTCAAAACCATTTGGAGGGCAATTGGTCTTAACCCTAGATGCCCAAACAATTCCAAAACTGTTTGGAGGGCAATTGACTTCAAACCGTTTGAAGATTCAAAGGTCAAAACTGAATGGAGGTTCAACATATACAAAATTGATTGAAGACTTAAAGTGATGAAAGATCAGTTGATCCCATGATTGATAATGATGATTATCAAAGATAAGTACAATGGTTGAATCCGTAATGTACTTAGATGATTGGAACCCTTAGAGGGGTTAACCTTTGATGCTTATGGAAGCAATGACTCAATACACTATGCTAACCCTAAATGTATGCACTTTAATAAAGGGTTAATTTAATTTAATCAAGTATGATGTAATTAATATCCTAGAGAGGATGAGAGAGAGAAACTTATACATAAGTAAAAATTATGTAGTGATTAATCGTCAGCACTTTCAACATGAATAAGATATGCAATTAGGGTATGATCCTGATAAATAGATCATGAAACTCTAATTAAGAAGGTTGATGAACCCTAACCCTAATTGAGGGTGATGTCATGTGAAACCCTAATTAAGGGTGATGTCATATGAAACCCTAAATAAGGATGATGATATGTAAAACCCTAACTAAGGGTGATGTCATGAGAAACCCTAATCAAGGGTGATGTAAAGTGAAACCCTAATACAGAGATGTGATGTGAAACCCTAATCAAGGGTGATGTTAATGTGAAACCTTAATGCAATGATGTGATGTGAATCTATAACCTAAGGTCAGGCCATATAATGAGATGTGAAATCTTGATATGAAATCCCAACCCTGATAAAGGGTAAAGATATGTGAAGTCCTAATTTTGGGTTATAGTGTATGAAACCCTAATCTTGGGAAATATGATGATAGACCATAACCCTAATTTGGGTAATGGGATGAGTATTCCTAATTGACATGAATTGGGAAATCCTAACTCTCTGGAGGGAATAGTAATGTCACTCTTACATGCATTTTCCTGATATTTAATTGATGTAACTGTTATCATGTGCTCTAATCTTGCAGGTATCATGAGATGTTGGACATAGCCAGGTATGAGCTATGATGTTTTATTATTGGAATTGTTTTGTGGGCCTTGTATGTCATAATATGTTGTGTTTCCTAGTAAGAGGTAACAAGATATTAATGGGCCTTAAGAGCCACATGAGATACATGTATTGCAAGTATCATGTTTACCTTGGTCAGATGACCTGAAGGTATTAGTTACCTGATTAAGTGGTAATAAGTGTTCTTGATGAATTGAGGGTTTGAATACCCATATTCTATAATCATAATGATGAGATGTTAAGGGATGAGAATACCCCTGATGTGACAAGGGATTGAGATCCCAATATTTTATAAAGCTTTGAAAAAGACTTGATAGAAAAAGTACTCATTCTTTGTAGCATTTGTTATAATAATTTATGTTTGAAAAACTGACTGATGCTAAAATAATATAGCAATGTACTTAATTATTCAAGTGAAATCTTATCATGTAGAGCCCTGACCATAGATTCATCATCATCAATAACTGGTGATGGTGAAATAGGTTTTCCTACGGGAACTCTTGGAGGGCATACTATTGAGTTTGTGGTGGTTATAGGCGTGAATATCCATACACCCTAATGGAGGAATTGATGTGAGGTAAACATTAAATCTCTCAATCCTTCATTATATATGTTGGGATGGATGTATCACTAATCTCCCGAATGTCGGGATGGTTGTATCACTAATCTGCCGATGATGTTAATACCAGATCGATGTGAGATAAACATGAAATCTCTCAATTGCGAAGAGAGTACAACATGCCACTGTAACTCTAATAGCGAAGTTGCCAGTATACCCTGGAAAGCTATTTAGTAGAGACACAAGATGTCCTGCATTTGGTCTCCACACTGACTGAGGAAGATGAGGTCATGGGAATCTGACTCTTCCATTGACCTATGTATGGTACCGATTTCGATTTTGTAATGGTCAGTTGGAGTATGAGTGGTATACCTCATCTCCTCAGGGATTAAGTATGATTGTAAAATGTAATCAGACGAGTAGCGTATTTGCTTAAGGTTGAAATACGAGAATCATTGTTTGATAATATCATGCTTAGTATATCCTTAGTGGATAAATGTTATACATGTTCTTCATATTCCTTATTGGATAAATGACCTAGTGATTTATTAAGATATAGCTGAAATGACTTGAATAGAGAATAATGCTCTAATATGTTTAGACATTGATTTATCTACTGTTGAATATGTATGATTCTTCTGCCCAATTTTATTCTGTTAACTGCAATAATAATGTTTCTGGCGGAGAGTTATATCTCTCGCTGAGACAAATTTTCAATTGTCTCACCAATGTGGGATCCAACTTTTTAGGTAGATGCAAAAGAAGAAGCAGAAACCCTACAGCGGGTGAAGAACAACAGCAGCAGCAGGGACAGCAGTGACATCCAGGTGGAGACACTAGCTGTCATGTTTGTATATAGAGTCCTATGTGTTGTCTCTGTACTCTCAGGTCCTCGGAGTCAGTAGTTAGTTTAATGAACCGATCTGAGATTTTGGCTTGATGCCTCAATGTTTTTATGTTGCCTATGTATAGTTTTAACATGGCAGTTGATGTATATGATCCTCGAGAAGGAATGGTACAAGACATGTACTTGTAATTCAAAATTTAATAGAATTTCTTTGGTTCTTTTTGAAAGAGTTTTCTAATGAAAGGATCTCTTTGTAAAAAGTTATAATTTTCAGTGCTTTTTGTTAATCCGCTGCTAACGACTGCTTCTGCTTGGTGAATCACATTTTGTTCGCCACAAACACTTGTTGGACAAGTAAATCAATGTCTAACATTGATGGGAATTGATTTTCCAAATTCGTGTATAGTTGGGAAATCGTAAAAAGACCATCTCGCATGTAAGACGACCGTTTGGATTTGCCAAACGGTCGTTTCAGCTGTCGTAGGTTGTGAAATTTCCATAATTGTTGTGAAAATTCAAGTTCTTTTGGTCCTTTCCACTCCCGCATATTGGTCTCGTATCAGATAGCAACTGGGAACCTTGACTATGGCCTCTACTATAAATAGAGAGGTACTGGAGGATTCCTAGAACACAACACAAAAAATTAAGAATCAACTCTTCTAACAACTATTGTCCTCTCTGGTTGTGATAACCACGTGAGCCCATACAAGTGAGAGATAACCAAGGGAGAGAACAACTGAGAGTTGTCTTTGGCGAGCAAGTCGGTGACTAGTACAGTGACAGAGAGGGACAACTCCTTCCTGATCATTCTAGAAGGATGATAGGAATTCTAGGTGATCCGTGTGGACGACCATAGAGGTGAGAGGTTGTTGTCTGTCGCTCGGAGGACAATGTCAACTAGTAGTGTATGACAAGAGGAGCTTCTAAAGAAGACGACGTTCATGGTTATAGTCTATAGTGTGACCAGGAGGAGTTGCAACCGTCCTACTACCTGAGATACAAATTAGAGGGTGCAGTGGTCAGACGAGTCCCAGTGCAACAAGGAGATGCACAGACACCGTCCAAGACAATTGTGTATCAACGACTACAAGGAGATGTCGTTGGACTTGCTCCAGGACCAGGTATATCCTCGAAACCATCCTTTCTGCATTATAGTTATTAACGTGATCTAATAATTATGGGAATATGGTAGATAAAATTTCAAATTTTGTTGCATGCTCTGTACCTTATTTCCCTACAGTGGTATCAGAGTCAACATCAATTTACTATATTATAGGAAAAATCGATATGATCGGTTTGTCGTTCTATGATTGCATGCGATGTGAATAATATATCTTATCAAATCCAAACACCACGATTATCGCAAACTTATATTTATATATATACACATATATATGAAGTATATGCAATTTGCATGTGTCTCCATAAAAGTGGTTTTGATGGTAGATGTGTAGCATGGTTATGGCCAATAACCCCTATTTATGTATGGTTGTATGTGGTTGGTTTATCTATTCATCTCAGTCTTTGTACCAAGCCTCAATCTCATCTTCCCAATGTAAAGTTAATTCTCTTCAACCTTTGCCCCCCCCCCGAATGTAACCCAAATTTTCCCTATAATCATTTAAAATTAGGATATTTTACTTTCATGTTATGTTGAACATGAAGGCATCCCGAAGATGAGTCAATCGACTAAAGGACCTTGTAGGACATGGTGGACAAGCCAGACTGATCACTTGGTGGGCCCGATCGATTAGTTGGAGGAGCCAGTCAATGGTAGACAAAAGGACCAGACGATCAGTGAGACGACCTAACAACTGGCCAGGAGGCGAGCTGATCAGTTTAAGGGTTGAAACTATCAAACCAGATTGACAAGCACAGATCTTCATCAACAACAGGTTTCTACGTGTAATGTACACATCGATGGCCATAATTCCTTATGGCTCTAAGGAATTACATTAGGACTGGCCATAACCATCGCTTTTGTTTATTGTATGTTTTTGTTGTGGGATATAGCATGTATATGATACATACTATATATGTGGTGATTGGATAAAGTGTATGTACTTAAAAAAAACTCCCTCAAATAAAATATTAAGTCTTGGATGCTTTCCAACAACAACACACATGAAAAGCTTGATCGACTAAGCATAGTTTACGCTTTCGCGTCATGTGTCATCTATCTCATGGAAATGTGATGGTAGATATGTAATTTTGGCCTTTACAGGATGCACATCTATCGTGTTGGTTGTTGGGTCAGGATTAACTGGTGATTCTCAAAGCATCTGGGCCCAAAAGAATGCAAATGATTGTGGCAAGGGGTTGCACATATCATCTATCTAGAATTGCATGTAATGTGATTGTCAAGAGTTGCCTACCTTGATGGTAGACTGTGTTTGCGGTGTTGATCGAGCCACAGTTGAACTATCTTGGCTCGAGCCCACTAGAATATTGTATGTTGTAATATTCTGAATTGATATTGAGGGCTATCAATTTGAATAAAATAGTGGGATCAATAATAATTAAAGACCTAATTATATCGTCAAAATTTTCAAATCAAAAAAATCAAAAGGTTTTTGACAAATGCAAATTTTATCTCTTGTAGAATCAAATGGTAAACAAATCATCACATTCAGACAAACTAAATGATATTTATTTTCATAACTGGTTCAGGAGCTTGAGAAGTGTTCTGTATGATCCTAAAATAGCAAAGCCAGTATTCAGTCCAAATTTGCCTAAGATTGACATGGATGATTATTTGAAGCATGTCAGTGATGTTTTGAATATCAAGAACCTTATGTTGGGTTGTATGAACTATGAGTTTCATAAACATCATGATAAACATGAAAGGTATAATGTCTCTAAGGTGAAATTTGAGTGCAAACTGACAGAGGGAGATCTAGTAGAGCCCCATGTGCTTAATATGATTAGGCATATGGAGCATCTTGAGAAAGTGGGATTTCCTTTGGGATAAGAGTTGGCCATGGATATGATTTTGCAATCATTGTCTAAATCATATAGTCGGTTCATTGAGTGTTATCACTTGAGCAACATGGCTGGACCGCTATTAGAGTTGCTTGACATCTTGACAAATGTCGAAGCACAAATCAAGATGGACAAATCCGTGATGGTGATCAAAGGAGTTGAGTCCAAGGACAAAGGCAAATCCAAAAAGTGTTTTGTGGCTAAGCTAAAGTCCAAATCTTCTACACTCAAGGTAAGTAGAATGATAAGGGAACCCAGGAAGATGAAGCACGGGATGGAGATCTATAATTCTGGGGTATGCATTATAGAGGTTAACTTTACTACTTCTTAATCATGGGTACTTGATATCGGATGTGGATCACACATTTTTGCAAATGTGAAGGATCTGAAAAGAGGTAGACCTTTAGAAAAAGGCGAGGTTAACTGTGTGTTGCTAATGGCGCAAGAGTTGCGAGCAACACAGTTTGAACATATGAGTTAACTCTACCAAGTGGGATTGGAATAGATTTAGAGAACTACGATTACATACCTATCATTAATAGGAACATCATATATGTATCTTGTTTTGACAAGAAAGGATTTGAATTTCTTATAAAGAATGGAATATGTTCTATTAGTAAAGATGGGATCTTTTATGGCTAATGCCCCAATGTCTTATGGTCTATAATTTATAGATCCATAGATAGGTGTATATAACGTGAATACCAAAAGGTAAAAACTCAATGACTCAAACAAAAAGTACCTTTGGTATTGTCATCTAGAGCACATAAATAAGAATCGTATATGTAGACTCCATAAAGATGGTTATCTGGACTCTTTTGATTTTGAATCATTAGAGACATGTGAATCTTATTTGTTGGACAAGATGGATAAGACCCCTTTTACTGGTAACAATGAGAGGGGTAGTGATCTATTAGGACTCATACATACTGATGTGTATGGCCCTTTTAGATCAACTACTAGAGGTGGGTTTCAGTACTTCATTACCTTTATTGATGATTTTAGTACGTATGGCTATGTATACCTGATGAAACATAAGTCAGAGCTCTTGAAAAGTTCAAGGAGTTTATGAATGAAGTATAGAACCAACTTGGTAAGAGTATTAAGACACCTCGTTCTGATTAAGGTAGAGAATACTTAAACCAAGAGTTTGAGGACCTTCTTAGAGCCCATGGGATTGTATCCTAGTGGACTCCTCCAGGAACACTTCATCTTAATAGTGTATCAGAAAGAGGGAATGGCACATTACTGGATATGGTGTGATCTATGATGAATTTAGTTGAGCTTCCAACTACCTTCTTGGAGTATTCTCTAGAAACCGTCACATATACATTAAACCAAGTACCATCTAAATCGGTTCAAAATACACCATATGATATATGGCACGGGAAACATCCCGAAGTGTCTTTTATGAAGATTTGGGGGTGTGAAGATTATGTCAAAAGAATGTCTTCTAATAATCTTGGTCCTAAATCGGCTAAATGTTATTTTGTTGGATATCCTAAAGAGACTAGTGGATATTGCTTTTATTCCCTATATGATAGAAAAGTGTTTGTTGCCAGAGATGTTGCATTTATTGAAACATAATTTATTTCCAAGGGAATCAGTGGGAGTAAAGTGGAACTCGTAGAGGTTCGAGACTAACAAGAAAATGTTGAACCATTAGATGTACTAGAGGAACCAAAAGATTTACAAGGTGTTGTGGAATCTCAAATTCCTCAAGTTACACAGGAACCTCGTAGATCTAATTGGATACACCTTGAACCTGAGAGATATGGATATATTATGACTCATGAAGGCAGTGAATTGGCCATAGATGATGAGCCAATTACCTATAAAGATGCTATTGAGGGACCATAATCTGAGAAATGACTTGAGGCCATGATATTAGAGATGGAATCCATGTATACCAACAAAGTATAGAATTTGGTGGATCCACCTAAAGGGGTAAAACCCATAGGGTTCAAGTGGGTTTTCAAGAAGAAGACTGACATGGATGGTAAGGTACAAACCTATAAGGGTAGATTGCTTGAAAAGGGTTTCAGACAAGTCAAGGTGTTGACTATGACAAAACTTTTTCTCCAGTGGCCATGATTAAGTCCATAAGGATCATGCTTGTTATTGCATCTTATCATGAATATGAGATTTGACAAATGGATGTTAAAACTAAATTCCTTAACGGGAATCTTGTGAAGGATGTGTACATGATGCAACCTAAGGGGTTTATAGATCCAAAGTTTTCCAATAGAGATTGCACGCTGCAAAGGTCAATCTATGGATTGAAGCAAGCATCTCGAAGCTTGAATCTTCATTTTGATGAGACAATAAAAGGGTTTGGCTTTTCTCAAAATTAAGATGAACCTTTTGTGTATAAGAATTTTAGTGGGAGCATAGTGACATTCCTCGTATTGTATGTAGATGATATACTATTGATGGGGAATGGCATCCCTACTTTACAAAAGGTAAAGACATGGCTTGGAAATAATTTCTCTATGAAAGACTTGGGAGAAGCATACTACATCTTGATATTAAAGATCTATATAGATAGATATAGAAGAATTCTTGAATTAAGTCAGATCTGAACTACACCAAATAGGCACTCTTCTCCACAAGGAAGCAAAATCCTAGAAGTAGAAGCAAGAAATGTATATTCTTGAGTTCTAGAGAAACTTATAGCATAGAACAACAAGGTTTTGACCTAGAGAAAGGTAGGAGGAAGAAGAACAGAGAAATAAATAGAGTAAATAAGGGGATACTTACTCTTTTAGGTCAACATCACAAAGAAGGATATGTATAAACCCTAAAGGTAGCAAATCGTAGCCCTAAGAGCTTCCACCAAGAAGATTGCCTTCTTCTTCTACCTTGGATAGGTAATCCACAGAATAATAAAGAGGGGATGAGGTTCTTAGAAGGAGGGAAGTGGTAGAGAGCAAACATTTCATTTGGGGTCTTAAGGATAAGTATATAATTCTTGTAGGATAAGGTCGAGAAGAAGCATGAGGTGTACAAGCAGCGCTCCATGTGTCCATGGCTTAAAGCTTCCATGGACGAGAAAGCAGAAGATACACCAGCTGTTGGGGACTTTTGGGCCATCGTTTGAGGGTCTCCCAGGACAGCCATCACCTTTTGGTTGAAGGTACCCATCATTTGTTCATGGTTTAGGTCAATAGGTGGTTGAACCATCGATTGATCATCCATTTAAGTGAACCATGGGTTCAAGTGAACCAAACCAGCTTGAACCATCAACCTAGAGCCTTCTAGTAATGACCACCAGCTATTCCATCAGTTTTTAGCCACCAGATTGTTCCAAAACCAGTGGAACCATCGCTTGATAGCCTTGAAGGTGGCTCATCCATGGGGGGTAAACCCTAATTCAACATAGAAAATAATCTCCTCCAAACCAAGGTACAATTGAGCAACCCATGGCTCAATAAGCTCAAAAATTATAAAAAAAATATCTAAGGAACATAATTAATGTGACTATTTGCAAAGAAAACCTCTTAATTGGGTAAATTATAGAAAAGTCCAAAATGTACATAAAATTGTATAACTTGCTCAAATAGTATCCAAATTGGACCAAATTTGAAACATAAGCTTGTATTATGATTCCAAAACATATCACAAGGTTAGATTAAGGTTCTAATAATAAACTTATAATAATTAAGCTTGTTCAACATGTTAAGCAAGTTTAGGGGACTTACACAAATAGACTTGTATACATTTTGTTGGTTCATACACACTGATCTCAAGATTCTATTTCGAACTTATCTAAAATTGAGAACCATAGAACTTTTAAAGTTATATAGATAATGGCGGCTTGAACTATTATTAAAAAATAAAAAGCTAGCAATGTAGAGTACATACACAGGCGCGTCGAAGAGCATACAACACATTCACACTTATTCATAGGGTTATCATCATCATCATCATCATCATTGTAACGTCTTACTTCGAAAAAACAAGATTAACTAATGCGGAAGCAAATTACTGAAAATCACTAGAAATTTAAAACTTTTTAAGGAAGATCTGTAAATCATAAGACTCCTTTATCATAAACAAGATAAACAGTTTACATCATTTGTGAAATCACCTCTCGAGTGATTATGTACATCCAGATACAAAATCTCAAGGCTTATAGCCAAAAACCTCAGACCTACTATCTCCTAGGACTTGAGAGTACAGAGACAACATAAGACACACTATCTACAAGACTAGACAGTTAGTATCTCCACCTGAGATTCACTACTGCCTCTGATGTTGTTGCAGTTGTTGTTGCTCATTCTTAAATGGATTCCTTCGTCCTTGGCATCTAACTAAAAAGTAGAAATCTACGGGAATGAGACAATTTGAATAATTGTCCCAGCGAGAGTTATAATTCTCCGTGAGAAGCTTTGTTATAACATTTAAGAAACAACATAAGCAAGGTAACTTAAATCATTCAACAGCATGTTTAATAATAAGTAAAGTAACTTTTACTTAAGCAATCACTTCTTTAAAGCATATGAAGAACATGTACACTAAATACTTGAATAGATCATTAATGTAAACAATGTAACACCAATCATTGTTTCTCATAGTTCAACCTAAGCAGATATGCTACGTGGTTGATTATGTTTTACAAACATTATTATGCCCTGCCGAGATGAGGTATACCGCTCATACTCCAACCGATCACTATTAAGTCGCATCGGTATCATACATAGGTCATCAAAAGAGCCAGATTCTTATGACCTCATCTTCCTCAGTCAGTAAGAGGATTTACTTGCAGGACATCTTGTGTCTCTACTGTAGTAGCTATCTAGGGTATTCTGGAAACTTCTCTATAGAGTTACAGTGGCGTTCTGTACTCTCTTTGTCATCGAAAGATCTCTTATTTATCTCTCATCGATGCGGTATTGGTGATTTCTTCGAGAGATTTGTGGTACATCACCCAGTATAGACCTATAGTGAAGGATTGATAGATGAAAGTACATCTACATCAATTCATACACTAGGACGTAAGGATATTTGCGTCCATTTTCTCCCATATACTCAAAAGTATATGTTCCAGGAGTTCCCTTAGGAAAACGTGTTTCACCATCATTTGGTCTTTGACAATGATGGATCTATGATCAGGGCTCTACATGATATGATTATACTTGATTAGTTAGGTACATTCTAGCATTCTTTTAGAATCAAGCATGTTTCCAAGCATTAATCATTAGAACAACAGCTATGAAAGTAGCATACGAAATGTATCAAGTCTAACTCACATCAATTATCAATTGGATATCATTTCTTAACCATTTCATTACTATGATTCAAGAATGGGGTATTTAAA
Organism: Alisma plantago-aquatica; assembly: GCA_963693085.1. NCBI lineage: Eukaryota > Viridiplantae > Streptophyta > Magnoliopsida > Alismatales > Alismataceae > Alisma > Alisma plantago-aquatica. Next base: position 635,187,776 of record OY856413.1, on the reverse strand, counting down.
CCCTTAAACCATCATAATTCATCTTATTAGCATGACCTTGATGTTACTCATGGCTCTCACAACCTATCAATCTTATATGATGTCACTTAACTAGACAACATAGTATATCACTATTCATAAAGTTAATAACATGCTTTCAATGAATATGATATCATAACCTTTACCTAGATATGATCATCCTTTTATAAGATCATGTTTGGTTAATTCAATTGACAACAATAAACATTTCATTTCCAGGTCAGTAATTTATAAAGCATAATTAACCTTTCAATTCAGGGGTTGTACTTTCATGCCCTCACTAAGGCTAGGTTCCCTTATGTACATCAATTAGGGTTGTTCAATCCCTTTCATTATGATTAGGAATAATGATTCCTCATCTCATACTTTAATCATGAAGATTCATACTTAAAAGCATAAGTAGAGTTAGGGTTTACCCCACTCAATTAAGGTTATTGAATCCCTTTGTCTTATAAGGTATAAGAATTCCTATATTGTAATTTGTTCACAGGGTTTCATACTTGAAAGCATATCCCAGGACTAGGGTTAATGTACCCTATCCTTCATTGGTTAGGGTTTCATGTTCATGTTATCAGTCCAACCCTAGCGTACAACATTACCATTCTTGGGAGCATATCAGGATATGATGAGTATTTACTTTTGATTACAATACTTATTGAATATCATTAATCATCATTTATTCTAAGTATCAGCCCATTTTTCCTTCATATCATGTTATGATTACATCATACTCATTTATTTGGATTCCTCCCTTCCCAAGATATAATATTGTATACTTATTGAGTACATGAATTCATTGTGTCTCTATCATAGCTAATTACCTATTATATACCCCATGTGTCTCTCATTTAAAATATAATGGTTTAAAAATTGTTGATGTAGGATAAACCATCATTAACTACTCTAGGTACCTCCATATTCAGGGTGTCATCTATATGTATATGTTTTGATACATATCTCTCCTAAGGATTTCATGCCCATCCCTATTATAATTTGTTAGGGTATTTGCTCATTCATAGAGACATTTAGATCTAAGCATCATCTTATGTCTTATATCCTTATTTATTGAAATTACCACATTTATCAATCATAGGGTTTACTAACCCTATTCAATATACTTATGATATAATCATCTTGTATGATTGATTTAACTATACCACACTTTAATGTAATACCTAGTAGACCATCTTCAGGGTTTCATAATTGATAAGCCATCAAACTAAGCTTACTATTCATCCTAACAAGGTTTCACATATCGTCATTTCCAATTTAGGGTTTCTCATGCATATCACATCTCCCTTAGATTAGATTTATGATTAATATAATTGAGGACATGCATATATAACAGTATTAGTATAATACGAAAACTTCTCAATTCTTTATAAAACACCACGGTCATGCTCCTTAGCACGGGCGTGCTAAGATCAACATATCACCATTGATTTTTAGGGTTTGTATTCATTTACTTCTTCAACATAGGGTTATAGAACCTCTTAGCTTTCAAAACATGAAGATTTCCTCATATCACAACTTGTAATTAGGATTTCATACTCATTGGCATAACCCTGAATTACTCCATTTATCAGATCACCCTAAATTAGGGTTTACTATTCACATTACATGTTATTACCCTAGAATTAGGGTTTACTATTTACTTCATAGTCAATTGAGCTCATAGCATCATTATGTATGAAAATTATCATCATTGATGCTCTTAAATTAGATTAAGATTCATTAATAATCATAATTAGGGTTTCCATGATCTCACCTTGATGGATCATATCCTAATCATGTACATTCTTACATGTTATAGATAGGTTACTTGATTCTCATAGGTCAAGTCATCACCACTATGGTTATTAGGGTTTACTTGATCAAGGGGTGTTGCCTACTTGAACCCTTTATAAGTGCCTTGATTATGTTCACCATTCATCATAATATGGTTCAATCTACTAGGTACTTAACCCCTTAATGTCTTTAGGCATGATTAGGGTTTAAGTTGAACAACCATTGATCCATTTGAACCCTCAAAGCATTAAGTAATTACAATCCTAAAGTCTCCAAACGATTATACACTTTCAACCTCCAAAACAGTCTTGAGACCGTTTGGAAGGGTTGACAGTTTGCTTAGGTTGACTTCCAAACCATTTGAACTTGGTCACCTTCAATACTGTTTGCCCTTAAACGGTCTTGAAACCGTTTCAACTTGTTGACCGTTTGAGAGAGTTGACTTTGAAACCGTTTGGATTGAATCGACCTTGAAACCGCATGAATTGAAATGAACTTGAGATAGATTGGATCTAAATGACATTGAGATCATTTGAGCCCAAACGGTCTTGAGACCGTTTGGATTCAAACGGTCTTGAGACCGTTTGGTCCAAACATCTCAAAACCAATTGGACCCAAAAAGTGCACCAACACTTATAATCAATTAGGGTTTTCAAGGTTGAGTTCCTCAATTGACCTCATATATGTTAACCACTTATTAATTGAGCCAATTAGGGTTAACCTTCACCAATTGGACACTCAATTGTCCCTCAATTGATAACCAATTAGGGTTGAAACCAATTCAATTAGGGTTTGTAATCGGTTAACCATCAACATTGATCAACATGAGTCTAATTGAAGTTGAACCCATCAATTGACACTCAATTGGGTCCCAACTTGGCCAAAACGGTCTTGGGATCATTTGGACACCCTCCAAACGGTCTTTTGACCGTTTTCCCAAAGTCACATCAAAATCTAAGTCAATTTGATAGAGGTTGAGCCCTAATTAAGTCTCAAATCAGCATTTTCAATTAATTCAACAACCTATTGTGATTGGACCTTCAATTGATTAAATTACCTTAAACCTAGACCTCCAAACGGTCTTGGGATGTCACCAAACGGTCTTGAGACTGTTTGAGTGATCCCCAAATGGTCTTGAGACCGTTTGGATCACTCAACCAAAGTTCAACAAAATCGATCCTTGAAATCATCAATTGAACCCGATTAGGGTTTAGAGGGTTGAAGTGCCTTCAACTTGTGATTGGTTTGCAATTAGGTTATGATTCTTTGTAATTGATTAATTCAACATGTGTTCAAAAGACCTCTAAAAGGTCTTGACTTGGTCAAACTTTCCAAACAGTCTTGGAGACCGTTTGAATCTAAACGATCTTGCAAACTGCATGAAATCAAACGGTTGTGAGACCGTTTGGTTTCAAACGGTCTTGCAAACCGTTTAGACCAAATGGTCCAAGGCCGTTTGGTAAAGTTGCCTAGGAAATCACGCCCATCATCTTCAACCTTAGAACAGGTCGGTTACTTCATGGTTTTACTTGCAATAGTGCAAGGAAGAGTGGGGGAGAAGAAGAACTAACTACTATTTGCAAGAACAAAGATTTGCATAATCAAAGCAAGAGGTTTAGAGTTATAAAACCCGCCTTATGGTTGTTCCTAGAGCTCCAAGCTTCCAAGCTTCAAGCCTTTAATGGAATCTTGAGCTCCACAGGTCGGCCAAAGGTGTTTCTCCAAGAAAAGGTTGGGAAAGATCGGCTAGAAAGAAAGAACTAAGTAAGATAACTATAAAACCAACCTTGTAATCCACTTTCCTCCATGAATTCGAGCAAGAAGATGGTCCAAGCTTACCTAGCTTCTCCTGAGCCGTTCTCCTCTATTCCTAAGCTCTATTTTAGTCAGTCCAAGCAAGGTGATAAGTGATAGAAGAAGAGAAATGTTCCTTTGTTTTGCAAAGGAAAGTTGTATATATATCTTTGGGTGAAACTTCAACATAAGGACATCTAATTCTCCATTTCTCATCTAGGTCCCTCCTTTCTTCTTTGCACGTCCCTTATTATTATTGCTAAGGTAAAACTTCTTCTAAAACCAAGGACTAAAGGAAAAGAAGGTCAACTTATTACTAAAGTGCACATATTAAAGGTTACTATGCTTACAGCTTGATTATTCACTACATGGGTGTTCCTTCTTATATGATTATTCAAAAAGAAGCGCCCTCTTCATAATTTTTACTCTAAATGATGTCAAGAGTTATAAAAGATATTCTAAAAGGTGTATTTTACAAGTTTTACCCCACATTTTGGGTAAATTGCACTTTACACCAAAACTAGGGTTTCTAGCACAAGGATTGCTCCACAAGCTGCATCTTGGTGCCCAAGCTTGGAGAATTCATCATATTTCATCATATTCATTCTTATGATGTCTCAACACCAAAATAACATCTTTACATGTATAAATTGCAAGTTAACCCCTCTGTTTGGGTAATTTGCACCTAGGTCCCTGTATTACAAAATAATACTACAACATTGTTCAAAAAGGGTAGAAATGGAAACATATGTTCCTCAGGAGCCTTAATTACATATAAAAAGATAATCACAAGTATTTAATTACATAATTAGGTAAAACACCTAGGGTTAACTCATAACCCAGGTCCGGGATGTTACAAATTATAAACCCCTAACAAGGATTTCGTCCCCGAAATCCCAGAAGGAAAGGGAAAAGCAGATATTATTCAAGCATTATATTATTACATCCTTAGGTAACATTCAACTATTGGTGAGATGTTATAAAGTTTTGATCAACATTTCTTAAGGTCTCACTCAAACTCTGTTATTTATTTGAGACCATATAAGTGCCTTCGCACCTTGAGTGTGTCATCACATCCGATAATCACCATACTAACTTTCCTAATTATTTGCATCAACTATCTCATTAGTTGTATATTTTTTTTTCATATCATAAGGAAAAGTTACTTATCAAACAAGGAATTATTTAACAGATATCCTAGAGAAGGATATGTTTATGAAAAACATAAACCCCTAACAAGTGATGTTCATGTCATTATATATGTCTAAGATAATTTCATAGTTAACCAATCCAAGTAATTAATATATTCATTTGATATATTATTGCATTCTTATTTTGGTACTTATCACATGTTTTATCAACACATTATATCTTCTTCTTTCTTTTATCATGGGACGTTATTTATTACATATATTCTCACCTTAGAACCAAAATCTAGGTTAATTAACGGATACCTTGATAAGTATTCATCACATAACATCTTTATTATTATTCTTTCAACCTTTACTGATTAGGATCGACCTTCCTTATTCTCATATTTCTTATTTCATGATACTCTTTAGGTTGTTTTAGATTGACTACTTGATCAGAGTAATCAAAAGATAACAATCTAAGAGTTTCCATATTTACTTTATCATCAGCAATTGTATACCTGGCCAGGGTATATAATTACTGAGATAAGGTAATATGCACTTGTATACTACCATATTCCTTCTCTTTTCTTGTCATCACAAGTATAAATATTAACTTTGCTGAATTTTACATCCAGATCAATTCTTTTAATACCTTATCTTCTTATGGAAGTAAGTATGTAACATGAAACATCTATTTTACACAGCATAATAAGTCTTTATAAGACCAATCAAGGAAGGTTAAATCAATTTCTTTTTAAATTTTATCTAAAAGATCATAAAAAGACATATAAAAAATACCATTTATCTTTTCTAACCTGTCATGGCTCAAGGATTATTTGTTATCTCAGTCTAATTCTGCCTCAGAGGTTGATTTGCCATAACATTTCTGGTTGGGCAATCTCTCATCAGATGCCCTACTTGTCCACATTGATAGAAAGCTCTGAGTTCCCTGTGTGGTCTAAAGGGTTCCTTACCCTTTCTAGATAACCATTGCCTTGGTATGCTAGATCCTGGTTGTGTTGGTGACACCAGAAACTTATTCCTTCTGGAACTACCAGGTTTCTACTTCTGGGTTTGGATAGGCCTTTTCTCAATCCTTCCCTTATATTTCTTTTCTGGACAATTAGGTCTGATATGTCCAGGCTTCCTACACCTATGGCATGTCTTGGTTTCTGGTTGTATCCTAAACCCTATATTACTATATACTGATTCATCAGACTGAGGTTGAGCACATGCTTGCTCTAAGTTCAAAGCTTCATCATTTACCTCTGCTTCAACCTGCTGTTGAGGGCTACATATTCTATGGATATCCAAAACATCATCTTTAGGAGCTGGTAATCTGGGTTGTATTGCTAGTGCTTGATCCACTAGATACATCATGGTTGCCCTAAATTCCCCAACAGTGATTCCTAAGGAAGGATTTCTTATCATGGTTGGATTAACTAGGGAAATCTTAGGTAATTGTCCCTCTATTTCTTGCTCCTCTGCACTTCTTCTTGGTGTACCATTGTTACTTTATGCAACAAACTCTTCGTCCGGTCCAGTCATCTTCAAGTTCTTCTCCTCGTATGTGAGCAGAAGATACCATCAGATACACTGGATGACACTTAGAACATACTCTACTACCTAAGTCCTATGTCTCTATAGACTCAGCGAACCTAAAGCTCTGATACCACTAATTGTAACGTCTTACTTCAGAAAAACAACATTAACTAATGCGGAAGCAAATTACTGAAAATCACTAGAAATTTAAAACTTTTTAAGGAAAATCTGTAAATCATAAGACTCCTTTATCATAAACAAGATAAACAATTTACATCATTTGTGAAATCACCTCTCGAGTGATTATGTACATCCAGATACAAAATCTCAAGGCTTATAGCCAAAAACCTTAGACCTACTTTCTCCTAGGACCTGAGAGTACAGAGACAACATAAGACACACTATCTACAAGACTAGATAGTCAGTATCTCCACCTGAGATTCACTACTGCCTCTGATGCTGTTGTTGTTGTTGTTTCTCATTCTTAAATGGATTCATTCGTCCTTGGCGTCTACCTAAAAAGTAGAAATCTACGAGAGTGAGACAATTTGAATAATTGTCCCAGTGAGAGTTATAACTCTCCACCAAAAGCTTTGTTATAACATTTAAGAAACAACATAAGCAAAGTAACTTAAATCATTCAAAAACAGGTTTAATAATAAGTAAAGTAACTTTTACTTAAGCAATCACTTCTTTAAAGCATATGAAGAACATGTACACTAAATACTTGAATAGATCATTAATGTAAACAATGTAACACCAATCATTGTTTCTCATAGTTCAACCTAAGAAGATATGCTACGCGGTTGATTATGTTTTACAAAAATTATTATGCCCTACCGAGATGAGGTATACCGCTCATACTCAAACCGATCACTATTAAGTCGCATCGGTATCATACATAGGTCATCAAAAGAGTCAGATTCTTATGACCTCATCTTCCTCAGTCAGTCAGAGGATTTACTCACATCAATTATCAATTGGATATCATTTCTTAACAATTTCATTACTATGATTCAAGAATGGGGTATTCAAACCCTTAAACCATCATAAGTCATCTTATTAGCATGACCTTGATGTTACTCATGGCTCTCACAGCCTATCAATCTTATATGATGTCACTTAACTAGGAAACATAGTATATCACTATTCATAAAGTTAATAACATGCTTTCAATGAATATGATATCATAACCTTTACCTGGATATGATCATCCTTTTAGAAGATCATGTTTGGTTAATTCAATTGACAACAATAAACATTTCATTTCCAGGTCAGTAATTTATTAAGCATAATTAACCTTTCAATTCAGGGGTTGTACTTTCATGCCCTCACTAAGGCTAGGTTCCCTTATTTACATCAATTAGGGTTGTTCAATCCCTTTCATTATGACCTCATCTCATACTTTAATCATGAAGATTCATGCTTAAAAACATAAGTAGAGTTAGGGTTTACCCCACTCAATTAAGGTTATTGAATCCCTTTGTCTTATAAGGTATAAGAATTCATATATTGTAATTTGTTCACAGGGTTTCATACTTGAAAGCATAGCCCAGGAATAGGGTTAACGTACCCCATCCTTCATTGGTTAGGGTTTCCTGTTCATGTTATCAGTCCAACCCTAGCGTACAACATTACCATTCTTGGGAGCATATCAGGATATGATGAGTATTTACTTTTGATTACAATACTTATTGAATATCATTAATCATCATTTATTCTAAGTAACAACCTATTTTTGCTTTATAATATGTTTTTTTTGCTCGGTTCTTCATATCATGTTATGATTACATCATACTCATTGATTTGGCTTCCTCCCTTCCCAAGATATAATATTGTATACTTGTTGAGTACATGAATTCATTGTGTCTCTATCATCGCTAATTACCTATTATATACCCCCTGTGTCTCTTGTTTAAAATACAATGGTTTAAACATTGTTGATGTAGGATAAACCATCATTAACTATTCTAGGTACCTCCATATTCAGGGTGTCATCTATATGTATATGTTTTGATACATATCTCTCCTAAGGATTTCATGCCCATCCCTATTATAAGTTTTAAGGGTATTTGCTCATTCATAGAGACATTTAGATCTAAGCATCATCTTATGTCTTATATCCTTATTTATTGAAATTACCACATTTATCAATCATAGGGTTTACTAACCCTATTCAATATACTTATGATATAATCATCTTGTATGATTGATTTAACTATACCTCACTTTAATGTAATACCTAGTAGACCATCTTCAGGGTTTCATAATTGATAAGCCATCAAACTAAGCTTACTATTCATCCTAATAAGGTTTCCCATATCGTCATTTCCAATTTAGGGTTTCTCATGCATATCACATCTCCCTTAGATTAGATTTATGATTAATATAATTGAGGACATGCATATGTAACAATATTAGTATAATACTAAAACTTCTCAATTCTTTATAAAACACCACGGTCGTGCTCCTTAGCACGGGCGTGCTAAGATCAACATATCACCATTGATTTTTAGGGTTTGTATTCATTTACTTCAACATAGGGTTATAGAACCTCTTAGCTTTCGAAACATGAAGATTTCCTCATATCACAACTTGTAATTAGGATTTGATACTCATTGGTATAACCCTGAATTACTCCATTTATCATATCACCCTAAATTAGGGTTTACTATTCACATTACATGTTATTACCCTAGAATTAAGGTTTACTATTTACTTCATAGTGAATTGAGCTCATAGCATCATTATGTATGAAAATTATCATCATTGATGCTCTTAAATTAGATTAAGATTCATTAATCATCATAATTAGGGTTTCCATGATCTCACCTTGATGGATCTTACCCTAATCATGTACATTCTTACATGTTAGAGATAGGTAACTTGATTCTCATAGATCAAGTCATCACCATTATGGTTATTAGGGTTTACTTGATCAAGGGGTGTTGCCTACTTGAACCCTTTATAAGTGCCTTGATTATGTTCACCATTAATCATAATATGGTTCAATCTACTAGGTACTTAACCCCTTAATGTCTTTAGGCATGATTAGGGTTTAAGTTGAACAACCATTGATCTATTTAAACCGTCAAAGCATTAAGTAATTACAATCCTAAAGTCTCCAAATCATTACACACTTTCAACCTCCAAAACGGTCCTGAGACCGTTTGGAAGGGTTGACTGTTTGGTTTGGTTGACTTCCAAACCGTTTGAACTTGGTCACCTTCAAGACCGTTTGCCCTTAAATGGTCTTGAAACTGTTTCAACTTGTTGACAGTTTGAGAGAGTTTACTTTGAAACCGTTTGGATTGAATCGACCTTGAAACTGCATTAATTGAAATGACCTTGAGATCGATTGGATCTAAACGACCTTGAGATCGTTTGAGCCCAAATAGTCTTGAGACCATTTGGATTCAAACGGTCTTGAGACCGTTTGGTCCCAAACGGTCTTGAGACCGTTTGGTCCAAACATCTCGAAACCAATTCGACCCAAAAAGTGCACCAACACTTATAATCAATTAGGGTTTTCAAGGTTGAGTTCCTCAATTGACCTCATATATGTTAACCACTTATTAATTGAGCCAATTAGGGTTAACCTTCACCAATTGGACACTCAATTGTCCCTCAATTGATAACCAATTAGGGTTGAAACCAATTCAATTAGGGTTTGTAATCGGTTAACCATCAACATTGATCAACATGAGTCTAATTGAAGTTGAACCCATCAATTGACACTCAATTGGGTCCCAACTTGGCCCAAACGGTCTTGGGATCGTTTGGACACCCTCCAAATGGTCTTGAGACCGTTTTCCCAAAGTCACATCAAAATCTAAGTCAATTGGATAGAGGTTGAACCCTAATTAAGTCTCAAATCAGCATTTTCAATTAATTCAACAACCTATTGTGATTGGACCTTAAATTGATTAAATTACCTTAAAACTAGACCTCAAAATGGTCTTGGGTGTCACGAAATGGTCTTGAGACCGTTTGAGTGATCCCCAAACGGTCTTGAGACCGTTTGGATCACTCAACCCAAAGTTCAACAAAATCGATCCTTGAAATCATCAATTGAACCCGATTAGGGTTTATAGGGTTGAAGTGCCTTCAACTTGTGATTGGTTTGCAATTAGGTTATGATTATTTGTAATTGATTAACTCAACATGTGTTCAACAGACCTCTACATGTTCTTGACTTAGTCAAACTTTCCAAACGGTCTTGGAGACCGTTTGAATCTAAACGATCTTGCGAACCGCATGAAATCAAACGGTTGTGAGACCGTTTGGTTTCAAACGGTCTTGCAAATCGTTTAGACCAAATGGTCCAAGGTCGTTTGGTAAAGTTGCCTAGGAAATCACGCCCATCATCTTCAACCTTAGAACAGGTCGGTTACTTCATGGTTTTACTTGCAATAGTGCAAGGAAGAGTGGGGGAGAAGAAGAACTAACTACTATTTGCAAGAACAAAGATATGCATAATCAAAGCAAGAGGTTTAGAGTTATAAAACCCGCCTTATGGTTGTTCCTAGAGCTCCAAGCTTCCAAGCTTCAAGCGTTTAATGGCGTCTTGAGCTCCACAGGTCGTCTAAAGGTGTTTCTCCAAGAAAAGGTTTGGAAAGATCGGCTAGAAAGAGAGAACTAAGTAAGATAACTATAAAACCAACCTTGTAATCCACTTTCCTCCATGAATTCGAGCAAGAAGATGGTACAAGCTTGCCTAGCTTCTCCTTAGCCGTTCTCCTCTATTCCTAAGCTCTACCTTAGTCGGTCCAAGCAAGGTGATAAGTGATAGAAGAAGAGAAACGTTCCTTTGTTTGCAAAGGAAAGTTGTATATATATCTTTGGGTGAAACTTCAACATAAGGACATCTAATTCTCCATTTCTCATCTAGGTACCTCCTTTCTTTTTGCACGTCCCTTATTCTTATTTCTAAGGTAAAACTTCTTCTAAAACCAAGGACTAAAGGCAAATAAGGTCAACTTATTACTAAAGTGCACATATTAAAGGTTATTATGCTTACAACTTGATTATTCACTACAAGGGTGTTCCTTCTTATATGATTATTAAAAAAGAAGAGCCCTCTTCATCATTTTTACTCTAAATGATGTCAAGAGTTATAAAAGATATTCTAAAAGGTGTATTTTACAAGTTGCACCCCACATTTTGGGTAAATTGCACTTTACACCAAAACTAGGGTTTCTAGCACAAGGATTGCTCCACAAGCTGCATCTTGGTGCCCAAGCTTGGGGAATCCATCATATTTCATCATATTCATTCTTATGATGTCTCAACACCAAAAGAACATCTTAACATGTATAAATTGCAAGTTAACCCCTCTGTTTGGGTAATTTGCACCTAGGTCCCTGTATTACAAAATAATACTACAACATTGTTCAAAAAGGGTAGAAATGGAAACATATGTTCCTCAAGAGCCTTAATTACATATCAAAAGATAATCACAAGTATTTAATTACATAATTAGGCAAAACACCTAGGGTTAACTCATAACCCAGGTCAGGGATGTTACAATCATCATCATCATCATCATCATCATCTAAGCCTCATTCCCAACTATGTTGGGGTCGACTACATGGATCCTTTATTTCCATTCAACTCTATCATGGGCCATATTCTAGTTGTGATGTATATATTCAAAATCTCTCTTTATAAGCTCATCACATGTTAATTTAGGGTTATAGATAATAAAAAATTGTATTCTATATTTTATATTCTGAAGTCCTTAATTGTTTCATGAACCTATTGATATTAAGACAGTAATCAAGTGAGATTAAGTGGGAGTATTCGATCAATTAGGTTGGTTCTGATCATTTCGGTTTTGTTAAATGGCTGATATGTGATTTGGGATTTCAACGATTAACCTAATACAATTATGGTTAATTGTGTAATGGATAATCCGGCCAGTTGATTTAGTTAACAAATAACTCTCTTGTAATAGTGTTACATGAAAATACTCATAAAAGTTTAAATAGTTCTTATATTATATGCTAGATAGTTCATGAAAAATGGATTTAATACATAAATGTAGAGGTTTTTTTTAATAAAAGGATAACTAAGCAGGTATATAAATATATAATTTTTTGAACGAATTGTAACTATTTTATTAACAAATATAAATATTTTTAAACAATAAAACTAATTAATTTTTCAACAATGTCTTGTTGCAGTGAGAAAAAGGTTTGACTAGTGTGTGGTAGGAGAAAAAATGTATATACATGTATAAATGCTGAATTTAACTGGAAGAAGAATGAAATGCAGGGCAAGTAATGCTAAGTGTAGGTGGGCGAAGAAGGTTGAGTTGGCTTTGTCTTTCTTATACTAGAGGAAGACACTTGCTAAGAATGTATTGCACAGACAGATTAATTTGATAAATTATATCAGTTAGGTTAGGTTTACACTACATAGTATATATATATATATATATATATATATATATATATATAGAGAGAGAGAGAGAGAGAGTCAGGCTAGAATACACTCGAGTGTATAGATCACACAAATACACTCAAGTGTGTTTGCATATCAAGACTATTTTTTGTAAAATGTAAACCATTGATATTCACTGTCATGTTATAACTAGGCTACATACAAATTTTGAGCCCATTTAAATGATTGTAAGTCATTCATCCAAGGGCAACAAAATCGATGTGTGAAACTAATTTGAAATGCATAGTTTTTTGTGGTCTTTGTAACACAACCTGTAAATGTCTAAATGTGCTCAAATTTTGTGTATGCTATTCACAACATGTCTAAGAAGATCAACATATTAGATTTTTTAAACAAATATTGCATCATGAAAAACTACTTGAGTGTATTCTGCTGCAATTACACTCAAGTGTATTCTAGCCTGACTCTCTCTCTCTCTCTCTCTCTCTCTCTCTCTCTCTCTCTATATATATATATATATATATATATATATATATATATATATATATATATATATATATATATATATGTATATATATATATATATATTCCTGAAGGATACAATCATATTCCCACCCTACCTGGGAAAAACTAAATATACTATAAAAAAATACTTTTAGAAACAGGAAGTGTAAAAGTTTTACATAATTATAGAGATAAATCAATAAAAAGAAACTTGCAGTTTTCTCAACTAAAAATTCAAAAAATAAACACGTTATCTGAATGGAATAAAGAAGGAAACTCTAATATTCCAAGATGATTCAAAACATTCTATCAACCCCAATACTACAACTATTGGGATTATCAAAATGCATGGGAAAAGGTTTTATATGTTCAGAATGCACTAATGAGTCACACATGGTCAGTAAAATGGTCATTACAAACCAAATTTCCAAATTGGTTTTTCTATAAATTCAGGCAAAATTTTGGGGCAATAAGAGAAATACTCCCCACAATATTAAAGAAAAATATTATGGGCAATGATCTTATTGAGGAATATCTAAACATGATTAAATATATCTCTTCTCATGGAATACCATGGATTATACAATGGAAATGGGAGAAAGAAATAATTGAATTACCACCAATTCTAGAAAGAGAAATATATGTCAAATGGCGGGACAAGTTTAATATTGATCCCATTTAAAGGGAAAATTGATTCCAATACTAGTTTTTGGATCCCAACATAACCTAGAAACTAAAACAAATAGAATGTTTTCATTTAGTCAACTAAAGCAAGAGTTGAAAAGAAAAATTCAACTTGAAAATCCAAATATTGAAGATACACCTCTTCAGATGATTTTAGGTTAAATTCATAGGATGTTTTAGTTGATGAATCAACTTCCATGTTTTCTATTTTTTCTTTCTCCCTCCTTGTCTGTGTTATTGCGGGATGACTTTGTTCAGTAGCCAGAATTGATGTCATCATGCTAGTCTTTTTGAAGACAATTTCCCTGTAAAAATTCTCTCGATAAGAAATCAAGTAAAAAATTATTTTTTCCTTTTATGAATTCTATATCAAAATCAAATATAGCTAATATTTCTTGCCATCTAGAAAATATTTTTAGGCAAGATTTTTAACATCCTTTTCTAAGAAAAATTTAGAGGATTTACAATCTACTCTTAATAAAAATTTATTATTTAAAATATCACCTTGAATTTTGTAATAGAGAGAACTATGGCTATTGTATATATATATATATATATATATATATATATATATATATATATATATATATATATCGGGCTCATCTTTAATACTCGCGCGGGTAGCTACCCGCACACCCTTCCTGACACTTTTTTTTAAAATCACAATTGTAGAGGAGCATTTTATCTATCTCCCCAAAAAATTTCATCCAAAAATAATATCGTTTGCCCCACCAAAATAAAAAAAAATACGTCTATATATTTACTGATTGTATATTTTCTGCGCAGTTACTTTTTTAGTCATATTGTTACTTTTTATCAATATAGTTACTCTTTTTATTTTAGAGTTACTTTTGTGTACCATATAGTTACACTTTTGAATGTGTGGGTAGCAAAAAATCAGGCTACCCGCACAGGCAGCAAATAAATCCCCATATATATATATATATATATATATATATATATATATATATATATATATATATATATATATATATATATATATATATATATATATATATATATATATAGATATATATATATATATATATATGATATTTATTGGCTGCCTATGTGGGTAGATTAGCTTTGTTACCCGCTCGCACGCGAGTCCTGTCCGGCGTCCGCCTGTGCTATGAATGAACAATCAGAATGCACAATGCTAAATAGTAGCCCCTTAGTGATCTGGATGTCTCCAACAACTCAGTCTTACCCCATTCGTATCGGTGGGCAACCAATGACGTTTCCAACATCAGTGTATAAGGATACTTCTATGATCTATGCGCAACCGGCTATTCGCATGCGGCGTTAATGATTTGGATATGGAGAAGGAAATGAAGCACTAACTGATAGGGAGCTTGGTCACTGGAACTTGTATCCTAGCGCTTGTATCCTTAGTTATTTTGAAGACGAGAGAAATTAGATGAGAAGCATGTGGGATCGTTAAGCCGGTTAAAATTGTGGTTGTTGATGTAGAAGCTTTTGAGCATACTGGAGCCGCTTCTACAACAACGACTGATGTTCACGCACCTAATGGAGGCGACCAATAGATTCAGTTATGAGACGATGATTGTGTACCAGATGGGTTTTGGGAAGTGTACATGGTGAAGCTCTAGGATGGATCTACAGGGGCCATTACGTAGTTGGTCTGCATCACCAAGGGGATATGGAGTTCTCCGCCGAGATAGAGATTATCACCAAGTCAAACAACTTGATACGAGTACTACGTGGTCTGAGAGGAACAAATTGTCAAAGATCAATACATAATGCACAAAAGTATGGAGATGGTGATGGGGCATCAGTCACCTACATAAGAATTTGATATTCAGATCATCAAAGCTTTGTATTTTCTTGCAGAAATCATTTTTCATTACCAACTTTATTCAAAACTGCTTATGAGTTGGAGATGGTAAAAGCCATTAGTAATTCCTTGATTCTCGTTAGAATAGAGTTGACTCATCAGCTTAAAACCATCCAACTAATTCCAGCAGCCAACATAAGTTACCTTGCTAATTTCTCTTTGTCTAATAATTCTTTGTTCCACAAAGGTGTAGATGGAAATAATACACCTGAAGTGCATGCAAAAAGGCCTTCAGTATTTATCTACTGAAAATAGTTAATATAAATTGTAATGTGTCTGGACATATTGTAAAATATAGAAACAAATTGTAAAGACGGTTAGCAATTTGTAATACACAAAAAGAAATCATACTATGTCCTAAAAAGATGAGTACATGTCAACAAGGAAAATAAAATAAATTACAATATTATTACTAGATTTAACAAATCAGTGCATACATATATTTGATGACCTCCTCAGCATATTACGGCTGTTGTGTACAACAAACAATGACTCACATCCACAAATTATATATCAACAACAAACAATTTGCATTGAAAATACGGATAGATTTATGAAGTTTATGTATATATAATAACAAACTATAATGTTTTTGGACAAATTTTACATGCATATTGTAACATTTAAGTTTGCTAACAAGTACAACCAATCTCTTCAGACATGTTACAATTTTAATATATATTATAATTTTTTTATCGTCATTATAGTTTGCTAATGTATACTATAATATGTCTTATCACACAATTTTGCTCCAGCAGACACAAAAACTTCATCAACATAAACCTATTTTCAATCAAATTGTTGGAGTGCATATGCTATCTTTGAATTAGTGACAATGTTTGTTATATGCACCAGGTTTAATAATATGAGTGAGGAGGCCATAAAATATATAACTATACTTGTTCATAATTCAAAAATAGAATTGGTTTTATTTTATATAGAGTTACTTTACAAAGTATAACATTTACTTTTTGAATGCACATATTTACTTTTGTGTTGTCACAGTTACTCGTAGTGCTCTTACAGATACTCTAGGTGTTCTTATAATTACTTTATCGATGACGAGTTCATCTCTTTCATTTGTCAGTGAGTTCTGATATAGATACTTTTTTTTGGAATAGAACACTTGCTTTCGTGTTCGTATAGTTTCTTACAAGATGTCCATGTAACTATGTGTTCCATAACACATTGTTTTTGTGATACGTGTTTTACCTTCCTCTGTTAGAGTTACTTTTACAAAGTATAAGAGATACTTTTTTGAATCACAAGGTTACTTTTCTCTGTTGTCACAGTTACTCTTAGTGTTTTTATAGTTACTCTTAGTGAATTTACAGTTACTCTTAGTGTTCTTACAGTTACCCTTAGTATGTACCCATCCATCTTCAGACTAGTACATTCAATAACATTCCCCTTGTGCCACATTCATTGTTAGAAAGAGAAGGAATGGACCATGAGACCCAAACTGCCAGCTAAGCTATAGTGTGGCGACAAAACGTTATTAACTAAATTAATCAATGCGGAAGCAATCGTTAGCGGCGGAATTACTGAAAATCACTAAAAATTAAAACCATTTATCAAGAGATCCATTCATAGGAAAACTCTTTCATTTAGAACCAAAGTAAAACATTACATCCTGGTTCATATATATACATATCATGCCTCATTGTACAAAATCTCAGATCGAAGTATCAAAACACTAACTCCTAGGACCCAGAGTACAGAGACGACGATAGGACTATCTACACAAAACTAGACAGCCAATGTCTCCACCTGTTGAATCACTATTGTCCCTGTGACTGCTGCTACTGCGCTTACCAGGGTTAGGGTTTCCCATTTCTTATCAATCAGGGTTACTCATTCCCTATTGTTCAATTAAGATCAATGATTGATCATTTCATTGTCCATGATTAGGATTTCATATAATATGGTATGACCTAGAATTAGGGTTTCACATACCTTCACCCTAATTTAGGATTTGGGTTTACTGTTCACATCACATCACCCTAGATTAGGGTTTACTTTTCACATCACATCACCCTAGATTAGGGTTTATATTCAATAACCCACAATTAGGGTTTACTATTCATCCTAATTAGGGTTTGTTATCAAAATACCCTGATTTAGGGTTACTCATGTCATCACCCTAAATTCATGTATACATCTTTCTCTCTCATCCTACTCAGGATGTTCACTACTTAATTCTTGATTACATTGAGCCTATTCTTCATTCAAATACATACATTTAGGGTTAACATGATGTATTGAATTATTACATCATTATACACTAATGATTAATCCCACTAAGGGTATCAATCATCTAACTACATCATGTCTCCATATGATTTAATCAATTGAACCTTCAATTATATAAGTTATTCAAATGGATTGACCAATTGAACCTTCAATCACATTAAGTGATCAATTGGATTAACCCATTGAATCTTTAATTGCATTAGGTATCCAATTGGATTGATCCTATTGGACCTTCAATTAAATGAGATATCCAAATGGATCAACCATTTTTATATTCAAAAGATCTGATTTCATAAGCCCTAAACAATCTTGGTTATCATAATTCAATTTATAGAAAATCATTTGAGCACATTGTTCTTGAAACCGATTAGACAAAACATGTGTTGAAACCATTTGCACTTTGGGTCTCCAAACGGTCTTGAGACCGTTTGGACTCAAATGGTCTTGAGACTATTTGGGCTCAAATGGTCTTAAGACCGTTTGGTCCAAACCATCTCAAAACCGAATGGACCAAAAAGTCCTTTCAACACTTGCACGATTCATGATTCCAATGGATGAACCAATATCAATTGAATCCTTGATTTCTCTATCACTTGAACAACTGAATCATCCTTAAATTAGACCATCCCATAGGGTTTTAAACCCAATTGATCTAGGATTTCTACTCAAGAACCTTCAATTAGGGTTTTGAAATCGAGTAGCCATCAATGTTCAACATTGTGGAACTAATTCAATGCAACTAGTGAATTATCATCAAGTTTTTGATATGAACTGACCCCAAACGGTCTTGAGGTCATTTGGATGACCGCCAAATGGTCTTGAGACCTTTTTCCCATCTTCTCACTCAAATCCAAGTCATACAATTAGGGTTTGGATCAATGAATTGAACACCAAATCAGCATTTGATTGCAAAACAACTTGGTACCTTTAGACCTTCAAACACCTAACCATACTCAACCCTAGACCTCCAAACGGTCTTGGGTGACCACCAAACGGTCTTGAGACCGTTTGTCTCATCCAACCCTTGGATTCTAGTGAAAAATCATTATGGTTTGAGCTATTGAGTTGATCATCTAATCAACACTTAATTCCAAAGTGATTTGGTACCTTTAGACCTTCAGTTGGTCAACCATGCTTAACCCTAGACCTCCAAACGGTCTTGGGTGATCCCCAAACATTCTTGAGACCGTTTGGGTGATCCCAATGGTTTTGAAACCGTTTGGGCTAATTAACCCAAAAAGTCAAATCAATCAAGTTGAAAAATCAGCACTTAATCCAATTAGGGTTTGCCTAATTGATTAGCCTTCAACTCATGATTCCTTTGGAATTAATCCATAAAATTTTGTGGGTTATCAACCAACATAATAAGGAACAGGATTCGCAAACGGTCAACCCTTTGTCAACTCTTTCAAATGGTTTTGAAACAGTTTGCTCTCAAACGGTTTCAAACTGTTTGCTCTCAAATGATTTGGTGAAACCGAATGGGCAAACACGATGAAACCGTTTGGAACAAGATTTCTTTGGGAGAAGTGTCCAAGATGATGTCATCATAATCTACCTTCGTCCCTGCAACTCCTAATGCATCTGATTTCATGGATTTACCAATTACAACAAGCAATTAACCAAAATGATGAAGAAATCAACGAAATTGCAAGATTGATAGTTGAATAACAATGTAGAAGGGTTCAAGTTATAAAACCCGCCTTCAAATCTGATCCCAAGCTCCAAGATTCACGGATCCAATGGTGATTTAAGCTCTAGCAACCTCCCAAGGTTGTTTCTCAAGCTTTTGGAGTGAAAGGATCGGCTAGGGTTGAAGATGGAGTGAAGAAATGAAGGAATCGTATATTTTTTTTATTTTCACCATGAAATCATGAAGAACGAAGGTCAAAGGCTTACCAACAGGTTGGGAACGTGATCCATGCTGTTCGTAGCTCTCTTGGTCGGTTTTTCAAGCAAAAAGAAGAAGTGGTTCGAAATTCCCTTTTCATTCTATGGATAAATGAGCTTTTATGTAATTTTTATTAAAAATTCAATTAGGAGAGAGAAAGTAGGAATTATCCCCTCTAATTCCTGTCCACTTGCCTCCTCTCCTTCCTTCGAAATGAGGCTATCACCCTTGCCTCTTTTCCCTCTCAATTATCCATGTTTTAAAGAAAAACAAATTAAGCACCTTAACCCTTTTTATATTAATATCCATGAGTTAGTGGATATTTCTTTTTCTTATAGAAAGGTGAGTGGAGTTTTCACCTCCTTGAGATATTTCGTGGCCTAGAAAAGGAACAAGAGTGTTCACACTTCAGAAAATTCAGCCATCTCGTTTTTGGTTGAAGGTCCTTCAATTATTTTATTTATTTTTACATTAAATTGAAATAAAGTTCCAATTATGCTTAAATCTTGATTATTTTAATATCAAGATTCTCTCTCCTCCAAAGAAAAATAAATAAGGCGCCCCTATCATTTTCTTTGCTCTACATGATGCCAAGAAATATTAGGGACCTTATTGAAGTGATAATTTGCATATTGAACCCTAGGTTTTGGGTAAATTGCACATTACACCAAAACTAGATTATAATGCACAAACATTGCTTTATCAACTTTTTCTTGGTATTCAGGCTATCACATGACATACCTTTGCATCATCTTCACTTTCATGATGTTTCAACACATGAGGAACATATTATCATGCACAATTTGCAATCAAACCCCTCAACTTGGGTAATTTGCACTTTAGTCCAAAACAGGCAAAATATTGATTTCAACAATATTCAAAAAGGACTAAAATTGTAATATAAATTCCTCTTGAGCCCTAAATACTTTTCAAAAGATAAGAGCATGCATATAATTACTTCTCATTATGCAAAACACCTAGGGTTACTTCATAACCCAGGTCAGGGATGTTATATATAGCAACTGTGGGGTATCTCTGTGTGCGGTCTACTGGGGAAGGCCATATCACATTGTTTTTGTGATATGTGTTTTAACTTCCTCTGTTAGAGTTACTTTTACAAAGTATAAGAGTTACTTTTTTTAATCACATGGTTACTTTTCTCTACTGTCACGGTTACTCTTAGTGTTCTTACAGTTACTCTTAGTGTACTTATAGTTACTCTTAGTGTTCTTACAGTTACCCTTAGTGTTCTTATACTTTGAATATGTTACAAAGAATATGTTCAGTTAACTGTAAGAGTTACTCTTTGTGTTACCTTATGCTCCAGTAGCTATATGTGTACTTTGAATATGTTATAAAGAATATGTTTTGATCAGTTGTTATTCTTTTTGAAGAATATGTGTTTGTCTTTGTGTGCAATGGATACTCTTAGTGTTGTCACATTTACTCTTACAAAGTATAAGAGTAAATGAGTTTGAATCATAGTGTTTCTTTTCTAGGCTATCACAGCTACTCTTATTGTTGTTAGAGTTATTCGTAGTGCTCGTTCAGTTACTCGCAGGGTTGTCACAGTTACTCATAGTGCTTTTTCAGTTACTCGTATTGTTTTCACAGTTACTCTAACTGCTATTTGAGTTACTCGTAGTTCTTGTTCAGTTACTCACATTGTTGTCATAGTTACTCGTAGTGTTTCACAGTTACTCGCAGGCTTTTTTTAGTTACTCGTAGGGTTTTTTAGTTACTCGTAGGGTTTTTTCAGTTACTCGCATGGTTTTTTCAGTTACTCACAGTGTTTGTTTAGTTACTCGCAGGGTTGTGATAGTTACTCACAGTGTTTGTTCAATTACTCACAGGTTTGTGACAGTTACTCGCAGTTTTTGTTCAGTTACTCAACCATTACTTGCAGTGTTCAGTTACTCGTAGTCTTGTTTCAGTTACTCGCAGACTTTTTTCAGTTACTCGCATTGTTTGTTCAGTTACTCGCATGGTTGTGACAGTTACTCGCAGAGTTTTCACAGTTACTCTAACTACTATTAGAGTTACTCATAAGGTTTTTTTAGTTACTCGCATTATTTTCACAGTTACTCGTAGTATTGTCACAGTTACTCACAATGTTTTTTCATTTACTCGTAATCCTATTTCAGTTACTCGCAGTGTTTTTTCAGTTACTCTAGGGTTGTGACTGTGGCGACTGACTCGCCAAAACATGATCAACGAAAGCGGAAGCGATTAACTAGCAGAGGAATTATTAAAAATCACTAAAAAATTAAAACTTTTTGAAAAGAGATCTTTAAACCACAAAACTCTTTCATAAAGCAACAAGATAAGTTGTTTAAAACATGATTCATCATTACATCTCTGTAAAATCACATCTCGAGTGATTACCACATCAATTGCTCTGTTATTTATACAAAGCAAGATACAAAATCTCGAGGCATTCAGACAAAATCTTAGATCTACTGACTCCTAGGACCTCAGAGTACAGAGACGACACATAGGACATATTATCTATAAGACTTGATAGACAGTATCTCCACCTGAGATTCACTGTTGTCCATGATGTTGCTGTTGTTGATATTGCTCACTCTCAGATGGGTTCCTTCGTCCTCAGCGTCCACCTAAAAAGTCGAATCCCACGGGGGTGAGACAATTTGTATAATTGTCCCAGTGAGAGTTATAACTCTCCACCAGAAGCTTTGTTATTGCAATAAAGGAATAACAATAAGCAGTATAATTATAAACATTCAACAGCAGGCTTAACATGAAGTAAGGCAACATTTCAATTATAACTTAATTGAATATCAAAGCAAATCTCAGTAAAGAATATGAAGAACATGTGTACTAGTTACTTGACTAGAATATTATAAACAATGTATCATCAATCATTGTTTCTCGTAGTTCAACCTAAGCAGTTATGCTACGCGGCTGATTATGTTTTTCAAACATTATTATGCCCTGAGGAGATGAGGTATACCGTTCATACTCCAACTGACCATTACGAAATCGCATCGGTACCATACATAGGTCATCAAAAGAGTTGGATTCTTATGACCTCATCTTCCTCAGTCAGTATAAGGATCAACACGCAGGACATCTCGTGTCTTTGCTATAATAGCTTTCTAGGGTATTCTGGAAACTTCGCTATTAGAGCTACAGTGGCATTCAGTACTCTCTTCGCCATCGAGGGATTTCTTGTTTATCTCACACCCATGCGGCATCAATCAACATAATCGGGAGATTAGTGATACATCATCCCGGCATAAACATATAATGAAGGATTGATGGATTAAAGTGCATCTTACATCAAATCCTACATTAGGACGTAAGGATATTCGCGTCCATAACCCCAACATACTCAAAAGTATGTTCTCCAGGAGTTCCCTTAGGAAAACCTATTTCACCATCATTAAACTACTGACAATGATGGATCTATGATCAGGGCTCTACATGATATGATTATACTTGATTATTTAAGTACATTATAGCATTCTTTTAGCATCAGGCATGTTTTCAAACATATACCATTAAAACAACTACTATAAAGGAAGAATACTAAATGTAACAAGTTCATTTCTCATCATTTATCATTGGCATATCAATCCCTAACCATCTCATCATAAGTCATCTAACTGCATGACCTTGATTATAATAATGTAGATATTGCTCATGGCTCTTACATCCCATCAATTTCATATGTTACCTCTTAAACCAGGAAACATAGTATATCATTATTCATAAAGTTTATAACATGCTTTCAATGAATAATACATCATAACCTTTACCTGGCTATGATCACTTCTGTATAAAAACCTGCATGGTTAATACATTTGATAGTAGGCAATTTATCTCTATATCAACATTTTACAAAATAGAGATAATCTTTCAATTCAAGGGTTGTACCATTATGCCTTCACTAAGGCTAGGTTTTCCCTATTCAATTCAATTGGGGTTATTCAACCCCTTTATCTTAATTAGGAACAGTGATTCCTTATTCCATACTTCAATCATGAAGTTTCATGCTTAGAAGCATAACCCAGAATTAGGGTTTACTATTCATTTCATCATGTCACCCTAGATTAGGGTTTACTATTCACCTTATAGTGAATTGAGATCATACCATCATCATGTATGAAGATTACTTTCATTAATGCCCTCAATTTAGGTTAAGATTCATTAATCACCATAATTATGGTTTCCATGATCTCACTATGAAGGATCATACCCTAATTATGTGTATTCATACATATTGGAGGTATTTTACTTGATTCTCATTCATATTAGGAGTCTTCTCTCTCCTCTTACTATTTGATGAGGTTTTCATCTCTCAAGATTAGATTAGGTCAAATCAACTTTGATATTATAAGTCATGTCATCACCATTATGGTCATTAGAGTTTGCTTGATCAAGGGGTACTAGTCACACTAACCTACTAAGGGTACATTTTTAATCTTCACCATAGACCATAACATGCATTATTCCACTAATTACTTAACCCCTTAATCACTTTAGGTATCTTTAGGGTTTAGGTTAATCAACTACTAAACCATCTTGACCACTAAGGCATCAAATGTTTTTGACCTTAAAAGACTCCAAACGGTTTTGCACTTTTAACCTCCAAACGGTTTTCAAACCGCATCGAGTTGTTGACCGTTTGGTCCCTTTGACTTTCAAGACCGCATGGCAAAGTACACCATCAAGACCGTTTGCCCTAGGTAAGGTGAAGAGAGTTTAGTCTCGTTGACCATTTGGCCCACTTTGACTTTTGAAACCACATGGACAAATCGATCTTGAAAACCGCATGACCAAATGATCATGAAACCGCATAACCACCAAACGGTTTGGGACCGTTTGGACTCAAACGGTCTTGAAACCGTTTGGACTCAAACGGTCTTGAGACTGTTTGGACCAAACACCCTCAAAACCGCATGGTCCAAAAAGTGCGTCAACTCTTCCAAATGAGTTAGGGTTTTCAAGGTTGAACCCCTCAATCGTTCATGCAAAGGTTAGACACTCATAAATTGAGTCAATTAGGTCAATCCTTACAGATTTGGCCCTCAATTGAACCTCAATTGGTCACCAATTAGGGTTTGGATTGATTGGATTAGGGTTTGGAATCGATCACCCTTCAACATTCATCAATATGAGTCTAATTGATGTTGAACCCATTGAACCATCACTCAATTGGGTCATGACCTGAACCCAAATGGTCTTGGGATCATTTGGACATCCTCCAAATGGTCTTGAGACCGTTTTCCCATTATTTTATCAAAAACCAAGTCATTCACTTAAGGGTTGAACCCTAGATTAAGTCACAAAATCAGCATTTGATTATTCAATAACTTGATGTGATTGGACCCTCAATTGATCAACCCCACTTGACCCTAGACCTCCAAACGGTCTTGGGTGATCATTAAACGGTCTTGAGACCGTTTGGGTGATCCCTAAATGGTTTTGAAACAGTTTGGGCCACTCAACCCAAACTTCAACATGATTGCACCATTGAAATCCGCAATAAACTCGATTAGGGTTTAGGTGACTAATGTGCCTTCAATTGGGGATTTACTTGGAATTAGTTGATGATTCTTGGTGAGTGATTAGTGCATAATGTTTACAACAGATTTCCCAAACGGTCAACCATGGTCAACGCCCCCAAACAGTTTTGAAACCATTTGCTTTCATGCGGTTTGGTTGAAACTGTTTGCACTCAAACGGTTTTGAAACCGTTTGCTTCCAAACAGTTTTGCAAACCGTTTGGGCAAGAGGTGGAGGACCGTTTGCTAAAGCAAGATCAGGATGAAATTTGGAATTAATGCCACCTTCTTCTACCTCAAGAACATGGATTGTTCTTCACGGATTTAGTTGCAAGAACACATAGAAAAGTCTAAGAAAGGGAAACAAGCAATGTTTTCATAGGAAGAAGATGCTTAAACAAAGCTTTAAGGATTAAAGTTATAAAACCCGCCTTAGGATGTGATCTAGAGCTCCCAGATTCGTTGCTTTAATGGTGGCTTGAGTTCCATAGGTCGTCCAAGGTCTGTTCCTCAAGATTTGGATGGAGAAGATGGCTAGAAAGAAGAGTTATGTAAGGAAGACTATCAAACCAACCTTGTAACAAGATTTCCTCCATGATTTTGAGCTAGATGGCAATCAAAACTTACCCAATTCAGTTTGGTCGTCCTCCTATGCTCCTGAGCTCCTTCTTAGTCGGCCAAAGCAAATAGATAAGAAGAGGAATGAAGGGAAACGATCCCTTGCCTTGTAAAAGGAATGTGCTTATATATATTTTGGGTTCATTTTCAAGGCAAAGAGGATTATTTTCTTATTTCTTAATTAGGTCCTTATTCCTTCCTTAGCCACGTTTCTCCCTTCTTCCCTTAAGAAAAACTCCTCCCTTATCCAAGGTTTAAAGGAAAGGAAGCCAAACATCTTACTAAGTTGCATACATAAAAGGGTCATTTTGTATAAAACTTGGTTATTTAGATATAAAGGTTACCTTTCTTATTTGATTACTCAAATGAAGCGCCCTCCTCATCATCTTTGCTCTAGTTGATGACAAAAGTCATGAAAGGCACTTTAGAGGGTATATTTTACATATTGCAGCCTATGTTTTGGGTAAATTGCACTTTACACCAAAACTAGGTTTTAAAGCACAAGGATTGCTCTACAAGCTATATCTTGGTGCCCAAGCTTGGAGAATCCATATGACTACATCATATTCATTCTTATGATGTCTCAACACTAGAGGAACATCTTGGCAGGTGCAATTTGCAAGTTAACCCCTCTAATTGGATAATTTGCACATAAGTCCATATTTAACCAAAACAATATTACAACATTGTTCAAAAAGGACAGAAATAGAAATATATGTTCCTCAGAAGCTTTAATTACATGTCAAAAGATAACCACAAGCATTTAATCACATAATTAAGTAAAACACCTAGGGTTAGTTCATAACCCAGATCAGGGATGTTACAAATTATCCACCCCTTACAAGGATTTCGTTTCCTAATCAACAAAACATTTTAAGAGAAAAGAGCAGGGTATTTCCTTCTCATCTCTTCCTCTAGTTCCCATGTGGCTTCTTTGACACCACGATTATTCTAGAGGACTTTCACAAAACTTATGTATTTCTTTTTCAACTTTTTAATTTTGTTATCAAGGATTGACACTGGTCCTTCCTCATAAGATATATCATTGTTCAATTCTACTTCCATAGGTTGTAGAACTAATTTTGTA
The DNA here is from genome assembly GCA_963693085.1 of Alisma plantago-aquatica. Lineage (NCBI taxonomy): Eukaryota > Viridiplantae > Streptophyta > Magnoliopsida > Alismatales > Alismataceae > Alisma > Alisma plantago-aquatica. The sequence continues at coordinate 635,160,670 of OY856413.1, read as the reverse complement.
TCAGGGTGACATTTCCTCAGCATGGAAATGTGAAACACAGGGTGTAACCTTTGTAACTCTGGTGAAAACTCTAGTTTATAGGCTACCTTTCCAATCCGTTCAATGATTGGATAAGGCCCCATAAACCTCAGATCTAACTTTCCTTTCCTTACAAATCTCAGAACTCCCTTGCAAGGTGAGACTTTGAGATACACTTTGTATCCAACCTGGAATTCTAAGGGTCTACGACATTTATCAGCATATGATTTCTTCCTATCCTGTGCAGTCTTAATCTGGTGTTGTATTAGTTTAATCTTTTCTGTGGTCTGCTTCACAAGATCAGGACCTAACAGATGATATTCACCGGTTTCACATCAACATAGGGGTGATCTACAACGTCTACCATATAAAGCTTCATAAGGTGCCATGTCAATTCTATGTTGATAGCTATTGTTGTAGGCAAACTCTATCAAGCTTAGGTGTAGATCCCAACTTCCGGTAAACTAGAGAACACATGCTCTAAGCAAGTCTTCCAAGGTCTGTATAGTCCTTTCTAACTGTCCATCAGTCTGAGGATGAAAGGTTGTACTAAACCTTAACTGAGTGCCTAAAGCTTTGTGAAGTCGCTCCCAAAAATGACTCATAAACTGGGGACCTCTATCAGAAACAATCGTAATTGGGACACCATGTAGCCTTACTATCTCTTCAACATACAACTGTGCTAATTTCTTAGTAGAATAGGTTGTTTTGACAGACAAGAAATGAGATGTCTTTGTCAACCTATCAACTATTACCCAAATGGAATCATGCCCTTTTCTTGTCCTGGGTAGGCCAACAACAAAGTCCATGGTTACATGATCTCACTTCCACTATGGTATGGGTAAAGGTTGCATTGTTCCTGCATGCTTCTGGTGTTCATCTTTAACCTGCTGACACACAGGACACCGCATAAAAAACTCAGCAACGACCTTCTTCATTCCAGGCCACCAATACATATCTTTCAAGTTTTGATACATCTTGGTGCTTCCTGGATGCATAGCATACATCAAAGAATGAGCTTCTTCCATGACTAACTTCCTCAAGTTATCCACATCCGGTACTATCATCCTACCATGATAACAGGCTACCTGGTCATCAGAGTCATGGAAACCATCTCATTTCTCATTACCATACTCCGATTTGATCTATTGAACTACAGCATCAACTTGTTGTGCCTCCTTGATCTGCTCTCTCAGAGTAGGTTTTATATGCATCTCAGCTAACAACCCAGCTAACAATGACACTTTCAACTATACATTATTTTTCAATAAGGAGATAAGCATATCTATCCTAGAGCATACTAATGAATTTAGTTGTGCTCTATCTAAGGCTGGTGTTGCTGATTTCCTACTCAAAGCATCAGTAACCACATTGGCTTTCCCTGGATGATAATCAATTGTATAATCATAATCTTTGATTAATTTCATCCAGCGACGTTGCCTCATGTTAAGCTCATGCTGAGAAAAGATGTACTTAAGGTTCTTATGATCAGTGAAAATCTGGAATGTCTCTCCATAGAGATAGTGTCTCCATATCTTCAAGGCATGAACCACAGCAGCTAGCTCCATATCGTGTGTTGGATAATTCTCCTCGTGTTTCTTAAGCTGTCGGGAAGTGAAAGAAATCACTTGTTTATCCTGCATCAACACACATCCAAGTCCATTCTTGGAGGCATCGTAGAAAACTATGTATCCTTTGCCCTGCTCAGGTAACACAAGCACAGGTGCACTTGTCAACCTCTCCTTCAGCAGCTGAAAAGATTGCTGACACTTATCACTCCAGACAAAAGGAACATCCTTCCTGGTCAACTTAGTCAAGGGTAAGGCTATGGAGCTGAAGTTCTTAATGAACCTTCGGTAATAGCCAGCCAACCCTAAGAAACTACGAATTTCTGTCGGTTTCTTCGGCTGCTCCCATTGTAGAACAGATTCTACCTTTTTAGGGTCAACACGAATACCAAAAATAGATATCACGTGTCCAAGGAAAGATACTTCCGGTAGCCAGAACTCACACTTGCTAAACTTAGCATATAGCTTGTGTTCTCTTAGCAAAGTTAGATCCTGACGAAGGTATTGTTCATGCTGCTGAGCATCTCTACTATATATCAGAATGTCATCTATTAAGACAACAACACATTGATTGAGAAAAGGTCGGAAGATTCTATTCATGAGTTCCATAAATGCAGTCGGTGCATTCGTTAGTCCAAATGACATAACATTGAACTCATAGTGACCATACCTTATCCTAAAGGCTGACTTGGGTATGTCACTATCCTTAATACGGAGTTGATGATATCCCGATCTCAAATCTATCTTTGAGAAGATGGTTGCACCATGTAACTGATCGAAGAGATCATCAATCCTTGGCAGAGGATACTTGTTCTTTTTTGTTACTTTATTTAATTGTCTGTAATCCATGCACAACCGCATTGATCCGTCTTTCTTTTTAACAAAGAGGACTGGAGAACCCCAGGGTGAAGTTCTCAGTTGGATGAAACCCTTCTCAAGCAACTCTTGCAGCTATCTCTTGAGTTCTGCCATCTCAGCAGGTGCCATCCTATATGGTGTTTGTGTTATAGGTTGTGTGTCTGGGATTAAATTGATTTCAAAATCAATTTCCCGAGGCGATGGTACACCTGGAAGTTCTTCAAGAAATACATCTTGAAATTCCCTGACTACAGGGACTTCAGCAGGTTAAGACTATCTATGGTGGTATCTACCACATGGGACAAGAATGCATAACATCCTTGCCTCATCAGCTTCTCAGCAACCATAGCTGACACAAGACAAGTGGGTAGAATCTTCCTCTCACCTTGAAAGATCCATGTGTCACTATCGTCAGCAAACATAGCTTTCTTAGATTCACAATCCAAAACAACCTTATACCTTTCCAAGGTATCCATCCCAAGGATTATATCAAATCCCTACATCTCAAGTGGTATAAGATCCACTTGAATGTGATGATCAAAAAAGAAGAGAATGCAGGGAGAACATACCTCCTACAACACAGCAGACCCTCTCAACGGAGTTTCTAGTAACAAACTATCTGCCCTATGTCTGACTGTCATATTGCAGTTACGAATCACCCTTCGAGTGATAAAGGAGTGCGTAGCACCCGGATCAATTAAAACAGATACAACGCAAGATGTAGACATATCAGAATATAACAATTCCATATGACCTGCCACAACCCGAGGGTTGATCACTACATCAGGTGGATTCATTGCGTAGAACCTTGTTGTTGCCTGTGGTTGATTCAGTGTCGATGATCCAGCTTGGGATGCTTGTCCACATCCTCTAGATCCTCTTGGAAACTATCTCCTCTGTGATCCTTGCTGACTCTGTCTCTGTGGTTCTGTTACACTCACTGCTCTGGCTCTATAGTCTTTCATCAGATGTCCCATCTTCCCACATATATAACAACTTTTGTCTTGTTGTTGTGGTCTGGGTGGTCCTGTAACCGACATAGATGCTGAACTGCGACCCCTTCTAGTGGTAGGCTTCGTCCTCTACCCCTATTCAATGTCCATTGTGTCTGAGGACTGGGTCTAGGTAGCGGTGTAGGCGCAGAAAACCTAGGTTTCTTGAAATCTCTGGATGAATATCCTTGGAACTGGGGATACATTCTCCTATTCTGGGTCTGTCTCTTCTTTGCTATGGACTTCTCTATCCTTCTGACATACTCTACAAAGGTCGCAAACCTTTCTTTGTTCTCTAGGGCAGACATGGGAGTAGTCAACTCAGCGTTTAATCCTTTCTTGAAACGTTGAATCCTTTCTTCATCTGTAGCTGCCATGTGCGGATAAAACTGCAACAACTCCATGAACTTAGCCTCGTACTCACTAATGTTCATCGGACCTTGCCTTAACCTCTCAAAATGAGAGATTTTCTCATCCAGAAACGTCTTAGGAAAATATTTGTTGATAAATTCCCGTCGGAAGTCTGCCCAGGCAATCTCTACACCAGGCCTCTTCTGTTCTTCCATGGTCCACCAATGACCAGCACTCCCCTTGAGGAGATACACAACATGCCTAACCTTCTCAGCTTCAGGGATGTTCAGGATTCTAAAGGCCTTCTCTAATTCAGTTAACCACAAGTCTGCATCTGCTGGGTCAGTTGTTCCAGGATACTCTATGGCTCCAACTCGGCGAAGTCGTTCAAACATCTCGCCGATTCCTTTTCCTTCGGGAGGGGTAGGTGCCCTAGGTGCAGGCATAGGCATCCTATCAGTTATGTGTGTCATGGCAGTCTTAAACTTCCCAAACATGGTATGGACGGCTGGGTTCCCCATGTCAACTGGATTGAACTGGGGTGGTTCAGGTACAGGTTCTTCTCTATCTGGTTCTCTTGCACCTCTTCTTGGTGCAGCAGCACTACTCTCCGCCACGTGTTCTTCGTGAGGTCCAGACATATTTAGTTTTATCTTCTTCTCCTGAGGATCAGAAGGCACTATTAGATATATTGGAAGACACTAGAATAGACTCAACATCCTAAGTCTTATGTCTCTTTAGACTCAGCGAACCTAGAGCTCTGATACCACTAAATTGTGGCGACTGACTCGCCAAAACATGATCAATGAAAGAGGAAGCGATTAACTAGCAGTGGAATTATTAAAAATCACTAAAAATTTAAAACTTTTTGAAAAGAGATCTTTAAACCACAAAACTCTTTCATAAAGCAACAAGATAAGTTTTTTACAACATGATTCATCATTACATCTCTGTAAAATCACATCTCGAGTGATTACCACATCAATTACTTTGTTATTTATACAAAGCAAGATACAAAATCTCGAGGCATTAAGCCAAAATCTCAGATCTACTGACTCCTAGGACCTGAGAGTACAGAGACGACACACAGGACATACTATCTATAAGACTTGACAGACAATATCTCCACCTGAGATTCACTACTATCCCTGATGTTATTGTTGCTGATATTGCTCACTCTCAGATGGGTTCCTTCTTCCTCGGTGTCCACCTAAAAAGTTGAATCCCACGGGGGTGAGACAATTTGTATAATTTTCCCAGCGAGAGTTATAACTCTCCGCCAGAAGCTTTGTTATTGCAATAAAGGAATAACAATAAGCAGTATAATTATAAACATTCAACAGCAGGCTTAACATTAAGTAAGGAAACATTTCAATTATAACTTAATTGAATATCAAAGCATATCTCAATAAAGAATATGAAGAACATGTGTACTAGTTACTTGACTAGAATATTATAAACAATGTATCATCAATCATTGTTTCTCGTAGTTCAACCTAAGCAATTATGCTACGCGGCTGATTATGTTTTTCAAACATTATTATGCCCTGAGGAGATGAGGTATACCGCTCATACTCCAATTGACCATTACGAAATCGCATCGGTACCATACATAGGTCATCAAAAGAGTCGGATTCTTATGACCTCATCTTCCTCAGTCAGTATGAGGATCAACATGCAGGTCATCTCTTGTCTCTGCTATAATAGCTTTCCAGGATATTCTGGCAACTTCGCTATTAGAGCTACAGTGGCATTATGTACTCTCTTCGCCATCGAGGGATTTCTTGTTTATCTCACATCGATGTGGCATCAATCAACATAATCGGGAGATTAGTGATACATCATCCCGACATAAACATATAATGAAGGATTGATGGGTTAAATTGCATCTTACATCAAATCCTACATTAGGACGTAAGGATATTCGCGTCCATAACCCCAACATACTCAAAAGTATGTTCTCCAGGAGTTCCCTTAGGAAAACCTATTTCACCATCATTAAACTACTGACAATGATGGATCTATGATTAGGGCTCTACATGATATGATTATACTTGATTATTTAAGTGCATTATAGCATTCTTTTAGCATCAGGCATGTTTTCAAACATATACCATTAAGAAAACTGCTATAAAGGAAGAATACTAAATGTAACAAGTTCATTTCTCATCATTTATCATTGGGATATCAATCCCTAACCATCTCATCATAAGTCATCTAACTGCATGACCTTGATTATAATAATGTAGATATTGCTCATGGCTCTTACAGCCCATCAATTTCATATGTTACCTCTTAAACCAGGCAACATAGTATATCACTATTCCTAAAGTTTATAACATGCTTTCAATGAATAATACATCATAACCTTTACCTGGCTATGATCACTTCTTTATAAAAACCTACATGGTCAATACATTTGATAGTAGGCAATTTATCTCTATATCAACATTTTACAAAATAGAGATAATCTTTCAATTCAAGGGTTGTACCATTATGCCTTCACTAAGGCTAGGTTTTCCCGATTCAATTCAATTGGAGTTATTCAACCCCTTTATCTTAATTAGGAATAGTGATTCCTTATTCCATACTTCAATCATGAAGTTTCATGCTTAGAAGCATAACCCAGAATTAGGGTTTACTATTCATTTCATCATGTCACCCTAGATTAGGGTTTACTATTCACCTTATAGTGAATTGAGATCATACCATCATCATGTATGAAGATTACTTTCATTAATGCCCTCAATTTAGGTTAAGATTCATTAATCACCAAAATTAGGGTTTCCATGATCTCACTATGAAGGATCATACCCTAATTATGTGTATTCATACATATTGGAGGTATTTTACTTGATTCTCATTCATATTAGGAGTCTTCTCTCTCCTCTTACTATTATATGAGGTTTTCATCTCTCAAGATTAGATTAGGTCAAATCAACTTTGATATTATAAGTCATGTCATCACCATTATGGTCATTAGAGTTTTCTTGATCAAGGGGTACTAGTCACACTAACCTACTAAGGGTACTTTTGTAATCTTCACCATAGACCATAACATGCATTAGTCCACTAATTACTTAACCCCTTAATCACTTTAGGTATCTTTAGGGTTTAGGTTAATCAACTACTAAACCATCTTGACCACTAAGGCATCAACCGTTTTGACCTTAAAAGACTCCAAATCGTTTTGCACTTTCAACCTCCAAACGGTTTTGAAACCGCATGGAGTTGTTGACCGTTTGGTCCCTTCGACTTTCAAGACCACATGGCAAAGTACACCATCAAGACTGTTTGCCCTATGTAAGGTGAAGACCGTTTAGTCCCATTGACCGTTTGGCCAACTTTGACTTTTGAAACCGCATGGACAAATCGATCTTGAAAACCGCATGACCAAATGATCATGAAACCGCATAACCACCAAATGGTTTGGGACCGTTTTGTCCCAAACGGTCTTGAGACCGTTTGGAATCAAATGGTCTTGAGACTGTTTGGTCCAAACACCCTCAAAACCGCATGGTCCAAAAAGTGTGTCAATTCTTCCAAATGAGTTAGGGTTTTCAAGGTTGAACCCATCAATCGTTCATGCAATGGTTAGACACTTATCAATTGAGTCAATTAGGTCAATCTTTACTGATTTTACCCTCAACTGAACCTCATTTGGTCACCAATTAGGGTTTGGATTGATTGGATTAGGGTTTGGAATCGATCACCCTTCAACATGCATCAATATGAGTCTAATTGATGTTGAACCCATTGAACCATCACTCAATTGGGTCATGACCTGACCCAAAACGGTCTTGGGATCATTTGGACATCCTCCAAACGGTCTTGAGACTGTTTTCCCATTATTTTATCAAAAATCAAGTCATTCACTTAAGGGTTGAACCCTAGATTAAGTCACAAAATCAGCATTTGATTATTCAACAACTTGATGTGATTGGACCCTCAATTGATCAACCCCACTTGACCCTAGACCTCCAAACGGTCTTGGGTGATCACCAAACGGTCTTGAGACCGTTTGGGTGATCCCCAAATGGTTTTGAAACCGTTTGGGCCACTCAATCCAAACTTCAACATGATTGCACCATTGAAATCAGCAATAAACCCGATTAGGGTTTAGGTGACTAATGTGCCTTCAATTGGTGATTTACTTGGAATTCGTTGATAATTCTTGGTGGGTGATTAGTCCATAATGTTTACAACAGATTTCCCAAACGGTCAACCATGGTCAACGCCCCCAAACTGTTTTGAAACCATTTTCTTTCATGTGGTTTGGTTGAAACCATTTGCACTCAAACGGTTTTGAAACTGTTTGCTTCCAAACGGTTTTGCAAACCGTTTGGGCAAGAGGTGGAGGATCGTTTGCTAAAGAAAGGTCAGGATGAACTTTGGAATCAACGCCACCTTCTTCTGCCTCAAGAACATGGACTGTTCTTCATAGATTTAGTTGCAAGAACACATAGAAAAGTCTAAGAAAGGGAAACAAGCAACGTTTTCATAGGAAGAAGATGCATAAACAAAGCTTTAAGGTTTAAAGTTATAAAACCCACCTTAGGATCTGATCTAGAGCTCCAAGATTCGTTGCTTTAATGGTGTCTTGAGCTCCACAGGTCTTCCATGGTCCGTTCCTCAAGATTTGGATGGAGAAGATGGCTAGAAAGAAGAGTTATGTAAGGAAGACTATCAAACCAACCTTGTAACAAGATTTCATCCATGATTTTGAGCTAGATGGCAATCAAAACTTACCCAATTCAGTTTGGTCGTCCTCCTCTGCTCCTGAGCTCCTTCTTAGTCGTCCAAAGCAAATAGATAAGAAGAGGAATGAAGGGAAATGATCCCTTTCCTTGTAAAAGGAATGTGCTTATATATATTTTGGGTTCATTTTCAAGGCAAAGAGGATTATTTTCTTATTTCTCAATTAGGTCATTCTTCCCTTAAGAAAAACTCCTCCCTTATCCAAGGTTTAAAGGAAAGGAAGCCAAACATCTTACTAAGTTGCATACATAAAAGGGTCATTTTGTATAAAACTTGGTTATTTAGATATAAAAGTTGCCTTTCTTATTTGATTACTCAAATGAGGCACCCTCCTCATCATCTTTGCTCTAGTTGATGCCAAAAGTCATGAAAGGCACTTTAGAGGGTATATTTTACATGTTGCAGCCTATGTTTTGGGTAAATTGCACTTTACACTAAAACTAGGTTTTAAAGCACAAGGATTGCTCTACAAGCTATATCTTGGTTCCCAAGCTTGGAGAATCCATATGACTACATCATATTCATTCTTATGATGTCTCAACACTAGAGGAACATCTTGACAGGTGCAATTTGCAAGTTAACCCCTCTAATTGGATAATTTGCACATAAGTCCATATTTAACCAAAACAATATTACAACATTATTCAAAATGGACAGAAATAGACATATATGTTCCCCATAAGCTTTAATTACATGTCAAAAGATAACCACAAGCATTTAATCACATAATTAAGAAAAACACCTAGGGTTAGTTCATAACCCAGGTCAGGGATGTTACAGTGACAGTTACTCACAAGGTTTTTTCAGTTACTCAACCATTACTCTCACTTACTCAAGCATTACTCTCAGTTACACAAGAATTAATTTCAGTTACTCAAGCATTACTTTTCAGTTACTCAAGAATTCTGTTACTTTTAGTTTAGTTACTCGCATGGTTGTATCAGTTACTTGTAGTGGTTTCAGAGTTACTCTTACAACATTCAAAGCATAAAGGTATTTAAAGCATTCAAACCATAAATGTATTTGAAGCATTCAAGATCAGTTGTACATTCAGTCTTTTTGTAGCACACTAATAAATAATCCATTTTAATCAGTTGTACATTCAGCCAAAATATAAGGGTAATCCATTTGAACCAGCTCAGGACCCAAAAGTTGATATTCACCAATTTCATACCAACATAGGGAAGATCTACAACGTCTACCATACAAATCTTCATATGGTGCCATGTCAATATTGTGCTGATAGTTGTTATTATACACAAACTCTATCAAGCTCAGATGTAGATCCCAACTCCCCACAAACTGAAGGACACATGCCCTAAGCAAGTCCTCCAAGGTTTGTATTGTCCTCTCAGATTGTCCATCTGTCTGAGGATGAAAAGTCGTACTAAACCTTAGTTGGGAGCCCAAAGCTTTATGAAGTTGTTCCCAAAAATGACTTGTAAACTGAGGACCTCTATCAGAAACTATTGTAAGTGGTACCCCATGCAAACGCACTATCTCATCTATGAAGATTTGTGCAAGCTTCTCAGCTGTGTAGGTTGTTTTGACAGGTAAGAAATGTGTTGTCTTTGTCAACCTATCAACTATCACCCAAATGGAATCATGACTTTTGGTTGTTTTAGGAAAACCAACCACAAAGTCAATAGTTACATGATCCCATTTCCACTATGGTATAGGAAGAGGTTGCATTCTTCCTGCTGGCTTTTGGTGTTCAGCTTTAACCTGCTGACACACCGGACACCGTGATGCGATGATTTTGAGTAGCATTTGTAGACCTATTTCATAGGTGTTTATGCTTTAATTAGTCATTTTCATGGTTAATATCGCATAATTCATCTATTTTGGTCTTTGCTATCATTTTATGTCAAATCTCCCTTATTACATCATTTTGAGCATTAATTATCAAAATATTATTATTTTTGTGAATGTATTTGGTTCCATGTTTAAATTTCAGGTCAAACGAGTATTTGCTTCCGTCGATACCATCGATGGAAGTCGATACCATCGACTTGGTCACAGGTTGCCAGCCGAAACGAGCAGCAAGCGTCGATACTATCGACAGGGATGTCGATGGTATCGAGATACCATCATCTTGCTGGTGAATAAGCAGTCGATAGTATCGACACCAAGTCAATACCTTCAACGCATGGAGGCTACAGCGATGCAAAATGACAAAACCGACACCTACAGGAAGTCGATACCATCGACCCAAGTCGATGGTATTGAGACTGCATCAGGCACTCGGACGAAAAGAAAGAAGGGCTGCCGCTACAGTAGCGGGTCGATACCATCGACTCGCGTCGATGGTATCGACACCGTAGGATATGAGTTGGCTTTCTAATGATCTCAATCAGACGGCTACGGTTAATTAGCGACCTAATGACCAAGATATACCTAATGACGGCCGCCCAGAGGAGAGGATTTTTATTAGCCATTGCACGAGTACGGAGGAGCGATAGAGAGGAGAATGGAGGCTAGAAGCTCATACCAGTTGATTCGGACGCCGCAGAAGACGGATTTCACCACCGAAAGGCGGGAGAGCACGTGTTCTACGCAAAGGATCAACCGGTTCTTCTCCGTTCAGGGGTTTTCCCTTTCATTCCACGTTTTTCACATGTTTTCCCCTATTTTTATCATGTACTTGTGTGAGATGAACATGCGGGGCTAATCCCCTTCATCTTTAGGACCGGGAGTAGCCCGGGAATTCATTGTATGACAATTTGATAATAGTGAATCATATTTTATCCCTCAAATCTGTGGTATAATTTCGTGTTCTCAATATATTGTTATGCTTGATCACCATAATAATAACCTAATGCCTTTAATCACTTTGAAAGAAGGATTAACGGCTGAAAAGAGACAAAATTTACATTAATTGATAAATCCCTTCACCAAGGCAGTGTAAAATTAGTGGTGGAAACTGAGAGATCGTTCATAATGCACCTAGTTTAGGGTATAGGTTACTACGACGGTGGAACCGACCTAAACCTAGGTAGTGAATTGCACCACGACAGTGGGCAATTCTATTTTCAGGCCACTACCCGGATAGAGAGATAAAATTGAGTAGATATATAGAATTTAATACAATGAAAACCCACGGTGAAACCGCAATCCTAAAGATACCCTTTTGAATTGATTAAATTAACATGTAATCGATCGTTTGTTTCGTTTTTGTTTTTATTTTCTTTTAATTTTAACAACAACCCTCAATTTTTTATTCGGCTTAGCTGATCAAAAATAGTTAGTAGGAGTCTCCAACAATTCCGAGTACCCCTGTGTTCGAATCGGGCCTCACAAAGGCCTGTACTACTCGACGCGTTCACTTGCGTTTTAGCGCACAGTAAAATTGCGTCAAGTTTTTGGCGCCGTTGCCGGGGATACGGCGAATTGTTGGTACTTTGAGTGCTACGAGCGGCCACTCTAGGCCACAACTTTTTTTTATTTTGAAACAACTTCAAATATTCTCTTTTTATTGTTCGTTAATTTTAATACTCGTCAAAGCACTGTACTGAACTTAAACTTTCCTATTTCAGGTACGTTGCATGGTGCAGACGCGTAGTACGGACTACGCGAATCCTGCACCTGAGGTTCCGCTTCAGGGACCTGAGGACGAGGAGTATTTCGAGCAAGAGCACCAAGAAGAGGTAGATTCTGAATTTGAACAGGAAGAGATGGCCGAGCCACAGACTATATGGGAGAAGATCAAGGCTTCTTCCTCATCAGCTTCTAAGGGGCCTATAAAGAAGCAGGTCATCAACATACCAACATATAAGATTGATCCAGCACTGATAAATCGGGTGAAATCGAATGCTTTTTATGGGATGAAGAATGAGGATCCTGTCGCACACATCAACGAGTTTGTTGAGAATTGTGACATGGTAAAAATTGATAGGTTTCCACAGGATGCACTGTATCTCAAGCTTTTCCTGAGTTCATTGGCAAGAGTGGCACGAGAGTGGTTACATAGTTTAGATGATGAGTTCGTGGAGTCCTGGGACCATATGGTGGAGGTCTTCTTCAAGAGGTTCTTCCCTCCTGAGAAGATTAACGACATGATCCGGAAGATTCACAACTTTACCCAACAGGCCTGTGAGACATATTCTGAGACCTGGGAGAGATTTCAGGTCATGTTGAGGAGGTGCCCGCATCACGGGCTGGATAAAGAGACGCAGGTGAAGATCTTCTATTTTGCTCTCTCTGAGCACGATAGGAGCAACCTTGATTCAGCTGGGTCAGGATTCTTTCTGAAAAATACGGACACCAGATGTTGGGAGATATTAAAGAACATGGCTAGAAAGTAGTCATGGGGTGAGAGAGAAAGAGGCCCGATAGAGCAAGTTCAAGTAGCAGGCGAGTCCAAGGCGATGAAAGAGCTGAATGAGAAGATGGATCTTCTCGCAAAGAAGCTACTGGAAAAGGAGGATATAGAGTCCGGGGATGAGGCTCAAGTCAAATACATGAGACAACGGCAAGGTTACAGGAACAATGATTATTCATGGAGAAAAGACAAAAAGTTCTCATGGAAGGATCTGAACAATTTTCTGTAGGATCCGGATGCCAAGCCCTCGCCAGTCGCAGAAGACAAGAGCACGGAGTTGCTCAATCAGGTTTTAAAGCAAAATCAAGAGCTAATGAATACATTTGGCCAGCAAATCAAGCAGCAAGGAGAATACATGAATCAATTTGGGCAAACATTGTAGAGCCATGGGGCTCAAATGAGGACCATTGAGACATCCATGGCACAGATGGAAGCCGAGATCACCAGTTTGAAGAAACCGGCACATCCGGGTTTTCCGGGGAATACCAATGTTCCCGGGGGAAACCAACAAGCAAAGGCTATTCTGCTTAGAAGCGGCAAGAAAGTGTTGAATCCAAGAGCTGAAGAAACAAGCACACCACAAGGTGAAGGAGAAGGTGAAACTAATGAAGAGCAGCCCGCACCAGTCACAGGGCAGGTTGAAGACACAGCCGTGGATGATACTGAAGAACAGGTTGCAGAGGAGGAACCTCACAAAAAGACGCCTTATGTGCCACCTCATCAAAGGGCACAAGTTGTCCCGGTCCCGTATCCTAATAGCGCTAAGGCAAGGAACGCAGATGCACAGTTCAAGAAGTTCTTGGACAGTTTTAGGAAGCTTTCAGTCAATATCCCTTTACTGGAAGCCATTGAGAAAATTCCTTCATACGGGAAGTTTCTAAAGGATGTCATTACTAAGAAGAGGAAAATTCCGGATACAGAGGTCGTCGTGCTAAAGGAGCAAGTGAGTGCCTTCATCATGGGCACTTTGCCGCCAAAGAGACAAGATCCAGGGTGTTTTAACATTTCTTGCTATATTGGGAAGGTTAAATTTGGCGAAGCGTTGTGTGATTCAGGGGCAAGCATCAACTTGATGCCTCTTTCGACATTCAAAAAGCTGGGATTGAAGGAGTCACGGCCAAGCAATATGACGATTCAATTGGCGGACAACTCTGTGGTGAAGCCTTATGGAATTTGTGAAGATGTCTTAGTAAAGTTGGATAGGTTTGTCTTTCTGGCAGATTTCGTGGTCATGGAGATGCAGGATGAACATGGAAATGAGTTGTTACTTGGACGTCCTTTCTAAGCTACAGCCGACATGATCTTAGAGATGGGGAGAGGTCGCTTGACCTTGGGCATAGCCGATGACCGCTTTGAGATGGTCATGCCTACGAGTACTGCGTCATCTAAAGTAAAGGAACAATGCAATATGGTAAAACATCTGGATTGTAATATTTCACTATGCCTTGGGAAGCCATTTCTGGACATGGCTCATGTGATGAGCAAGGTGGACAATGGAACTTTAGCTGTGGATATCATGGAGCAGACCAAAGTAGTTTCTTTGTGCAAAGCTGTGGGATTTCCTAATGATGATAATGAGGACATTCCGCTTTCTCTGGAGGATGATATGATTGCTATTTCTGTTTCTGATGCATACCCGGAATTACCATTGGAGGCTTGCTTGTTAAATATTACATATGATTGGATGCGGAGCAAATCACTCAAGGAGTGCGCTAAAATGCTTCAGATGCTTCCATGCTTCTATGCGAGGCATTATGAAGATTTAGGTGAACTCCTCCCGCCGCTTCAATCATCTCTGATCAGCCCACCGGAGTTGGAACTAAAGCCGCTGCCCCCGCATCTCAAATATGTCTTTCTAGATAAGTAAGACAAGTTACCGGTGATCATTTCTGCTTATTTGAGTGCGGATGAGGAAGAACAATTGTTGATAGTGATGAAGAACCACCGGGGAGATTTTGGGTGGTCTGTTGCAGATATCAAGGGGATTTCCCCTACTCTATGTCAGCACAAGATTCGGCTCGAGGAGGGAGCCAAGCCCGTGATTCAACCTCAACGACGTCTTAATCCGAGCATGATGGAGGTTGTGAAGAAGGAGGTCATTAAACTTCTTATTGCAGGTATTATCTATGCCATATCAGACTCGACATGGGTGAGTCCCACACAGGTAGTCCCTAAGAAGGGGGGAATTACTGTCACCAAAAATTTGTTGAATGAACCTGTCACCACCCAATTGGTAATCGGGTGGCGAGTTTGTATTGATTACCGCCGTTTGAATGTCGCCACGCTAAAGGATCACTTTCCTTTACCTTTCATTGATAAAATCTTAGAGCGTCTTGCCGGTCGATCACACTTTTGTTTTCTAGACGGATACTCGGGGTACAACCAGATCACGATTGATCCTTTGGATCAAGAGAAATCTACGTTCACTTGTCCCTATGGGACTTTTGCTTACCGCCGAATGCCGTTTGGTTTATGCAATGCACCGGCGACATTTCAACGTTGTATGCTCGCCATATTTTCTGACATGGTAGAGCGTTGTCTCGAGGTTTTTATGGATGACTTTTCGGTGTATGGTGCATCATTTGATGAATGTCTCTATAACCTAGACAAAGTTTTACAGCGTTGCGAGGACACACATTTGGTCCTCAACTGGGAGAAATGTCACATGATGGTGACTGAGGGGATAGTGCTAGGACACAAGGTGTTCAGCAAAGGTCTAGAGGTGGATCCAGTAAAAATTGAGGTCATTTCCAAGCTGCCCCCACCAAATTCTGTAAAAGGGGTAAGAAGTTTCTTGGGACACGCCGGGTTCTATCGGCGATTTATAAAGGATTTTTCTAAAATTGCAAAACCTCTATCCAAGCTTTTGGAGAAAGACACTGTATTCGATTTCAATGATAAGTGTCTACATGCATTCGATGTTTTGAAAGAAAAACTGATTTCTGCACCGGTTGTTCAAACGCCGGATTGGACAAAACCTTTTGAATTAATGTGTGACGCTTCGGACTTTGCGGTAGGAGCCGTATTGGGGCAGCGGGTGGACAATAAGTCTGCCGTGATTTTCTACGCTTCAAAGACTTTGAATGACGCCCAATTGAATTATACAACTACTGAAAAAGAATTACTTGCTGTTGTGTTCGCTTTTGAAAAATTCCGGCAGTATTTAGTTGGATCTAAAGTAGTTGTATGGACTGACCATGCCGCAATAAAATACCTAATGGAGAAAAAAGACGCAAAGCCTAGACTCATTAGGTGGATTTTGCTTTTACAAGAATTTGACATCGAAATCAAGGATAAATCGGGGATTGAAAATGTTGTTGCTGATCATTTGTCTAGATTAGAAAGGGTGGATGAAAAAAATTTACATATACCCATAACCGAGACATTTCTAGATGAACAGATTTTGAAAATTAACTCTAAAGATCCTTGGTTCGCTGAGATTGTAAATTATTTGGCTTGCGGGATTATCCCGGAAGATTGGTCATATCAGGAGAAGAAAAGATTTTTCCATTCTTTAAGATATTATTTTTGGGATGATCAAATTCTTCTTAAGCAATGCAGGGACGGTATCTTACGCAGGTGTGTGCCTGAAGTGGAGTACGAGAGCGTTTTATGTCATTGCCATGCATCACCTACGGGAGGACACCACGCCAGCTCACGCACGGCAGCTAAAGTTTTAGAAAGTGGCCTTTATTGGCCAACCTTGTTCTGAGATGCCTACGAATTTGTAAGACAATGTGATTCCTGCCAACGAGCCGGTAACATCTCAAAGAGACAGGAAATGCCCCTGAATATGTTTCAGGAAGTGGAGGTATTTGATTTGTGGGGAATAGATTTCATGGGACCCTTTGTGTCCTCAAATTCCAATTTATATATCTTGTTAGCAGTTGATTATGTGTCGAAGTGGGTGGAAGCAATACCCACAAGGACTAATGATTCCAATGTAGTGTGTAGATTCGTGAAAGAAAATATTTTCTGTAGGTTTGGGGTACCCAGAATGATAATCAGTGATGGGGGTACGCATTTTAGGAATCACAAATTCTCTACATTATTGAAGAAATATGGGGTTAAGCACAACATAGGTACCCCATATCATCTGCAAACTCAAGGCCAGGTGGAGGTCTCCAACTGTGAAATTAAAAAGATTTTGGAGCGTACGGTGGCATCCACGAGGAAGAACTGGAGTGCCCTACTTCCAGATGCTTTGTGGGCATACAGGACGGCGTACAAAACACCTATAGGCACCACGCCTTTTAGGTTGGCGTATGGCCGGGCTTGTCATCTACCGGTCGAGTTAGAGCACAAAGCGCATTAGGCGCTAAGAAGGCTTAACTTGAGTTACAATGAAGCGGGAAGGAAGAGATTGCTGGAATTGAATGAGTTGGATGAGCTACGGATGATGACGTATGAGAACGCACGGATATACAAGGAGTGCACAAAGCTGATCCACGACCGCCACATCCAGTTGTGCACGTTCCAAAAGGGAGACAATGTTTTGTTGTTCAATTCACGACTCAAGTTGCATCCCAGGAAGCTAAAATCTCAGTGGAGTGGACCGTTCGTGGTAGAGGAGGTCAAACCACACGGCGCAATCTTAGTGCGTGATGGTGATACCACGTTCTTGGTAAATGGACAAAGGTTGAAACTCTATTTTGGTGAGAACTACAAGACGAAGGTGAATGAGGTCAAACTCATTTCCGTGTCGGATGCATGAGGTGCCGAAAGCCGTCTAGCTTAAGACGTTAAATAAGGGCGCTTGTTGGGAGGAAACCCAACCATTGGTACCTTAGTTTAGTTCATTTACATTCATAGTTTAATTTGATTTTAATTAGTTTTTCATGTAAAAAAGATATCGTGATCGTTTTGTTAGATGTGCAGGCTGAGGCAGAGTCGATACCATCGACACACTGGTCGATGGTATCGACCAAGGAACTGGTTGATGACTGCAGATTTCGCACTGCGTCGATACCATCGACGGCCTCGTCGATGGTATCAACAGACCTATAGGCAGATCGACAAATAAAAGTCGATGGTATCGATATGCCAGTCGATACCATCGAGATCTCTGAAGATTTACAGACGAAATCGACTCAGTGAAGTCGATACCATCGACGGGCGTGTCGATGGTATCGACACTTTTAAGTGAAAAAGGTGGCAGCCGGTCTCGCGAGGATTTACCCTAATCAGGATAGTCGATACTATCGACTCTCGTCGATAGCATCGACCATCCACGTCACCAATCTACGCTAATGAATCAACGGTGATCGCAGCTTCAAGACAGTCGATCCGGGTGAAGCATCGATACCATCGACCCTCGTCGATGGTATCGACACGTCAGTGATCCGGGTTTCAAGATCCAGCCATCGACAACCGTCGATACTCACGATGGGGGCGGATAGCATCGACCAGTGTCGATACCATCGACTCGTCGATGGTATCGACGGGTCAACAGTGGCGCCGGCCAAATCTATATAAGGGGATTCATTACGTCATTTGACGTCACACCTTCATAGTGATCTTCTTCCTTTGCGCCGAGCACTCCTCCGAGCCTTCTGAGCCCGACGACGAGCAGCACCAAGCAACGATCTTCATCAAGCGGAGATTCAACTCTCCATTCTTCACCGAGCTCTCTCTCTAATCCCTTTTTCTCGTCGCCAACATGGTGAATGTGACCGGAGCTTCTTCCTCACGCACGACTCCGCTGGAATTTGTGCCACCACCGCCATCATCGGTCGCACGTCCCCGACTCGTCCATCCTTCCCCGGAGGTCCGAAAGATCTACGAGGAGATCATGCGGAGGAAGATAGAGCCACCCGGTATGTGGACCGGGAAATGATCCGAGACCTCAGATTCAAGGCCAACTTGGCCTATGATCTGAATGGGCAGGCCCGTCACACACCAATAAGGCATGGCAATCTGGAATTTCATCAAGATGGCCAGCCGTTCTTTGGTGACTGGCCCACATACAAAGAGTTGGTGGCAGAGTTTATGGCGTTGTTGGACGTCTGCGTCGTTCCCAATGACGTTAATGCCACCGACCGTGAGTGGATCCAAGGCCGGGTGTCTTTCCGGCTGTTCAACATCGACTACACTCTGACGCTCTGGCAATTCAATGCGATCTTTAACTGGAACCATTTGCAGTATGACTACCGGCGGCCGGACAACCGCACCGACTATGACGCCATCTTCTCCGAGTTGGTGACAGTGCCGCAAGGCATGTCGGTGAGCTACCACAACGCCGCGGTAGCCGACTTCGAGCACCCATTCGTCTGGGTCTTGCACCGGATGCTCAGTTCCATACTTTTTGCTCGGGGTGATCTGGCCCTCAGCAAATTTCAGGGGTCAAATCTTTTCTTTCTGTATAAACTCCTGAAGAAACAAGAATGCAATTGGGGTGCCGTTTTTTTGCAACGTGTTTTGGATGTGAAGAGGAGTACGAGGAAAGCGCTGATTCACTTCGGCGGGCTCATCACCAAGCTGGCTTCATACCTCAGCTTGAATTTCCAGACCCTCACTCCTCTCTCTACAAGAAGCAAGGTCAACTTGCAGCATTTGCACAGGTCCAATTTGCTACTTCTCCGAGATGGCGTGGCGTTTGCACATTGCCACGTAAATCAAGCACATCAAGAATGTTCTCTTTCTGATCCCGTTTTCAACAATGAAGGTGCACAACATTTCCGGTGGCCAATCATAGCCATCGCGGACTCCGATGAAGAAGGCAGCGATGACGGAAATGATGACGATGTTGAGGAGGAAGACGAGGCCTTTACACCTCTTCGAGCACGAGTGGCACCACGGAAGCGTCCTTGGATGCATCCAGGTGCATCATCATCAACACAGCCTACTCTGCCACCCCCACAGCCCTCGCAACCAAGCGAGGATGCCTATTCCATGCAAGACATGTACACTATGCTACAAGATATCCACCAGACACAGCAGCAGCACATGGCGATGTATACCGGTATTCAAGACACTATGAACCGGATACTGGACAACCAAAGGGTGATGTTCGAGAATGAACGTCTTCTCCTCGACAACCAACAACAGATACATAATCAGTTGCAACGGATGGAGATGCAGCAGGAGCCCTTCTATGATCATTATTGGAGCCAAAATTATTTTGGAGGTTACCCACAACCTCCACCCAGGGCCCAGTTTGATCCAAGCTTCCAGGGGGAGTTTCCTTCTTAGGACCCTACGGCTCCGTACTACCCGCCTCCACCACCGCAAGATTGATCCGGTATCACTGTTCCAATCTTTAAGTTTGTTTTTGACTATGAGGCCATAGTCGAATTCAAGCTTAGGGGGGTAGTTGGAACAGCTTTATGTTTTAGTGTTTTTAGTTTTCAGCTTTATTATTTGTTCTTGTTATTTGTTTCTTGTAATTTTAGTTTTTGTAGGATCCACATGCTATCTAGTTTAATCGTGGATGTCATAAAGTTGTGTCATCTCATTAATAGTGCATGGGAAAATCGAGGGAAATTTAAAAAAAAATTGTGTGTTTGGGAAGCTTGTCTTGTTTAACCTTGGGCACATATCCTATGAAAATGATTGGTTTTGTCAACTTTAAAACAAAATTTCACAACTAGACTCCTAATGATTCATGAAAGTGGACGGTAATGGTTGTTTGAGCCTAATCTGACCAAATGGTAATGAGATGCTAATTGGATGTAAGAGAGAGAAACCTCTAAGCTACTACACAGGTCAGTAAGGAGGGACACATAATATCTTTCTAAGGTTCAGTCATCTAGTCTTGTGATCGTTCCACCTCATTGTTTCCATAATCCACCCAAGAATTGGAAGTAGAGTACAGTTTTAACTCTTTTTGATTGCATAGCATCTAGATAGGGCATGCATTGCTTTGGCCTATGTGTTCTGCATATATAAAAAAAATTAGAATTGTGATACATGCACATTACCCTTAAGTGCATGCCATGTAGTTGCATTCATAATTTTCATGCATAAAGTATATCATGTATCTCAGTTTTTCTCAAAATGGTGAATTAAATTGTTCCATACCTTCTAAATAGTGTAAATTTCTGAATATGAAGAAAATAAGCCCAATAAAATATTCTTTATCAATTATGGATATAAGGGATAGAAATTGAAAAAAAAAATCTGAAAAATCTGCACAATGAAAAAAAAGAGTTATTTAGAAGAAAGTAGAATAAGAAGGAGAAAGGAACGTAATATCACCTGCATTTTGAGATAATGGAGTACATGATGTAGCTTAAATAGATGTCCATTTCGTTTTGAGATGGATGGTTAGTACATGCATCATTTCACCCAATTTTAGGCATTAGGGCATTTCTCATGTGCATTTGCATCACGTAGGACATTTTTTGTATTATGCATGTTGAAATAGTACAATACTTCCACTTTCTTCCATGAGCCACCTATTTTCATCCACCCATTGCTCGGATTGGTAGGCCACCGTGAATTTCTCCTCACTAATGTATATCAGGAGAACCGCTTCCATGTAGATGGTAGTTAGGGCGAGCAACGTAGTTAGGCGATCACAAGGTGCACCAAGTCTGAATCGGAGAGTTTTATTATGTTAACTGCCTTATGTGATAGTGTTCATCGGTTTTGAGGTCAATTTCTTTTATTGATGATTACTGTCACCTTCAGGGTAATTACCGTTCCGTGGTTAGAGAGGGCCGGTATGTAAATGTCCGGTGGGAGTCATATGGGACGTTGGTTGTGGTGGGTTGTTTTTCAGTTGATATTGGCAATTCTATTCTAAGGATTAGTTGCTCGAGGGCGAGCAACGTTCAAGCTTAGGGGAGTTTGATGCGATGATTTTGAGTCGCATTTGTAGACCTATTTCATAGGTGTTTTATGCTTTAATTAGTCATTTTCATGGTTAATATCGCATAATTCATCTATTTTTGTTACGACCCCATCTGAGCTTAATTGGTAAACTAGGGTTTACCTAGACAATTGCAAAGATTAATTAGAATAATCATTCTTGAAATCTAATTAATGATGATAACACAATTATGATGTTTTAACTATGATAAGAAGTCTAAATGTTCTTTTGTCTTGAGAATTAGGGTTTGAGAAGCATAAACCCTAATCGGCCCAAAATAGGGTTTTGATGATACATGAACACAAAATTTGATAAGTATAGTGTCTCAGTAAATGATTTTTAGTATTTTATGTGTAACTCTTATTTACTTCAAATTTGGATATGATTTGGATATATAAAATGTGAACAACATTGGAAAATATCAGAATTTTGAAGAATGTTCTGACCTGTTTATCGGTCGAGTTTCAAACTCGACCGATCATATTTCCAGATTTATATAGAAGTGTGGTAATTGAATTTTATATTTTTATTGGTATATCCAATTGATCTCAAATTTTACCTGTGCTTGAAAAATACGGTTTTAGACACTCTGTTAAATTTTCATAATTTTTCGATGACTTTTGATCTCTACAGTGAGGGTGTCGGTCGAGTTCTGTACAGGACAAACTCGACCGAATCTGCTGCAGACTGCAATATAGCAGTGCACTGTTCAATTTTTAATTATTTATTTGTAACTCCAAATGATCTCAAATTTTAACTGAAGCTTTATAAATCAATTATAAACAACTTTCTAAATTTCCATAATTTTTGGAGAAGGTTTGATCTCTGAAATAAACGAATTACAGTAACTTTGTATAACTGAATATTCAGCCAATATAATTAAAGTTGAGTGTTGGGTCAATATGCAATTGACCCAAGCAGCTCAAATTGACTTATATGATCGACCAAACACACACACAGCTCTCATTCTTCATCATCCATCCCAGAGAAATGAAAATCTAGAGAGAGAGGGAGAGTTAGGGCCTTAGTGGAGAAAGAGGAGGAATTGCTGACCTAGGGTTTTGCGGTCTGAGGAATGGTGAAATCAAGTAAGTTTGGATCCTTTGCATAGACTTTTATGGTGAATCTCCTCTCTCATGTCAAGATTCCGTCCATTCTCTAATTTGATCCAAGATGATGTCGAAATTCCCTCTTTTCTCACCCTTTCTTCATAATCCCTCATTTTCAAGGTTTCCTAGTTGAATGGAAGAAGAATTGGGAGATTTGCTAGGGATTTGATATGAGTTCGAGATCCCCTGAGTTGAGCTGCAGTTTTGAGGTTTTTTCACACCTTGGGGTGAGTGGGTTCTTCCTTTAAACAGTATAATGCACGAAATTTGATTATAGCATCCAAATCCCTAATTGCTTGGTATGTGATTCTAAACCCTGAAATGTCCGTTTAATTTAAGTTGTTGCAATTTGATATGATATGGATTCCTTCTCTGTTTGAATGACTCCTTGATGGTAGATTCACATCAAAAACGTATACAACACATCCTAGAAAGAATGCTTTTCAGATTTATACCATATGATGTAATTAGGGTTTAACCTAATTGAGATATCTCTAGAGTTTCAACCTTAATGAAAAGGACTAGTAATTTTATAAGTGGTTAGGATGTACCTCATGAATTACCTTATTTGAATTTTATCCTTGGTGCATGATATCTCATTGAATAGCATGGAAACCTAAATTTAGTTCAATTTCCATGGTTTCATACATATATCGATTGTATATGATTTGTTGAAAACAATCTTTATTCAGTGAATGCTTATATCTTATGAAATCCTTATGAGAGCCATGTGACAAGTGAATGAGGTAAATGAAAAGGTGAATGAGGCGAATGAAACCCTAAGAGTAGGGTGTTGGCACGTGATGAATGAATAAGTCAAATGAAACCCTAAGGATAGGGTGTTCAATGAATCATGTTATGGTGACATGAAAGGTCTCGATATGAGATTTGGTGATACTTAACTGTTGAATTGTATGTTTCTAGTGCATTTAACTTTATATGCTTGTTCTCTCTGAGTTGATATCTACATACTGCAGGACTTCTTATATTTCAATACATATCTCATAAATTGCAGGTGATGAGATATGACATGCCCTAGAAAGGGATGTTACTGAGACATGGTATATGTTGAATACATGAGCTATGATATTTATATGTTAATCAGTTAATAGACTTAGGTGCCCTAACACCGTAGAACCCCTTTGATAGGTCTGCACCAGAGGGGTGAAACTCGTGTTGCAACAATAAATGTGCTTGTGTCACGGTGGCACGAGGATAGAGAGAGACAGTGTTGCAACAAGAACTGTGCTTGTGTCACGGTGGCACTGTGGAAAATAGGGGTTATTCAATATTAATCCGTGCTTGTGTCACGGTGGTAACCCGGTAAGACTCTCCGCCTGTGTGCTCAGGTTAGAGGAGGAGTCTAGAGTTCACTCTTTTCAGAGTGTAGTGAGGCCTTGTGAGCCTGAGAGTCCTACAGCAGACCAGGGCTGGCAGTCAGACTTAGCATTTCCCGGGTGTGTCGCTAAGTCTTGTACGGTGGGATCGTAGCTCGCTACGGATCTTTATATGCAGAGTACACTGCATATGATTAGGGCATAAGCTAAAATATGATCATACAGGTTCACAGAGTTCCTTATAAATGAAAGAGTTAAGGAAGACTAGAGCATAGTATTCTAGTAGTTATTCTTTGGATGCAATATTTACATTCCTTGTTATTTCAATTATATTGTTTTAGAACTGCTCAGTGTAGTATTTATTGCTGTTAAATTTTATATCGTTTACTCAAAGTTATATCTGTAATCACATTAGTGCCTTAGACTGTTTCCTTGAAGTACTCATTCACTGAGCGAGTAGGCTCACCCCTCTACTCAAACATTTTAGGGTTAACCGCGTGGACTTGAAGATGGTCAGAGCATCAGTGTAGATCTGCTACAAGAGTTAAGTACAAGATTAGTTGAGTCAGTCGGTCCTTGTCACTCTAGGTCCTCAGTAAGAGATAAGAGAGAGAGATTTGTAATTACGATGTGTAATATTGTTCCTCTTTTGATATGTATGCTAATTAGCAAGTTTTATGTGCATAAGGTGTGAGAGACATCATGAATGTTTATACATGTACCTTTACTATTGAAGTCTAATTAGTAAAAGAAATGTTCAAATTCCTTTGTTAAGATGTTATGTGGTTCAATGCGGGGAAACAAGAGTTTTAAAGAAAAGAAAAAAGTTAAGGGTGTTCTTTGTGTTACATATAAGTCCTATCTTATGCCCTAATCTCATGATTTGAGGAAATTGTGAGATCGGGGTGTAACAGCTTGGTATCAGAGCTTAGGGTGAGTTGTCAAGGACCATTAAGTTAGTAAGTTAGAATCATATGTGTGGCAGATAGGAGATGTTTGATGTTAGCTTTAGGGATTTGAGTATTTGGATATCCTGGCCCGATATCTGAGTACTTGGATCAACCAGTACAAGCTACTCTGTCTATTCTCTCACGTATACCCTGGCCAGGTATACAGTGGAAGAATGGGCTAGAGAGGAACCATAGAAAGGTTAGGGTTAGATAACGAGAAAAGAAACAAGAATTAAGAGCATAAATGTAAAAGGAGATAGAACTTACATTTCATAATGTTGTTTTGTTGGAAATGTATAGAAATGCTCTTATATGTTTGAATTGAAATATTCAATACTTTGAAATATGGGTCTTTAATATTTGTTGCACACTATGTAGTTGTAGCATTTATTGATTTCATTCTTTGTAACATGTAGATTAGAAATCATCTTTGAATGATCTTTCCTTAGTGGATAAGTTTTCTTCCACACTTCCGAGATGAATAGGAGTTGAGTAATCCTTTGTAGTTCTTGGCTTCAGGACTTCAGGTTTGGCCTGGTCCGGTTGGTAGGATGTGTTACTAGGATCTAATGAATCCTATTAATAGTATAATAAGAATAGAATTTGAATAATTAGACCCACATTAGAGTGAGAATGTACATACAGTAAGATGTTGAAACAGATGGGCAAGATCAGTACAACTAAGAATCAGTTGAAACTGGTATCTGAGGTTCAATTTTGGGGCCTCATATGAGAAACCCTTAATTGGGAATAAAGGAACATGATATAAGATTCATAATCAGTTTATTGATTAATATTATATGAACTATACATATGAAATATAGAAAAGATATGTGAAATGTATGTATGGTTCAAGATAGCAAGAATCAATCATGAAGAATGAATCATATAATAGAGTATAATGCTTTTATGAACTCTAAAGAAAAGGCTGAGTAGAAGAATAGAGTTGAGCATTCAATAGGTCCATAGAAGTAAAGAGTCTTCAAAAGAGTAAAAGTGAAGAGAATCATATGATCATATAATTCATAAGACTAGAACAACAAACTAGTTCCTAAGTGAAGAACATAGGTGTAGTTTAACGAATGAATAAGTCGTACAAAGGTAGACTGTAATCAGGAGAGAAAAACTTGATTGAAAGAGAAACTATGTTTGACCCATGCATGATCCACTTGATTTAAAAATGAAGAATATGTAATGTATTCAACATGAGGAAAAACTAATAGAAGGGCTATTAATTTAGAACGTTAACTTCGCAATAGTATAAAGATAAAGGAGGAAATATGTGCAACATGGTATACATGACCATACATATGAATAAGCAACATGGACATAAGAGAAAAATTTAAAATTAAAGATGACGGGTTAAAGAGTAGTATACGGTAAGAGGACTATGAAACGTAAGATAGGGTTTGAAATATGATGGAGAAGTTATAAAATAAAGAGGTTGTGAGATTCAAGCAAGTGCTAATTAATCAAATATCTCTGTTGATAACTAAGTAAATCTACATACGAGAATGTATTAAGGGAATGTTTGAATACAAGTATTCCAAGTCTTAAAATCATCTTCTCTTTCGTATATTCCTTAATGAGAGTAAGGTGGGAATGAAATGATAAGAGAAAATGAATCATATACGGTGCATAACCTGTTGATAATTAATCAAATATCTCTGTTGATAACTAAGTAAATTACTACCTTGGTGGGATCATCTAGTGAATGTAATTGTGACATACTATATGATGAAGTGTGATAAGAAATAAAATTCTTGTGTGATAGCAAGAATGATGAATAATCTATTCCTATCTTAAATACTTCAATGTTAATGATGTTTATTGTATATAATCATATGAAAAGGATAGGTAGCAAAAAGTAAAGAAGTAATGAATGAGCAGAGAGATATGGGAAAACCCTAGCTTTGTGTAATATGTGAATTTGTTTTTACATGTATGATTTGTTGAAGGCATATTAAGGTATGAAAGTTGGTTCTATGTATGATTTCAGTGTATTTGTGCAAGCTATATGTTAATTAAAGGTGTATGATAGTTGTAGTAATTCATACTATATATGCATCCTAGTATTGTGTATTTGTGATATGGTGATACGGTTTGGATGATGTCAGAACACATGGAGAGATACCCTGAACAAGGTAGTCATACTTATCCACTCATATTAATAGAAAGGGATGATAATCAGATTGTCTGGACAAATAACCCTAATGAGGTGTAGCTTGTTATACCTAGCTCTAATATAACTGAGTGATGGTAATTGAGTATGATTAATGCTTGAATGACTGATACAATTGTGGATTACTTTATTACTGTGGTTGAAACCCTAAAATGATATAATACGATGGTTACACTTTGAATTGTGTGTGGGCCCATAACCCACAGGTCCCAGGATCGAAACAGGATAGTATGGAATGAGGTGGTAATGCTTCACCTCATGCATCCATGACCCAATGGGGATGCCAAGAGTAGTATTGTGCAATTGATTGTTGAATCTAGTCTCTTAATTCAAGACTGTTTTGCTATTTGAATAACACTTTATTAAATTTTAAAATAGCATGGTGAACTCGCTTTTGTCACTTAAAGGTGATACAGAACAATAGAACTTTCTGAGCCGCATAAGTTGAGATAGTTGTATCAGAGTATCAGAGTTGCGCAGTGAAAGAGTGGTGGTTTATCTTTGCATTCTATGTTTGACTGTGGCATAAAGAGTTTGCTTGATATCATTGAGAACTATTTGAAATATGTTGTGATTTAGTAAAGAATTAAAAGATCTAATGTTGAAAACTACATTCAGGTATGAAATACAAGAATATAATGGCATGGAAGGTTTTAGAAGCTTAGAATAACCTTGAATGTATCTTTCTTGTAGGTTTATGTTTCGAGGACGAAACATTCTAAGGGGGGGAGAGTTGTTACGACCCCATCTGAGCTTAATTGGTAAACTAGGGTTTACCTAGACAATTGCAAAGATTAATTAGAATAATCATTCTTGAAATCTAATTAATGATGATAACACAATTAGGATGTTTTAACTATGATAAGAAGTCTAAATGTTCTTTTGTCTTGAGAATTAGGGTTTGAGAAGCATAAACCCTAATCGGCCCAAAATAGGGTTTTGATGATACATGAACACAAAATTTGATAAGTATAGTGTCTCAGTAAATGATTTTTAGTATTTTATGTGTAATTCTTATTTACTTCAAATTTGGATATGATTTGTATATATAAAATTTGAACACCATTGGAAAATATCAGAATTTTTGAAGAATGTTCTGACCTGTTTATCGGTCGAGTTTCAAACTCGACCGATCATATTTCCAGATTTATATAGCAGTGTGGTAATTGAATTTTATCGTTTTATTGGTATATCCAAAAGATCTCAAATTTTAACTGTGCTTGAAAAACAAAGTTTTAGACACTCTGTTAAATTGGCATAATTTTTGGATGCCTTTTGATCCTACAGTGAGGGTGTCGGTCGAGTTCTGTGCAGGACAAACTCGACCGAATCAGCTGCAGACTGCAATATAGCAGTTCATTGTTCTATTTTTTAATTATTTATTTGTACTCCAAATGATCTCAAATTTTAACTGAAGCTTTATAAATCAATTATAAACAACTTGCTAAATTTCCATAATTGTTGGAGAAGGTTTGATCTCTGAAATAAACGAATTACAGTAACTTTGTATAACTGAATATTCAGCCAATATAATTAAAGTTGAGTGTTGGGTCAATATGCAATTGACCCAAGCAGCTCAAATTGACTTATATGATCGACCACACACACACACAGCTCTCATTCTTTGTCATCCATCCCAGAGAAACGAAAATATAGAGAGAGAGGGAGAGTTAGGGCTTGAGTGGAGAAAGAGGAGGAATTGCTGACCTAGGGTTTTGCGGTCCGAGGAATGGTGAAATCAAGTAAGTTTGGATCCTTTACGTAGACTTTTATGGTGAATCTCCTCTCTCATGTCAAGATTCCGTCCATGCTCTGATTTGATCCAAGATGATGTCGAAATTCCCTCTTTTCTCACCCTTTCTTCATAATCCCTCATTTTCAAGGTTTCCTAGTTGAATGGAAGAAGAATTGGGAGATTTGCTAGGGATTTGATATGAGTTCGAGATCCCCTGAGTTGAGCTGCAGTTTTGAGGTGTTTTCACACCTTGGGGTGAGTGGGTTCTTCCTTTAAACAGTATAATGCACGAAATTTGATTATAGCATCCAAATCCCTAATTGCTTGGTATGTGATTCTAAACCCTAAAATGTTCGTTTCATTTAAGTTGTTGCAATTTGATATGATATGGATTCCTTCTCTGTTTGAATGACTCCTTGATGGTAGATTCACATCAGAAACGTATACAACACATCCTAGAAAGAATGCTTTTCAGATTTATATCATATGATGTAATTAGGGTTTAACCTAATTGAGATATCTCTAGAGTTTCAACCTTAATGAAAAGGACTAGTAATTTTATAAGTGGTTAGGATGTACCTCATGAATTACCTTATTTGAATTTTATCCTTGGTGCATGATATCTCAGTGAATAGCATGGAAACCTAAATTTAGTTCAATTTCCATGGTTTCATACATATATCGATTGTATATGATTTGTTGAAAACAATCTTTATTCAGTGAATGCTTATATCTTATGAAATCCTTATGAGAGCCATGTGACAAGTGAATGAGGTAAATGAAAAGGTGAATGAGGCGAATGAAACCCTAAGAGTAGGGTGTTGGCACGTGATGAATGAATAAGGCAAATGAAACCCTAAGGATAGGGTGTTCAATGAATCATGTTATGGTGACATGAAAGGTCTCGATATGAGATGTGGTGATACTTAACTGTTGAATTGTATGTTTCTAGTGCATTTAACTTTATATGCTTGTTCTCTCTGAGTTGATATCTACATACTGCAGGACTTCTTATATTTCAATACATATCTCGTAAATTGCAGGTGATGAGATATGACATGCCCTAGAAAGGGATGTTACTGAGACATGGTATATGTTGAATACATGAGCTATGATATTTATATGTTAATCAGTTAATAGACTTAGGTGCCCTAACACCGTAGAACCCCTTTGAGAGGTCTGCACCAGGGGGGTGAAACTCGTGTTGCAACAATAACTGTGCTTGTGTCACGGTGGCACGAGGATAGAGAGAGACAGTGTTGCAACAAGAACCGTGCTTGTGTCACGGTGGCACTGTGGAAAATAGGGGTTATTCAACATTAATCCGTGCTTGTGTCATGGTGGTAACCCGGTAAGACTCTCCGCCTGTGTGCTCAGGTTAGAGGAGGAGTCTAGAGTTCACTCTTTTGAGAATGTAGTGAGGCCTTGTGAGCCTGAGGCCTTGTGAGCCTGAGAGTCCTGCAGCAGACCAGGGCTGGCAGTCAGACTTAGCATTTCCCGAGTGTGTCGCTAAGTCTTGTACGGTGGGATCGTAGCTCGCTACGGATCTTTATATGCAGAGTATACTGCATATGATTAGGGCATAAGCTAAAATATGATCATACAGGTTCACAGAGTTCCTTATAAATGAAAGAGTTAAGGAAGACTAGAGAATAGTATTCTAGTAGTTATTCTTTGGATGCAATATTTACATTCCTTGTTATTTCAATTATATTATTTTAGAACTGCTCAGTGTAGTATTTATTGCTGTTAAATTTTATATCGTTTACTCAAAGTTATATCTGTAATCACATTAGTGCCTTAGACTGTTTCCTTGAAGTACTCATTCACTGAGCGAGTAGGCTCACCCCTCTACTCAAACATTTTAGGGTTAACCGCGTGGACTTGAAGATGGTCAGAGCATCAGTGTAGATCTGCTACCAGAGTTAAGTACAATATTAGTTGAGTCAGTCGGTCCTTGTCACTCTAGGTCCTCAGTAAGAGATAAGAGAGAGAGAGTTGTAATTACGATGTGTAATATTGTTCCTCTTTTGATATGTATGCTAATTAGCAAGTTTTATGTGCATAAGGTGTGAGAGACATCATGAATGTTTATACATGTACCTTTACTATTGAAGTCTGATTAGTAAAAGAAATGTTCAGATTCCTTTGTTAAGATGTTATGTGGTTCAATGCGGGGAAACAAGAGTTTTAAAGAAAAGAAAAAAGTTAAGGGTGTTCTTTATGTTACATATAAGTCCTATCTTATGCCCTAATCTCATGATTTGAGGAAATTGTGAGATCGGGGTGTAAAAATTTTGGTCTTTGCTATCATTTTATGTCCAATCTTCCTTATTACATCGTTTTGAGCATTAATTGTCAAAATATTATTATTTGTGTGAATTTATTTGGTTCCATGTTTAAATTTCAGGTCAAATGAGTATTTGTTTCCGTCGATACCATCAACTTGGTCATAGGTTGTCAGCCGAAAGGAGCAGCAAGCGTCGATACTATCGACAGGGATGTCGATGGTATCGAGATACCATCAGCTTGCTGGCGAATAAGTAGTCGATAGTATCGACACCAAGTCGATACCATCGATGCATGGAGGCTACAACGATGAAAAATGACAAAACCGATGCCTACAGGAAGTCAATACCATCGACCCAAGTCGATGGTATCGAGACTGCATCAGGCACTCAGACGAAAAGAAAGAAGGGATGCCGCTACTGTAGCGGGTCGATACCATCGACTCACGTCGATGGTATCGACACCGTAGGATATGAGTTGGCTTTCTAATGATCTCAATCAAACGGATACGGTTAATTAGCGACCTAATGACCGAGATATACCTAATGACGGCCGCCCAGACGAGAGGATTTTTATTAGCCATTGCACGAGTACCGAGGAGCGGTAGAGAGGAGAATGGAGGCTAGAAGCTCATACCAGTTGATTCGGATGCCGCAGAAGACGGATTTCACCACCGAAAGGCGGGAGAGCACGTGTTCTACGCAAAGGATCAACCGGTTCTTCTCCGTTCAGGGGTTTTCCCTTTCATTCCACGTTTTTACATGTTTTCCCCTATTTCTATCATGTACTTGTGTGAGATGAACATGTGGGGCTAATCCCCTTCATCTTTAGGACCGGGAGTAGCCCGGAAATTCATTGTATGACAATTTTATAATAGTGAATCATATTTTATCCCTCAAATCCGTGGTATAATTTTGTGTTCTCAATATATTGTTATGCTTGATCACCATAATAATAACCTAATGCCTTTAATCACTTTGAAAGAAGGATTAACGGCTGAAAAGAGACGAAATTTACATTAATTGATAAATCCCTTCACCAAGGCGGTGTAAAATTAGTGGTGGAAACTGAGAGATCCACCGACCTAAACCTAGGTAGTGAATTGCACCACGACAGTGGGCAATTCTATTTTCAGGCCACTACCCGGATCGAGAGATAAAGTTGAGTAGCTATATAGAATTTAATACAATGAAAACCCGCGGTGAAACTGCGATCCAAAAGATACCCTTTTGAATTTGTTAAATTAACATTTAATCGATCGTTTGTTTCGTTTTTGTTTTTATTTTCTTTTAATTTTAACAACAACCCTCAATTTGTTATTCGGCTTAGCTGATCGCAAATATTTAGTAGGAGTCTCCAACAATTCCGAGTATCCCTGTGTTCGACTCGGGCCTCACAAAGGCTTGTACTACTCGACGCGTTCACTTGCGTTTTAGTGCACAGTAAAATTGCGTCACACCGCATAACGAACTCAGCAACATCCTTCTTCAAACCAGGCCACCAATACATATCTTTTAAATTATGATACATCTTGGTGCTCCCTGGATGCATAACATACATTGAAGAATGAGCTTCCTCCAGGACTAACTTTCTTAAGCTGTCAACATCAGGTGCTACCATCCTATCATGGTAACAGAATACATGATCATCATAATCATGGAAGCCATCCCACTTCTCACTACCATATTCTGACCTGATCTGCTAAATCATAGAATCAGTATGTTGTGCTTCTTTAATCTGATGTCTCAGAGTTGGTTTTATATGCATTTCGGCTAACAATCCAGCTAACAATGACACTTTAAGTTGTACATTGTCTTGCCTCAAGGAGATAAACATATCTCTCTTAGAGCATACTAAAGAGTTTAGCTATGTTTTATCTAGGGCTGGTGTTGTTGATTTTCTACTTAGTGCATCAGCAACCACATTGGCCTTCCCTGGATGATAATCAATTGTACAATCATAATCTTTGATTAACTCCATCCAGCGGCGTTGCCTCATATTTAGCTCATGCTGAGAAAAGATGTACTTTAGGTTTTTATGGTCTGTGAAAATCTGGAATGTTTCTCCATAGAGATAATGTCTCTAGATCTTCAAGGCATGAACCACAACAACTATCCCTAGATCGTGTGTCGGATAATTCTCTTCGTGTTTCTTAAGTTGTCGAGAGGTAAAAGAAATCACTTGCTTATCCTGCATCAACACACATCCTAAGCCATTCTTAGATGCATCACAGAAGACTATATACCCCTTTCCTTGCTCATGTAGCACCAGCACAGGTGCACATGTTAACCTTTCCTTCAGCAACTGGAAAGATTGTTGACACTTGTCATTCCAGACAAAAGGAATATCTTTCCTTATCAACTTGGTCAGGGGTAAGCCTATTGAACTGAAGTTCTTAATGAACCTTCTGTAATAGCCATCTAGTCCTAGGAAACTTTTTATCTCCATCGGTGTCTTCGGTTGTTCCCATTGCAGGACAGATTCTACCTTCTTAGGATCAACACGAATATCTGAGGTAGATATCACGTGTCCAAGAAAGGAAACCTCTGGTAACCAAAACTCACATTTGCTAAACTTAGCATATAACTTATGCTCCCTTAGCAAGGTCAAAGCCTGACGGAGGTTCTACTCATGTTGTTGAGCATCTCTACTATATATCATGATGTCATCTATAAAGACGACAACATACTGATCCAGAAAAGGTCGAAAGATTCTATTCATGAGTTCCATAAATGCAGTTGGTGCATTAGTTAGTTCAAATGACATAACTGTGAACTCATAGTGACCATACCTTGTCCTAAAGGCAGACTTAGGTATGTCACCCTCCTTGATAGGTAACTGATGGTATCCCGACTTGAAATTTATCTTAGAAAAGATAGTCGCACCACATAGCTGGTCAAACAAGTCATGAATCCTTGGTAAAGGATACTTGTTCTTTATGGTGACTTTGTTTAACTGTCTGTAGTCAATGCATAACTGCATCGACCCATCCTTTTTCTTAACAAAAAGGACTGGAGCACCCCAGGGTGAAGTGCTCGGTCGGATAAAACCCTTCTCAAGCAACTCTTGTAGTTGTTTCTTGAGCTCTTCCATTTCAGCAGGCGCCATCCTATGCGGTGTCTGTGCTATTAGTTGCGTGCCCGAAATTAGATTAATCTCAAAATCTATCTCTCGAGGCGGAGGAACACCCAGAAGTTCTTCAAGAAATACATCTTCAAATTCCTTGACTACAGGAACTTCAGAAGGATGAGGGCTTTCCATTGTGGTATCTACCACATGAGCTAAGAATGTGAGGCATCCTTGTCTCATTAGCCTCTCAGCTACCATAGCTGACACAAGACATGTGGGAAGAATCTTTCTATCTCCCTGAAAGATCCATGTGTCACCACCATATGTGAACACAGCTTGCTTGGAACTACAATCCAAGACAACCTTATACTTTTCTAAGGTGTCCATTCCAAGGATTATATCAAAACACTGCATCTCAAGTGGTATAAGATCCACTTGAATGTGGTGATAAAAAAAGACAAGATTGTAGGGAGAACACACTTCCCACAATACTACAGATCCCATCAAAGGTGTCTCTAATAGCAAGCTATCTATTCTCTAACTAACAATCATATTGCAGTCATCAATCACTTCTCGAGTGATAAAAGCGTGTAGCACCCAGATCTATTAACACAGATACAAAGCAGGATAAATACATATCATAATAAAATAGTTTCATCTGACATGTTACAACTCGTGGATTAACCACTGCCTCGGGTTGATTCATAGCATAGAATCTCGTCGTTGCCTACTGTTGGCCCTGTGCTCTATTATTGGATGCAGAAGATCCTGCCTGGGATGCTTGTCCATGTCCTCGGGTACCACTAGAAAACTGCTTTCTCTAAGAACCTTGCTGACTTTGTCTCGGGGGTTGATTCACCACAGCATTCCCCGTTGGGCAATCCCTTGCCAGATGACCTACTAGTCCACATCGATGACAAGTTCTATTCTCTTGGTGTGGTCTAGGGGGGTCCAGTTACTGATGTTGATGCCACACTAGGGGCTCTACTTGGAGGAAAATTATGTCCTCTACCCCTACTTCATTCCCACTGCGTATGGGTATTGAACCTATGTGGTGCTGCCAGTGCAGAAAACCTAGGCTTCTTGAAGCCTTCGGACCTTTGTCCATGAAACTGAGGATACACTTTCTTACTACTGGTCTGTC
The DNA here is from genome assembly GCA_963693085.1 of Alisma plantago-aquatica. Taxonomy (NCBI): domain Eukaryota; kingdom Viridiplantae; phylum Streptophyta; class Magnoliopsida; order Alismatales; family Alismataceae; genus Alisma; species Alisma plantago-aquatica. The sequence continues at coordinate 635,125,177 of OY856413.1, read as the reverse complement.
GCTTTTCGATCACATACCTTTCTATCCACCTTACGAACTCCACGAAGGTAGCAAACCTCTCCTGGTTCTCTAAAGCAGACACCAGAGTGGTTAATTCAGCGTTCAGGCTTTTCTCGAACCGCCGAATTCTCTCCTCATCATTAGATGCCATGTGCGGACAGAACCACAACAACTCCATAAACCTAACCTCATACTCGCTAATGTTCATTGGTCCTTGCTTAATTCTATCAAACTGAGAGATCTTCTCATCTAGATACATCTTGGGAAAGTATCTAGCGACAAATTCACGCCTTAATTCATCCTATCCAATCACAACTCTAGGTCTTTTTCCCTCCTCAATGGTCCACCAGTGGCCAGCACTCCCTTTGAGGAGATATACAGCATGCCTGACCCTCTCATCATCAGGTATCATGAGGATTCTGAAGGCTTTCTCCAATTCAGTCAACCATAGGTCAGCATCTGCTGGATCGGCTGTACCAGCATACTCTAAGGCTTCTACCCTCTTCAGCCTTTCAAAAGTCTTGTCGGCACCATTTCTTTCATCATGGGATGGTGCCCTAGGTGTAGGTATTGGCATTCTATACGTCATGTGGGTCATAGCTGCCATGACCTGCCTGAACATAGCCTGGAAGGCTGGGTTCCCCATATCAGCTGGGTTGAATTGGGGCTATTCAGGTACAGGTTCCTCCCTGTCCTGGTCTCTTACACCTCTTCCCGGTGCAGCAACACTGCTCTCCGCAGCGTGTTCATCATGTGATCCAGACATATTCAAGTTCTTCTTCTCCTATATGAGCAGAAGACACTATCAAATAAACTAGAAAACACTAGAACAAACTCAACTATCTTAATCCTATGTCTTTGTAGACTCAACGAACCTAGAGCTCTGATACCACTAAACTTGTGGCGACAAAACATTATTAACTAAATTAATCAATGCGGAAGTGATCGTTAGCAGTGGAATTACTGAAAATCACTAAAAATTAAAACCATTTATCAAGAGATCCATTCATATGAAAACTCTTTATTTAGAACCAAAGTAAAACATTACATCCTCATTCATATATATACATATTGTAACATCCCTGATCTAGGTTATGTGTTAACCCTAGATGTTTTGCCTAATAAGGATGAGTAAATTCTTAATCTTATCTTGGGAAAAGTAATTAGGGATCATGAGAAGCCTATGTTTCAATTTTGGTCTTGTTTGAACAATGTTGAAGCAATGTTTGCTTATTTTGGACTAAAGTGCAAATTACCCAAGTTGAGGGGTTTACTTGCAAATTGCACATGATAAAATGTTCCTCTGATGTTGAGACATCATAAGAATGAATATTATGTAGTGGTATGATTTTCACAAGCTTGGGCACCAAGATTAAGCTTGTAAAGCAATCCTTGTGTATTAAAACCTATTTTGGTGTAAAGTGCAATTTACCCAAAATCTAGGGTTCAATATGAAAATTACCACTTCAACAAGGTCCCTAATGTTTCTTGGCATCCTGTATAGCAAATAAAATGAGAGGGGCGCCTCATTTGAATTAAGTTAGAGGAGAGAGAATCTTGATATTAAAATAATCAAGATTTAATCCTAAGTGAAACCCTAATTCAATTTAGGGCAAAAATGTATGTATTCATTAGAGGATCTTCAACCAAAATTAAAATGGTTGGATTCAGATGTTTGTGGATGATCTTAAAACCTGGAAAAGGCACGAGCATATCCTAAGGAGGTGAAATTCCACTCACCATTATTATAAGAAAAAGAATTCCCACTCAAATATGGATATTCTTATTATAAGGGTTAAGGTGCTTAATTTCTTTTCCCTTAATTCATGGATAATGGAAGGGATCTTGGTGGGGATAGAGATGCACTTGCATGCAAGAAACCAAGGGAGAAGTGGTGGCAACAATTTTGGAATAAATAGACTTTTATAAAAGATTTTCTCTCTCATCAATTTTCTTATAAAAGTACCCTTTCCAAGCCAAAACAAAGGCTTTTTTGGATTTTTTCTTTCCCCTTGCTTGGAAAACGACCAAGGAGATGTGGATGAGAAGAAGGACGACCCCCAACCTGTTGGTAAGGTTCTTGACCTCCTTTCACCTTGAATCCATGGTGAAAATCGAAAATAAATGCATGAATTCTTCATATCTCGATCCCATCTTCAATTCTAACCAATTCTTTTCACTCAAAGCTTGAGGACGACCCTTGGAATAGTGAAAGGAGTTGCATCCACCATTTTTTCCGTGAGCTTGGAGATTTGGAGCTCAATTGGATGTCTAGGGTTAAGTATGGATAAGTGTTTGAAGATCCAAAGATATGGTATCAACCCTAATCGACTAAGTGTTGATTTTGCTATAGAATAAGTTGATGGTTTGGGTTGATTGACCCAAATGGTTTCAAAACTGTTTGGGAATCACCCAAACAGTCTCAAGACCGTTTGACGGTCACCCAAGACCATTTGGAGGTCTAGGGTTGAGCATGGTTTGTTATTTGACGATCCAAAGATACCAAATTGAATTGCAACTAAGTGTTGATTTGATAATCAGTCCAATGGTCCAAAACCCTAATTGGATGTCATGGTTTTTTATTATGGAATGGGAAAATGGTCTCAAGACCATTTGTAGATCAACTAAATGGTCTCAAGATCGTTTTGTGGTCATCCAAGACCGTTTGAGGTCAGGTCATATCATGTGATGATGATAGTTCATTGATTTCAATCGATTTGATTCCAAAATGTCAACCATTGATGGATCCTCGATTTCAAACCCTAAGTGATGGTTTCTTGAATATCAAACCTAGTTCTATTTGGTTCAAAACCCTAAATTTAAGGTCTAACTGAATGGTGATTCAGTGGTCCAATTGATGAATACTCTAGTGGTTCAATTTATAATTGGTCCATGGATTCAAACATTGAGTCGATTGAGTATTGGAGTGCCTTTTTGGTCCATGCAGTTTTGAGAGGGTTTGGACCAAACGGTCTCAAGACCATTTGGGACCAAACGATCTCAAACCGTTTGGAGACCCAAAGTGAAAACGATTTCAATACCTACCTTGTCCAATTGGTTTCAAGTACAACTTGTTCAAATGGTTTTCAACCAATTGATGTATGAGAACTAAGATCATTGAGGGTCTAAGTAATCAACTATGTGAAGATCAACATGCTTAATCCATTTTGACATCTCATGTAATTGAAGGTCCAATATGGTGAACCTATTTAGATACTTAATGCAATTGATGATTTCAATGGTTAACCCAATTGATCACTTTGTGGAATTGAAAGTTTAATTGGTCAATCCTTTTGAATTCCTTATATAATTGATGGTTTAATTGATTAGACCATTTGGACATCTAATATGATCAAAGGTCAATTAGCTATGTGATTATTAAAGATGTAGACCTATGATGATTGTGAAGGATAACCCTAGCTATGTGTACTCAAGTGAAGAGTTGACCTTGATTAATCTTGGTGTAATTAACATCCTAAAGAGGATGAGAGAGGGAATGAGAGAGATGAATGCTTATATAATTAATCCCTAATTCTCTCATTATGAGTAAACTATGTGATAAGGGTTGATCCATAATAATGAGATCATGAAACCCTAATTAATGAACCCCAACCCTAATTAGAGCAATGCTATGTGTGAAACCCTAATTAGAGTAAAGCTATGTGTGAAACCCTAATTTAGGTCAAAACTGAGTATTATTGTAAATCCATGGTGATGATGTAACCCTAACTTAGTGTAGCAATGAAGGAAACTCTAATTTGGGTATGAGGAAAGAGAAACCCCACTTGGATGTGAATGGTAAACCCCAATCCCTAAAATGGGATAAAGATATATGAAACCCTATCATAGGATAGTGCCACTAATCCTATGTGAAGACCTAGCACTGGGTGATGTGTTGTGAAATCCTAATTTCACATAATACTAGGTGAAACCCTGATATAGAAGGATGATTATATAAAATTCTATTGAAGAGTAATACTATGTGAAATCCACAAATATATGGAATATGCTATGTGAATCCTCAAATTATAAGTATGGAGAATGCTATTCCTAATAGTGTAATAGTAATTAATGTTATGACAAATGTAACACCTAGAGAGGTTGATAATGGACATCCTTATACTAATAGTCCCTGACCTAAAGGGTGAGTCTATATCATTGGCAATGGTTGCATAGTCTAAGTGAGTGACTAATGACCACTACCTTACATGATAAATGTGATGAACTGGTGCATAAAGTATTAGGATGGGGAGTACCCTAATACAAGCTAAGTGTATAAACCCAAGTAAGATAATGGTGTTGAGGGAAGTGATACATCAAGATATGATAAATATCACATCCAACACCCCAATACTGGTATACCTTGATGTGTTATAAGTCCAGTATAATTGGATGAATGACACATGAGATGTGTCATGTCAATGGTTACATTGAGATGTAATGCACTCTATTGAATGTAGGCTAACATGCCTTATGAAAAGGTTAACCCAAACCTACCAACTATGATGTAATCATACTCTGGCAAAGATGAGAGAGAAACTCATGTTGTGTGTTGATAACTCATTTATTAATGAATGATTACAAAGTATTTCTATGTGAAACTTTAATACAAGTCAATGCTATGTAATCCCTAATACAAGGTAATTCTATGTGAAATTCTATGACAAGTTAATCCTATGTGAAGCTCAAATACAGACTGATGGGTTATGAATGTAATAAGATAACCCTCAAATTTCATGATATTGATATGTAATTATATCATGATTTATAATCATGCAGATATGTTGAGAAGATGAGCATAGCCAGGTATGGGCTATGATGCTTTGTTATTAAGAATGTTTTATAGGCTTTATAAGCCTTCATATGCTTTGTGTAGTAAGAATCATAGAACTTTGTGTACTATGTGCAATACATTATGTAGCAAGATTCAGGATGTCCTTAAGGTATTAAGTTACCTAATAAGTGATAATAAGTATCCATGGTGAAATCTGGGTTCAAATACTCAGATACTATAAACATGATGATGAACCTATTAAGAAATGGAATTTTTCTTGGTGAGTTGAGGGACTAAGATCCCAACACTTTATAAAAAGAGTATGGCTACATGCCATGACTCCACAATGGCAATGACAGGCATTAGATATATGAACTAAGCCTGAAGAGAGTTAATGTTGTGGTAATGATTCTATAGTGAATAAATATTATGCATGTTCTTCATATTCCTTAAAGAATAAGTGACATTTTGATTCTATCAAGTTATAGCTGAAATGCTTCTGATAAGAATAATGTTCTAATTTGTTAGACATTAAAATATCTACTGTCAAATAAATATGATTCCTCTATTCATATCTATCTTCTTAAGCTGCAATAATAATGTTTCTGGCAGAGAGTTATATCTCTCGCTGGGGCAATTTATAATTGTCTCACCCCTGTGGGAATCACATTTTTAGGTGGATGCAGACGAGGAGGCAGGAATCCTTCAGTAGGTGAAGGACAGCAGCAGCAGCAACAGGGACGGCAGTGAAGTATCAGGTGGAGACATTGATTGTTATGCCTTGTATAGATGTAGATAGAGTCCATGTATCGTCTCTGTACTCTCAGGTCCTCGGAGTAGTAGTTAGTGCTTTCGAGATTTTGGCTCAGTGCCTCGAGGTTTTATACTGCCTGCGTTTAGCTTGACAGGATAGTTAATGCTTGTAACTCACAGAAAGAGATGATACATTTATGTACTTTTGAAAAATAGAATGAATGTGTTACTTTTGTTCTATGTGAGAAATTTTTTACTTGATGGATATTTTGATAAAAAATGTTTTAATTTCTAGTGATTTTTTGTAATCTGCTACTTAGTGAACGCTTCCGCATTAGTTAATTATGTTTTCATGATATGTATGCAACAAGTAAGTGGTATCAGAGCTCTAGGTTTCCTGAGTCTACAGAGACATAGGACTAAGTTTGTAGCGTCTGTTCTAAGTGTCTTCTAGTTTATCTGATAGTATCTTCTAATCACATAGGAGGAGAAAAACTTGAAGATGTCTAGACCACATGAAGAACATGCTGCGGAAGGCAGCACTGCTGCACCAGGAGGAGGTGCAGGAGACCATAATAGAGAGGAGCCCATACCTGAACATCCCCAGTTCAATCAAGCTGACATGGGGAACCCAGCCCTGCAAGCCATGTTTGGGCACTTTATAGCTTCCATGACTCACATGACTGATAGGATGCAAATAACTGCACCTAGGACATCAGCTCACCATGAGGGATATGGAGCCGGTAAGACTTTTGAGAGACTTCGTCGGGTTGGGGCCATAGATTATGCTGGTACATCTGATCCAATAGATGATGATTTGTGGCTAACAAAACTAGAAAAGGCTTTCAAGATTCTTGATATCCCTGAAGCTGAAAAGGTAAGACATGTTGTGTATCTCCTAAAAGGGAGTGCTAGTCATTGGTGGATGATAGAGGAAGATAAGAGACCAGGTGAAGAAATTGGATGGGAGGTATTCCGATGAGAATTTGTCAGTAGATACTTCCCTAAGACATATCTAGATGAGAAGATTTCTCAATTTGAGAGGATCAAACAAGGACAGATGAACGTTAGCGAGTATGAAGCTAAGTTCATGGAGTTGTTGCGGTTTTGTCCGCAAATGGCAGTTAATGATGAGGAAAGAATTCGGTGTTTTGAGAAGGGATTGAACGCTGAACGGACCACTCCTGTGTCTGCTTTAGAGAACAGGGAGAGGTTTGTCACCTTTGTGGAATCAGTAAGGAGGATAGAGAGGTCTAAAATCGAGAAACGATAGACTAGTGGCAAGAAAGTGTACACTCAGACTCAAAAACAAAGGTCTGAAGTTTTAAGAAGCTGAGATTTTCTACATCGGCAGCATCATCGAGATTCCATACCCAGACACAATGGATGTCAATTAGAGATAGGGATCGTAGTAATGTTCCAAATAGAGCCTCCAACATAGCATCAACATCGGTATCTGGACCTCGCAGACCCTATTTTGCACCTAGGATCTATTATCAATGTAGACAACTGGGACATCTAGTAAAGGATTGTCCATATAGGAATCCAATGATGACTCAACCTCAGGGGCAGAGTCAGCAAGGATCACAAAGGAGGTAGTTTCCTAGTAACAATAGAGTACGTGGACAGACGTCCCAGACAGGTCAGATGAAATAAAGTCATTCTGATATTTCATTTTATAATTCTATGTGTTAAAGATATAAAAGTAGTTGTTTTTTAACTTCCTTTGACTAGTCCTATAAGGACACAAGGGAAATGAGAACTTATATCTTACTCAGTGTTCCTTAGAATGTTTTATAATCTCCTTTATCTGTGTGTTGAAAGATGAGATTTAGAAGTAATGCCTGAAGAAAAATTCAAGAATGGAAAATCTTGTGTGTATAATGATATGAAAAGTGAGGAATATGATAGTAAGTAAAGTACATACTACCTAATCTCAATACTTATATACCCTGGCCAGGTATATGATTATTGAAGATAAGGCAAGTATGAAACTCTTAGATTGTTATCTTTTTTATTACTTAGATCAAGTAGTCATTCTGAAACAATCTAGAGAGTATAATGAAACTAAAAGGAAAAGTTATGTGAACATTCCCAACTAAAAGAAGAGCTATGTGAACATTCTTAACTAAAAGGAAAAGCTATGTGACATTCCCAACTAAAAGAAGAGCTATGTGAACATTCTTAACTAAAAGGAAAAGCTATGTGAACATTCCCAATTAAAAGAAGAGCTATGTGAACATTCTCAACTAAAAGGAAAAGCTATGTGAACATTCCCAACTAAAAGAAGAGCTGTGTGAACATTCTTAACTAAAAGGAAAAGCTATTTGAACATTCCCAATTAAAAGAAGAGCTATGTGAACATTCTCAACTAAAAGGAAAAGCTATGTGAACATTCCCAACTAAAAGAAGAGCTATGTGAACATTCTTAACTAAAAGGAAAAGCTATGTGAACATTCCCAACCAAAAGAAGAGCTATGTGAACATTCTCAACCAAAATAAGAGCTATGTGAACATTCTCAATTAAAAGAAGAGCTATGTGAACATTCTCAACTAAAAGGAAAAGCTCTGTGAACATTCCCAATTACATAGAGTTTGCTGAGTGAACTTTCCTAAATGAATAAAGGATTGTTGAGTGAATTATCTCTGTTAGATATATATGTTTTTCTTTTGGTAAATATTCTTGATTAATGATTGAAGTATGTTCTTTTATGCTTCTTCCTTGTCAATAATATGCACATCATATGTTAGGGGTTCATGCTCTGTATAAGCATAAACATTGATAAGGTTGAATTAGTGAAAGGAACTTTGTGTGAATTACAGATCTATGGTATTTCCATAACATCAAGAAGTTAGGTGGAGACTTGAGGGCATGATTAATGAATAACATGTCCCTCATTTTTCCTGGGATTCCGGGGACGAAATCCTATTAGGGGGGCTAATTTGTAACATCCCTGGCATGGGTTATGTGTTAACCCTAGATGTTTTGCCTAATAAGGATGAGTAAATTCTTAATCCTATCTTGGGAAAAGTAATTAGGGCTCATGAGAAACCTATGTTTCAATTTTGGCCTTGTTTGAACAATGTTGAAGCAATGTTTGCTTATTTTGGACTAAAGTGCAAATTACCCAAGTTGAGGGGTTTACTTGCAAATTTCACATGATAAAATGTTCCTATGATGTTGATACGTCATAAGAATGAATATGATGTAGTGGTATGGTTTTCACAAGCTTGGGCACCAAGATTAAGCTTGTAAAGCAATCCTTGTGTATTAAAACCTGTTTTGGTGCAAAGTACAATTTACTCAAAATCTAGGGTTCAATATGCAAATTACCACTTCAACAAGGTCCCTAATGTTTCTTGGCATCTTTTAGAGAAAATAAAATGAGAGGGGCTCCTCATTTGAATTAAGTTGGAGGAGAGAGAATCTTGATATTAAAATAATCAAGATTTAATCCTAAGGGAAACCCTAATTCAATTTAGGGCAAAAATGTATGTATTAATTAGAGGACCTTCAACCAAAATTAAAATGGTTGGATTCATATATTTTTGGATGGGCTTAAAACCTTGCAAAGGCATGAGCATATCCTAAGGAGGTGAAATTCAACTCACCATTATTATAAGAAAAAGAATTCCCAGTCAAATATGGATATTCTTATTATAAGGGTTAAGGTGCTTAATTTCTTTTCCCTTAATTCATGGATAATGGAAGGGATCTCGGTGGGTATAGAGATGCAATTTCATGCAAGAAACCAAGGGGGAAGTGGTGGCAAAAATTTTGGAATAAATAGACTTTAATAAAAGATTTTCTCTCTCATCAGTTTTCTTATAAAAGTACCCTTTCCAAGCCAAAACAAAGGCTTTTTCGGATTTCTTTCTTTCCCCTTTCTTGGAAAACGACCAAGGATCTGTGGAGGAGGAGCAGGACGACCCCAAACATGTTGGTAAGGTTCTTGACCTCCTTTCACCTTGAATCGATGGTGAAAATTGAAAATAAATGCATGAATTATTCATATCTCGATCCCCTCTTCAATTCTAACCAATTCTTTTCACTCAAAGCTTGAGGACGGCCCTTGGAATAGTGAAAGGAGTTGCATCCACCATTTTTTCCGTGATCTTGGAGATTTGGAGCTCAATTGGAGGTCTAGGTTTAAGTATGGCTAAGTGTTTGAAGATCCAAAGATATGGTATCAACCCTAATCGGCTAAGTGATGATTTTGCAATAGAATAAGTTGATGGTTTGGGTTGATTGACCCAAACGGTTTCAAAACCATTTAGGAATCACCCAAACGGTCTCAAGACCGTTTGAGGGTCACCCAAGACCGTTTGGAGGGCTAGGGTTGAGCATGGTTGGTTATTTGATGATCCAAAGATACCAAATTGAATTGCAAATAAGTGTTGAGTTGATAATCAATCCAATGGTCCAAAACCCTAATTGGATGTCATGGTTTTTTATGATGGAATGGGAAAACGGTCTCAAGACCGTTTGGAGATCAACCAAACAGTCTCAAGACCGTTTGGTGGTCACCCGAGACCATTTGAGGTCAGGTCATATCATGTGATGATGATAGTTCATTGATTTCAATCGATTTGATTCCACAATGTCAACCATTGATGTATCCTCAATTTCAAACCCTAAGTGATGGATTCTTGAATATCAAACCTAGTTCTATTGGGTTCAAAACCCTAAATTGAAGGACAAACTGAATGGTGATTCAGTGGTCCAAATGATGAATACTTTGGTGGTTCAATTTATAATTGGTCCATGGATTGAAACATTGAGTCGATTGAGTATTGGAGTGCCTTTTTCATCCATGCGGTTTTGAGAGGGTTTGGACCAAACGGTCTCAAGACCATTTGGGTCCCCAAGACCGTTGACCAAACGATCTCAAACCATTTGGAGACCCAAAGTGCAAACGATTTCAATACCTACCTTGTCCAATTGGTTTCAAGTACAACTTGTTCAAATGGTTTTCAACCAATTGATGTATGAGAACTAAGATCATTGAGGTTCTAAGTAATCAACTATGTGAAGATCAACATGGTTAATCCATTTGGACATCTCATGTAATTGAAGGTCCAATATGGTGAACCTATTTAGATACTTAATGCAATTGAAGATTTCAATGGTTAACCCAATTGATCACTTTGTGGAATTGAAAGTTTAATTGGTCAATCCTTTTGAATTCCTTATATAATTGATGGTTTAATTGATTAGACCATTTGGACATCTAATATGATCAAAGGTCAATTAGCTATGTGATTATTAAAGATGTAGACCTATGATGATTGTGAAGGATAACCCTAGCTATGTGTACTCAAGTGAAGAGTTGACCTAGATTAATCTTGGTGTAATTAACATCCTAAAGAGGATGAGAGAGGGAATGAGAGAGATTAATTCTTATATAATTAAGCCCTAATTCTCTCATTATGAGTAAACTATGTGATAAGGGTTGATCCATAATACTGAGATCATGAAACCCTAATCAATGAACCCCAACCCTAATTAGAGCAATGCTATGTGTGAAACCCTAATTAGAGTAAAGCTATGTGTGAAACCCTAATTTAGGGCAAAACTGAGTATTATTGTAAATCCAGGGTGACGATGTAACCCTAACTTAGTGTAGCAATGAAGGAAACTCTAATTTGGGTATGAGGAAAGAGAAACCCCACCTGAATGTGAATGGTAAACCCCAATCCCTAAAATGGGATTAAGATATATGAAACCCTAATATAGGTAGTGCCACTAATCCTATGTGAAGACCTAGCACTGGGTGATGTGTTGTGAAATCCTAATTTCACATAATACTAGGTGAAACCCTGATATAGAAGGATGATTATATAAAACTCTATTGAAGAGTAATACTATGTGAAATCCACAAATATATGGAATATGTTATGTGAATCCTCAAATTATAAGTATGGATAATGCTATTCCTAATAGTGGAATAGTAATTAATGTTATGACAAATGTAACACCTAGAGAGGTTGATAATGGACATCCTTATACTAATAGTCCCTGACCTAAAGGGTGAGTCTATATCATTGGCAATGGTTGCATATTCTAAGTGAGTGACTAATGACCACTACCTTACATGATAAATGTGATGAACTGGTGCATAAAGTATTAGGATGGGGAATACCCTAATACAAGCTAAGTGTATAAACCCAAGTAAGATAATGGTGTTGAGGGAAGTGATACATCAAGATATGATAAATATCACATCCAACACCCCAATACTAGTATACCTTGATGTGTTATAAGTCCAGTATAATTGGATGAATGACACATGAGATGTGTAATGTCAATGGTTACATTGAGATATAATGCACTCTGTTGAATGTAGGCTAACATGCCTTATGAAAAGGTTAATCCAAACATACCAACTATGATGTAATCATTCTCTGGCAAAGATGAGAGAGAAACTCATGTTGTGTGTTGATAATTCATTTATTGATGAATGATTACAAAGTATTGCTATGTAAAACTTTAATACAAGTCAATTCTATGTGATCCCTAATACAAGGTAATGCTATGTGAAATCCTATGACAAATTAATCCTATGTGAAGCTCAAATACAGACTGATGGGTTATGAATGTAATAAGATAACCCTCAAATTGCATGATATTGATATGTAATTATATCATGATTACTAATCATGCAGATATGTTGAGAAGATGAGCATATCCAGGTATGGGCTATGATGCTTTGTTATTAAGAATGTTTTATAGGCTTTATAAGCCTTCATATGCTTTGTGTAGTAAGAATCATAGAACTTTGTGTACTATGTGCAATACATTATGTAGCAAGATTCAGGATGACCTTAAGGTATTAAGTTACCTAATAAGTGATAATAAGTATCCATGTTGAGTTCTGGGTTCAAATACCCAGATACTATAAACGTGATGATGAACCTGTTAAGAAATGGAATTGGTCTTGGTGAGTTGAGGGACTAAGATCCCAACACTTTGTAAAAAGAGTATGGCTACATGCCATGACTCCACAATGGCAATGCCAGGCATTAGATATATGAACTAAGCCTGAACAGAGTTAATGTTGTGGTAATGATTCTATAGTGAATATGTCACACCCCGATCTCACATTACCCACAAATCACGAGATTAGGGCGCGACGGAGGGATTACACACAAGCCAATCCACTCAAAGCTTTTTAAAACATTTTAAAGACATTAAAAAGATAATCTGATTTATGATGTAAACTAAGTCTCTTATCTCATAATCCTAAGATTTCTAGGGTTTCTCTCTAGCCTATCCTTCCTCTGCATACCTGGCCAGGGCATCCAGAGAAGAACAGACAGAGTAGCTTGATACTGGTCAATCTAAGTATTCAGACACCTGGCCAGGGTATCTAAACACTCAGACCTTCCTGAGCTATAACACATCATTTATTATTCGCCTTACTTATAACTTTATCTTTTGACCTTAATGATTCTTAACGACTCAACTTAAGCTCATTACTTGATTCTCGTGACCACATCCTCTTCCTGCTATCTGTAATAGTATAACAGAACACTTCTTGTTAGAAAATTATAGACAGAAGAAAAACTCTTAAACCTTAATCCTATTGGTCTCTTATCCTCCCCTGACCTTGACTTAGAGTATTTATATACTCAACCTATGCTCTGATACCAAGATGTCACACCCCGATCTCGCATTACCCACAAATCACGAGATTAGGGCGCGACGGAGGGATTACACACAAGCCAATCCACTCAAAGCTTTTTAAAACATTTAAAAGACATTAAAAAGATAATCTGATTTATGCTGTAAACTAAGTCTAAACAAACTGCGGAAGCATTTTTATTAAACTGATTAGCAATATAAACAGAGTCTATAGCATATTACATTGTTCGACATAAAATAAAGCATAACAGTTAATTTACATCTTTATACACATTCTCTCTCACCCACACCTTGTCCCAAAGATCGATGGGAAAGGACTAAGAGACCTCTAACTACTAACTACATAAACCTTCTAAGACTAAGTGTTAGGATGAAAGGATCCTTCAGATTTCCTGCTGCTGATGATGACCTGAAAATGTTTTGAATAGAGGTATGAGCCTACTCGCTCAGTGAATAGCATTTCATTTAGCTATCACTAAACAACTCATCAGGTTTATAAAATTGAAATAAACATAAATACAGTACAAGCAGGGCAATTCTAATGACATAGCAGATTACAGATTATAATCGCATTTCTATGCAACAACATATAATTTAAACCAATAAACAGATATAATGAATTGGCACAAAAGTTCAGATATATTAATTTACTGTGATCTTATATGGTTACATATTTATATTATTATGCCATAAACATATGCAGTGTACTCTGCATATAAAGATCTGTAGCGAACTACGATCCCACTGTACAAGACTTAGCGACACACCTGGGAAATGCTAAGTCTGACTACCAGCCCTGGTCTGCTGTAGGACTCTCAGGCTCACAAGGCCTCACTACACTCTCAAAAGAGTGAACTCTAGACTCCTCCTCAAACCTGAGCACACAGGCAGAGAGTCTTACCGGGTTACCACCATGACACAAGCACGGATTAATGTTGAATAACCCCTATTTACTCCAGTGCCACTGTGACACACGCACCGATTATTGTTGAACACTGCCTCTCTCTATCCTTGTGCCTGTGACTCCGCACAGTTATTGTTGCAACACGAGTTTCACCCCCCTGGTGCAGACCTCTCAAAGGGGTTCTACGGTGTTAGGGCACCTAAGTCTATTAACTGATTAACATATAACCATATAAATAGGAATATCACATTTCATGCATATTGCACATTCTGAATATTCACTTGAAACACATGTATATCATTTGTCATCCTTAAACATGATTCAGTGTCATTTATCTAGTTTCAATGCTAAACATCTACTTTTAAATCAACAAATACATTGCAACTATAATACAGAAAATTTCATCATTTTCATTAAGAATATCAAGTATTTCAAGTTCCAATGAATCTAACATACTCTATTGTATGTACTACACTGTTTAAAAGTTATACTAACTGATACAGAAGTAATTAAGCATTGAACTTGAGTTAAATAATGATTTCTAAATGAACTACTACTCACACTTCTGGAACTCGGCCGACCAATCTGGGAACTCGGCCGATTGGCTGGAAACTCGGTCGATCCGCCTGCAACTCGGCCAATCCGAACCCTGCTCGATAACCTATAAAGAAAACTCGGCTGAATCACTCCCAATTCGGCCGATCAAAACACTAATCGATATACTTAATAAAGAAACTCGGCTGATCACTGTATAACTCGGCCGATTGATAACTGACCTAGCTGTAAATCTAACTGAGCTTCAATCAAATGCCAAATCGAACTAATGGCCAAGGATTTGTATCCTAACCTTATAGTCGAGCTCGAGAGCAGCTTTTACTGCTGCAAGGCATGTCCTAGGTGACCTAGATGGCTGCTGCTGCAGTAGCTGGCTGGCTGCAAGTCGGCCTCTTGGCCATGAAGCTCAGTTGCAGGCTACGGAGGGAGGAGATGGAAGGTGGACGGAGGCAAGGTGGCCGGGCTCGAGGTGATCGTTTCTGGAATGTTGGCTGCACCCAGGAGGGCTCCCAACCGCTGGCCCTAGCTCCTGCCATAGCTGCGGCTGCTGCTCTGTGCAACAGGTCGGACGCCCAGCTAGCTGAGGTGCTGCGCGTGCACCTAGGGCGAGGAAGAAGAGAAGAAGAGGAGTGGGCGGAGGTCAGCTGCTGGTCGGAGTTGAGGGAGCCCCAAAATCACCCGCCTCAAATCGCCCTCTGCTGCTGCTCTATCGGGCTGGTTAGGCACCGCTTACGGTGTCCTGTTCTATTGAGTATCGGCTGAGAAGGAAGAAGATAAGGGAAATAAAGCAACCGACCCACTAAAAAGAATAATTGGAAAAATTGCAACTTAAACCCTAGATACTGAAATGGTCACAGCTTGCGCCTCGTAGGTCCGATTTGGACGATTCTTCTTGCAACATTTCAAGCATGGGATTCTCTATAACCTCAAAGCACAAAACATGCTAAATGGATTGTTTCACTAGATCAAAGCTCTAACTACAACTTGTGTACTTACTTCAACTTAATGAACTAAATAATCAACATTGATATCATTAATTGCCTCAGGTGATTCAAACTCAACTATTGATTCGCATATTAACTTATTTTGATTAACCATGATATTTAATTTGATACTCAACACTAATTGAGGTGTTTCACGTAATTCGAGGTATGTATTGACTAACCTTGATATGGGTCGTAACAATCTCCCTCCCTTATAAGAATTTCGTCCCGAAATTCCTAGAAGAGAAAAGGAAATTTGTTACGCACATCAAACCCAAAACTTCTCATGTGGCTCCCTCTAGGTTATAGTTTTTCCACAAAACCTTCTCTAAGGGTTTCTCATGATTTTTGAGTTTCTTGATCCTCTGATCAACTATCTGCATTGGTCCCTCAACCTAGAACACATCTGATCTGATTCCAGATCAAACCACAAAACATTGTCTTTGTAGAACTGTTATAACAGTATCTCAATTTATGGTAATTACTGAGAAATTATCATACTATACATGCAGACAAACTAAAATTCATAAATAAACAGAATGCATGTCAATTTGGTACTAAAATAAAATCATGCAATTTAACTGTTAAACATCACTACATCTCATACTGAAAATTGATATCAAAATACTTGATTCATTGAACACCCTATCCTTAGGGTTTCTTTTGCCTTATTCATTCATCACATGCCAACACCCTACTCTTAGGGTTATCTCATTCACTAGTCACATGGCAACACCCTACTCTTAGGGTTTCCGTTATCTCATCTGTTTGATTGCATTTCAAATCACAATACGGTATCATTCTAGAACTGGCAGAGCAGTATATTCAAAATCATTTTAATTACTGAGTAATCTTTATATCATGCATGCAGGCAGATTAAAAATTCATAAATATTCCAAACTCAAATCAATTTTGGCACATACATACTGAATTCATGTAATTGAACATCTTATTACATCAATAAGAGTAATTTACTTCACCTATAAGAAACCATCTGTAATATTTTTCAATTATCTGAAATTTCTCGAAGAACATGCATATTAACCCAAATCCTGGTTTATGCAACACGTAACTCAATTAAGAGTTATTTACGTATCATACACAAATATTTAATAGTACTTGAGAATTTCTAATAATATCTCAGAGAAATGTGCCAATTCATGTAAATGTTAGGTCATACACATTAACATAACAGGAAGCATGCAACTAGATTTATTTGCATATTTTAATGCTATCTTACTATCTTGAAATCATGCACCTAATGGTTTACCAAATTTGTATTGCCTGGGTTTATATTCAAACTGAACCATTATCAATTGTGTATTTCTAACTCAACATTCACACTAAGCAAACTCTATAAGACTTAAATGTTCTTCCCAACTTCCACTGAGATGCATAACACATGCTCTCAGCATGCCCTCAAGAGTCTGAATGGTTCTCTCAGACTAACCATCCGTCTGCGGATGAAAAGGTTATACTGAATCTTAACTTTGTGCCCGAAGTACGATGCAACTGTTTCTACAATCCTAGATGTGAACTTAGGTTCTCAAAATGACATGATTGAAACTGGATTACCAAGAAACCTAATTATTTCATCCATGTATATCTTAGTCAAGTTTTGAAACATCAAAGGTTGACTTAATATGAAGAAAGTAAGCAGACTAAATTAGTCTATCCACAATCATTCATATCAAATCATAACCTCTAGGTGTCTTGGGCAACCCTATCACAAAATCCATTGTGATATGTTCCCATTCCCATTCAGGCATAGAAAAAATATTACAAGGTAGCTGTATATTTCTAGGGTTCAGCCTTAACCTACTGGCACACACTACTTCTAACCACGTACTCAGCTACATCTTTCTGCATATCTGACCATCCGTTTCAACTACTTGAGATTCATATATATATATATATATATATATATATATATATATATATATATATATATATATATATATATATATATATATATATATTTTAGTGTTTCCTAAAGCATAGCATACATCAATACACGCACTTCCATAAGAATCTTTTCTTTCACTTCACTATCACAAGGTACACACAACATGTCATGCTAATACAACACCTTATCATCTAAAAACTTAAAATCTGGTCTCTTTTCCTCCTATCATGTCATGCATGGTCTGGTTTAACTCACTATCACCCTATTGTAGTTCCTTAATCTGATCATAAGAAGTAGGCTTGACTTGCATCTGTACAATCAAATCACTTTGTGTCGTCACCCCTAAGTCTAAGTTCAACTTCCACATTTCTACTAACAGGTCTCTATTGAAACCTGCCATAGAGAATGCATTAGCTGTTGAACTTGACTTTCTACTGAAAGCATCAGTCACCACATTCTCTTTACTAGGGTGATAATCTATTGTCACATCATAAAGATAGTGACGCCATGTCTTAAAAACATGAACTACGTCAGCTATCTTCAGATCATATATCGGATAATACTCCGCTTTCTATGCTACTCTCTTATTGTTACATTTTAGGTTTATGTTTTACTCTTTTCTCTAAGTCATTTCATGTTGTTCATGTACCGTTCAGATTAGCTACCTATAAACCCTAGATCACTATCACTGCCAGATTACTTTACATAGAACAAATCTCAAGGTTTTATTTTACAAAGATACTAGTATTCAAGGTTAAATCACTAGTGATATCCCTTGAACTACTACAACTCTAATCATTATAGGGTTTGGTTCTTATCAGTAACATATAATTATTGTGTGTGTGTGTGGTCGATCATATAGATCAATTTGAGCTGCTTGGGTCAATAGCATATTAACCCAACACTCAACTTTAATTATATTGGCTGAAAATTCATTTTTCTCAATAGTTTTCTGTAATTCGTTTATTAAATAGCTAACAAAAGCTCCAAAAATTCTGGAAATTTTATATGTTATACCTAATGAAGTTTCAGACCTCCAGTAGAAATTTTAGATCATTTATAATTACCAATAAATAATTAAAAATCAAACAGTGCACTTCTATATTGCAGTCTGCAGCAGATTCGGCAGAGTTACAAACTCGACCGACACCCTCACTGTAGAGGTCAACAGTCATCCAAAAATTACGCCAATTTAACAAAGTGTCTAAAATTGTGTTTTTCAAACACAATTAAAATTTTAGATCAATTGGATATATAAATAAAGAGATAAAATTCAATTACCACACTGCTATATCAATCTGACAATGTGATCGGTCGAGTTTGAAACTCGGCCGATGAACAGGTCAGAACATTCTTCAAAAATTCTGATATTTTCCAATGTTGTTTACATTTTATATATCCAAATCATTTCCAAATTTGAGCTAAATCAGAGTTACAAATAAAATACCAAAAATCATTTACTGAGACATTCTATTTATCAAATTCTGTATTCATATGTCATTAAAACCCTAATTTGGGCCAATTAGGGTCTATGCTTCTCAAATCCTAATTCTCAAGACAAAAGAACACTTAGAATTCTTATCATAATTAAAACATCCTAGTGTATATACATTCTCACTATGTTACGGGTCTAATTCAACCAGAGTCTATTCTTATTTTACTGTTAATAGGAGTCATTAGATCCCAGTAACGCATCCTGCCAGCCGGACCAGGCCGAACCTGTAGTCCTGAAGCCAAGAGCTACTTGAGATTAATCAACCCCTATTAATCGTAAACATGTGGAAAGAATATCCACTTAGGGCAAACTCATTTATACATAATTTCGGGTCTACTTTAATACAAAGGAAACAAACATTAAACAATTCACTTCATGACACAACAATATAAAAGAATCATATTTACTTTACAAATTGAAAAAATCTAATTTCATGCATATAAAAGCATTTCTAGTGATCTTTAAATCAAATAAGAAATAATAGACAAGAGTTCAATCGCATCTTATATGTAATCTCTTATTCATACATTAGTCTCTTATCTCATAATTTTAAGATTTCTACGGTTTCTCTCTAGCCTATCCTTCCTCTGCATACCTGGCCAGGGCATCCAGAGAAGAACAGACAGAGTAGCTTGATACTGGTCAATCTAAGTATTCAGACACCTGGCCAGGGTATCTAAACACTCAGACCTTCTAGAGCTATAACACATCATTTATTATTCTCCTTACTTATAACTTTATCTTTTGACCTTAATGATTCTTAACGACTCAACTTAAGCTCATTACTTGATTCTCATGACCACATCCTCTTCCTGCTATCTGTAATAGTATAACAGAACACTTCCTGTTAGAAAATTACAGACAGAAGAAAAACTCTTAAACCTTAATCCTATTGGTCTCTTATCGTCCCCTGACCTTGACTTAGAGTATTTATATACTCAACCTATGCTCTGATACCAAGATGTCACACCCCGATCTCGCATTACCCACAAATCACGAGATTAGGGCGCGAAGGAGGGATTACACACAAGCCAATCCACTCAAAGCTTTTTAAAACATTTTAAAGACATTAAAAAGATAATCTGATTTATGATGTAAACTAAGTCTAAACAAACTGCGGAAACATTTTTATTAAACTGATTAGCAATATAAACAGAGTCTACAGCATATTACATTATTTGACATAAAATAAAGCATAACAGTTAATTTACATCTTTATACACATTCTCTCTCACACACACCTTGTCCCAAAGATCGAGGGGAAAGGACTAAGAGACCTCTAACTACTAACTACATAAACCTTCTAAGACTAAGCGTTAGGATGAAAGGATCCTTCAGATTTCCTACTGCTGATGATGACCTGAAAATGTTTTGAGTAGAGGTATGAGCCTACTCGCTCAGTGAATAGCATTTCATTTAGCTATCACTAAACAACTCATCAGGTTTATAAAATTGAAATAAACATAAATACAGTACAAGCAGGGCAGTTCTAATGACATAGCAGATTACAGAATATAATCGCATTTCTATGCAACAAAAGATAATTTAAACCAATAAACAGATATAATGAATTGGCACAAAAGTTCGGATATATTAATTTATTGTGATCCTATATGATTACATATTTGTATTATTATGCCCTAAACATATGCAGTGTACTCTACATATAAAGATCTGTAGCGAACTACGATCCCACCGTACAAGACTTAGCGACACACCCGGGAAATACTAAGTCTGACTGCCAGCCCTGGTCTGCTGCAGGACTCTCAGGCTCACAAGGCCTCAGGCTCACAAGGCCTCACTACACTCTCAAAAGAGTGAACTCTAGACTCCTCCTCAAACCTGAGCACACAGGCGGAGAGTCTTACCGGGTTACCACCGTGACACAAGCACGGATTAATGTTGAATAACCCCTATTTACTCCAGTGCCACCGTGACACACGCACAGATTATTGTTGAACACTGCCTCTCTCTATCCTCGTTCCTGTGACTCCGCACAGTTATTGTTGCAACACGAGTTTCACCCCCCTGGTGCAGACCTCTCAAAGAGGTTCTACGGTGTTAGGGCACCTAAGTCTATTAATTGATTAACATATAACCATATAAACAGGAATATCACATTTCATGCATATTGCACATTTTGAATATTCACTTGAAACACATGTATATCCTTTGTCATCCTTAAACATGATTCAGTATCATTTATCTAGTTTCAATGCTAAACATCTACTTTTAAATCAGCAAATACATTGCAACTATAATACAGGAAATTTCATCATTTTCATTAAGCATATCAAGTATTTCAAGTTCCAATGAATCTAACATACTCTATTGTATGTACTACATTGTTTAAAAGTTATACTAACTGATACAGAAGTAATTAAGCATTGAACTTGAGTTAAATAATGATTTTTAAATGAACTACTACTCACACTTCTGGAACTCGGCCGACCAATCTGGGAACTCGGCCGATTGGCTGGAAACTCGGTCGATCCGCCTGCAACTCGGCCGATCTGAACCCTGCTCGATAACCTATAAAGAAAACTCGGCTGAATCACTCCCAATTTGGCCGATCAAAACACTGATCGATATACTTAATAAAGAAACTCGGCTGATCACTGTATAACTCGGCCGATTGATAACTGACCTAGCTGTAAATCTAACTGAGCTTCAATCAAATGCTAAATAGAACTAATGGCCAAGGATTTGTATCCTAACCTTATAGTCGAGCTCGAGAGCAGCTTTTACTACTGCAAGGTATGTCCTAGGCGACCTAGCTGTCTGTTGCTGCAGTAGCTGGCTGGCTGCAAGTCGGCCGCTTGGCCATGAAGCTCAGCTACAGGCTACGGAGGGAGGAGATGGAACGTGGACGGAGGCAAGGTGGTCGGGCTCGAGGTGATCATTTCTGGAATGTTGGTTGCACCCAAGAGGGCTCCCAACCGCTGGCCCTAGCTCCGGCCATAGCTGCGGCTGCTGCTCTGTGCAGCAGGTCGGACGCCCAGCTAGCTGAGGTGCTACGCGTGCACCTAGGGTGAGGAAGAAGAGAAGAAGAGGAGTGGGCGGAGGTCAGCTGCTGGTCGGAGTTGAGGGAGCCCCAAAATCACCCGCCTCAAATCGCCCTCTACTGCTGCTCTATCGGGCTGGTTAGGCACCGCTTGCGGTGTCCTGTTCTATTGAGTATCGGCTGAGAAGGAAGAAGATAAGGGAAAGAAAGCAACCGACCCACTAAAAAGAATAATTGGAAAAATTGCAACTTAAACCCTAGATACTGAAATAGTCACAGCTTGCACCTCGTAGGTCCGATTTGGACGATTCTTCTTGCAACATTTCAAGCATGGGATTCTCTATAACCTCAAAGCACAAAACATTCTAAATGGATTGTTTCACTGGATCAAAGCTTTAACTGCAACTTGTGTACTTACTTCAACTTAATGAACTAAATAATCAACATTGATATCATTAATTGCCTCAGGTGATTCAAACTCAACTATTGATTCACATATTAACTTATTTTTATTAACCATGATATTTAATTTGATACTCAACACGAATTGAGGTGTTTCACGTAATTCGAGGTATTTATTGACTAACCCTGATATGGGTCGTAACAGAATAAATATTATACATGTTCTTCATATTCCTTAAAGGATAAGTGACATGTTGATTCTATCAAGTTATAGATGCAATGCTTCTGATAAGAATAATGTTCTAATTTGTTAGACATTAAAATATCTGCTGTCAAATAAATATGATTCCTCTATTCATATCTATCTTCTTAAGCTGCAATAATAATGTTTCTGGCGGAGAGTTATATCTCTCGCTGGGGCAATTTACAATTGTCTCACCCCCGTGGGAATCACATTTTTAGGTGGACGCGGACGAGGAGGCAGGAATCCTTCAGTAGGTGAAGGACAACAGCAGCAGTAGGGATAGCAGTGAAGTCTCAGGTGGAGACACTAGCTGTTATGCCTTGTATAGATGTAGATAGAGTCCTATCTGTCGTATCTGTACTCTCAGGTCCTCGGAGTAGTAGTTAGTGCTTTCGAGATTTTGGCTCAGTGCCTCGAGATTTTATATTGCCTGTGTTTAGCTTGACAGGATAGTTAATGCTTGTAACTCATAGAAAGAGATGATACAAGTTATGTACTTTTGAAAAGCAGAATGTAAATGTGTTACTTTTGTTATATGTGAGAAAATTTTTACTTGATGGATCTTTTGATAAAAAGGTTTTATTTTCTAGTGATTTCTGGTAATCTGCTGCTTAGTGAATGCTTCCGCATTAGTTAATTATGTTTTCATGAGTTGTATGCAACACATATCATGCCTCATTGCACAAAATCTCAGATCGAAGTATCAAAACGCTAACTCCTATTAACTGAGAGTACAAAGACGATGATAGGACTATCTACACAAAACTAGACAGCCAATGTCTCGATCTGTTGGATCACTATTGTCCCTGTGACTGCTGCTGTTGCACTTTGCCTGCAGAAGAGTTTTTGCCTTGATGTTTGCGTCTACCTAAAAACATTAAATCCCACGGGGGTGAGACAATTATAAAATTGTCCCAGCGGTTGATATAACTCTCCGCCAAAACATTGTCATTGTAGTTTAAAAGAAATAAACTGTGTAGTGGGATAATATAAATCAATAGCAGATGAATCAACATCTAAGCAGATTAGAGCAACATTCTTATGCAAGTAATTCAGTTAAAAACTGATTAAGCAGCATGTCTCATATTCAATCTGAATTAAAGGAACATAATTAACATTTATGTATCAAGAGTATACTAACCGTAAAAAATTACAGAAGGTTTCTTTTGCGTCTTCCCCCTCTCTCTCTAGAACGAGAGCTCTCACTTCTCTCTAGGGCTTCCCCCACTAGGGGGAGGGGTACCGGCCCTTCAGGCGTGCCCTCCCCTTGGCCTCTCTCTACCCCATTTCTCCTTCCCCTCTTCCCCTTCCCACCCTCTTCTCCGCTTTCCTGCTTCTCAGCTTCCTTTCTGCTGGCTGGTGGCGCGAGGCGGGCGATGTTGAGCCGACTCTTGAAGCATGTGTGGCTTCTCAGCCTGCTGGGCATTGATAGTGCTTTCGGGGCCACCTATTCCCTTCGGCGACCCTACTAGTCGCCGGTTTCACCGCTGGTTATTGGGATGCTCGGCGCCACCGTCTTCTTCGCCTGGGGTCTGGGTGGTGCCAGCCTACCGGGTGAGCTTCCTCGGCGGCTCTGCCCATATTGCTAGCTGGGGGTTCCCAAACCTTTGGTGATGTTGTGCTCAAGGACCCAGTGAGGGATTTGCGGCGCCGCGAGTGAGAAGATCTGGGCTAGAAGATTGGCATATCGACTTGGTCGTTTCCACTCCGTTCAAGCGTGATGGTTGGAAGAGAGCCTTTCTCAACCAGATTTAGCTCTTCGTCGCCGCCCTATCTCGCAGGTGATGGAAGGGTTCACTCCTTTTCTTCACAAGCACCTCCCCTCTGTCCTCTGAGCGAATCCAGGGGCTCCAGGATGCTGATGGTTTCCCGACCCCACCCTACTCTGCCTGGTGCTTTCGGCGGCGGATGGGTTCGTCGCTGGCAGATCGGTGGCGTGTCCCATTCCTCAATGAAGGTAAAGATTCGCTGGTCGTCCTATGGGGATTTGCTGCACTGAAGGTGTTCCCTATGGCGTAGGGGTTTCCTATCATGCGCTCTTCTGTAGGCAATCGGTTGTTTTCCTGTTTCCTACATCCTTTAGCTAGATGATTCTAGCGTGGCTCTCTGTAGTCACGAGTTCAAATGCTCTTTAGGTGTTTGATGAGGTGCCTCTATGGATTACATGAGTCTCGATTGGGGTTGGACTCAAGGGGGAGGGGTAGACTGTTCTTCTTCTCCTAGTTGAGGCCTTCTGCCACTGTGTGTTGTAACACCTTCAAGGTGTTCGATGTTGTGTTGCAGTAAATTCAAGCCCCTTTTTGGATTCCCATGTCAAGAGTTGCAGCTTTTGGCTAGTCTCCTTGGTGTAGCAGAGATGTGTAAGGTATGTTATCTGGTGGTTGTTGAATGATGAAGAGGGGTTGGACATCTACCTAGAATTCACACTTTTAGAGAACGAATCAAACGCTAGTGGAGGAAAGGTGGTGCCCAGCTCAAGGACATTTATTGATGATCAGCTTAGGGACAGATCCTACTGCTTCCTCTTCTACATCTCAGTGGTTATCTTAGTTTCTATCTAACCTGGGTCCACCCCAGGTTCTGGATGAAGTGCATTAATGCATAGCAGTAAGGGGTTCCTTTTTGGATGCCTGCACATCCATATAGAGACCTGAAGATTTTGAAGGTTTGGTGGCAGAAGATGATCCTTGTCTCTTCTTGAAGATAACGACTGCTTCAGTTCTATGTTTCAGCTTTTAGACTTCCAGGATGGCACACCTTGAAGGTGTTTTTATTGTTAGTGTTGTGTTGGTTGTACTGAGTGCTGCCCCATAGTAATTGGTTGGGGTTTGTGTCTTTTGTAGCAGACGTAGATTTCTTTTCCTCTTCCTTTGAGCAGGTCTTTAGTAAGATCTCTTTTGTTTCTTGTTTAGGATGTATCATCCCTACTGGCTAAGGGGGCACAATGTTTTGTACCCAAAGTTTTGGTAATATTATAGCAACAGGATTTTAGACCGACCAAAAAAAATAGTATCAATCAGTGGATCTCATATTTCAATATCTTATGCAAATACGCTATGCAGCTGATTATATTTTACAAACACATTTAAGCTTATGCCCTGAGGAGATGAGATATACCGCTCATACTCCAACTGACCACGATTACGTAAAGCATCGATACCACACAAGGTCAATGGGAGAGCTGGATTCCATGACCTCATCTGTCTCGGTCAGTACGAGACTACTTTGGCAGAGACATCATGTGTCAGACTGCAATTAGCTTGCCATGGTATATTGGCATCCTCGCTATAGAGTTATAGCCCATAGCATATACTCTCTTCAGGGTTATGGCCTGTAGCCAATGCCTGGTTATTATATTGAGGAGTCATGGCCCTTATCCATACTCTTATTGGGGTATGGTCCAAAACCAATCTTGTACATAAGACATAGCCCGTAGCCATTCCTATGGGGCATAAGGATATATTTGCCCAATTACCCCCACATATTCAAAAATATGTGTTCTGAGTAAAACTCATTTCACCATTCAGCTAATTATGACGCTGATGGATCTGTGGTCAGGGAAACTACATTATATGGTATTACTTGATTAATTAAGTACATTATCATATTCTTTTAGTATCAACCAATTTTCAAATATAACTTAATAAGACATTTGCTATAAAGAAAACATGTACTTTTTCCATTAATCACTTCTCAGTCTTTATAAGACATTGGGATCTCAGTCCCTCATTTCAATACTGAGAATTATCATTCCTTTGCAAACTCAAAGCCATAATCATATGTCTCTGGGTATTCAAACCCTTAGCTCCTCATTGAGCATTATTACCACTTTTTCAGGTAACTATCACCTTCAGGTCATCTGACCAAGGTAAATATGATGCTTGTTACATAAGCATATCTCATGGCACTTAAGGCCCATTACTTCTCTTATTACCTCATACTAGGCAATAAGGTATAGCATGGCACATAAGGCCCAATAAACAATTTCAATACATAAAATGTCATAGCTCATACCTGGCTATGTTCCTCATCTTATGATATCTGCATGGTTAGTACAGATGATAACAGATACATCAATTTCATACCAGTACCATGCAAAACTGAAAAACTACTAGAGGGGGGGTGAATAGAGTTTTTGAATTATTTTAACAATTTCTTGAATTCAAACAACCACAATTGAAATTGGAAGAAAGAGACAGGTGTTTAGAGTGGTTCCAACTATAGCAAATACTATAGTTGTCAGTCCACTACCCGGTTGCTTACCCAACCGGGATTTGAAAGTATTTATTTTATTACCTCTCGAGGATTTATACAAAATACAATACTTTCCTTTACACCCTTTAAACAGCCTTCACTTGAAGTAGGTGCACCAACTTTGAGATAGCCTTCTATGAAGTAACTCCAAGCTCCCCCTTGAAGTAGCCTTCCTCTCTAGAAGTAATCTCCCGTTGCACCAGCCTTCTGAAGTAGCTCAAAGTCTCCTTCTTCGCCAAGAAGATCTTTACCCTCTCCAATCCGCAGCCTCCAACCTAGGAGTAGCAAGGAGAGTACAAACAATAATAGGGAACAAGAAAGAAAACAGAAATTACAACTTATCCTTTGTAGCCCAAGGCTTGATTTTCCTAGATCAAGCGTATAGATCTCCTAACCAAGTATGTGATCTTGTGATTGCAGTGGGTAGGAGATACTAGCCTATAGGACACGAATTATGAGCTAAGGAATGAAATGGCCAATTGTCACAATGCTCAAATTGCTCACAAACAGATTGCACAAAGTATGCTCAAAGGTTTCTCAAGTGTAGCAAGTGTAAACAAGTGAGTTTGAGTGTCCTATGGCTTGTCCTATTTATAGGAATGGCCTAAGGATGCTTAAGGACGTTCTAGACAACTTCTAGGGGTTTCTAAGTGCTTAACTAGCCGTTAGGTACAAAGTTGTTGTTTTAACAACGGCTAATTAATTAATTCTGCAGTTGCTGTTAGAGACCATCTCGGTCGACAAATGGTCGACCGAGACACCTACTCGGTCGAACTTTTTTCAACCGACAGGCTCTCTGGAACAAGTGATTTGCAACGTCTTTCTCCAACTGCCAACTAACTTGTCTGTTGTGTCTAACGGCTACTTTGGATCTTTTTCGGTCGAGAAGATTGTCGACCGAGAGTGTCTCGGTCGAGGAGTTTGTCGACCGAGATTGATCCTATTTCAAGGTTTCAATTTAGACACTAATTATGTGTGTGAGTGTGCAAAAGTAATCCTATTTGAATGGGATGACTTGTCTAACTGTGGTGTTTAGCTAGGGAGAATCTAACGCTTGATTTACATGCAATTCTAAGTACTTGTACATTATATTTTTGTACAAGTTTTTACAACAGTTATTACATTGCATGAAAATATAAATATGTAAGCTTGTAGATTTTCCCTTGTTGCTTTGTCATCCTGCACACTCAAGTAGCTCGTTAAATTAATAAGAATGAAATGTTTGTCATAATCAAAACAAAGGGATTTATAGATGTCCATTTAGCCAACAATCTCCCCCTTTTTGAAGATGACAAACATTTCCAAAATATGAATAAAGGAAATATAAAACATATGAGTTTCATACCTTTAGATTACCTTTTGTAGCTTTTCCTCTTGTGTATAAAATGTGTGCTTATTATTCCCCATGAATTATGGAACATGAAATCCAGATCATTTGGGAATATAGCAACTTTCAATGTAAAGCCAAGAGTTTATTTATGAAACTCATTAATTGAGTTTTACATAATTACTAAGTTTTAGTTTTTTATATTTATCTCTCCCCCTTTGTCATTTCAAAAAGATAACCGTTTAAGAATAAAAACTCCCCCTTAATTAGATGTCCCATCAAATCTAATGAAAAAGATGTCCATTAAAAGCCAAAAATGTAAATAAGAGTTTTTGTTTAAGTAGCACAGATATCAAAGAAAACATCTTCCAAAGGAGTGATAAGCAAAAATATCATCCAATTTATCTTCTGTATCAATATGATGAAGGGAAACATGATTCTTGATTAACAATTCATTGATCAGCAAATATATTCAGATTTTAATGCAGACTTGACAACAGAAACCTGCTTGGTCGACGATCTCTCGACCGAAAGTGTTCTCGGTCGAACAGTTTCTCGACCGAGAATGTGTCTGGATTTGTTTCATAACTGTTTTAAGTAATTGTGTCATAGATCCTTGTCAATTTAGCCACAATTTTAAAGATTGCATTTTATTTATTTCTCCTCTTATTTTGTATGCTCTACAATGATGATCTTATAATTCATATTTTGAAGATGTCTCAAAAAAATATCCATTGGAATCAAGTAAAGATGACCAATTTCATTAAAAGCATGTATTACAAG
Organism: Alisma plantago-aquatica; assembly: GCA_963693085.1. Taxonomy (NCBI): domain Eukaryota; kingdom Viridiplantae; phylum Streptophyta; class Magnoliopsida; order Alismatales; family Alismataceae; genus Alisma; species Alisma plantago-aquatica. Next base: position 635,096,148 of record OY856413.1, on the reverse strand, counting down.
CATAGAAAGATAGACACATCATATAGAGATGACCCATTACAATTATTCAAAAGATATCATTACAATAACTCCAACACTTACTGGAAAGACTTAAGAATTACATCAATGTCAGGGTCTTTCCCAAGAAAAGGCTCAGTTCCATAATACTGGACCAAGGTTTGCCAATCTAGAGCACCTGTCTTAGTTAAAGCATATGCTTCCAAGAATGTAGGAACTCGGTCAAATCGGAAATGAGCGGCAATATCTTGCAGTTGCATGGATGAAAACTGAGTGTGCGTAAGATCCACAGATGGTGGAGGTGGAGTTTGATAATAGTTGTACGAAGGATTGTATGGATTGAGCATGCCAGGATTTAAAGAATATGGATATTCATCAGGTTGGTTTGGTGAAAGGGTTTGCATTCTTTGGTTTATATAAGTCATGGCATGATGGTTATAGTCTAGTTGTTTTCTAAGGTGATATTGGGAGCCAGCAATATAAGTAAGAGTGTTTTGAATGGGATCATGTGATAGGTTAGTAGGAGGAGGGGGTGGTGGTATGTCTTGATGAGATGTTTCTCCTTCTACTCTAGCTCTTTTATGACCAAAATCAATTCCCATTTTTTCTACTGTATTCTTACTTATTTTTTGTGGTCTACGCTCCCATGTATATCCCATATCCTCAAGTTGGGTCTTAAGGAAATGTTGAGTAATTTGGCATACAAAATCGGCATATGGAGGATTGCCAGAAATTTCAAGCATGTTTTTAAGAATGATGCGGATAAAATTTGTGGGAATACTTTGGATAATGGCATATATTAGACACATACGAAAAATAGGAACTTCAGACTTATTGGCTCTAGGATGTATGTTTGTTGAAACAATAAGGTTTATAATCCTAGCAGCTGGTTTGAGATTTATAGCATAATATGTGCCTCTATCTTCGTGACAGGTTGTATTAGATTGAAAAATGGTCCTTTTGATGTCACTAAGACTAATGGTATGGTCATCTTGGAGAAATTGGTTAAGGGGGTTTCCAGAAGTAAGGTCAAGGGTGTCTTGATATTCATCTATGTCAATATTTAGCATGTCAAGAATATCCCCTTCAGTAAATCGGAAGCTATGCCCATTGACCATAGTCTAGAAGAAGATGGTTTCATTTTCAGAGTGGGAAATGAGGTTTGCATAGAATTCATTCACTACCTTGATGGAATAGGAAGGAAAAGAAGGGTTGATGAATTCTTTTAACTTTTGCACTTCGAAAAGGTCCTCCAGGTCGACTATGTTGATGAAGTCCATAACTTCAACTGGTCGTCGTGGGAGAGGAGCTTTGGAGGAAAGCCGTAGATATCGATCACCAGCATCTCCATCGACGAAGGCAATGTCGTTGATGATCGTCAGTGGTGGAGTAGCTTCCGGAGCTTCCCTTCCTTTCCTTCCGGCGACCTTCTTCTTTCCACGAGCAGATGATGAGGTCATTGTGTTGTTTGAAGGTGGAGAAGAAGCACGGATGGCTTGTGGATGAGGATGCTAAAGAGTTGCACAAAAATGCACTAGAGAGAGCCTATGGAAGCAAGAGTATGCAAGTGTGAGGAGGTGACTCGTTTTGGGTTCCTTTTATAACAATCCAGCGACCTGGTCGGTCGACGATTCGTCGACCGAGCGTCCGCAACAGTCATGTTGCAGACGCGCCACTTGGCTCCCCAACGGTCATATAACGGTCATAAACGGTCATAACGGTCAGTTTACAACGGTCATATCCAACGGCTATTTCTCGGTCGAACAATTGTCGACCGACTTTTTCTCGGTCGAAAATTTGTCGACCGAAAGTGTGTCCGATACTAAATCTGTCTAGATTCTGTCGGTCGAGAGAGAGGTGCTGACCGAAAGGTTTTCGGTCGAAGAGTTTGTCGACCGACAGACTTACTGAGTACGAATTTGAAGCTGATTTTTAATGTAAGTGATAGACTATATTTGTAGAGCACAAATATAGATTTTCTAAGGGAGTAATATTGTGTTTATTATTGACAATATTGGGACAAGTTGTGATCATAAATTATTCTTTTAATCATGAAAGGATATCCAAATATTTATTATGTCAAACTTATTTTAGGTCGAATTTGACTACGACCATAGCGCCCCTTGATCAAATTTTATTTTGACCAAGAGGCTAATTTTGCAGATTTTCAAATTGAATATATTGAGTATAATATCTGCATAAAATTTAATTAAATGTCAAGCTGAAGCATAATACTTAATATGATTCTTAATTGAAGGCACAATTAATTATCTCAAATCTTCAAAGATACTAATTTATGGATTTTTATCTTTATGTGTTGCAAGCAATAACATATAACCAATAAATCATTTTGCTTGCCTATATATTTTCATGGATCCATGCATACAATTATCATTATCTATGCGCACCCAATGAAAGCATGGTATAATGATAATAACAACATACAATGATAATTCCATCACATGATTAGTATATGAATAGACCAGAAGATACTTTTACGAACAATCATGTGAAAATAGGAATTTTTCTTTTCATTTGACTAAGCATGATTTCAGTTTAAACTTTAAATCATCTAGGGAATAAACTTAATATTAATTTCATTTACATTTGTAGAGATGATTTCCAAAAATATATCCAGTCATCAATCATAAGTAGATAGCAATTTCATTGGAAAAATAAATGCAGCAATTTTGTAGTAGACTGGAGAACAGTGATGTGCTCGGTCGACAATTGTTCGACCGATGGTCTTTCGGTCGACAGTTTTTCGACCGACAAGATTCCTGGAACTGTTAATAAAACATAATTGTGTGAGTTAACTATTTAGATATTTATTTGTAATCTCATTATGTTGAGTTGAGATAGACATAGAAATATGCAACTAATGTCTCTGGTCATATCTCAACATGATTCTGTTTATTTAGTTTGGAGGTTTTGGAACCCAAACTAACTCGACATCTTTTCTCTTATAAGGACATGAAAAAGAGTAATGTCCAAGACGTGAGCAATAATGGCAACATATAGAATCAACCTCAAGTCGTTTTCTATGGTTTTGTTCTAGGTTGTTCTTTGGTACAAATGTATTTGTTCCTTTAGGTACATATATAGATTGATGGGTTTGTGACCTTTTCCAACTAGGTTGATAGGACTTCCCTTTAGGCTTATAACCTAGTCCTCTTCTCCTAATTTGATGATAGGAATTATCTAAGATTTGATCAAGAATGCCATTATTATTTAAATTACTGACTTTTTGTTGTAACTTGGCAATCTCTTCCATTCTCTTCTTAATATCTAGTTTTGCTTGATCTAGATTGGATGACAATAAATTTCTTTCATTGACAATAGAATCATAATCTAGATGGTTGCACAAAATGGGTTGTTTTTGAAGATCATTCACTTGTCTTTGCAAATTATTCTTCTCTAAAGAAAGTAGATTACAATTTGCCTCTATAGATTTTATATTAATATCATGATCTTCAATGATCTTTTTAATATCTTCATTTTCGGATGTAATAGCAAGAAGTTTAGCATGTAATTCATCATTTTCTTTATTTGACTTCTTTAATTTCTTCTTGCATTCAACATATTTAATATGTGTTTCTTCAAGGCTAGCAACTAGTTCTTCTTTAGATAAATCAAAAAGACTTACCTCTTCTTCTTCTTCCTCGCTAGTTGTAGCAATGAGACAATCTTTGTTCTCATCTTCCTTCTTAGATCTCCATGGGCATCCAGTTGTTGGGTGGCTTGTACCTAAGCACCAATTGCAATATGTTGTAGTTTTGTCCAAGCAGCACCTTTTGTTGTGATTGTAATCACCACTACCCTCCATTCTTCAAGACCTTGTTAGGGTTCCTTGAAGCCTGCTCTGATACCAATTGAAAAACTACTAGAGGGGGGTGAATAGAGTTTTTGAATTATTTTAACAATTTATTGAATTCAAACAACCACAATTGAAATTGGAAGAAAGAGACAGGTGTTTAGAGTGGTTCCAACTATAGGAAATACTATAGTTGTCAGTCCACTACCCGGTTGCTTACCCAACCGGGATTTGAAAGTATTTATTTTATTACCTCTTGAGGATTTATACAAAATACAATACTTTCCTTTACACCCTTTGAACAGCCTTCACTTGAAGTAGGTGCACCAACTTTGAGATAGCCTTCTATGAAGTAACTCCAAGCTCCCCCTTGAAGTAGCCTTCCTCTCTAGAAGTAATCTCCCGTTGCACCAGCCTTCTGAAGTAGCTCAAAGTCTCCTTCTTCGCCAAGAAGATCTTTACCCTCTCCAATCTGCAGCCTCCAACCTAGGAGTAGCAAGGAGAGTACAAACAATAATAGGGAACAAGAAAGAAAACAGAAATTACAACTTATCCTTTGTAGCCCAAGGCTTGATTTGCCTAGATCAAGCGTACAGATCTCCTAACCAAGTATGTGATCTTGTGATTGCAGTGGGTAGGAGATACTAGCCTATAGGACACGAATTATGAGCTAAGGAATGAAATGGCCAATTGTCACAATGCTCAAATTGCTCACAAACAGATTGCACAAAGTATGCTCAAAGGTTTCTCAAGTGTAGCAAGTGTAAACAAGTGAGTTTGAGTGTCCTATGGCTTGTCCTATTTATAGGAATGGCCTAAGGATGCTTAAGGACGTTCTAGACAACTTCTAGGGGTTTCTAAGTGCTTAACTAGCCGTTAGGTACAAAGTTGTTGCTTTAACAACGGCTAATTAATTAATTCTGCAGTTGCTGTCAGAGACCATCTCGGTCGACAAATGGTCGACCGAGACACCTACTCGGTCGAACTTTTGTCGACCGACAGGCTCTCTGGAACAAGTGATTTGCAACGTCTTTCTCCAACTGCCAACTAACTTGTCTGTTGTGTCTAACGGCTACTTTGGATCTTTCTCGGTCGAGAAGATTGTCGACCGAGAGTGTCTCGGTCGAGGAGTTTGTCGACCGAGATTGATCCTATTTCAAGGTTTCAATTTAGACACTAATTATGTGTGTGAGTGTGCAAAAGTAATCATATTTGAATGGGATGACTTGTCTAACTGTGGTGTTTAGCTAGGGAGAATCTAACGCTTGATTTACATGCAATTCTAAGTACTTGTACATTATATTTTTGTACAAGTTTTTACAACAGTTATTACATTGCATGAAAATATAAATATGTAAGCTTGTAGATTTTCCCTTGTTGCTTTGTCATCCTGCACACTCAAGTAGCTCGTTAAATTAATAAGAATGAAATGTTTGTCATAATCAAAACAAAGGGATTTATAGATGTCCATTTAGCCAACAAAAACAATATATAACATCATTATTCAAGGGTAACACCACTATTCCCTTACCAGGGTTAGGGTTTCCCATTTATTATCAATCAGGGTTACTCATTCCCTATTGTTCAATTAAGATCAATGATTGATCATTTCATTGTCCATGATTAGGATTTCATATAATATGGTATGACCCAGAGTTAGGGTTTCACATACCTTCACCCTAATCTAGGATTAGGGTTTACTGTTCACATCACATCACCCTAGATTAGGGTTTACTGTTCACATCACATCACCCTAGATTAGGGTTTATATTCAATAACCCACAATTAGGGTTTACTATTCATCCTAATTAGGGTTTATTATCAAAATACCCTGAATTAGGGTTACTCATGTCATCACCCTAAATTCATGTATACATCTTTCTCTCTCATCCTACTCAGGATGTTCACTACTCAATTCTTGATTACATTGAGCCTATTCTTCATTCAAATACATACATTTAGGGTTAACATGATGTATTGAATTATTACATCATTATACACTAATGATTAATCCCACTAAGGGTATCAATCATCTAACTAAATCATGTCTCCATATGGTTTAATCAATTGAACCTTCGATTATATAAGGTATTCAAATGGATTGACCAACTGAACCTTCAATCACATTAAGTGATCAATTGGATTAACCCATTGAATCTTTAATTGCATTAGGTATCCAATTGGATTGATCCTATTGGACCTTCAATTAAATGAGATATCCAAATGGATCAACCATTTTGATCTTCAAAAGATCTGATTTCATAAGCCCTAAACAATCTTGGTTCTCATAATTCAATTGATAGAAAATCATTCGAGCAAATTGTTCTTGAAACCGATTAGACAAAACATGTGTTGAAACCATTTGCACTTTGGGTCTCCAAACGGTTTGAGACCGTTTGGTCCCAAACGGTCTTGAGACCATTTGGTCCCAAACGGTCTTAAGACTGTTTGGTCCAAACCATCTCAAAACCGAATGGACCAAAAAGTCCTTTCAACACTTGCATGATTCATGATTCCAATGGATGAACCAATATCAATTGAATCCCTGATTTTTCTATCACTTGAACAACTGAATCATCCTTCAATTAGACCATCCCATAGGGTTTTAAACCCAATTGATCTAGGATTTCTACTCAAGAACCTTCAATTAGGGTTTTGAAATCGAGTAGCCATCAATGTTCAACATTGTGGAATTGATTCAATGTAACTAGTGAATTATCATCAAGTTTTTGATATGAACTGACCCCAAATGGTCTTGAGGTCATTTGGATGACCTCCAAACAGTCTTGATACCGTTTTCCCATCTTCTCACTCTAATCCAAGTCATCCAATTAGGGTTTGGATCAATGAATTGATCACCAAATCAGCATTTGATTGCAAATCAACTTGGTACCTTTAGACCTTCAAACACCTAACCATACTCAACCCTAGACCTCCAAACGGTCTTGGGTGACCACCAAACGGTCTTGAGACCATTTGTATGAGCTCCAAACGGTCTTGAGACCATTTGGCTCATCCAACCCTTGGATTCTAGTGAAAAATCATTAGGGTTTGAGCTATTGAGTTGATCATCAAATCAACACTTAATTGCAAAGTGATTTGGTACCTTTAGACCTTCAATTGGTCAACCATGCTTAACCCTAGACCCCAAATGGTCTTGAGACCATTTGGGTGATCCCCAAATGGTTTTGAAACTGTTTGGGCTAATTAACCCAAAAAGTCAAATCAATCAAGTTGAAAAATCAGCACTTAATCCAATTAGGGTTTGCCTAATTGATTAGCCTTCAACTCATGATTCCTTTGGAATTAATCCATCAAATTTGGTGGGTTATAAACCAACATAATTAGGAACAAGATTATCAAACGGACCCTTGGTCAACTCTTTCAAACGGTTTTGAAACCGTTTGCTCTCAAACGGTTTCAAACCGTTTGCTCTCAAACGGTTTGGTGAAACCGAATGGGCAAACATGATAAAACCGTTTGGAACAAGATTTCTTTGGGAAAAGGGTCCAAGATGATGTCATCATAATCTACCTTCGTCCCTACAACTCCTAATGCATCTGATTTCATGGATGTACCAATTACAACAATCAATTAACCAAAAAGATGAAGAAATCAACGAAATTGCAAGATTGATAGTTGAATAACAATGTAGAAGGGTTCAAGTTATAAAACCCGCTTTCAAATCTGATCCCAAGCTCCAAGATTCACGGATCCAATGGTGATTGAAGCTCTAGAAACCTCCGAAGGTCGTTTCTCAAGCTTTTGGAGTGAAAGGATCGGCTAGGGTTGAAGATGGAGTGAAGAAATGAAGGAATCATATATTGTTTTATGATTTTCACCATGAAATCATGAAGAACGAAGGTCAAAGGCTTACCAACAGGTTGGGAACGTGCTCCCTTCTGTTCTTAGCTCTCTTGGTCGGTTTTGCAAGCAAAAAGAAGAAGTGGTTCGAAATTCCCTTTTCATTCTATGGATAAATGAGCTTTTATGCAATTTTTATTAAAAATTCAATTAGGAGAGAGAAAGTAGGAATTATCCCCTCCAATTCCTTACCACTTGCCTCCTCTCCTTCCTTACGAATGAGGCTATCATCCTTGCCTCTTTTTCGTCTCAATTATCCATGTTTTAAATGAAAACAAATTAAGCACCTTAACCCTTTTTATATTAATATCCATGAGTTAGTGGATATTTCTTTTTCTTATAAAAAGGTGAGTGGAGTTTTCACCTCCTTGAGATATTTCGTGTCCTAGCAAAGGCAAAAGAGTGTTAACACTTGAGAAAATTCAGCCATCTCATTTTTGGTTGAAGGCCCTTCAATTATTTTATTTATTTTTACATTAAATTGAAATAAAGTTCCAATTATGCTTAAATCTTGATTATTTTAATATCAAGATTCTCTCTCCTCCAAAGAAAAACAAATAAGGCGCCTATCTCAATTTATTTGCTCTACATGATGCCAAGAAATATTATGGACCTTATTGAAGTGATAATTTGCATATTGAACCCTAGGTTTTGGATAAATTGCACATTACACCAAAACTAGGTTATGATGCACAAACATTGCTTTATCAGCTTTATCTTGGTATTCAGGCTATCACATGCCATACCTTTGCATCATCTTCAATCTCATGATGTTTCAACACATGAGGAACATATTATCATGCACAATTTGTAATTAAACCCCTCAACTTGGGTAATTTGTACTTTAGTCCAAAATAGGCAAAATATTGATTTCAACAATATTCAAAAAGGACTAAAATTATAATATAAATTCCTCTTGAGCCCTAAATACTTTTCAAAATATAAGAGCATGCATATAATTACCTCTCATTATGCAAAACACCTAGGGTTACTTCATAACCCAGGTCAGGGATGTTACATATAGCAAATGTGGGGTATCTCTGTGTGCGGTCTACTGGGGAAGGCCATATCACATTGTTTTTGTGATACATGTTTTACCTTCCTCTGTTAGAGTTACTTTTACAAAGTATAAGAGTTACTTTTTTTAATCACGTGGTTACTTTTCTCTACTGTCACAATTACTCTTAGTGTTCTTATAGTTAATCTTAGTGTACTTACAATTACTCTTAGTGTTCTTACAGTTACCCTTAGTGTTCTTATACTTTGAATATGTTACAAAGAATATGTTCAGTTAACTCTAAGAGTTACTCTAAGAGTTACTCTTTGTGTTACCTTGTGCTCCATTAGCTATATGTATACTTTGAATATGTTATAAAGAATATGTTCTGATAAGTTGTTATTCTTTTTGAAGAATATGTGTTTGTCTTTGTGTGCATTGGATACTCTTAGTGTTGTCACATTTACTCTTACAAAGTATAAGAGTAACTGAGTTTGAATCATAGTGTTTCTTTTCTAGGCTATCACAACTACTCTTATTGTTGTTAGAGTTATTCGTGGTGCTCGTTCAGTTACTCGCAGGGTGGTCACAGTTACTCGTAGTGCTTTTTCAGTTACTCGTATTGTTTTCACAGTTACTCTAACTGCTATTTGAGTTACTCGTAGTGCTCGTTCAGTTACTCGCATTGTTGTCATAGTTACTCGTAGTGTTTCACAGTTACTCGCAGGTTTTTTTCAGTTACTCGTAGGGTTTTTTAGTTACTCGCATGGTTTTTTCAATTACTCGCATGGTTTTTCAATTACTCGCAGTGTTTGTTCAGTTACTCGTAGGGTTGTGACAGTTACTCATAGTGTTTGTTAAGTTACTCACATGTTTGTGATAGTTACTCGCAGTGTTTGTTCAGTTACTCAACCATCTTGCAGTGTTCAGTTACTCGTAGGCTTGTTTCAGTTACTCGCAGACGTTTTTTAGTTACTCGCATTGTTTGTTCAGTTACTCGCAGGGTTGTGACAGTTACTCGCAGTGTTTTCACAGTTTCTCTAACTGCTATTACAGTTGCTCACAGTGTTTTTTAGTTACTCGCATTATTGTCACAGTTACTCATAGTATTGTCACAATTACTCACAATGTTTTTTCATTTACTCGTTGTCCTTTTTCAGTTACTCGCAATGTTTTTTTAGTTACTCCAGGGTTGTGACAGTTACTCATAGGGTTTTTTCAGTTACTCAACCATTACTCTTAGTTACTCAAGCATTACTCTCAGTTACTCAAGAATTAATTTCAGTTACTCAAGCATTACTTTTCAGTTACTCAAGCATTCTGTTACTTTCAGTTTAGTTACTCGCATGGTTGTATCAGTTACTCGTAGTGGTTTTAGAGTTACTCTTACAGCATCCAAAGCATAATGGTATTTAAAGCATTCAAACCATAAATGTATTCGAAGCATTCAAGATCAGTTGTACATTCAGTCTTCTTGCAACACACTAATAAATAATCCATTTTAATCAGTTGTACATTCAGCCAAAATATAAGGGTAAAATCAATATTGTTCAAGATGAATTGTACATCAAGATCAACTATACATTCAGACTTTTCACAGCTGTACATTCAAGATCAGCTGTACATTCAGTCTTTTCACAGATTTTATACATCAGAATAATAGAAGCCTATTATTCAGGCTATTCACAGTGGTTATACATCCAAATTATAGAAGCCTATTCTACATTCAGCCAAAATACAAGGGTTACTTTTACAAAGTATAACAATTACTTTTTTGAATCATAGGGTTACTTTTCTCTGCTGTCACAGTTACTCTTAGTGTTCTTACAGTTACTCTTAGTGTACTTACAATTACTCTTAGTGTTCTTAAAGTTACCCTTAGTGTTCTTATAGTTACTATTTGTGTCCTAGTGTTACTTTCTATGCCGGATGGGTACTGTCATACCATACAATTACTTTTGTATTATGGTGTTACTTGGAGTGTCAGATAGGTACTTTGTTTCATATAAAATTTAGGACATACAACACATGCAACTCTGACAACCGAATGACACATTTTCTAGTCATTCTATGAAGCTTCTGACTTTTTTTATCATTCCCTTTCGAGTAACTGTTCAACCTAATATAATTAGTTTGTTATGTAATTAGTTTGTTACTTTTTACATCCCAGAGTTACTTTCACTGTTAGATAGTTACTTTTTATATCATATAGTTACTTTATATATTTTATAATTACTTTTTTTAAAACAATGTAGTAATGACAGAGAGAAATTGCTTCATGTCCATATTTATCCATTGTGTTGCCTACGGTGAATTTTTGCGTTGGGCTGAGATATCCATATACATTGTATCAAACAATCAGGCAGCAACATGCGAGCATGAGAAATCAAACAGATTGACACAAGATGAGACATGTAATCCATAGAGCAATTTCGTTTGTAATATACATTCACTATTCAAAAATTTAATCTAATATGAGCATATACTATATTTACTGCCAGATTGATACTTTTATGACACATTGTTGTTTTATGTGAAAATTTATAATTTTCAATGACATTTTGTTACTTTCTGGGTCAAACAGTATTTTCAGTTAGATGTGACTATCATTGGCATACATATTTGACGTAGAGACTTAAATGTGTATATGCTAACAGTGAAAAGGCAACCACTCGAGTTTAGGAAGTACATGGTTTCGCTCATGAGATGAGATCAGTGGTATAGGTCAGAACCTTCCTGTAGATTGCAACCTTAGTAAATATCAGCAGTGATAGGAACTTGAGTTCTGAATGGTGGTTGTAGAGAGTTGAGTTCTGAATGGTGGTTGTAGCACTGGAAATATATTGCAATAAGTGTTAAAAGTAACTACTCTAGATAGGCATTGCACTGAGATTCCAGATGATACAACAATACTATCATCATCTCCCGTGGATTTCAAAGAAAGTCCAAGGATTCTAAAATCCAAGAATATCAAAATTATTATGTAAACTTAGCAATCTATTGCAATTTATTATTGAATAAATGCATGCAACTCGAAGCAGAAAATACATCACCAGACTGAAGTTCAATTGTATTTATGCCATTATTCAAGCATTTCATCTAACAGTTCATGTGCATCAGTTCGGATCATCTTGGCACAACTTCAAATTTTCTATCTACGTATTCAATGGACCTACACAGATACAATCGATCCTACAGAAAGAGAGGGAAGACAGAAATGATTTACAGGCAGGCTACTTCCTGCTTACATGACCGCCATATTCGTCTGCCCACTTTTGTGCAGCCTTCTGACTGAAAAATAGAAGGCAAGAGGGAGGCACCGTTAGGAAATTTGGGCAGCTGAGTTATGTGGTTCATTTAAGAAGTATGGTTTCATCCCCCCATTGATCTCTCCCCCCCTGACCGGTCCACGTCAATGACCAGCACTCTTGCCGCGGAGTCACCCACCACGCCACTCCTACCGCCGCTGCCGCCACACCTAACCCGGCTCAACTCCTCCCTGTGTCCACTCTACTGGCACCGCACCGTTCAATCCGCCCTAAAATACTGACTTCTTGTACGTTGGAAGAGGCGAACCCGGCGGCAGAAGAAGATCAACCCTTGCGTCTCGTCCTGCCGCGTCGACCGAGGCAACAACCCCCACCGCAGCCGCAACAACATCGTTGTCGTAAGCCCTTCTCTGTGACGCTATCCAAGGAGGAGATCGAGGAGGATGTGTACACTCTGACAGGTCGTAGGGCCTCGCGGCGGCCCAAGAAGTGGCCAAGGACACTGTGGCGGAAGGTCGATTTAAGTGCCAGCTATGGAGGAGCCGAGGCGGGGTGAAAGTGTGGACGGGGGCTGGATCCATGGCAAGACACTACAACCGCCCAACCAGCCTCCCCGCCGCCCACCAGTGAGTTGCGATTCCACAAAGAGGATAAGAGGTCAAGGACGAGACTGAGTGGTAACAGTGTGGGTCCTACTAATGGAGGATTCATCGTCTTCCCTGTAGCGCGTGCGAGGGCTAGGCGGTGTCGTACATATGCACAATATTTACAAAAGTATGCAACTTCTATTCAGGACACATGTAGCATTTGATAAGTACCCGCGCGGGCAACGAAGAGGTACTCATATATATATATATATATATATATATATATATATATATATATATATATATATATATATATATTAGTTCTATAATCAAATTTCTCTTGGGTTGTACAAAATTGCTTTGTTCTACTCACCTTGATGGTTTTTGATGAATTACATCAATCAAGTCGGGTTTATGATACATACTATACTCGCATATACATTAGTTCTATACCAAATTTTCAGTGGTTGGTACAAAAAGACATATATTAGGTAGATCATTATTTTGTTCTATTCATTTTGATGGTTAATATGTAATTATTATTAGCTGATATGACCTAATTTCATTAATTCGATTAATTCCTAGTACACTCTTCTAATTCGTAACTTGTTTCTATTTAGATATTATATTCCCTTGGACATGTAATATTTTTGAAAACACACAACTCAATAACAATAATAGTAAGCCATACGACATCTACAAGATAGTGAGATCACATATGGGCACCAAGAACGACTCCTTTGGCAGAACGACATAATACATGACTCAGATTGGGATGCGATAGGTAAATTTTTGTATCAACCACCTCTCGTTGTAGCTGACAAAAGCAGCTGTCTAGGATGGAAGCCAACAATCTACACGAGTCAATGAGAATATCGGGGAAGGAGTTTGAAGTACCACCAATAGAGGTCACCATCTCATCTATGCTTGAGGCCACTAGAAACTTACAGAGCTCAACCCAAGCCACATCAAGCAAAATAAGCAGTCTACTACAAACGGCTAAACACCAGTAAACGACGCCGAACAAAAAGTAAATGAGGCCAGTCCTCACATCATGTTCACAGAGGCATTTCCACGAGCAACTGGGGAGCATAAACCAGGAGAGTCGGGAAGAAGGCAAAAAACCCCTTGGGCGCATACTCAGAGGAGAGAGGGCTTGTGCGGATGTAAGGTGGGGGATAGAAAGCGCCGGAAAACCCCACCACCACACCCAGCCACCCCTGTGAACAGGGGACAAGAGCATCCTCACACAGCTCGTATCCCGGTTTCTCTCCCTCTGCCGGTGCGTTAAGGGGCCGACCACGCTCGCCGGCTGTCTACGGAAGCTCCCAGCACCTCGACCTGCAGGACACCCCGACAGGAAGACAAGAACCCGACCAGCAGCCCGCTGCCACCTAAGCTTGCCACCTCCAAACGCCGTCCGCCTAGACCTGGGGCCGCAAAATGGAGACGAGAACACCCGGGGGACCTGCTTACGAGCAGAGACCCTAGGCGCCGCGGGACAGTGAGAACTGGTCAGCGGGAGGTAGCTCTCGCAAGGAGGACAAGCTTCACTGCCGGATGGGAGAGGGGGATAGGATATGTAATATATAATTAGTACTCATAGTGATATTAATAGAACATGATAAAAAGAAAAAAAAACCTTAATTATATTTTTTATTGAATGAATTGTAACTAATTTCATTAATTCGATTAACAAATATAAATATTTGAAACCAATAAAACTAAAATAAAATTAGCAAAGTTTAACCTCAATTATATTTTTTATTGAATGAATTGAATTAAGAAATATAAATATTTGAAAGCAATAAATTTTATAACCGTTTCGAATTCATCGTTCAGTTAACGACTTATTAAATGAATTCTACCCACGTATAGTTGGGATCTTTATTAGTGCTAATTAAAAAAAATAAAACTTGGAGCTACTACGTGCAGTGCACCGCCGTACCTTATCACTCCCGTCTTCGTTTGGCAGTGAGCCTGGTGCTAGTGGGTGGTGCCTGCCCCCTGCCCATGATCTCGTTTGGGGGACTGTACTCATGGTAACGTACTTTTTCTCGAACCTGCCCGGTCCACCCCGCCCTACCTTCCTTGGTCTCACACCCATACTCGACTAGAGCGCGTCGTGGACCCTACAAGCCCAACAGATGTGCGGTTGTGCTACTATTGCTGTTTAGGCCGCTGTTGGGGTGCCAAACCCTCTTGGAATGGGCTGCTAACCAGCGTGCTCCGGTGCCCCCGGTATTTTCGGTTTTGTTTTTTCTGTACTGTACCCAAGGTTCATTGGTTCTCTGGAACCCGACTGACTGCCCCTGATGGGTGATGACATCAAGGTTCATTGGTTCTCTGGAACCCGACTATGACATCAATCACATGCAGTGTAAATTCCTTGCTCTTTAACTTGTTCTTGTCTTTATCTCACGACCTTACCAACCATGTTAGTGTCAGATTTACCAACCAGTATGGTATTAAATCTGTATTACAATAGAATTAAATGTATATTAATGATTTTCTTTTGTCCGTAGGGGTTGCATATTCTTCTCCTCGTAGTCTCGTAGATACATAAAAATCCTATACAACGTCTTCCGAGGTTATTTTTTTCCTTTCTTTCAAGTATCTTTGTTCTCTACTTGAAGTGGCCAAATATTTATCTGATTCAAATCTAATTATCGAATGAGGTCACACCAACTTAGGACAAAGTTAAGCGCTAGTTGGCTCTTGGCCACTACCGTGACGATGGATGACGTCAATGATACGCACGCACTGTAAATCTTTTTTTTCTCAACTTGTGTTTTTTTCTCCTTTACAAAGTGTTACCAAGTTGTAGCAACAAGCTTTTCTGTTACTAGTTTAAATTTGTTGTTACAAAATGTTATTACACAAGTATCACTCTATTGATTTTTTTAGTAGTGGTATTTGGGTTAGATATGCAGTTTAGAAGTGTTTAGAACAACATCTGAAACAGTGACTTGTAACATCAGATTTGAAGTGCTATGTTACCGCAGTACCACCAATCATCGAATGGATAGCCCCCAGCTTAAAATAACACTTACATTTATCGTTGTCGTCTGCTGAAATTAAAGATCTTTAATGGTGGAGTCGATTCTTTTCCTCCAATAAATTTCTTTGCATTTCCATTGATCAGATTACCGTGCTGACTTTTGATCTGGCTCCAAATGTTCTGTCCCCAAGGACTGTATGTCCTTTAATCTCAGCCATTAAACAGTCAAAACCCTGCCCCTTGAAAAAAATAAATTGGAGCATTTACAGTAGAGAGCATGCATGAGACACTCAATGGGGACAGACAAATTAGACCCAACCTCGTGAAGTGGAGCTAGGAACATCCCATGCCCACTGTCCCCACCGCCGTCCACGTGGAATCTTCTGCGTCGTCCATGCCTTCCCGTTCACGTGACGCGTGGGAATAGCAACCGCCGCGCCCTCAACACTGGACGGTGGAGGTGGAATCACCCGTCGTACGTGTACAGCCGCGGACCCTCCGCAGCTCATGGCCTTCACGTGTGACGGAACCGCCGACCCATTCCGTTGCCATGGACTCCGGTGGCAACGTATTCTGTACTCCTCAGTACTCTCTCTCTCTCTCTCTATCTCTATCTCATCATTCTCTCAGATGCGCTGCGTACCCCACCGTGTGAACTCTGCTACCAGTCCACCAAACACAGAATAGAGGGAGAAGAAAACTAACAAAAAGGTCCCGGTTCGATTGACGCCGTTAGGCCGTCCAGCCGTCGACCCCACACCCCCCCCCCCTTCCTCCACTAGACAAACCGACGTGGGATCCACCTCCGGTATTGACTCCACACCCCTACCCTCCTATAAATACCACCTCACTGCCATCTTTCCACTGAGAGCCAGCGAAGCAGTAGCAGCAGCAACACTCCTCTCCTTCCCTATCACCTTCAAACTTCTGAACTTCCTTCCTCACACTCCACACCACTCCAAGCAAAAGCAAAACCAAAACCGAGTCCAAACATGGAATCAACCATCATGATGCGCACCGGATCCGGCAGATTCCACTTCCCGACCGAGCACCACCACCTTCACCACGACTCCCCTAAACTCTCCCGAACACGCAGCGCCGGGGGCAACACCGGCCTCTTCACCCGCTCCTCCTCCTCGTCCCCCACCGTCCACACCGACAGCCACCACCATGACATGCGCCGCATCCCCGTCCCCAACACCCTCCGCCGTGCCGCCAGCTGCGACTCCGAAGCCCTACCGTCTTCCTTCCTCACCACCAATAACAACATTTTCAGCCGTGGGATCTCCAGCGGCAGGTCCGCTTCCTCATCCTCCACAACAGTCACCAAGGCCGCCTTACTCGACGAGGAACTCGACCTCGAGTTCTCCGATGGAGGGTCCGGTAGGGGAAGCAGGATCGGAGGTGGAGGGAGGCCAGGAGGTGGATCGGATGACCACAGAAGCGGCATGGGGGAGTACTATAAGGAGATGCTAAAGGCAGATCCGGAGAACCCGCTCTTGCTCACCAACTATGGCAAATTCCTCCACGACGTCCAAGGCGATTTGCAAGGCGCCGAGGACTGTTTCGGCCGCGCCGTCCTAGCCAGCCCAGGGGACGCAGAAGCCCTCTCCCTCTACGGCAACCTCGTTTGGGAGGCGCACAAGGACGACGAGAGGGCCGAAGACTACTTCCAGAGGGCCGTCCAGGCGGCGCCCGATGATTGCTACGTCCTCGGATCGTACGCAAACTTCTTATGGGACGCCGATGAGGAGGAACAAATCGCCTCAAATGTCGCCGGATCTGCGAAACCGTCCTCGTCTGCGGCAAATGAGAATGCCGCTATGGTCAGGGCCTACTGATCATTGCAGTAGATCGGATCAATGCTTAAGATGTTTGGGAAAAAAAAGTTCACAGCAAAATATCTCCGAACAGAGAACACGTGACCGGTGAACCAAACCACGGTAGACAGATCCGGGCTTCTCCTTCGCGCGGTCACCTTTGTAACATATCTACAGAAGATGCGATTCATCGCTACCGACCGAGATAAGCAGCAGCTAAGCTGGCCCACTCGTTGCTGGCTGTCACTGAAAGAACCCATCTCTCCCTTCCCAGCGGTCGATCCATAGGTTTCTAAACCTTGGACGGGGCAGCAGCTCACCCAGTCTGCGGGCTTGAGACTGAGAGGCCTCTTTTTGTAATTATAGTTAGCTCCAACGTAGAGTTCGTTGATTTGATAAGTAGACCGTTATGCACATAATCATCAAATAATAATAAACGCCTACTCATGGGTTTGATTTGATAACAGCAGCAACTAGTAGTTCACACATTCTTGCAAGTTGGTCTGGAACGGCGGCCGAGTCTGCACCCCTAAGATACGTGGGCAAGGAACATGTAATCCCATGTGACTTGAAGAAGAAACCTCCACAAACTCTTCACACCAACAAAAGCAGAGCTGAAGAGACTTAACGGTGTTAGATTAAATAGTTTAAGTGAATTTGGGGCATTTGCCTCGTTGGAACTAGAGAGATATTGGAATTAACAAATCAATTCGATACTCAATCATAGCAACAACCACTACTACTACAACCACAAAAAAAGCTACAATAAGCAACCCTTCATTTGTTACTGTGCCACCACCACCTAGACAGATCAAGCAGCTGTCACCTGGTGAATGGAATGCTGCTTTTGTCTGTTAAGTACATAAAAATGGATTGTCTAGTTAATAGGATTTGCTCACAAAAAAATTCAAGTTTAATTTTTTTTTGAAATTCAAAGAAGACACCTCCTATAATATAATAGATTATGAGAGCGCTTTGTTGATTTTTTTTTTCTCACAAATATTATGTGGGCACTATTTTTAGTCAAATATAACAAATAAAATATTATAGTATATTTTGATATTTTTTATTTGTTCTTGGAGAATGACTCCAGTTCTATTTCACACTTTAATATACGTCCATATAACAAATCTTCAATTGATACAGAAACAAAGAATAAAAAATTAAAATGAAGAAGATGATCCCGAACGTGCGTGTGTACAACAATTGTGATGCATTCGTTTGACGGTCAGAACAAGTGTGTACTATAAGGTTGGGATCTCACCACCTATTCTTCTTTTCAAGCTTTGCACTTTATAGGCGGGGCTATAAGGTTCCGGATCTCACCACCTGTTCTTTTGTTAAAGTTTCGTACTTTATAGGTGGGGTTAATGGAACGAGGCAACACACCATTCATTCCAACAAGAAAACTTGAAGGTTCCCTAAAAGTTGTATTGAGATCCGAGATATGCATGGGGAAGCATGGGTAAAAAGGTGAATCACATGTGTGTTCATAACCGGAACCATCTCCCCTCTATACTACTTGATAGGTTAAAGTTATTCCTCGCAAGCTTAAATCCAATGACATATGTAAATTATATATCTATGTGATCCAATGTTCAGAATCTAGGGATGAGCACTATTTTAGTTGTACCTCTGTTCCAATAGGGAGGCATATTGCTGAGAGTCCTTCAAATAGGGGTGTATGCTTAAGATGTTTGCCAACTTGAATGTTGTTGTGGTTGCTTCTCACTAATATACCATTTACAAGATGCTTGTTTTGTCGTTATAGGCGGTGGGATCAAGTTGAGAGGTCTAGACAATGATTGGTGGGTGGGGGTCAAAAAGTGTGCAAAGGACAATAGAAGAAAGAAAATTTGAGAGGGTGGTGAAGAATGATGCCTCTAACAACCCATAAGCTTACCTAGTTGTAAAATCATTCTGGCCTACTGATGAAGAGTGGTAAACTCAGCTTTTGACTTAAAAATTTGTTCGTTGGTTGTCTTGTGAATGTCTAAGTTAGATAATATGACACATGAAAAAACAAGTGTAATTTCATCTTTAACTTTATTAACTAGGATTAAAAGTAATTCTAGATGTTCATTTAATAGGTAAATCAAATAAAATCGAGAATGTATTTGTAATTGAACAAACTTCACATAAATATAAAAGCATAAGAATAACAATGATCAATTCATACCAAATTTTCATTTTTATTATTGATGTGAAATAAGCCAAACTCTGGCCTACTAATGAAGAGTGGTAAACTCAACTTTTGACTTCAAAATTTGTTCGTTGGTTGACTTGTCAATGTCTAAGTGAGATAATATGTGACACATGAAAAAACAAGTGCAATTTCATCTTTAACTTTATTAACTAGGATTAAAATTAATTCAAGATTTTCATTTAATAGGTAAATCGAATAAAATTGTGAATGTACTTGTAATTGAAGAAACTTCACATAAATATGAAAGCATAAGAATAACAATGATCAAATCATGCCTATTTTACATTTTTATTGTTGATATGAAACTTCTTGACTTGTACCTAACCAAGTAGTAGCCATCTCAATGTACTCACGGGCGTTACTCATCATCCACGTCTTAAGGTTTAGCCTACAACTGTAATACAACTAGCTCTGACTAGGTCCTCCAAAGGACTAAATAGGAGCTTATATCATCTCCACCTTCTCATTCTCACTCCTTAGTTCAAGGCTATGTCGTACCCCATCTCATGACATGTAACATCCCTGACCTGGGTTATGTGTTAACCCTAGATGATTTGCCTAATAAGGTTGATTAGATGCTTAACCTTACCTTATGAAAAGTAATTAGGTCTCAAGAGGAACTTATATTCCATTTTGGTCCTTTTTGAATAATGTTGAAACATTGTTTTACTGATTTGGACTAAAGTGCAAATTACCCAAGTTGAGGGGTTAAATTGAAAATTGTACATGATAATATGTTCCTCATATGTTGAAGCATCATGAGAATGAAGATGATGTAGATGTATGGCTTGTGGTAGCCTGAGTACCAAGAAAGAGCTCATAAAGTAATGTTTATGCATTAAAACCTAGTTTTGGTGTAATATGCAATTTATCCAAAACCTAGGGTTTCATATGCAAATTACCACTTCAATAAGGTCCCTAATATTTCTTGGCATCATGTTGATGCCTCATTTGAATTAATTTGGAGGAGAGAGAATCTTGATATTAAAATAATCAAGATTTAATCCTAATTGAAACCCTAATTCAATTTAGTACAAAAATAAATATAATAATTGAAGGGCCTTCAACCAAAAACGAGATGGTTGAATTTTCTCAAGTGTGAACACCTTTGTGCCTTTTCTAGGCCACGAAAATATCCAAGGGATGTGGATAACTCACTCACCTTATTATAAGGAAAAGAAATATCCACTCACTTATGGATATTAGTATAATATGATTTGAGGTGCTTAATTTGCTTTTCTTTAAATCATGGATAATTGAAAGGAATAAGAGGCAAATAGGATAGCCTCGGATCCAAGGAGTTGAAGGGGAAGAGGCGGCACGATTTTTGGGATTAAATGAATTTTTATAAGGCATTTTCTCTCTCCTTGAATTTCTTATAAAAGTACCCTTTACAAGCCAAACCAAGTGCTTTTTCATTTCCATTTCTTTTCCCTTGCTTGGAAAACGACCAAGGGGCTTTGTAGGATCAGTAGGACGACCCTCAACCTGTTGGTAAGCTTCTTGACCTCCTTTCACCTTGAATCCATGGTGAAAATTGAAAATCAATGCATGAATTCTTCATAACTCGATCCCCTCTTCAATTCTAACCAATCCTTTTCACTCAAAGATTGAGGACGACCCTTGGAATAGTGAAAGAAGTTTCATCCACCATTGTAGACGTGAGATTGAAGCTTTGGAGCTCAATTAGAGGCAGGTTTTATAACTTGAACCCTTAATATTGTTATTGCATTCCACTCCTTATCAAATGTTGATGCTTTCTTCATTTCCGAAATTTATCTTGGTTGATTGATGCAATTACCATGAAATCACAGAAAGTTTTCATGAGTTTGGAGCTTGATGATGATGACATCATCATAAGCACACACCTCCCTAAATATATCTTGCAAACGTTTTCAACTTTTGGTCCAAACGGTTTCACCAAACAGTTTGCAAACCGTTTGGAGGTTTGCATTCCAAACCTGTAACATCCCTGACCTGGGTTATAGCCTAAACCTATAAGTTTTTCTTAAGTAAGTTGTTTACAAATTTTTTTTAATCTTTTGAAAAGTAATTAAGACTCTTGTAGAGTTTAACTTTCAAGTTTGAGCTTATTTGCAAACTGTTTGTGCATTATATGATAGTTTGGGCATAAAGTGCAATTCACCCAAGATGAGGGGCTATATTGCAAAATGTCACATGGTGAATGTAACTCATGTGTTATAACATCATAAGAGAGATAATGATGTTAAAGGATGGCTTGTGGAAAGCCTAAATTCCAATTTGTAGCTTGTTTGAATAATGTTAGTGCATTGTGCACCAATTTTGGTACAAATTGTAATTTACCCATAATGTGGGATTAATATGAAAATTACCACCTCTAGAGTGTCCCTACTCCCTCCTAGTATCATTTAGAGGAGATATAAAGAAGTAGACACCATGTTTGATTCCATTATGAATGATGGTAATCTTGGTGAAGAAATGACCAAGGAAAAGGGTTGAATTTGAAAGCTTAACTTGAGTTGTATCAAGTTGAAAAGCTTATATATGAGTGACTATCGGCCATGGAGCACAAGGAGGTGTCACATATCATTATATGAACTCTTGGAAAAGGTCATATCGTGCAAATCACCTCAAGGAGGTGAGTTGTGTCGAGTTGCAACTTCCTTAGCAAAATTGTGACGGGTTGTGCATAAAGTAATGAATTAATTAATATATATTATTCAAAAGGATATGTAATGGCCGAATATTTATCTCCAAATGATCGTCAACTGTTTTTCATGTCAAGATAAATGTTTATGCATGCTTGTACACGTGTCACCCATGCATGGACACGTGGCACCTACTAGCTCAAAATGTTGACACCTCATTTTTACCTTTCTTCATGTGCAACAAGTATATATACCCCTAGTTTCACCCTTAAGTGAAATTGTTCGACCCTTAACACCCTCCTATCCTAAGGTATAGTGCATGGAGACCTTGTATAGTGCAGGAAAGCAAGGGTATCGTGTATAGGCCCTTGTAGATTGCCCATAGCAAAAACATATCTGCCAAGTAGGTGAAAATTGCCATATAAAGTGATATCGGTCGATAGGGTGAAGATTTGAGTGCCATGTCGTGCATGTGAGTGCCATATCGTGCAAGGGGGTTGGCATATCGTGCAAGGACACTATTGTATCGTGCAAAGGTTTTAAGGAGCAAGAAGGAGCTCATACTTAACCCTAAGGTGAGGAAAAGATCATCTTCAACCTTGGATTGAAGCATGAATTTAGGGTTTTGATCTTCTTTTCTTTTCTTCTTCACCAATTGCTTATCCATGGTGATTCTTTGCATATATAGGAGTTGTGAAGTTCATCTTCAACCTTAGGAACGTGGAGCTTTGGAGCTTGGAGCTTTGAAGTTGTTCTTGAGGCGGGTTATATAACTTAAACCCAATTATATTATTATGCACATTCAATTTTGTCATACTTGTTGAACTACTTGCAACTTTGTTTTCTCTTGAATAATTGTTGAACCTTTGAGTTCTAAAAGCTTCATGGGACTGTTGTCCATGACTTAGAATAGTAAGAGTAAGGTTCTAGAGGTTGATGATGATGACATCATCAATGTCGTGCAAAAGCACACAAGCACACACCTTCAACCCGATATGGAAAAATAGCCCTAGTTTACTTGGAAATCGATAGGGGTGTGCATTGGTTTGTACTTTGGGTTGATAGAGGTTCAAACAGTTTTCTAGCCTGTCACTTAACCCATGATGAAGGGCAGGTCGTGTCCATGAAGGTTTGAAGGGGTCAAACACTTAAACACACATCTTCAAACCGATATTGGGCCAAGCAAACATACAAGCACCTTCAACTCGATATGGTAGCTAGCACACACACATCTTCAATACGATATGGTGTGAGAAAGCATACACACACCTCCAAACTGATATGGAGGGAGCTAGCATACATACACCTCTAAAACAATATGGTGTGGAAGCACCTTAATTGCAATGTACTTGATGGAATAACACATGGAGTGTTTTATATCAAGTCATACATTAAGAAGTATGGAGTTTGATGATTAATGGCTAAGTAGGATAATGTACCTTGAAGGAAAGGTTGAGACAACTTAATAAAGTATGGAGTAATTAACATCCTATAGAGGATGAGAGAGAAACTCATACTTGTGTAATAAACATGTAATGTGCATACATTGATACTTTTAATAAGTATAAAGTATGAATCAGGGTTTGATCCTGGATAATGTGATCTTGAAATCCTTATTGATAAGAAAGAGAAACCCTAACTCTAATAAGGGATTAGTGGTATTACCCTCGTGTTTCATGGTGTTGATATATATTTGTTATGGCTGCTGTCATGTATACTAACCATGCAGGTATCATGAGATGATGAGCATAGCCAGGTTTGATCTATAATGTTTTATTTGTTGAAATGTTTAATGGGCCTTATGAGCCATATGATAATTTGTTGCCTAGTGAGATGTGACAAGATGTTTAATGGCCTTGTGAGCTATGTGAGATGCTTGTATAACAAGTATCATATATATATATATACCTTGGTCAGATGACCTAGAGGTATTAGTTACCTGATAAGTGGTAATTGTGTTCTATGAAGAACTAAGGGTTTGAATACCCAGATTCAGTGATCATGATAATGATATCGTTGAGGGGATGAGAATTCCCCGTAATGTGATTAGAAATTGAGGTCCTAAATGTTATATATGTTTTAAAGCTTTGAAAAGTACTTGATACATATATTACACATTTCTTTGCAGCATTTGTCATAATAATTTATGTTTGAAAACTTGATTGATGCTAAAAGAATACGGTAATGTACTTAATTAATCGAGTGGAATATTATCATGTAGAGCCCTGGCCATAGATCCATCATCGTCAGTAGCTGGTGATGGTGAAACATGTTTTCCTATGGGATCTCCTGGAGATCGCATATTTTTGAATATGCGGGGGTGATGGGCGAAAATATCTGTACGCCCTAATGGAGGAATTGATGTAAGATAAACATTAAATCTCTCAATCCTTCATTATAGATGCCGGGATGGATGTATCACGAATCTCCCGATGATGATGAATGCCGGATCGATGTGAGATAAACATTAAATCTCTCGATGCCGAAGAGAGTGCAACTGCCACTGTAGCTCTATAGCGAAGTTGCCAGTATACCCTGGAAAGCTATTTTAGCAGAGACATGAGATGTCCTGCTTATTTTCTTGCACTAACCGAGACAGGTGTGGTCATGGAGTCTGGCTCTTCCATTGACTTTGTATGGTACCGATTTCGACTTTGCAATGGTCGGTTGGAGTATAAGCGGTATACCTCATCTCCTTAGGGCATAAGTGTGATTGTAAAATGTAATTAGCCGTGTAACATATTTTCTTAAGAATTGAATACAAAAATCATTGGATGATGTTACATTTCTTTGATACATCTAAATGGATAGATTATATACATGCTCTTCATATTCCTTATTAAAATGAATAGATGGTTTATTGCTTTATCATATATAGTTGCAATGCTTCAGAAGATGATATTGCTCTACTCTACTTAAACAATGTTTGAATCTAGTTAATTAATGTAAAAGAATCCTCTGCCCAGTTTTATACTGTTTAACTATGATAATAATATGGTCGGCGGAGAGTTGTATCTTTCGCTAGGACAATTACAATTGTCTCACCCCCGTGGGATCTAAAATTTTTAGGTGGATGCGGACGAGGAGGTAGGAACTATACAGCAGAGGGAGGATAGCAACATCAGGAGCAGCAGTAACATCTCCGGGTTGCGTTACTGTCTATCATGTCATGTAGATATGAGTCTTATGTGTCGTCTCTATACTCTCAGGTCCTTGGAGTCCGTACTTAGTGGTTTTATGATCGATCTGAGATTTTGGCTTGAATGCCTCGAGGTTTTATGTTGCTTATGTATAGTGTTGACAAAGCAACTGTTGTATATATTCCTCGAGATGAGATGGTACATGGTATGTACAATGTGAACCATAATGTATGCAGTACTTTGGTTCTCTTTTTAAAAGTTTCCTAGAAATGGATCTCTTTGCAAATGGTTTTAATTTTTAGTGATTTTTGTTAATCCGCTGCATATAGTAATTCCGCAATTATTTACTGGTGATGATTTGATTTGTGGTCGGATCGTCACAAAACCATTTGAGATGGTTGACCATTTGAGGAAATATGTTGTGGTACTTGGATGTTGATCCAATGGTTTCAATTGGTTTGATCTTGAAGGTTTGAATTGTGAATGATTCCTTAAATGCAAACCCGAATCGGCTAAGTGCTGAATTTCCAATTGATTAAGTTGATGTTTTGGGTTGATTGACCCAAACGGTTTCAAGACCGTTTGGGAATCACCCAAACGGTCTCAAGACCGTTTGGAGGTCAACCAAGACCGTTTGGAGGTCTAGGGTTGAGCATGGATGGGTATTTGATGATCCAAAGATACCAAATTGAAATGCAATCAATTGCTGATTTGATGATCAATCCAATGATCCAAACCCTAATTGGATGACATGGATTTTGATGTTGGAATGGGAAAACGGTCTCAAGACCATTTGGAGATCATCCAAACGACCTCAAGACCATTTGGGGGTCATTCAAGACCGTTTGAGGTCAGGTCGTATCATATAATGATGTTGGTTCACTGATTTCAATTGAATTGGTTCCACAATGTTAACCATTGATGGATCCTCGGTTTGAAAACCCTAAGTGATGGTTTCTTGATTATCAACCCTAGTTCAATTGGGTTTAAAACCCTAATTGAAGGTCTAATTGAATGGTGATTCAGTGGTTCAATTGAAGAATACATTAGTGGTCCAATTGATAGTTGGTCCATGGATTGGAACCTTGAATCGATTAAGTGTTGAAGACCCTTTTTGGTCCATTCGGTTTTGAGAGGGTTTGGACCAAACGGTCTCAAACCGTTTGGAGACTCAATCTCATTCGATTTCAAGCACCTAATTTGCTAAACAAATTCAAACCGTTTGAACTTAATTGGTCAAGACCGTTTGAGGTCTAAGTGACCAAGACCGTTTGAGGTTTAAGTGACCAAGACCTTTTGAGGTTCAAATTGGTTAAACCATTTGGACACCTTATATGATCAAAGGTCAATTAACTACTTGATTATTAATGATGTAGACCAATGGTGATTATGAAGGTTAACCCTAACTATGTGAACTTAAGTGAAGAGATAACCTAGATCAATCTTGGAGTATTTAACATCCTAGAAAGGATGAGATGGAGAGAGAATGGGAGAGATGATTGATTACTTAATAAGCCCTAATCCTCTCATTATGAATAAATGTGTAATCAGGGTTTGATCCATAATATGAGATCATGAAATCCTCATTGAAAACATTGATGTACCTTGACCCTAATTTAGGGCAAGGTTATGTGAAACCCTAATTTAGGGCAAAGCTCAATGAAATCATAATCTAGGGTGATGATGTAACCCTAACTTAGTGTAACAACGTGAGGAATCCCAATTTAATGGGAATTGTACATCCTAATCCTAATTTGGGTATGAGGTATGAGGAACCTTACTTGGATGTGAATGGTAAACCTTAATCACTAAAATGGGGTAAAGGTGCATGAAACCCTAATATAGGGTAGTGCGTCTAATACTATGTGAAGCCTTAACTCTGGGTGATGTGTTGTGAAATCTTAAATTCACATAATACTAGGTGAAACCCTGATATAGAGGGATGATTATGTGAAACTCTATTGAAGAGTAATACTATATGAAATCCATAAATGTATGGGAGATGCTATGTGAATCCTCAAATTATAAATATGGAGAATACTATTCCTAATAATGGAATAGTAATTAATGTTTTGACAAATGTAACACCTAGAGAGATTGTTAATGGATATACTTATATCAATAGTTCTTAACTCAAGGATGAGTCCATTTCATTGACAATGGTTGTATATTCTAAGTGAGTGACTTACAACCAATACATTACATGATGAATGTGATGAACTGGTACATAAAGTATTAAGATGGGGAATACCCTAATACAAGCTAAGTGGATGAACTCAAGTAAGATAAAGGTGTTGAGGGAAGTGATACATCAAGATATGATAGATATCACATCCAACACCCCAATTTTGATATACCTTGATGTGTTTTGAGTCCAATATAATTGGATGAGTGACATATGAGATGTTTCATGTTAATTGTTACTCTGAGATGTAATGCATCTTGAAGAAGGTAGTCTAACATGCCTTATGAAAAGGTTAAATCCAAATCAATAAACTATGATGCAATCATATTTTGGTAAAGATGAGAGAGAAACTCATACTTTGTGATTGATACTTCATTTAATGATGAATGATGAGAATAAATAAGTATGATTGAATACTTATGTTATCCATATTGATTCCTAGCTGTGTGAAGCAATAAAATAGGACTTGATCATTAACAATATGATCTTGAGAACCTATAGGGTTAATCATATGAAACTCTAATACAGGGTAATGCTATGTGAAGCCCTAATACAGGTAATGATATGTGAAACCCTAATACTTGGTAATGCTAGGAGAAACCCTAATATACGGTAATGCTATGTGAAGTCTTAAAACAGAGTAATCCTATGTGAAGCTCTAATACAGATTGATGAAGTTATGAATGTAATAAGATAACCCTTGTATTGCATGGTACTGTTATATAATTTTTGTCATGAGTACTAAACATGCAGGTATGCTGAGATGATGAGCATAGCCAGGTATGGGCTATAATGCATTGTATATTGAAAATGTCTCATAGGCCTTATGAGTCTTCATATGCTTTATTGCTTAGTGAGAAGTAATATGAAAACTTATGAGCTCTGTGTACTATATGATGTTTTACTTATTGAATTTGGTTATGGCTTCATAAGCCATAATATGCCTTATTACTTTGAGGAGGTAATAAGAGGTGATATGAGCTTTGTGTTCTATGTGTAATGCTTTGTGTAGTAAGAATCATAATGTCCTTGGTCAGATGACCTGAATATATTAAGTTACCTAATAAGTGGTAACAAGTATCCTATGATGAGTTAAGGGTTCAAATACCCAGATTCTATAATCATGATGATGAACTTGTTAAGAAGTAGAAATGTACTTGATGACTTGAGGGATGAATATTCCAATACTTTGTGAAAAGAGTATGGCTACAGGACATGACTCCACAATGACAATGCCATGCATTAGATATATGATTTGAGCCTGAAGAGAGTTAATGTTGTGGAAATGATTCTATAGTGAATAAATGTTATACATGTTATTCATATTCCTTAATGGATAAGTGACATATTGCTCTATCAAGTTATAGTTGCAATGCTTTGGATATGAATAATGTTCTAATCTGTTAGACATTGAATTAACTGTTGTCAAACAAATATGATTCCTCTGTTCATATTTATCTTCCTTAGCTGCAATAACAATGTTTCTGGCAGAGAGTTATATCTCTCATTGTGGCAATTTACAATTGTCTCACCCTCGTGGGAACTACATTTTTAGGTGGTCGCAGATGAGGAGACATAAATCCTTCAGTAAGAGAAGGACAACAACAACAGTAGGGACAATAGTGAAGTCTCAGGTGGAGACACTTGTTGTTATGCCTTGTACAGATGTAGATAGAGTCCTATGTGTCGTTTCTGTACTCTCAGGTCCTCAGAGTAGTAGTTAGTGCTTTTGATATTTTGGCTCAGTGCCTCGAGATTTTACACTGCTTGTGTTTATTTCAACAAGAGCCGTTGATGCTTGTAATTTTCAGAAAGAGATGATGTAGGACATGTACCTTTAAACCAGAATGTAAATGTGTTACTTTTGTTCTATGTGAGAAAGTTTCATTTGATGGATCTCTTGGTCAAAAGGTTTTAATTTTTAGTGATTTTCGGCAATCTGCTGCTTAGTGAATGCTTCCGCATTAGTTATTTATGTTTTTGTGAGTTGTATGCCACATGACATATGTCAAAAAGTTCTCACTTTTATCATTTTACCTTGGATTGGAATCATTATCCCCTAATTGTCACTTTTTAATCACATTAGGGAGTTAGGGCCTGGATCACCTCTCTTTGGGGCACCCATAACTTCCCATAGACTAGTCCTAGAGTGTTATCAACTCCATATCTTCTTCTCATGGATATAATCCACTAATTGCAAGACTTGTCTACCCTTCTCAGTATTGACATTAGGAAATGCCCACAATGTTTAAGAAACCTAAATATGTAGATTGGGGTTTATCTTCATAGCTTTAGGTATGTTCATAAATTAGGGTTTACCTTAAAAAACTTAGTATTAAAGGCATTCATGTGAATTGCCATTACAAGAGAAGTTGAAGTTTACTAAATTAGTCAAGGTTTTATGAATAATAATTCATTCCATGTAATTCCATATTAGAGAAGTATCAAATGTAAATTCATTCATATCACATCCATATAATTATACTTTACATTGACTTGATCTTGGCACTTGGGTCCATACTTTGTTCTTTTCAAATTTCTCCAACTCTTCATGCATAGCTAGGATCCACTCATCATTCCCAAGAGCTTCTTTGACATTCTTTGGCTCGAGTTGTGAGATGAAGGCGTTGTTGTCTTGTTCCTTGTTGAATGTAGCCCGCGTCTTCACACTTTCAAATGGATCACCTAAAATCAGCTCTTTTGGATGGTTCTTTGCAAACTGGGGAGTTGGATCCTTCTTCTCTTCATCCTTTTCTTCTTCTTGAGTGACCACCTCTTTTCCCTTTTGAGTGATGTTGAGCTCTTCTAGAATAGGAAATACTTCACCTACAACATCATCATTTGGAACAATATCTTTGAGAATAGAGGGGTTAGTCTCAATAAACTTAACATTTAATATTAAGTACTCTATAAGCCTGGCTAGTAGTGTAATAACCCAGAAAGAAAGCTTTGTAAGATTTCAGATCAAACTTGTTGAGAGAATCTTTCATATTCAAAACAAAATAAGGACATTAGAAAACATGGAAATAATCAATAGAGGCTTCCTGTTGAGTTTTGTGGGACAGAATAGGCAGCGGAAAGAAAAAAAAATCTC
Source organism: Alisma plantago-aquatica (assembly GCA_963693085.1). NCBI lineage: Eukaryota > Viridiplantae > Streptophyta > Magnoliopsida > Alismatales > Alismataceae > Alisma > Alisma plantago-aquatica. The sequence goes on along the minus strand of OY856413.1, from coordinate 635,065,544 downwards.
ACCACAAACCCATAACCAGCAGATCGTATCAACAACTATGCAATAAGAAAGATTATTTTAGCGAGGTGTACCTAGTCCTGAGGCTTGCTCAGCAAAAATATCTCACAGCTAGTACAGTCTTCAACTACCTGGTCTTTTACGGTGTTTGTGCCGCTCCTGTCCATGAGCCGAATTATAGTTGATCGTCATCCTTTTGAGTGGCAAAAACCTCCCGCCTCTATAGATAGTCCACACGGAGCACCGGGAACTCTATTCGTCCTGTCCTGAAGGATACTAGAAGGATTTGTCCCCCTCTATCAGTGTACTAGTCACCGACACACTCTCCCATCACCAATTGTCATCCTACGGTTGTCTTTCGCTCGCTGTGCCTCCCTAGGCAGGTAGCACTTTCTTGGGTTCTCTTGGTTACCATAACTAGAGAGGACAAAAACTTTGTAGAGAAACTGATGTTCTGAGTTGTGTGTTCTGAGAAGCCCCCTATACCCCTCTATTTATAGTAGTGGGCAAGGTCAGGGTTCCAGTATGTGTGGGAGTAGAAGGGTCCAGATTTTCCACGAAGTAATTGCAATGCGGTAGGCGAACTGATCGTTTCACAAACAAATCAGTCATTTGGGAAGGTGATCTGATCGGTTCACTTTTGAACCGATCAGTTAGGAGTGTGAACCGGTCGGTTCACTTAGTGAACTGTTCATTTTAGTTCCCAGACTTTCCCACAGTTGACTTTCCTTCTTCATTTCTAATTAATACAAAGATTAATTCTTGTCCCAATAAAATTGAACAAGTGAAATGAAAATCTTTTCTCACAAACTGGGAAACCCAACACCTACTCGGTTGGTCCATGTGAACTGATCGGTTCACTAGAGTGAATCGGCCGTCTCATTGACCATGAACCGATCGGTTCACCCAATGAACTGGTCGGTTGGTGGTCCAGGTTGTGTAGATGTCAATCAATGCAGTTCTCAGTCAATCTGACACTCTAATCAATTGGTTCAACACTTGAACTTGATGATTCTGAGTCAAGTCTATTGATTGAATGTTTAATCGAGTACCTAAACACTTTAGTAATCAATCTAAACATCATTTGTGGATAAACTCCTCTTCCAGGATAATCCTATGTGTGTGACCCTATAGGTCCCATTTCACATTGACAGTGAAAGTCCATAACTCACTTATGACTTCACAAGCAAAGAGTGGTGCCTAGTCGCACATCAATGCTACCCAAGTGAAAAGAAAAGTTGGAGAACAATTTACAACCTACAATATGTGATAAGTGTTACCATGATCATATAGTTCCTTTTTCACTAACCATCTGGATTGAACTCGAGGCATGGAACGTCATCCTCTTCAACATTCAATCCATATTCCTTGACCTCTGAGCAGACTATCTGAGATGCATGTTAGTTCACATATCATATATTGAATCACATGAGTATAACCATACATTTCTCAATCTCTATGAGAACCTGTCACACTAAACAAAATTACTCAAAACATAAAACACAATCAATCACCAATTAGCCACATACCCAAAAATATGGGTAAATTAAAACCAATTTCAATGCCAGCACCCGCTCAAAAATATTTGCATAAGAGCCCAACATCTTTCTTATATCCATAATATGTCAAGAATTTGATACAAATTGTTCTATCGCCTTAGCTACACCACATATACATAGGAGAACAATATTTGTATATGTCACACAAGTAAGAATTAACATACTAACAAAATTCTAATTTGTTCGAAACACCATATACAAACTTTTCCTACCTGTACCTGAGATTACATGGATGACTCTAGGATATACTAGACATATAATCAACTTTCTCAAAGATTCATTACTATAGCTCCTCTTTGCTGCCACATGTTTGTTTTCGTCACTTCTGATTACCAAAAAAAATGTGGCAAACCACAAAGGTGAGACCCATGTCCCAGCAAGAGATATAACCTCCAACAATGCTTATTGATTACAACATTTTAAATAGTAGATAACTAAGTAGTTGGAGTATTTAATAATCAATTGAAAAGATTGAATAGGTCAAGTATGCTAAACAGATTAAGCAATTAATCTTAGCAACAAGTATGATCATCAATGCATATATAGATAACAAATAAATCCATTTCTTTGGATATATATCTACTCAAATATCATCAAATTGTATCTAATAGCAATCATTATCATTAATATGACTATCATCATGTTCCTTGCTAACAGCACAAGCAATCTAGTTGTATAATCACCCCTAACATCATGAATATGTCTAGTAACATAACAAGGCTATCAATATTGTCATCTCAAATAAAGGGAACATATCTATATCATAAGTATAACTAACATCATAACACAATGAACTACATTGGAATGATTAGTAGTTTAAGCATTTCTAATTACATAGGCATGGCTAGCAATATTAAACATAGCTAGCAGCATCATCTTAACCATTATTGTCAGTATATTTCATAACATAAGCATGTTTACAACATGACCATAACTACAACATAAGAATATCTATTATCTCTTATTGTACTATACATGATCTCAGTGAAAAGAAAGAAAACAAGGGTTATCATCCAATATGAAGCATTGTGTATAACCCTAAATAGATATGCTATACGACTGTCTTACATCTTTTATTATGCCCTGGGGAATTTGAATTGTACCATCCAAAGTCCAACCGACCCCTGCAAAGGGCTATTCGGTTCTGTACAAGATCTAGGAGTGCCAGTATCCTCAGATCTCTTCCCCTCAGCCAATATGAGTAAAAATGTAGTGACATATCAGCCAAAGATACCACCACAACGACATATAGTCAAGCTACTAACCACTAGTTTGCCCTTGGTACAGATCATGGCACTAGAAACTAGGGTATACAAAACCCTCTAATCTGAGGTACAACCGCAATTGTCCTCAGTCACATCAGATGTATGAGGCATGACCATAGCCATCCTCCACAACCTACATTGTGGATGACAAGGATATATCCTCAACTTGCCACCCCCACACTCAATAGTATGTGCTCTGAGTTTCCCTTAGGAATACTCGTTTCACCATCCAGCAAGTTTTGACACTGAAGATGGCTCTATGGCACATGGCACTACATGATTAGAGTTGCACTTGATTAGTTATGCCAACTGAGTGAATTAAGACTACATCAAATAAGTGGACATACAAACCCTAATTCACTCTTAGCAAGCATATAAATATCACAATTTTTAAAAGATTTAAAATGTGTGGAACACAATTTCTCATCTCATCATCACATGGTACTTTTCACTTGCCATTCATGAGGCTACACTAGTCATCATACTATCACAAGATATAAATCCTTTTTACAATATCATAGGGTATCAACCCTTATCAATACAAGAGGATTACACCTCATTCATGGCTCAACCATGCCCGAAGGTCACTAAGACCATCATATTATCACATGATATATATCCTTTTCATAATATCACATGGTATCAACCCTTATCAACACAAGATGATTACACCTCATTCAGGGCTCAACCATGCCCAAAGGTCATTAAGACCATCATACTATTACCTGCAAGATCATCATTATCTTTGCATGTCTTATAACAAGGCTCAACAACATCACTTACATATAATACACTAGATCAACACAATATTGCATTAGTGAGCTATGAGATATTCATAAACAATCATACCAGGGTTATATTGACATTAAGAACATTCCTTTATTACATCAACATGCAAGGAATCTAGATATTGTTAACCCTCATCATATTTATAATGCACATGTTTAGCATAAGAAAGTATCAACCATGCGGCTAGGATAACCAAAAATTAACATATTAATGTCATGATCATATTAAGGAGGTTATTTCACCATCATTCCATCATATAAGAATGTTAAACATGAATACACATCTTTATCTATTTGCACTAGAGTTAGGTTCAACAAGGTAAATTATATTAATGTTACTAATCAACACTTATACCCAAATCCTAACTCACGACATCCCCATTGGATCACGAATGTATAAGGTGAAACATCACCATCACACTCCAAACTATTCTCAAGTATGCACCCACACACAAATCAAGGTGTAACCATCGGGTTATAGCATACTAGGGTTTCAACAATAGTAACAGAGTACTCCATGATTGTATTAGTCATTCAAGGAGTATTCATACCCAATTACTGTCATTTAGTTATAATAAAACTAGGTATAACAAGCTATACCACATTAGGGTTACATATCAACACAATATGGTTATAATCCCTTCTATTCATATGAGTGAATAGGTAAGACTACCTTATTAAGGGTAACCCTCCATTTGTTCCATCATCATTCAACCCATATCACCATACCACAATGTCACCCAAAACCATTGGATGGTTAAAAGGTAAGACCATTGGTTGTTTACATAAGTAAACACCTTGGATAAACCACCTATGAAGTCCTTAATTTGTGCTCTAGAAAGAGTCACCATCTAACCCTAGACATCCCTTGATTAACAACACAAAAAGTTCCATTGAGAGTAGGGTAAAACCCACAATTGACTGATCATTTAAAATAAGCCATCCTGATGTATGCACAAATTGTCGTTATTTTGCTATCTAATTTGGTTATTTTTTTTGTCATTTGTGCTTAATTGAATATATTTTTAATACATATTTTACCAAATTAGTAAAAATCACTTATGCATCATTTCTTATATTTTTACATGTATTTTACATGTTTTAATTATTATAATAATTATTTGATTTTATTCATTGATTATTTTATTGCAGATAATTATTATTTACTGGAGCAAAGTCGATACCACCGACTTGCAACTCAGTGGCACCGACATGACATCAGAGTTGACATATAATTTTGTTTTAGATCGAGAAGGAAATAGCAAAAAGTCGGTGGCACCGACTTCCAAGTCGATGGTACCGACATAGAGACATACAACCCAAATTAAACACACTTCATTAATGAATTTAGCATTGTACAAAATGTTATATATATATATATATATATATATATATATGTAAATTTTGACCTAAAGTGTGGACGCTGGTCGAAAACTACACCATTAGATAGAGAATCTTGTTCTCTATCGGGAGGGTGTGAAAACCTTGACGAAAGGAAGAAGAAAAGTGAAGGAACCCTATCCAACAGACCTTGGAGACATTTTTGCGGCGGAGACGACGGCGAAATGGCTTCATCTTCTCTAGATCCCTTCCTATACTCTTTCTCCTATTTACTGTATCTCGAAATTCATGTTTTACATATTCTCGAGTTATTGTGATACCATGTCGTCCATTTTTGGCTAAAAACCTTAATTACTTAGGACCCAGGAGTAGCCTGGGTATGCATTGTGTCTGATTCTTATGAGTTAATATATATTTTCCTCTTAATTTTTGAATATGAATCTATGGAAATTGCATGTCCTTGTTTTGCTTGATCACCACAATTAGCTTATCAGATCCTTAATTACTGCTGAAAAGGGGATTAAGGGTTAGAAACACATAGGTTCACCCGTTTATCGGCATCCCTTGGGAAAGGTGGGGCATAAACAGGAGGAGATTACCCAGAGTTAAACCAAAAACACCTAACTAATGAATCAATTACTATGAGAATGGAATTGGCTTTAGATTAGGTAGGGGAATTACACTGCAGAAGCAAGTAGTTTCTAGCTACAAACTCTTTATTCAAGATTAGGAGGGAGTTATATTAATAATTAGGGATTAGATTTAGTGTTTCCCGTGGTGAAACTAAAAGTCCTAAGGAATTCATCCCTTCTTGATCACAACAACCTTAGTTAGATTTACTTTTTGTTCTTAGTTAATTAAACAACCAATCAACTCTTATTTTCAGCTTAGCTGATCAATCCTAATGAGTAATAGTTTTGAACCTCACAACTCCCCGTGTTCGATAACTCAGGACTCATAATCCCATATTACTTCGACACGTACACTTGCATATTACACACACGTTATATGCGTGTCAAGTTTTTGGCACCGTTGCCGGGTAGTTGGCATGGTTAACACTATAAAAAGTTAGGATCGGCCACTCTAGGCCATTGTATTTATTTTCCTTTTTTTATATTTTTTTATTCTTCCCATTTTTCATTACGTAAAACTTTACTGTTAGTTTAGGCATTGTGCATATTTTTTTTTTGATCCATCAAAGCTTGATGCTCCATTACTATTAAAAAAGGAAGCTGTACAAAAGATGCTATGTACATCTGGAAAAAGCACCAACAAAAGACAAACTAAACAAAGGTTCCTATCCCTATCTTTACATTTCTCCAGACTGTATCAACATTGCCACATCTATCATCAAAAATTCTACCATTCCTCTCTTTCCATACTTCATAGACAAAGAACATAATAAAGGTCCTGGATTTCATCTCCATCATACTCGTCATCTGATCAAGGCTAGTAGGCATGTTCTTGACAATTTTATCATCAATCACTTTGCTCCAAATGTCTCTCCCAAAGCTGCATTCGAACATAATGTGATTCATAGACTCCTCACTTTCACAACAGAGTATACATCTGGAAGCACATTGATAACCCCTCTCTTTTAGGCAGTCAACAGTAAGCAATCCACCTTTTAGACATCTCCAAACAGTTAGGATAGTTTTTATCGGTGCTTTTGTCTTCCACAACCAATTAGCCCACTGACATCTCGGCTGGCACACCCTAACAGCATCCCAAAACTCTTTCATCTTTTTCACAGACTTTCCCCTAAAAAGAATCTCATCATCTTTGTCCAAAGATAAAGTAATTGTATCCCTAAAAGCATCCAACACTCTGTTAACGTGTCTGGATCTAGAGACCATCCAACTTCCATCTTCATTAAGATAACAATTAACTTTCACAAATCTGCCAAAACCAAAGTTAATACAACAATTGTAAGATAGGATATTGTACAAGAACATCCCTTCACCAACCCAAGGATCATGCCATAATAGGGTCTTATCACCCTTCCCAACCACATAAGAAACATCATGTATAATCTTATCCTTGAAAAGGATAAGTCTTTTCCAAATCCAAGTAGCATTGGTTTGGAATTTAACACTCCAAATCGAGTCACCTTTGAGGTACCTTTCATGTACCCAACGTACCCATAAGGAATCCTTTTTCTTCGCAATATCCCAAATCTTCCTGGCCATGCAGGCCTTAACTATATCATTAGTATGCCGGATACCCAGCCCGCCTTCGCTTTTAGGGGTACAGATACTATCCCAATCAATAGTATGAATCTTCCTTTCAAGACTTGGACCACCCCAAAGAAAGTCTCTACACAATTTATCTATCTCAGCTGTAACGCTAGCTGGTAAAGGAAAGGCAGCCACCCAGTACAGATGAAAAGAAGAGAGTGTGGACACAATCAACTCTAGCCTTCATGCAAAAGAAAGGAATCTAGCCTTCCAACCTTCTAGTCTAGCTTTCATCTTATCAAGGATAGGGGCACACAGCCTTCTCGTTAACCTCCCTTTAAACAGAGGTAAACCCAAGTATTTTTTCGGTAGCTTTTCAATCTGAATCTTCAAAATCTCCATCAGCTTCCTAGAATCAGTGGCATCATTACAGAAAATTGCACTTTTATCCTTACTAACCTCCATCCCAGAGATAGCACCAAACTGGTTCACAATATTGGCAATAGTAGTCATATATTTCTCATCCGCATCAGCAAAGATCACAACATCATCTACAAACAGAACATGGGAAATAGAAAGCCCTTGGGAAGCCTTGAAAGCTTTAAAATCCCCTCTCTCTTCAGCACTGTTCAACATAGAAGACAGTCCCTGCATAGCAATCACAAAAAGGAAAGGCGCCAGGGGATCCCCTTGACGAATACCCCTAGAAGGATAAAGACGAGTAGAAGGAACTCCATTTATAAGAATATGACAGTTCAGAGTTTGAAAAATTTCCTTAACCCAACCAACAAAACAATGAGGAAAGTTCATCTTAGTCAAAACAAATTCAAGATACTCCTAGTCAATAGAGTCATAAGCCTTCTTAATATCCATCTTCAAACAAAATTTCTGAGTGTTGCATTTCATCATATTGTTGATCAATTCATTAACCAGAAGGGACGCATCCATAATACTTCTCTCTTTAAGAAAGGCACATTGAGCTTTGTCAATAACCTCAGGAAGGATAGGACGAAGCCTATTGGCCAGAACTTTAGAGATTATCTTGTAACATACATTACAAAGAGAAATCGGTCTCCAGTCTTTCACATTAGAAGCATCATTTACTTTAGGAATCAAGGTTATAAAAGATCTATTAGCCTCCTTAAGCAACCTACCACTCACAAAGAAATTTTTAACTGCCTTGATCACATCACCTTTGATAATACTCCAGCAACTTTTATAGAAACAGTAGTTGAAACCATCCGGCCCCAGCGCTTTGTCAATGTTTGACATCTCAATAATATCTTCAATCTCCTTTTCAGTGACAAGAGCACATAAACTATCAAAATGTTGTTTGGACAAAGAAGAAAGCTTCATATCTACTTCTTCAGCTTTCATACTACAAACTTTCTTCATAAATAAATCTTCATAGAACAAGTTAATATGACCACTGACTTTGTCTTCATCAAAGCACATCATATCATCAATAAGTAAACCTTTGATCTCATTTCTCATCCTTCTAGTTTTTAAGGAAGCATAGAAGAACTTTGAATTTTTATCACCCAACTTTAGCCATTGCACTCTAGATTTCTGTCTAACCAAGGATTCCTCTGCATCATAGGCCTTAATAGCTTCTTTTCTTTTTTTAGTGGCTTCTTCAATCAAATCAAAGTTGCTAGGATCCTTTTCAATCTTCTCAACAAGAATAGCATATTCCAACTCCAAAACCTTCCTATTATCCATGATATTCCCAATTGTATTTTTTATTCCACTCACACAAGGCAGGTCTCACCTTATCAAGTTTCCTGCAAAGCCTGAACATAGGGTTACCACAAACCTCAGAGTTCCAAGCATTCCTCACCACATTCAAAAAGTCTGGATGATCAGTCCAAGAATTAAGAAACCTAAAAGGAGTCCTCTTCTTGTACTTCGTATCTTCCACATGAGCCACAAGAATTTTATGGTCACTGTGAACAGAGATCAGATTTATCCCCCAGGTTCTTTTAAACTCATTAAGAAACTCACTGTTGAAAAAGCACCTATCAATTCTTGATATAACCAAACTTGCACCTTGATGTCTATTATCCCATGTGAATTTAGAGCCACCAAACTCCAGTTCAACCAGGCTATTGCTATTCACAAATTCATTAAAATCCTGCATAGATTTGTAAGAACAATCCGCTCTACCCAATCTGTCAGCATCAAATCTTACAGCATTAAAATCCCCAATTAAGAAACATGGTTGACCATTCACCATATTTATAGCATTAGAGAGCTCAACCCATAAATTAGTTCTCTTAGTATCAGGATTGTGCCCGTAGATTGCAAACAGAAAGAACTTCTTATTGTTATAACTCACCCCACACATAACAAACTGATCAGATTCCATAATGACCTGCACCTTCACCTCCTCATCCATCCACATCACCACAACTCTGCCAAGAGGGTGACTAGCATGATTAGAAACCCAACTGCAATCCTGGAAAACACTACTCATAGCTCTATTCATCTTCCTCCGTCTAACTTTAGTTTCAAAAAGACAAGTTAGAATCGACTTATTATTCACCACTGCTTCATGAACAACCATCTAAATATTTCTTTGTAGTTAGTCTTCTTTCATTTTAAAAAAAAAGTAAAAAAAAAGCACATGGCCCCTATTTGTTCTGAGTGTGGAAATGCACATGTAGGTTATAGATGTCTGAGTCCACCTTCATTACATCATGAGAAAACCTCAAAGGAAATTCATCGTGAGCATATTAGGATTATGGTTCAATATGTTTTAAATCGCAAAGGTCCTATTTCAAATGGAAGATGGGGTAGAATAGAGAAAATGAAAGAAGTTGAGGTTGAGGATAAGGAATTAGAGAGTGAGGAGAACATATTGGAAGAAGTTTTAGAATCACCTCTACCATGTCCTTCCATTGATCCCACACCCACACCCTCGACTCCTAGGATTGATTTTGAATATGATTGCGGATCTGATGAGGAAAATGAGAAGAATTATGCAAATAATGTGGATGACAATTTTGATACATGTGTTTGGGATATGAGTGAAGGAGAGGAGGATCTAGATGGTGCCTTATTTGATAGTGATTTTAGATAGGAGGAAGAGAGTGAGGAAGAGGATATTGAGAGTGAAAAGGTGGAGGAATTTCCCATTACTCATCACATAATTCCTTCACCACAAGACCCATCTCTTCATTTCCTTATTGAGGATCCTATATGGGATATATATCCAGATGATAATTTAGAATGTTTTTATGAGGATATTAATGAATGTGGGGCAATTGAATTATTAGAAGAGGAGGAGGCACATAAATTCACCTTTGATATAACCCCTCCATTATGTGTAGATAGGAGTGATCCATTGGGGATGGTCATATAAATTAAGGATCATTCATCATTATACCTTTCACCTCATGGCTATCTATTTCTGCATGTGTGCTCCCACATCAAGACTTGATTGTGAGTCATGTTCATGTTCATGTTCATTGCAATGATAATTTACTATTGAAATGGAACCTCAACCATACATGTTGGTCTTCTGACTATTATTTATTTTTTCTCATTGTTGTAAGGAACCAAAAGTTTAGAAGGAAGAGGCAGAGAGAACTTTACCCTCCTCCACGACCACCTGATTATTGTTGATTGACATATGTCCATCCTAGGACGTTAAACAAGGAAGCTTGTGGGAGGAAACCCACCAATTAGGTTTATTTTGTTAAACTTTCAATTCTACTTTTACATTCCTACTTGTAGATTGTGATATCTAGCTTTGATGCAAGTAAAAAAGGTGCCTTGATATGTGCATTCAGTGTGCAGGGACGCATTGAGTCGGTACCACTGACTTCACTGTCGGTAGTACTGAGTTCTCATCAGTGACATCTCACAAGCTGAGCAAGCATCGACACTTCACCAAGCTCGAGTGCTTATTGGAGGGCATGTCTTCATGTGGATCCCACCCACCTGTCTTTTTCCCAGATCTGAGCTCACATATCGGTACAATCATTCCATTTGTCTTCCTTTACTTTTAACATTGCAAACAATGTCATATTCAAGCTTAAGGGGAGGAATAGAACGATGCTTCTATCTTTACCTCTTGCATCTTTTCTTTATATCATACATCTACATGTTTTTCTTTCAGAAATAATATATTTTTCATTTTGTTTTTAGAGTCCACTTCTATCTAGTGTACTTGTGGACAAAAATATAAAATTTTGGTTAGGATTAGCCGTTTGTTGATGATGTGGTATCAATTCTGAAAATTCTAAATAAAAATTTTGAATGTGCTTTTATGCTTTACTCTTTAAGCTAAATTTGCTATGTTTAAGAGTACATAACTGGAGGAATTGTTTGGATTAGTCATCTTGAAGACATATTGATTGAATGAAAAACCTAGCTTGGGTTATGACGATGATGTTTGAGTCCAAACCAACCAAACAGTAACGTGATCTTTAATGTGAATTTTAGAAATAAACTCTAAGGTTACCCTGTTACACAAGTTGATAGAAGAGGGACATTCATGGTTGGGAAAGACATTGACTCTTAGTCATGTGATCTCATCCACCTTCCATTCATCTTCATTCACCACCATAGGATGATAAAGTTTAATCCAAGTTATTTTCCTCTTGTATGCTTTACATGGCATGATAGGAAGCATATAGTTAGTTCATTTTATTATACATTAGAAAAGGAAAAAAAACATATCATCTTTTGAGCATTTGTAGTTTGCATAACAAAATTTCATATAGTTGCATTTGCATTGCATATTTCATAAGATGTTACATATTTATTATCTTCTACGGTCTTCTCTCATGAAAGAGCGTAAAAATGTTGTATCTCCTTACTCCTTCTCCAAATAATAAAAAAATCCAAAGCATGAACTATTCATCTTGCTAAAAATAGGGTAAGAAAAAAAAGAGTTATTGAAAAAGAAAAAGAAAAAATAGGAGAAAAGGAGGAAAAGGATTTTAAGTTCAATGCCATATTCTCTCTAAGCAACAAATGAGGGGATTGTGATTCTTTTTATAAACACCTTTCCACTTATACTTATCATTAGGATGAGACATCAATTGCATGCATCATTCCACCAAAATAAAAAAATAGTCATTAGAAGTCATACATTCACATTTTATCCATCATATAGGTGCATCATATTTTTACTTTTTGCATAAATAATTTGGATGATTCTTGTGAATCCTATTTTCATAGCCACCCATCTTTTCCACCCATTGCTCTACATGGTAGGCCACCATCATAATTAATCCCCTCATCCATGTTTATTTGGAGATCTGCTTCCAAGTAGTTTATTTAAGTATATCAGAGCAATGTAGATAGGGAGATCACATGGTGCATCAAGCATGTGTCCTACTAGCCATGATATTAACTACTTCATATTGATACTATTTTTCATTAATCTTATTGTGGACATCTATTATGAACATTATTGATCGCTTTAGAGTAGTTACTTGTTCAATGGTTGGCAAGGATCGATTGGGGACCGACCGGTGGAGGGTGGTTAGAAAAACTAATTCATAGGTATTTTATCTTCTTGCTGACTTTTAAAACAAATCCAAGAGTAGTGTTGCTCGAGGACGAGCAATATTCAAGCTTAGGGGTGTGATGTATGCACAAACTGTCATTATTTTGATATCTAATTTGGTTATTTTCTTTGTCATTTGTGCTTAATTGAATATCTTTTTAATACATATTTTACCAAATTAGTAAAAATCACTTGTGCATCATTTCTTATACTTTTACATGTATTTTACATGAATTTTACATATTTTAATTATTATAATAATTATATGATTTTATTCATTGATTATATTGTAGATAATTATTATTTACTGGAGTAAAGTCGATACCACTGACTTGCAACTCAGTGGCACCGACATGGCATCAGAGTCGATATATAATTTTGTTCTAGATCGAGAAGGAAACAACAAAAAGTCGGTGGCACCGACTTCCAAGTCGGTGGTACCGACATAGAGACATACGACCCAGATTAAACACACTTCATTAATAAATTTAACATTGTAAAAAATGTTATATATATATATATATATATATATATATATATATATATATAACTTTTGACCTAAAGTGTGGACGCCGGTCGAAAACCACACCATGAGATAGAGAATCTCGTTCTCTATCGGGAGGGTGCGAAAACCTAGACGAAAGGAAGAAGAAAAGTGGAGGAACCCTACCCGATAGACCTTGGAGACGTTTTTGTGGCGGAGACGACGGTGGAATGGCTTCATCTTCTCCAGATCCCTTTCTCTACTCTTTATCCTATTTACTGTATCTCAAAATTCATGTTTTGCATATTCTGGAGTTATTGTGATACCATGTCGTCTATTTTCAGCTAAAAACCTTAATTCCTTAGGACCCGGGAGTAGCCTGGGTATGCATTGTGTCTGATTCTTATGAGTTAATATATATTTTCCTCTTAATATTTGAATATGAATCTATAGAAATTGCATCTCCTTATTGTGCTTGATCACCACAATTAGCTTATCAGATACTTAATTATGGCTGAAAAGGGGATTAAGGGTTAGAAACACATAGGTTCACCCGTTTATTGGCGTCCCTTGGGAAAGGTGGGGCATAAATGGGAGGAGTTTACCCAGAGTTAAACCAAAAATGCCTAACTAATGAATCAATTACTATGATAATGGAATTGGCTTTAGAGTAGGTAGGGGAATTACACTACGGAAGTAGGTAGTTTCTAGCTACAGACTCTTTATTCAAGATTAGGAGGGAGTTATATTAATAATTAGGGATTAGATTTAGTATTGCCCATGGTGAAACCAAAAGTCCTAAGGAATTCATCCCTTCTTGATCACAACAACCTTAGTTAGATTTACTTTTTGTTCTTAGTTAATTAAACTACCAACCAACTCTTGTTTTCAGCTTAGCTGATCAATCCTAATTAGTAATAGTCTTGAACCTCACAACTCCTCGTGTTCGATAATTCATGACTCATAATCCCATATTACTTCGACATGTACACTTGTGTATTACACGCACGTTATATGTGTGTCAAGTACCCACCGCACCCACCACCTCAGCAGTAGCAGGGTATCACTGTTCCACCTTCTGAGTTTGTTCTTGACTATGAGACCATAGTCGAATTCAAGCTTGGGGGGGGGAGATGGAACCGTTTCTATCTTAGTTTTATTTTATTTTCTTCTATTTGAGCATTTTTCTTAACTTTTGCAATTTTTCTTCAAGTTATGTAATTTGTTTTATTTACGACTTTCTAGGACCCACTTTCTATCTAGTGTAATATGTGGGTGTCTAATGTAAGTGTGTCATCCCAATGTTTTTCATATGGGGCTGATGTGTGAATTGTTTGAAATTGAGCACATAACTTATGAAAATAATTGGGTACGTCAACTTTAAAACATATGATCATAATTGTACATCCTTATGGTTCAAGAAATGAGGACGAATATGGATGTTGAGCTTTAACTGGCCAAGTGGTAACGAGATTTTAATTTGAAGTGAGAAAGAGAAACCTCTTAGTTACCCTGTGCACATGTCAGTAAGGAGAGACATATAATATTTTCCAGTGGTTCTGTCATTTAGTCTTGTGATCTATCCACCTTACTTCATTCACACTCCACCATAAGAACTGGGAGCACATTACAGTTTTTCATCTCTTGATTGCATGTCATTTAGATAGGATTGCACTATAGCTAGATTTTGCATAAAAATGATTTTTTTGTAGATCAGTTATGCATGCACACATTCTAGAGTGCATGCCATTATAGTTGCATAATTACTTTCATGTAGTTGCACTTTGCATATTTTTGAGCATATAGGAAATTATGTGCCTGATTTCTTTTGAAAAATAAGAAAAGCGGGTAACTTGTTCTATACTCTCTGAAAAGTAGATTGTAATGCATCAATTGTAGCAGTTATGTGAAAATAAGCCCAAATTTGTTTTATTATGTTTTGTAAATATTTCCGTAGTCAATTGAGAAAATTGGGGCTTGAAAAAGAATTGAAAAAAGAAAAAAAAGAAGAGAAAAACATAAGTAGAAGTCAGAGGGAGAAAGGAACTTATTTCACCTTCATAATTGGAAAAATAGGCACATGATGTAGTTTTGTAGACATTCTATCTCACATTGAGATGGAATAGTAGAGCATGCATCATTTCACCGAAAATGTAGGCATCAGGTCATTTTCATATGCATATGCATCATTTAGGTCATTTTTATTATTTCTGCATGTTAAACTGTATTATGCTTTTTATTCTTTCACAACTGCCAATTCCATCCACCTGTTGCTCAAAACGGTAGGCCACTCATGATTATCTCCTCATTCTTGTATAATCAGGAGATATGCTTCCATTGTAGATGGTAGTTAGGATTTGAGCAACGTAGATAGGAGATCACAAGATGCACCACGCATGAACCGGAGGAATTTATTATACTATCTGCTTTATTTGATTGTGTTCATTGATTATAGGGTGCACATCTCTCATGGATGATCATTGTCACCTTTAGGATAGTTATCGTTCCGTGGTTAGTGAGAGCTGGTATGTGCCTTGTAGGTGCAAATCATACTGTGATGTCTTTTATGTGATTATGTTATTTAGTTGACCCTCACAATTTTATTCTATAGTTTGGTTGCTTAAGGATGAGCAAAGTTCAAGCTTGAGGGAGTTTGATGCAGGGGTTTTTAGTCACTTTTATAGGCTAGTTTTACACTCATTTTATGCTCTTATTGATCATATTTGTGGTTAATATCACATGATTCAATTCCTTTAGCCTATTATCCTTGCCTGCATCAAATTTATCTTATTTTACATTGTTTTGTATAGAGTATCATATTTATCGGATTTGATTTGCGTTTTTCTCTCATTTTTAGGCAATTCACAATTCTGGACCCGTCGATACCATCGATGGTCTGTCGATAGCATCGATAGAGCAACAGTGACAGAGCCAGAGAGGAAGCAGAAAGTTTGATACCATTGACACTTTGTCGATGGTCTCAAAAGTCCAATAGCGAGTCAAATATCATCCCGTCGATACCATCGACGAGAACGGTCGATGGTATCAAGATGTCGTCAGGAGGATTCCAGAAATTGAAGAAAGCATCGGTACCCTAAGGTGTCGATACCATCGACACCCCATCGATGGTATCGATGCCTCGGATCAGAGTTTTGTCCAACACGACTTCAATCAGACGGCTGCTTTCTTTTGGCATCCATAAGTGGTACCTATACCTAGGAAAAGACGACCCAAAGCCATGGAGACACGTTCTATTCCATTTCACAAGTCCCGAAGGAGGAGAGAGCGAAGAACGGAGCAGAGAGCTATGCCCCGTGAGATTCTAGAGACGCAGATGGAGTTCTTCACTGCAAGAAGGCTGCAGAATGCTCATCCCACACCGAGGATCACCCTATTATTCTCCGTTCAGGGGTTACACCATCTCCATCCACGTTTTGTCCATGTTTTCTCATTCCTTCATGGTGTTTTGCATTGAGATGAACATGCAGGGCTAATCCCCTTTGTCTCTAGGACCGGGAGTGGCCCAGGAAATCGTTGTATGACTCTTCTTACATAATTTATCATAATTTTTCCCTCAAATCCGTGGCATGTTATCGTTTTCTCCATTGCTATCATTGTGTTTGATCACCATAATGGTAATCTAATACCTTTAATTGCTTTTGACGAAGAATTAACGGTAGAAAAGAGGCAGTAATCACATTAACTAATAAATCATTTGGAAAAGGTGATGTATGGTTAATGATGGGAACCTAGAGACATGTTTTTCATGCACCTAGTCTAGGGCATAGGTTACTACTGGCGTGGAACTGACCTAGATTAAGGTATTAAATTGTATCGCGGAAGCGAGAAATTCTGGCTACATGTGTAACATCCCTGACCTGGGTTATTCTTTAACCTTAGGTGTTTTGATTAAGAAATATGATTATATGCTTAATCTCATCTTTTGAAAAGTAATTAAGGCTTAAAAGGAACCTATGTTTCAATTTTGGTCCTGTTTGAACAATGTTGAAGCAATGTTTGCTTATTTTGGACTAAAGTGCAAATTACCCAAGTCGAGGGGTTAAATTGCAAATGTTGCATGATAAGATGTTCCTCTAATGTTGAGACATCATAAGAATGAATATGATGTAGTGGTATGGTTTACACAAGCTTGGACACCAAGATTAAGCTTGTAAAGCAATCCTTGTGCATTAAAACCTAGTTTTGGTGTAATGTGCAATTTACCCAAAATCTAGGGTTCAATATGCAAATTACCACTTCAATATGGTCCTTAATGTTTCTTGGCATCATGTAGAGCAAATAAAATGAGAGGGACTCCTCATTTGAATTAAGCTGTAGGAGAGAGAATCTTGACATTAAAATAATCAAGAATAATGCTTAATTGAAACCCTAATTCAATTTAGGGCAAAAATGAATAAAAATAATTGAAGGGATTTCAACCAAAATGTTTTGGGTTGATTTTGAATAAGGATGGACGTTCTTTTAACAAGATAAGGAATGAAAATATCTTAAGTAGGTGAAATTCCACTCACCTTTTTATAAAGAAAAGTAATATCCACTCACATGTGGGATATTATAATATAAGCATTAAGGTGCTTAATTTTCTTTTCTTTAAATTGAGGATAATGAAGGATAATTAAAGGCAAGGAAGGTTCCTCGTACCCAAGGTAGTTGAGGGGGATTTCTAAGCCCAAACCAAGGCCTTTTTCGGATTTTCTTCTTCCCCTTGCTTGAAAAACCGACCAAGGAGCTAGAGAGGAGCAGAGAGCACGTCCCCAACCTGTGGGTAAGCCCTTTACCTTCGTTCTCCATGATTTCATGGTGGAAATCGAAAATAAATTATGGATTCCTTCTTATTTCGATCTCCTCTTCAACCCTAGCCAACTTTTGCAATCAAAAGCTTGAGGACGAGCCTAGGGGGATTTGAAAGAGCTTCATTCACCATTAATGGAGTGATCTTTGAGCTTTGGAGCTCAATTGGAGGTGGGTTTTATAACTCAAACCCTTAAACATTGCTATTGCATCAATTCTCTATGCTTTGTTGATTGATTTCTTCAATTTGATACACTCTTATTTCTTTGCTGCAATTTCCATCAAGAACGGTTGCTGTTCTTGGTTGTTCGAAGGAAGGGAATGATGACATAATCCTAGAAGCTTATCCAAAGAAAATTACCAAGCAAAACCGTTTTGATAGCTACTCCAAATCGTTTTAATTTGATTGGCTATGCGGTTTCAGCAAACCGTTTAAGGGCAAACGGTTTGAAACCGTTTGGGAGCAAACGGTTTCAAGACCGTTTGAGATGGTTGAACAAGCGTTTAACGTTTGGGAATTTTGTTCCTAATTATGTAGGCTGATAACTCTCCAAATTTGAGGGATTAACTCCAAAGGAATCGAGAGTTGAAGGCCAATCAATTAGACAATCGGATTAAATTATGTGCTGATTTTCAACCTGATTAACTTGACCTGGTTGAGAAAACGGTTTCAAGACCGTTTGAGATGGTTGACCAAGCATTGACCGTTTGGGATTCCTGTTCATAATTATGTTTATTAATAACCCTCCAAATTTGAGGGATTAACTTCAAAGGAATAGTGAGTTGAAGCCTAATCAATTAGGGAAACCTAATTGGATTAAGTGCTGATTTTCAATCTGATTTAATTGAACTTTTTGGGAAAACGGTCTCAAGACCGTTTGAGTGCGTTGACCAAGCGTTGACCGTTTGGGATTACTGTTCCCAATTATGTGGTCTAATGACTCACCGAATTTTATGGATTAACTCCCAAGGAATCATGAGTTGAAGGCTATTCAATTAGGAAAACCCTAATTGAAAAAAGTGCTGAAATTCCAATGAGTTAAGTTGAGATTTTGGGTTGATTAGCCCAAACGGTTTCAAGACCGTTTGGGGATCACCCAAACGGTCTCAAAACCGTTTGGGGGTCACCCCAAGACCGTTTGGAGGTCTGGGGTCAAGTATAGGTGACCAATTTAAGGTCCAAAGGTACAAATCATATTGCAATGTAGTGCTGATTTGTTGATCAACTCGATAGACCAATCCATGATGATTTTTCACTACAATCCAAAGGTTGGATGGGCAAAACGGTCTCAAGACCGTTTGGAGCTCATCCAAACGGTCTCAAGAACGTTTGGTGGTCACCCAAGACCGTTTGGAGGTCTAGGGTTGAGTATGGTTAGGTGTTTGAAGGTCTAAAGGTACCAAGCTGTTATACAATGCAATGCTGATTTGGTGATCAATCCAATGATCCAAACCTTAATTGGATGGCTTGGATTTGTGTGATATGATGGGCAAACGGTCTCAAGACCGTTTGGAGGTCATCCAAACGACCTCAAGACCATTTGGGGTCAGGTCATACCCAATTTGGATAATGGTTCAATAGTTTCAAAGTAACCAATCTTGCATTGATGAGTGTTGTTGGATCTTCGATTCCAAACCCTAATTCAATTGAATCAAGCCCTAATTGATGACCAATTGAGGGGAAATTGAGGGTCAAATTAGTTGAAGGTTGACCTATTAAACTCAATTGAAGTATGAACATAGGTCCAATTGATGATTGGTTCCATGAATTCAATGGTTGAAGGTCCAATGCAATCAATTGAAACACAATTAGTAGCATGATTGATGATCAACTTCAAAGCTCTAATTGGTGTTTATAAACCCTAATCCCATTGAGATCAGACCATAATTGAAGTCCCAATTGAGGGGTGATCCATGATTCAAATGATGATTGAGTTGATGATCCAATTGGTTGAAGTTCCATTGATTAGAATTGAGTATGGTTCAATTTGGTTAATTCAATTGGATACCTCATGTTATTGAAGGTCTAATTGATCAAACCTTTTTGAAAACCTAATGTGATTAGGTGGGAGATACCTTTAATGGTACTAGTCATTAATGCATAACAAATGCATGGACCCAGTACATGATGTAAACCCTAATTGAGGCTGATTCAATGTATAACCTTAATAAGAGGTTGTCTACATGTGAAATCACTAATTAGGATGTTAGTAAACCCTAGTGGAGGGTGTATCATTGTGAACCCTGGTTGAGGGTGTAACCTTGTGAAACCCTAGTGGAGGGTGTATCATTTTGAACCCTGGTTGAGGGTGTAACCTTGTGAAACCCTAGTGGAGGGTGTATCATTGTGATCCCTGGTTGAGGGTGTATCCTTGTGAAACCCTAGTTGAGGGTGTATCATTGCGATTGTTTATAAGCAACTTTATAATAAAGTTATGCCTTAAACTAAGATAAGTCCATATCATGTGAGATAGCTGGACAATTCTAATGTGTGGCCTATGCATTATATGCTAAGGGTGAGTATTCTGTGATGGAATGTATTAAGAGGGGAAATACCTTAATACAAGATAAAGTTGGTTAACTCAAGATGGTCTGAATTAATGAGAAATGGGAAACCCTAACCCTGGTAAGGGAATAGTGGTGTTACCCTTGAATAATGATGTTATATATTGTTTTGCATGGTGCTGATATGAAATTGATGTATTATCATCTGTACTAACCATGCAGGTATGATGTGATGATGAACATAGCAAGGTATGAGCTATGACATTTTATGTATTGACATTGTTTATTGGGCCTTATGTGCCATGCTATACCTTATTGCCTAGTATGAGGTAATAAGAGAAGTAATGGGCCTTAAGTGCCATGAGAAGATGTTTATGTAATAAGCATCATATTTACCTTGGTCAGGTGACCTGAAGGTGATAGTTACCTGAAAAAGTGGTAATAATGCTCAATGATGAGCTAAGGGTTAGAATACCCAGAACCAAATGATTATGGCATTGAGTTGCAAAGGAATGAAAATTTCCAGTATTGAAATGAGGGACTGAGATCCCCATGTCTTATAAAGACTGAGAAGTGATTAATGGAAATAGTACATGTTTTCTTTATAGCATTTGTCTTATTAAGTTATGTTTGGAAACTTGGCTGATGCTAAAAGAATATGATAATGTACTTAATTAATCAAGTGATACCATATAATGTAGTTGCCCTGATCACAGATCCATCAGCGTCAGAATTAGCTGAATGGTGAAACGAGTTTACTCGGAACGCATATTTTTGAATATGTGGGGGTAATTGGGCAATTATATCCTTATGCCCCATAGGCATTGCTACGGGCTATGTCCTATGAACGGGATTAGTTACGGACCATACCCCAATAAGAGCATGGCTACGGGCCATGATTCCAAAAAATAATACTGGGCATTGGCTACGGGCCATATCCTGAAGAGAGTATATGCTATGGGCTATAACTCTAATAGAGATGTTGCCAGTATACCCTGGAAAGCTATCTAGCAGAGACACAAGATGTCCTGCATGTTATCTCGTACTGACCGAGATAGTTAAGGTCATGGGAATCTGGCTCTTCCATTGACCTATGTGTGGTACTGATGCTTTACGTAACCGTGGTCGGTTGGAGTATGAGCGGTATACCTCATCTCCTTAGGGCATAAGTGTTATTGTAAAATGTAATCAGCCGTATAGCATGTTTGCTTAAGGATTGAATACGGAGATTCATTGGCTGATGTTGCATTTCTTTGTGCATTCCTTAGTAGATAAATGTTAATTATGTTTCTTTATATTCTCTGCAAAATAGACAGATGAATTACTTATCTACCATGGGTAGATACAATGACCTCCTTGAGAATGGAGATTATCTTATTCTGTTCTATGATGAATAATTCTACCTGATAATGTAAAAGTAACCCCTACTCAGTTTTAATTTGATAAACTGCAATAATAATGTTTTTGGCAGAGAGTTATATCTCTCACTGGGGCAATTTTCAATTGTCTCACCCCCATGGGAAAACATTTTTAGGTATGCATGGAAGGCAAGGCAGGAAATCCCTAGAACAGAAATGAGCAGAAGCAACAGCAACAACAAGGACAACAATGAGATCTCAGGTGGAGATATTTTCTGTCAAGTCATATAGATAGTAGTCCTATGTGTCGTCTCTGTACTCTCAGGTCCTCGGAGTTTTAAATGATTCAATCAGAGTTTTGGCTTAATGCCTCAAAGTTTTATACTGCCTGTGTATATTTGTTAACAGGGCAGTCAATGTTGTAATCCTTAAAAAGGAATTGTACAGGCTGTGTACTTGTGATCCAGGATGAAATGGAAACACTTTGGTTCTTGGTTAAAGAGTTTTCCTATGAATGGATCTCTTTGCAAATGGTTTTAATTTTTAGTGATTTTCAGTAATTACGCTGCAAATGATTCGCTTCCGCATTAGTTAATCCTGTTTTCGCGAGACGGTCGTTACAATTAGTGGTATCAGAGCTTTAGGTTCGTTGAGTCTACAGAGACATATGACTAAGTTGTTGAGTCTGTGTTAGTGTCCTCCAGTATACCCTATAATGATTTCTGCTTATGCAGAGAAAGGGTAAAGTTTTAAAATGACTGGAGAGAACAAAGAACACATTGCTAAGGGCAATGTTGTTGCACCAAGAAGAGGTGCAAGGGATTAGACAAGAATATAATGAGTGCCTGAGAATTCCCATTAAGACATGATCAGGATAGAGAATCTTATGATCATGCTCTTATTGGGTAGATTAGGGCAACAGTAATGCATATAAGTGAACTGGATGCTAGCCTTATAACCTAGGTTATCAGTCCTTAATACAGAAAGCTTGAGCTTTAAAAGAGTTCCTGAATGAATTAGTCATGTGGGAACAAGGGAAAATGTGGAAAAGATTAACTTATGGCAAGAAAGTGGACTCTGCCATGAGTTCAGACAGATAATAAATCTGTGATGGTAGTGCCTAAGAAGGGGCAATAAGCTGAGAAGTAGGGAATGGTCTCTATAATTCTAGAGACATTTGCCTAATGGTTTAAAAAAAAAACCAAGGTTTTGGTACTAATAGTGCAATAAATGCCTAGTGTACCAGGGAAGTAGCCACTAAGTAAGTGCAAAGTTCTTAACCTTTCACCTGTAAGATTCTATGGCTTAGTTTTTGCTTCAGTAATAAGACTAGTAAGACCATGATATGAGTACAAGGTATGTTATAAATGTGTACATGTTGAGTACACTAAACCCTTTTTGTTATAAAAAAAAGATTGTTGATTTTGTTATCCCTATTGGTTGCTATATAGGGAAGAAATGATGAGAACTAGAATTTGAATTCTGTTCAATATTCTTTTAAATACTCTATATTGATCTTACCTCTATGAAAGAGGAAGAGGTATAGAAGAGATGCCTGGATAAAATCCAAGAATGTTAAATCTTATGTTATGATAATATGAAAAGCAAGAAATATGATAGCATGTAAGTGCATACTACTTGATCTCAGTACTTGTAAACCCTGATCAGGTGTACAACTATTGATGATAAAGTGAGTATGGAAACTCTTAGATTGATATCTTTTTGATTGCCCTGATCAAGCAATCATTCTGATACAATCTAAAGAGTATCATGAAATTGGAAATATGATATGGATAAATGTATCATATCTTAAGAACAAGAAAGAAGGATCTGATAGGAATTCAGATCAGTATGTGTATATGAGGAAGTAAAAGTATGACCCTCATATGATGAGAAAGAGAACAAGAGAGGTGATCCCTGTTCAATAAAGTTGTAAATATGATAAAAGAAAGATGAGAATATGATGTGTTTTCAACACATGCGACTGATACCAAGGTAAGAGATTCTGGTATCTGAGAATTATCAGATGGTTTAGATTGGCTACCTGGAATGGCCAACTATGAAATCAGTCTGATTATATAATATGATATGAACATCATATGTTAGGGGTTTATGCTTTGCATAAACATAACAACTAAATATGTCTTTAAGATAAGTTCTCATTTGACTCTATGAGAATATTATGTGAAGGAAATTTGTGCTGATCAAAGTTCTATGATGTCTACATAACAATGAGGTGTTATGAAGAGACATGATGATATGATGAATGAATAATATCTGTTCCCTTTATCAGGGATTTCGGGGACGAAATCCTTGTTAGGGGTTTATAATTTGTAACATCCCTGACCTGGGTTATTCTTTAACCCTAGGTGTTTTGATTAAGAAATATGATTATATGCTTAATCTCATCTTGTGAAAAGTAATTAAGGCTCAAAAGGAACCTATGTTTCAATTTTGGTCCTGTTTGAACAATGTTGAAGCAATGTTTGCTTATTTTGGACTAAAGTGCAAATTACCCAAGTTGAGGGGTTAAATTGCAAATGTTGCATGATAAGATGTTCCTCTGATGTTGAGACATCATAAGAATGAATATGATGTAGTGGTATGGTTTCCACAAGCTTGGACACCAAGATTAAGCTTGTAAAGCAATCCTTGTGCATTAAAACCTAGTTTTGGTGTAATGTGCAATTTACCCAAAATCTAGGGTTCAATATGTAAATTATCACTTCAATATAGTCCTTAATGTTTCTTGGCATCATGTAGAGCAAATAAAATGAGAGGGACTCCTCATTTGAATTAAGTTGTAGGAGAGAGAATCTTGACATTAAAATAATCAAGAATAATGCTTAATTGAAACCCTAATTCGATTTAGGGCAAAAATGAATAAAAATAATTGAAGGGATTTCAACCAAAATGTTTTGGGTTTATTTTGAATAAGGATGGACGTTCCTTTAACAATATAAGGAACGAAAATATCTTAAGTAGGTGAAATTCCACTCACCTTTTTATAAAGAAAAGTAATATCCACTCACATGTGGGATATTATATTATAAGCATTAAGGTGCTTAATTTGCTTTTCTTTAAATTGAAGATAATGAAGGATAATTAAAGGCAAGGAAGGTGCCTCGTACCCAAGGTAGTTGAGGGGGAAGAGGCGGCCACTTTATTGGGATTAATTGGATTTTTATAAGGCATTTTCTCTCTCATCAATTTCCTTATAAAAGTGCCATTTCTAAGCCCAAACCAAGGCCTTTTTCGGATTTTCTTCTTCCCCTTGCTTGCAAAACCGACCAAGGATCTAGGAGGAGCAGGGATCACGTCCCCAACCTGTGGGTAAGCCCTTGACCTTCGTTCTCCATGATTTCATGGTGGAAATCGAAAATAAATTATGGATTCCTTCTTATTTCGATCTCCTCTTCAACCCTAGCCAACTTTTGCAATCAAAAGCTTGAGGACGAGCCTAGGGGGATTTGAAAGAGCTTCATCCACCATTAATGGCGTGATCTTGGAGCTTTGGAGCTCAATTGGAGGCGGGTTTTATAACTCAAACCCTTAAACATTTCTATTGCATAAATTCTCTATGCTTTGTTGATTGATTTCTTCAATTTGATACACTCTTGTTTCTTTGCTGCAATTTCCATCAAGAACGGTTTCTGTTCTTAGTTGTTCGAAGGAAGGGGATGATGAAATAATCCTAGATGCTTATCCAAAGAAAATTACCAAGCAAAACCGTTTTGATAGCTACTCCAAATCATTTTAATTTGATTGGCTATGCGGTTTCAGCAAACCGTTTAAGGGCAAACGGTTTGAAACCGTTTGGGAGAAAACGGTTTCAAGACCGTTTGATATGGTTGATCAAGCGTTGACCATTTGGGAATTTTGTTCCTAATTATGTAGGCTGATAACCCTCCAAATTTGAGGGATTAACGCCAAAGTAATCGAGAGTTGAAGGCCAATCAATTAGGCAATCGGATTAAATTATGTGCTGATTTTCAACCTGATTAACTTGACCTGGTTGAGAAAACGGTTTCAAGACCATTTGATATGGTTGACCAAGCATTGACCGTTTGGGATTCCTGTTCATAATTATGTTTATTAATAACCCTCCAAATTTTAGGGATTAACTCCAAAGGAATCGTGAGTTGAAGCCTAATCAATTAGGGAAACCTAATTGGATCAGGTGCTGATTTTCAATCTGATTTAATTGAACTTTTTTGGCAAACGGTCTCAAGACCGTTTGAGTGCGTTGACCAAGTGTTTACCGTTTGGTATTACTGTTCCTAATGATGTGGTCTAATGACTCACCGAATTTGAGGGATTAACTCCCAAGGAATCATGAGTTGAAGGCTATTCAATTAGGAAAACCCTAATTGAAAACAGTGCTGAAATTCCAATGAGTTAAGTTGAGATTTTGGGTTGATCAGCCCAAACGGTTTCAAGACCGTTTGGGGATCACTCAAACGGTATCAACACCGTTTGGGGGTCACCCCAAGACCGTTTGGAGGTCTGGGGTCAAGTATAGTTGACCAATTGAAGGTCCAAAGGTACTAATCATATTGCAATGTAGTGCTGATTTGTTGATCAACTAGATAGACCAATCCATGATGAGTTTTCACTAGAATCCAAAGGTTGGATGGGCCAAACGGTCTCAAGACCGTTTGGAGCTCATCCAAACGGTCTCACGACCGTTTGGTGGTCACCCAAGACCGTTTTGAGGTCTAGGGTTGAGTATGGTTAGGTGTTTGAAGGTCTAAAGGTACCAAGATGTTATACAATGCAATGCTGATTTGGTGATCAATCCAATGATCCAAACCTTAATTGGATGGCTTGGATTTGAGTGATATGATGGGAAAACGGTCTCAAGACCATTTGGAGGTCATCCAAACGACCTCAAGACCGTTTGGGGTCAGGTCATACCCAATTTGGATAATGGTTCAATAGTTTCAAAGTAACCAATCTTGCATTGATGAGTGTTGTTGGATCTTCGATTCCAAACCCTAATTCAATTGAATCAAGCCCTAATTGATGACCAATTGAGGGGCAATTGAGGGTCAAATTAGTTGAAGGTTGACCTATTAAACTCAATTGAAGTATGAGCATAGGTCCAATTGATGATTGGTTCCATGAATTCAATGGTTGAAGGTCCAATGCAATCAATTGAAACACAATTAGTAGCATGATTGATGATCAACTTCAAAGCTCTAATTGGTGTTTATAAACCCTAATCCCATTGAGATCAGACCATAATTGAAGTCCCAATTGAGGGGTGAGCCATGATTCAAATGATGATTGAGTTGATGATCCAATTGGTTGAAGTTCCATTGATTAGAATTGAGTATGGTTCAATTTGGTTAATTCAATTGGATACCTCATGTTATTGAAGGTCTAATTGATCAAACCTTTTTGAAAACCTAATGTGATTAGGTGGGAGATACCTTTAATGGTACTAGTCATTAATGCATAACAAATGCATGGACCCAGTACATGATGCAAACCCTAATTGAGGCTGATTCAATGTATAACCTTAATAAGGGGTTGTCTACATGTGATATCACTAATTAGGATGTTAGTAAACTCTAGTGGAGCGTGTATCATTGTGAACCCTGGTTGAGGGTGTAACCTTATGAAACCCTAGTGGAGGGTGTATCATTGTGAACCCTGGTTGAGGGTGTAAACTTGTGAAACCCTAGTAGAGGGTGTATCATTGTGAACCCTGGTTGAGGGTGTATCCTTGTGAAACCCTAGTTGAGGGTGTATCATTGCGATTGTTTATAGGCAACTTTATAATAAAGTTATGCCTTAAACTAAGATAAGTCCATATCATGTGAGATAGCTGGACAATTCTAACGTGTGTCCTATGCATTATATGCTAAGGGTGAGTATTCTGTGATGGAATGTATTAAGAGGGGAAATACCTTAATACAAGATAAAGTTGGTTAACTCAGGAGGGTCTGAATGAATGAGAAATGGGAAACCCTAACCCTGGTAAGGGAATAGTGGTGTTACCCTTGAATAATGATGTTATATATTGTTTTGCATGGTGCTGATATGAAATTGATGTATTATCATCTGTACTAACCATGCAGGTATGATGTGATGATGAACATAGCCAGGTATGAGCTATGACATTTTATGTATTGACATTGTTTATTGGGCCTTATGTGCCATGCTATACCTTATTGCCTAGTATGAGGTAATAAGAGAAGTAATGGGCCTTAAGTGCCATGAGAAGATGTTTATGTAATAAGCATCATATTTACCTTGGTCAGGTGACCGGAAGGTGATAATTACCTGAAAAAGTGGTAATAATGCTCAATGATGAGCTAAGGGTTAGAATACCCAGAACCATATGATTATGGCATTGAGTTGCAAAGGAATGAAAATTCCCAGTATTGAAATGAGGGACTGAGATCCCCATGTCTTATAAAGACTGAGAAGTGATTAATGGAAATAGTACATGTTTTCTTTATAGCATTTGTCTTATTAAGTTATGTTTGGAAACTTGGCTGATGCTAAAAGAATATGATAATGTACTTAATTAATCAAGTGATACCATATAATGTACTTGCCCTGATCATAGATCCATCAGCGTCAGAATTAGCTGAATGGTGAAACGAGTTTACTCGGAACGCATATTTTTGAATATGTGGGGGTAATTGGGCAATTATATCCTTATGCCCCATAGGCATTGCTACAGGCTATGTCCTATGAACGGGATTGGTTACGTACCATACCCCAATAAGAGCATGGCTACGGGCCATGACTCCACAAAATAATACCGGGCATTGTCTACGGGCCATATCCTGAAGAGAGTATATGCTATGGGCTATAACTCTAATAGCGATGTTTCCAGTATACCCTGGAAAGCTATCAAGCAGAGACACAAGATGTCCTGCATGTTATCTCGTACTGACCGAGATAGTTGAGGTCATGGGAATCCGGCTCTTCCATTGACCTATGTGTGGTACCGATGCTTTACGTAACCGTGGTCGGTTGGAGTATGAGCGGTCTACCTCATCTCCTCAGGGCATAAGTGTGATTGTAAAATGTAATCAGCCGTATAGCATGTTTGCTTAAGGATTGAATATGGAGATTCATTGGATGATGTTGCATTTCTTTGTGCATTCCTTAGTAGATAAATGTTAATTATGTTTCTTTATATTCTCTGCAAAATAGACAGATGAATTACTTATCTACCATGGGTAGATGCAATGACCTCCTTGAGAATGGAGATTATCTTATTCTGTTCTATGATGAATAATTCTACCTGATAATGTAAAAGTAACCCCTACTCAGTTTTAATTTGATAAACTGCAATAATAATGTTTTTGGCGGAGAGTTATATCTCTCGCTGGGGCAATTTTCAATTGTCTCACCCCCGTGGGAAAACATTTTTAGGTATGCATGGAAGGCAAGGCAGGAAATCCCTAGAACAGAGATGAGCAGAAGCAACAGCAACAACAAGGACATAAATGAGATCTCAAGTGGAGATATTGTCTGTCAAGTCATATAGATAGTAGTCCTATGTGTCATCTCTGTACTCTCAGGTCCTCGGAGTTTTAAATGATTCAATCGGAGTTTTGGCTTAATGCCTCAAAGTTTTATACTGCCTGTGTATATTTGTTAACAGGGCAGTCAATGTTGTAATCCTTAAAAAGGAATTGTACAGGCTGTGTACTTGTGATCCAGGATGAAATGGAAACACTTTGGTTCTTGGTTAAAGAGTTTTCCTATGAATGGATCTCTTTGCAAATGGTTTTAATTTTTAGTGATTTTTAGTAATTACACTGCAAATAATTCGCTTCCGCATTAGTTAATCCTATTTTCGCGAGACGGTCGTTACAACATGCCACTATTAAGAAAGGGAGATGAGTTGTGATAATTGTGAAGGAATTAGTACAATGAGAACCCATGGTGAAACCAAAATCCTAGAGATTTCTTTTGAATTGATTAAACCAGCCATTTAATCAATTGCTTTGTTTTCTTTTATTTTTATTTTTCTTTTTCAAATCAACTTCCAAACTTTTATAATCGGTTTAGCTGATCGTGAGTAGTTAGTAGTAGTCTACCGATAATTATGTTTCCCTATGTTCGACTCGGGCCTCACAATGCCAATATTTGTTCCATCATCATTCAACCCATATAATCATACCACAATGTCACCCAGAACCATTGGATGGTTAAAAGGTAAGAC
The DNA here is from genome assembly GCA_963693085.1 of Alisma plantago-aquatica. Lineage (NCBI taxonomy): Eukaryota > Viridiplantae > Streptophyta > Magnoliopsida > Alismatales > Alismataceae > Alisma > Alisma plantago-aquatica. The sequence goes on along the minus strand of OY856413.1, from coordinate 635,035,543 downwards.
CATTGGTTGTTTACATAAGTAAACACCTTGGATAAACCACCTATGAAGTCCTTAATTTTTTCTCTATAAAGAGTCACCATCTAACCCTAGACATCTCTTGATTAACAACACAAAAAGTTCCATTGAGAGTAGGGTAAAACCCACAATTGACTAATCATTTAAAACAAGCCATCCATTGTCAGTAAGTAAGCTCCTTAAGTTGATTATATGAAGGAAACCATATAAATCACATTATTAGGACCAACATATTACATTATCCATCATTCCACATTATTTGAAGAATAAACATTAAATCTTGTCTATTGGGTCAAGTTCATATGTTAAAACCATAAATTACAGTATAGGTCTGACCATTGCATCAAGTAACCCATGAAATCATTAGTCTAAGGCTTAGTTGATGCTACAACTATATGATTAACTCACCATAGGTTTTGGAGGCTTGATGAACCATCATTAGTGACCATTAAGTCACCATAGGTTGTTCGATCAACACTATATTCATTAATCAACATCAAATATTAAGCTAATGTCATTATTGATTGATAACATCAGTAGGGTACTTAATTGTTGATCATTAAACTTCTAATTGATCCAAAACCTGACCTAAGGGGGTGACCATAGGTTGTCACCATCATCTAACACCTTTGATCCTGACCATCAGTTGTCATGAAGACAACACCATAGGGTTATTGCAATGGTACCATCATCAAGTCATGGGTTTATAGAAGAAATCATCTTTAAACCCTAAAATTGACCATTGGTTGATAGGTGCTTAGCACCATAGGTTGTCAAGCTAACCTGATCCAAGTCATATTATACCTTAGGAATAACGTACACATGATCACAAGTTTGTCTAGAACTAAAATCAGAATAGGGAACATTATAAAAATCAAAATCCAAATCAAGCATAGCTTTTTAGTGCATGGATCATCATTTTCAAGCAAGAACATGAGATAGAAAGCTTATGGTAAGCAATAAATGTGGAGCAAGTTATAAAACTTGCCTCTAATTAGAAGATAAACTGCCAAACATAAGTAAACACGAGCAGGTAGGGTAGGAAATCCAAGCATAAGCTGTGAACTCGTCCATCTAGCACCTTTCTTCATCAAATGAGAAAACCTCTTTTAGGTCAAGATAACTAGAAGAAAGCTTTTCAAACCCTAAAAGGAAGTCAATTGAAACCCTAGATTCTTTTTACAAGAAGATCTCATCTTTCTTCTTACTGTTGGTGTGTATTACCTGAGAGCCAATCATGGGATGATTGGTGGGATACATTAAGATTGATTTGATAAGCATCAAAGGTAAGCTTCTAATTCTTTCTGGTTCAGTCATATGAGATAATGATAGAACAGATTGAATGTCTAGAGAATGAAAATACTCAATGACGTATGATTTTAGGTTGAGGACCTGAACGATGAGATCATACAGATGCTAAGAGTTTGTACATTCTTATTATGTCCCTAGTTGGATGTCGTTGTGGAAGGTAGATAGACAACAATGACACACAAGACTAGATTGTGGTGTTAGTTGATGATAGAATCTCATTAGTCATGACATGAAGATATCAAACCAAACATATATGTACTTGTTAGGGAACAAGTGTACCGGACAGACCCACCGTGAGTTTGACACATGGAACCATGACATGGTAGTCACAATCAATTCTCACAGTGATGGTGGTGAGTGTGATTCTTTGACCTAAAATCACTACACTCAACACATGTCATTGGGTACACTTTGACATCATCAAACGCAGTCTTGAAACATGGGTTTTTATAAAGGTGATGATTGGGTGGCTTTGACACATGGGGCTTTTGAGGGGTGAGTGATAGATATGGGATTTGTCCCTCCTGAGGGAGTTTGATATCCATGGCCACTTGATGAGTAGGATTGAGATAGGCTTGCACACACATGTGTGAATCAGTATGTGATATTGATGTCATACATATCTCCTCCAGTCTACTCTGAGATCAAGAAAGTGAATGAACATTGACAAGATGATTGTTCCATGCCTTGAGTTCATTCAGGATATCAGTGATAAAGGAATTATACATTCATTGTAACACCATTCACACATTGTAGGATTGAAAGTTGTTTTCCAACTTTCCTTTTCACTTGGGTAGCATTGATGCACGACTAGGCACCGCTCTTTGCTTATGAAGTCATAAGTGTTATGGACTTTCACTGCCAATGTGAAATGGGCCTGCAGGGTCACACACATAGGATTTAACCTGGAAGAGGATTTTATCCACAAATGATGTTTAGATTGATTGCTAAAGGAGTTTAGTAGTTCAATTAAACACTCAATCAATTGATAGCTCAGTATCATAGTGTTCAAGGTGTTGGACCGATTGATTAGAGTATCCGATTGATTGAAACTGTAATTAACTGATTTTGTGCAGTCTGTACTCCCAACCGATCGGCTCATATGATGAACCGATCAGCTCAGGTTGGTGAACCGATTGGCTCATGTGATGAACTGATCAGCTCAGGACAGGTTGAGACGACCGGTTCAAGGGTTGAACTGATCGGCTCAACTGGTCCAAATGAGCAAGTTGGGAAAGTCAGGTTGGTGAGAAATTTATCTTCGTTTCACTTGTCCAATTTGATTGGAACAAGGATTGGTATTTGGATCAATTCAAAACAAAAGAGGAAAAGTCAATCGAAAACTGACCAGGGCAGTGAATCGACTGGTTCAGAAGTGAACCGATCAACTCAGGTGTCCCAACCGACTGGTTCAGGTGTGAACCGATTGGCTCAGGTCCCCAACCTATCGGTTCATGCATGAAACGATCGGTTCAGCTGGTGCAATTAGTTGTTTTGTGGAAAATCGCAAACCCTTCTACTCCTACTTTAATCCCGCATTGCCCGGGGTAGAGAACCTTGTCCCATGACTGTGGCATACAAATATTGAAAACATGATTTACTTAAGCGGAAGCGATCGTTAGCAACAGATTATTGAAAATCATTAAAAATTAAAACCATTTACTAAGAGATCCATACACTGGAAAACTTTTTCAAAAAGAACCAAAGTAATTCAATTACATTTTGGTTCACAAGTACATATCTTGTACTATTCCTTCTTAAGGATTACAAGTATCAGCTGCCCTGTTTAAAACTGTACATAGGCAGCATAAAAACATTGAGGCATCAAGCCAAAATCTCCGATCGATCACTAAACTAACTACTGACTCCGAGGACCTGAGAGTACAGAGACGACACATAGGATTCTATATATAAAACATGACAGCCAGTGTCTCCACCTGAGAATTCACTACTGTCCCTGCTGCTGCTGTTGCTCTTCCCCTGCTATAGGGTTTTGGCCTCTTCCTCTGTGTCTACCTAAAAAGTTGGACCCCACAGGGGTGAGACAATTGTAAATTGTCCCAGTGAGAGATATAACTCTCCGCCAGAAGCATATTATTGCAGTTTAATAAGAATAAACTGAATAGAGGAAATCATAAGTATTTAACAACAGTTAAATCAATGTCTAAATAGGTTAGAGCAATATTCTTGTTCTAAGCATTTCAGCTATAACTTGATACAACAACATGTCACTTATCCAATAAGGAATATGAAGAACATGTATAACATTTATTCACTATACTAAGCAATATAAAATCAACCAGTGATTCTCGTATTTCAACCTTAAGCAATTACGCTACACGGCTGATTGTAATTTACAATCAAACTTAATGCCCTGAAGAGATGAAGTATACCATTCATACTCCAACTGACCACGATTACGTTAAGCATCAATACCACACAAGGTCAATGGAAGATCCGGACTGCACGACCTCAACCTTCTCGGTCAGTACGATATTATATGGTAGAGACATCATGTGTCAAATTGTAATTAGCTTGCCAGTGTATAGTGGCATATTCACTATAGAGTTATAGCCCGCAACATATACTCTCTTCAGGGTTATGGCCCGTAGCCAATTCCTGGTATCATATCATGGAGTCATGGCCCGTAGCCATACTCATACTGGGGTATGGTCTATAACCAATCCCGTACATAGGATATAGCCCGCAACCATTCCTATGGGGCATAAGGATATAATTTCCCAATTACCCCCACATATTCAAAAATATGCTCTCCGAGTTTAACTCATTTCACCATTCAGCAAATTCTGACGCTGATGGATCTGTGGTCAGGGCAACTACATTATATGATATCACTTTATTAATTAAGTGTATTACCATATTCTTTTAGCATCAAACAAGTTTCCAAATATCAATTATTTTAACAATTGCTATAAAGAATGTGTAATACTTTCATCAAGTACTGTTCAAACCTTTAATAAAGCATTAGGATCTCAATATCTCATCTCATCAGGAGCATTCTCATTCTTTCACAAACTCATCACCATGATTATAAAAAATGGGTATTCGAACCCTCAGTTCATTAAGGAACACTTGTTACCACTTATTAGGTAACTAATACCTTCAGGTCATCTGACCAAGGTAATCATGATACTTGTTACACAACCATCTCACGTGGCTCACATGGCCCATCTCATCTCTTGTTACCTCTCACTAGGCAACAAAGCATATTATGGCTCACAAGGCCCATTAATAATAATAAATGAAACATTGTAGCTCATACCTGGCTATGCTCATCATCTCATGATACCTGCATGGTTAGTGATCATGATAGAAGCTATATATCAATTACTTATCTACACTATGCAATACAAGGATAACATCACTATTCCCTTATTAGGGTTAGGTTTTCCCAATTCTTGTCAATTAGGGATACTCATCCCACTATCCATCATTAGGGCTATGGTTAATCATCTCATTGCCCAAAATTAGGGTTTCATGTACTATAACCCAAAATTAGGGTTTCTCATACCTTTACCCTGTATTAGGGTTAGGGTTTCAAATTTGGGTTTCATATCACATTACATCACTCTGTATTAGGGTTTTACACATCATCACCCTGAATTAGGGTTTCATGTAGCTTTACCCAAAAAGTAGGGTGTTCATGAAGCATTCCCTTAAATTAGGGTTTTTCATTAAAATACCCTGAATTAGGGTTTCTCATATCAATACCCCCAAATTAGGGTTACACATCATATTACCCTGTATTAGGGCTATATCTAACATTGCCCTAAATTAGGGTTAGGGTTTATCACCCTTCTTAATTAGGGTTTGATGGTCTCTCCAACAAGGATCATACCCTAATTACATATTGTATTCATGTTGAGAGTGTTGAGGTTTAATCACTACATGATTATCACTCTTGTATAAGTTCCTCTCTCTCATCCTCTCTAGGAGGTTAATTACATCAAACTTGATTAGATTAAGTTAACTCAACTTGAATAAGGGTTGACATATTGTATTAAGTCATTGATACCATAAGCATAAAAGGTTAACCACTCAAAAGGTACTAATCACTTAAGTACCTTGAAGGTACAACCATTGCAATTACCTTTGATAAACATCATTAATGATCATGGGGTTAATTGTACTTACATGGTTTGAGTCAATTAGACCTTCAAACGGTCTTGAAGTACCTAGACCTTCAACGGTCTTGATGTACATTAACCTTCAAACAGTCTTGACCAATTGTAAATTGAAGCAACCCATTCAGTCTTGAAACTGAATCAACTCATTTGGTCTTATAATCGAATGTACCCATTCGATATTGAAACCGAATCCTTCATTCGGTCTTGAAACCAATTCCTCCATTCGGTCTTGAAACTGAATCCTCCATTCAGTCTTGAAATCGAATCCCCCATTCGGTTTTGAAACCAAATAAACATCCTTTGCATTGAAACTGAATGGACATCTCAACATTGAAACCGATTGATTGTTGAAACCGATTGGACAACTCAAATGGTTTGAGATCATTTTCTCTCCAAACGGTCTGAGGACCTTTTGATCTCAAATGATCTCAAGACCGTTTGGACTCAAACGGTCTCAAGACCGTTTGGTCCAAACTACCTTGAAACTGAATGGACCAATTAGGGTTCCTCCAACATCAAATTGATTTAGGGTTTGTACTCATTGAATCATCAATCGATTCAGCTATTGAAGGTACATCATATCGTGGCCCTTGGATCTTCAACCATCACCATAATCAACCATTGACCTCCAAACGGTCAAACCACCTCAAAACTGATTCCCTCAACTAGGGTTTCAATCAATTCAATCGATTAGAGTTTACAATTAGTGGATCATCCATACATGGAGCCTTTAAAATCAAATCAATTGGTATCATTGGATCATCATGCATCCACATCAGTATTGATCCTCCAAACAGTTTGAGACCGTTTACTCCCAAACAGTCTTGAGACCGTTTGGTTTCAATCGATCTTGAAACCAATTGGTTACAAATGTTGAAACCATTTGCCCAAGATATTCATTGAGGTGTGTGCTTATGATGATGTCATCATCATCAAGCTTCGATCCTTCAAAATCTACTGCCATTCTTATGGTAATTCTATCAATCATTCAAAGGAATTTCAAGAAGAACAAAATGATCAACAAGTGATGAAGAATTGAATGTAATAATAACATTTAAGGGTTTAAGTTATATAACCCGCCTTCAAAGTTGAAACCAAACTTCAAGATTCACACCTTGAATGGTGAATGAAGCTTTCTCAACCTCCCAAGGTATGTCCTCAAGTCTTTGAATGAAAAGAAATGGCTAGAATTGAAGATTGAATGGAGAAAAGAAGAAATCAAGCATTGCTTTTCGATTTCCACCATGAATTCAAGGTTGAAGATGGTTAAGGAGCTTACCTACAGGTTGGAGTTCGTCCTCCTATTTTTCCTAATCTCCCTTATGCACGACCAAAGCAAGGAGAGAAAGAAAATCCGAAAAAGCCTTTCATTTGAGTTGGAAATGAGATGTTTCTAAGGGAATTTTCAAGAGAGAGAAAGTCTTATAATAATCCTTCAACTCCCAAAACGGTGCTACTTAACCCCCCTCACTTCCTTGCATACGAAGCTATCAATTCCACCTTCGAAATCCTCTTCATTATCCATGAATTAAAGGAAAAGCAGTTAAGCACCTTAATTCATATAATACTAATATCCAAAATTGAGTGGATATTACTTTTTAGTTAACTAATGTGAGTGGACTCTCCACTCACTTAGGATATTTCGTGGCCTTTGCAAGGAAAAAGGACGTTAACACTTATGAAAATTCAACCATCTCAATTTTGGTTGAAGGGAACTTCAATTAATATATTTATTTTTGCATTAAATTGAATTAGGGTTTCAATTATGCTTAAATCTTGATTATTTTAATATCAAGATTCTCTCTCCTCCAAAATGATTCAAATGAGACACCCCTCTCATTTGATTTTCTCTACATGATGCCAAGAAACATGAGGGACTCTCTAGAGGTGGTATTTTGTATATTTAACCCTAGTTTTTGGGTAATTTGCACATTACACCAAAACTAGGTTTTAAAGCACAAACATTGCTCAACAAGCTCTTTCTTGGTATTCAGGCTACCAAAAGCTATACCTCTACATCATTTTCATTCTTATGATGCTTCAACACTTGAAGAACAATTTAACATGTAACATTTTCAAGTTAACCCCTTAACTTGGGTAATTTGCACTTTAGTCCAACACAGGTAAAACATTGTTTCAACATTATTAAAAAAGGACTGAAATTGAAACATAAGCTCCTCTTGAGCCTTAATTACTTTTCAAAAGATAAGAGCAAGCATCTAATCAACTTTATTAAGAAAAACATCTAGGGTTAGAACATAGCCCAGGTCAGGGATGTTACAAATTTATCCACCCCTAACAGGGATTTCGTCCCCGAAATCATCAAGAGAAAAGAGATGGGTACTTCTTCCTCATCTCTTCCTCTAGCTCCCACATAGCTTCTTCAATGCCACAGTGATGCCAAAGAACTTTCACAAGACATATGTCTTTATTTTTCAGCTTTTTAATACTTTTATCGAGGATCATCACAAGTCCTTCAACATATGATATATCATCATTTAATTCTACCTCCACAGGTTGTAGAACTAATTCTGTGTCAGGATGACACTTTCTCAGCATGGAGATATGGAACACTGGAAGCAACTTATGCAGCTCAGGTGGCAACTCCAGCTTATAGGCTACCTTTCCAATGTGTTCAATGATTGGATAAGGCCCCATAAATCTAGGATCTAACTTCCCCTTCCTTCCAAATATAGGGACACCTTTCTAAGGTGAGACCTTGAGATATACTCTGTCTCCAACTTGGAATTCTAAGGGTATTCGCCGTTTATCAGCGTAAGATTTCTGCCTATCTTGTGCAACCTTTAACTATTTTTAGATTACTTTAATCTTCTCAGTTGTCTGTTGCACAAGCTTAGGTCTCAAAAGTTGATATTCTCGAGTTTCATACCAACACAAAGGAGATCTACAACATCTACCATATAATGCTTCATATGGTGCCATATCAATATTGTGCTGATAGCTATTATTATAAGAAAATTCTATCAAGCTCAGGTGTAGATCCCAACTTCCTACAAACTGAAGGACACATGCCCTAAGCAAATCCTCTAAGATTTGTATGGTCCTCTCAGATTGTCCATCTGTCTGTGGGTGAAAGGCAGTACTAAACCTTAAATACATACCCAAAGCTTTATGTAGTCATTCCCAAAAATGATTCATGAGCTGGGGACCTCTATCAGAAACAATAGTGGCTGGGACCCCGTGCAACCACACTATCTCATCTATATATATCTATGCAAGCTTCTTAGCAGTGTAGGTTGTTTTGACAGGAAAAAAATGTGTTATCTTAGTCAACCTATCAACTATCACCCATATGGAATCATGACCTTTGGTTGTTCTTGGTAAACCAACCACAAAGTCCATGGTCACATGATCCCATTTCCACTGTGGTATAGGCAAAGGTTGCATTATTCCTGTGGGATTCTGATGTTCAACTTTAACCTACTGACACACTGGACACCGCATAACAAACTCAGCTACATCCTTCTTCAATCCTGGCTACCAATACATATCTTTCAAGTTATGATACATTTTGGTGCTCCCTGGATGCATTGCATACATTGAAGAATGAGTCTCCTCCAATATGAACTTCCTCAAGTCATTGGCATCAGGTACCACCATCCTACCATGGTAACAGACTACCTGATCCTCTGACTCATGAAATCCATCATGTTTCTCACTACCATACTCTGACCTGATCTGCTAAACCACAATATCATCTTGTTGTGCTTCTTTAATATGTTGTCTCAGAGTAGGTTTCACGTGCATCTCAACTAACAGCCCATCTAACAACAATACCTTAAGTTGTACATTGTTTTGCCTCATAGAGATAAGCATCTCTCTCTTAGAGCACACTATGGAGTTCAACTGTGCTTTATCTAGGGCTGGTGATGATGATGATTTCCTACTTGTGCATCAGCCACTACATTAGCCTTCCCTGGATGATAATCAATTGTACAATCGTAGTCCTTGATTAACTCCATCCTGCGACGTTGTATCATGTTTAACTCATGTTGTGAGAAGATATATTTTAGATTCTTATGGTATGTGAAAATCGGGAATGTCTCTCCATAGAGATAATGCCTCCAGATCTTCAAGGCATGGACCACAACAGCTAGTTCTAGATCATGTGTCGGATAATTCTCCTCGTGTTTCTTAAGCTGTCGAGAAGCAAAAGAAATCACTTGATTATCCTACATCAACACACATCATAGTCCATTCTTAGATGCATCACAAAAAACTATGTACCCCTTCCCTTGCTCAGGTAACACCAGCACAAGTGCACTTGTTAACCTTTCTTTCAATAGTTGGAAAGAAAGTTGACACTTGTCATTCCAGACAAAAGGAATCTCCTTCCTAGTCAACTTGGTTAGGGGTAAGGCTATAGAACTAAAGTTCTTAATGAACCTTGACGTGTATTTTACTACGCGCTTAAACACAAGTATACGCGTCGAGTAATATAGGCCTTGTGAGGCCCGAGTCGAACTCAGGGATACGTGAATTATTGGAGACTTCTACTAACTAATCGCAATCAGCTAGGCCGATTAACAAAGTAGGGTTTTGTTGTTGAAATTAAAAGAAAATAAAAATCAAACAAAGAATACAATCGATTAAAGGTTAATTTAATCAATTCAAAGGGATATCTTTAGGATGGCAGTTTCACCGCGGGTCAACATTGTATTAGATTTCATATAATTCCTCACACTTCTCTCCCTATCCGGGTAGTGGCCTGAATACAGAATTACCCACTGTCGTGGTGTAAGTCACTACTTAGGTTTAGGTTGATTCCACCGTCGTAGTAATCATTCCCCTAAACTAAGAGCATTATAAATGGTCCCTCAGTTCCCACCATTAATTTTACAACTCCTTTGTCAAGGGTTTTATTAATTAAAGTAGAGTTAGTCTCTTTTCAACCGTTAATCCTTCTGTCGAAGTGATTAAGGGAATTAAATTATTATTATGGTGATCAAGCATAACAATAGAAATGGAGAAAACGAATCTATACCACGGATTTGAGAGAGAAAATATGAATTATCAATATAAAAATGTCATACAATGTATTCCCGGGCTACTCCCGGTCCTAAAGATTGAGGGTTTTAGCCTCTCATGTTCATCTCACACGAATACATGGTAGAAATAGGGGATTTCATAAGAAAAACGTGAAACAAGTGGGAAAAACCCTGAACGGAGAAGAACCGGTAGATCCTCGGCATAGAACACAAGCTTCCCCGCCTGTCGGTGGTGGAAATCGTCTTCGGCAGCGTCCGAATCACCCGGGATGAGCTTCTGGCCTCCGTTCTCCTTTTTCTCCTTCCTCGGCACTCGTGCAATCCAAAAATGAGATCTCCTCATCTTCTGGGTGGCCGTCATTAGGTATAAGTCCCTAATTAGGTCATCAAATAACAACAGCCATCCGATTGAGATCAAAACAGATCCAACGCATATCTGCCAGCGGATTAGCGGCAGCTTCCCTTTCTTTTAGTCTGAGCGCCTGTGGTCATCTCGATACCATCGACTTGGGTCGATGGTATCGACTCTCTTTAGTGTCGGTTGTTGTCGTTTAGCGACGCTGTAGCTCTCCATGTGTCGATGGCATCGACTTGGGTCGATGGTATCGACAGTTTCCTCGCCAGCAACCTGAAGTGATCTCGATGCCATCGACTTGGGTGTCGATGGTATCGACTCTGTGCTGCTCTTCTCGGCTGGCTGTGGCTTGGTCGATGGTATCGACGGAAGCAGATACTCGTTTTTCCTGAAATTTCACAACAAGACCAAGTAAATCCACACAATTTATAATAAGATGATAAATAATGCTTAAAATAGTAAAACCAAGGGGATTTGATATAATATGATGGCAAAGACCAAATTAAGTGAATTATGCAATATTATCCATGAAAATGAGTAATTAAGGCACAAAACAAATATGAAATAGGTCTATAAATGCGACTCAAAATCATCGCATCAAACTCCCCTAAGCTTAAACATTGCTCTCCCTCGAGCAACTAATCCTTAGAATAGAATTGCAGATGTCAACTAAAAATCAACACACCAACCCACATCCCATGTGACTCCCACTGAACATTCTCAAACCGGCCTTCTCTAACCACATAATAGTAATTACCCTAAAGGCGACAATATTCGTCAATAAGAGAAATTGTCCTTCAAACCGATGAACACTATCACATAAGGCAGTTAACATAATAAAATTCGTCGATTCAGCATTGGTGCATCTTGTGATCGCCTACACTACGTTGCTCGCCCTTAACTACCATCTACATGGAAGCAGTTCTCCTGATAAACATGAGTGAGGAGAAAATCACAGTGGCCTACCAATCCGAGCAACGGGTGGATGGAATGGGTGGTTCATGGAAGAATCTTGGAAGTATTACACAGTTTCAACATGCACATAACAAAATGTCCTAAATGATGCAAATGCACATTGAAAATGCCCTAATGCTTAAAATTGGGTGGAATGATGCATGCACTAACCTTCCACCTCAAAATGAGATGGAAATCTAATTAAGCCACATCATGTACTCAATTTCCCTATTATGCAAGTGATATCATGTTCCTTTCTCCCTCTTATTCCATTTTTCTTCTAAATTCTCTTTTTTTTTCTCAATTTTTTTCTTTTAGCCCACATATCCATAATTGCTTAGAGATACATGTATTGGGCTGTTTTCTTCATGATTGGAAATCTTTGCGATATTTCGAAGGTATGGAACAGTTTAGATCACTTTTGAGGAAAAACTGAGATACATGGTGTACTTTATGCATGATAATCATGAAAGTCATGAGTGCAACTACATGGCATGCACCTAAAGGTAGTGTGCATGAATCCCTATATTTTTCTCTTTTTATGCAAAAGTATGGAAAATATCAATGCAATTCCTATCTAAATGCTATGCACACAAGAAGGAATTAAAACTGTGCTTTACTTCCAATTCTTAGGTGGATTATGGAAAAATGAAGTGGAATGATCACAAGATTAGATGACTGAACCTTAGAAGAGTATTATGTGTCCCTCCTTACTGACCTGTGTAGTGGTTTGGAGGGTTCTCTCTCTTACATCCAATTAAGGTCTCATTACCATTTGGTTAGGTTAGGCTCAAACAACTGTTACTATCCACTTTTCATGAGTCAACAGGGGTGTGGGTGTAACATATTGCTTTAGAGTTGACATAATCAATCATTTTCATAGGACAAGTTTCCCAAGGACAACCAAGTCCAGCTATCCAAAAGACACAAAAAATTTTTAAATTCCCTTAAAATTTCCCATGAAAACAGCGAGATGACAATTTTTAAGACATCCACGGTTACACTAGATAGATGTGGATCCTAAACAATAACTAAAATTGCAAGAACAAATAACAAAGCAAAAACTAAAAATAACAAAAGAAAAGATAAAAGATAGAGCTGTTCCAGCCACCCCCCTAAGCTTGAATTTGACTATGGCCTCATAGTCAAAAACCAACTTAAGGGTGGAACAGTGATACCCTGATCAATCCTGCGGAGGCGGTGGTGGGTATTGTGGTGCCGTAGGATCCCAAGACGGGTACTCCCCCTGGAAGCTTGGATCATATGGGGTCCTCGGCGGAGGCTGTGGATAGCCTCCAAAGTAATCTCGACTCCAATAATGGTCGAAGAAGGGCTCCTGTTGCGTCTCTATCCGCTGCAACTGGTTGTGTATTTGCTCTTGGTTGGCGAGGATGAGCCGCTCGTTCTCGAACATAGCCCATTGATTATCAAGTACCCGGCTCGTAGTCTCATGAATGCCGGTATACATAGCCATGTGCTGTTGCTGAGTCTGCTGTATATCCTGCAGCATCGTGTACATTCCCTGCATGGAATAGGGATCCTCGGTTGGCTGCTCGTGCTGTGGTGATGGCGGCGGGGGATGAGATGATGAAGATGCACCCGGATGCATCCTAGGACGCTTCCGTGGTGCCACACGTGCACGAAGAGGTGTGAAAGCCTCCTCTTCCTCCTCAGTCTCACCTCCTTGCTCGTCATCACCGCCTTCTTCTTCATCGGACTCGACGGCTATGATCGGCCACCGGAAGTGCTGGGCTCCCTCGATGTGGAAGACGGCGTCCGGCAGTGCGCACTCCTGATAAGCTTGGTTGACGTGGCAATGTGCGTACGCCAACCCATCCCGGAGAAGGATAAGGTTTGAACGGTGCAAGTGTTGCACGTTCACCTTACTCTTTGTGGAAATCGGAGTCATGGACTGAAAATTCAGCCCCAAGTAGTGCGCCAACTTGGTGATGAGCCCACCAAAATGGATCGAAGCCTTCCTTGTACTCCTCTTCACCGCCAGGACGCGCTGCAGAAAGAACGTACCCCAGTTGCATTCTTGTCGCTTCAGCTCCACCGGAAGGTGGCAAGCCCGGCCATACGCCAACCTAAAAGGCGTGGTGCCTATAGGTGTTTTGTACGCCGTTCTATACGCCCAAAGTGCGTCCGGTATCAATGCACTCCAATTTTTCCTTGTGGATGCTACGGTCCTTTCTAATATCTTCTTGATTTCCCTATTTGATACCTCCACTTGTCCTTGCGTCTGTGGATGATATGGGGTGCCGATGTTGTGCTTGACCCCATATTTCTTCAAAAGTGTCGCAAATTTTTGATTTCGGAAGTGTGTGCCTCCATCACTTATGATCATTCGGGGTATCCCGAACCTGCAGAAAATGTTCTCTTTGACAAACCTGCACACTACATTCGAATAATTAGTCCTTGTGGGGATTGCCTCCACCCACTTCGACACATAATCAACAGCAAGTAAGATATACAGATTTGAATTTGAGGACACAAAGGGTCCCATGAAGTCAATGCCCCATAAGTCAAATACCTCAACTTCCTGAAATACATTCAGGGGCATTTCTTGTCTCCTTGAGATGTTACCTGCGCGCTGGCACGGGTCACATTGCCTAACAAAATCATAGGCATCCCGGAACAAAGTGGGCCAATAAAGGCCGCTCTCCAACACCTTGGCTGCTGTCCGTGAGCTAGCATGGTGTCCTCCCATAGGCGACGCATGGCAATGGTGGAGAACACTCTCGTACTCCACCTCCGGCACACACCTGTGAAGAATACCATCCCTGCACTGCTTCAAAAGAATTGGTTCATCCCAAAAATAATATCTCAAAGAATGAAAGAATTTCTTCTTCTCTTGATAAGACCAATCATCCGGGATGATCCCGCTAGCCAAATAGTTAACGATTTCTGCAAACCACGGTTCTTTCGAATCAATTTTTAAAAGTTGTTCATCGGGAAAGGTCTCGGTAATGGGTATGTGCAACCCTTGTTCATCAACCCTCTCTAACCTAGACAAGTGGTCAGCCACCACATTTTCAATTCCCGACTTGTCCTTGATTTCAATATCAAATTCTTGTAGGAGCAAAATCCACCTCATTAGTCTAGGCTTTGCATCTTTCTTCTCCATCAAATATTTTATTGCAGCGTGATCGGTCCACACAACTACCTTAGAACCCACTAAGTACTGCCGAAATTTTTCAAAAGCAAACACAACGGCAAGTAACTTTTTTTCCGTAGTTGTGTAGTTCAATTGAGCATCATTAAGTGTTTTGGAGGCGTAGAAAATCACAGCAGGCTTATTATCTACCCTTTGCCCCAAAACGGCTCCCACTGCATAATCGGAAGCATCACACATCAACTCGAATGGCTTTGTCCAATCCGGCGTTTGGACAACCGGAGCCGAAATCAACTTTTCTTTCAAAACCTCAAATGCGTGAAGACATTTCTCATTGACATCAAAAACTGCATCTTTTTCTAACAATTCCGATAAAGGTTTTGCGATTTTTGAAAAATCCTTGATGAATCGCCGATAGAACCCAGCGTGTCCTAAAAAGCTTCTCACCCCTTTTACAGAATTTGGTGGGGGTAGCTTAGAAATCACCTCAATTTTTACTGGGTCTACCTCAAGACCCTTGCTAGACACCTTGTGTCCTAGCACAATTCCTTCCATCACCATCATGTGACATTTCTCCCAATTGAGGACCAAATGTGTGTTCTCGCACCGCTGCAATACCTTATCTAAGTTATAAAGGCATTCATCAAAAGATGCTCCATACACCGAGAAGTCGTCCATGAAAACTTCAAGACACCGCTCTACCATGTCAGAGAATATGGCGAGCATGCAGCGTTGAAAATTCGCCGGCGCATTGCATAAACCAAACGGCATACGGCGGTAGGCAAAAGTCCCATAGGGACATGTGAACGTAGACTTCTCTTGATCCAAAGGATCAATAGAAATTTGTTTGTACCCCGAATAGCCATCTAGAAAACAAAAGTGCGACCGACCGGCTAGACGTTCCAAAATCTGATCGATAAATGGCAATGGAAAATGATCTTTAAGAGTTGCGGCATTCAATCGGCGGTAGTCAATGCAAACACACCACCCGGTTACCAATCGGGTGGTGACAGGTTCATTCAAAAGATTTGTAGTGACAGTGATTCCCCCCTTTTTAGGGACTACCTGTGTGGGACTCACCCACGTTGAATCTGATATGGCATATATGATCCCTGCAGCAAGAAGTTTTATGACTTCCTTCTTGACAACCTCCATCATGCTTGGATTTAGACGTCTTTGAGGCTGTATGACTGGCTTGGCTCCCTCCTCGAGCCGAATCTTGTGTTGGCAAAGTGTAGGGGAGATCCCCTTGATGTCCGCGACTGACCACCCAAAGGCTCCACGGTGGTTCTTGAGCACTATCAGTAGTTGCTCCTCCTCATCCGCACTCAAGTATGCAGATACACTCACTGGTAACTTGTCCTTCTCAGCTAGAAAGACGTACTTCAGATGCGGGGGCAATGGCTTCAATTCCAGATCAGGCGGGCAAATGAGAGATGATTGCAGCGGTGGGGGAAGTGTACCTAAGTCTTCATAGTGCCTCGTATAGCAACATGGAAGCATCTGAAGCATTTTGGCGCACTCCTTGAGTGAAGTACTCCGCATCCAATCATAAGTGACATTTAGCAAACACGCCTCCAAAGGCAATTCCGGATATGCATCAAAAACTGAAGTAATAATCGCATCATCCTCCCACGAAGGTGGAATGTCCTCATTCTCATCATTTGGAAACCCAACAGCTTTGCATAAAGAGACAACTTTAGTTTGCTCCATAATGTCCACAGCTAAGGTCCCATTATCTATCTTTCTCATCACATGAGCCATATCCAAGAATGGCTTCCCAAGACAAAGTGAGATATTGTGTTCACCATGCTTCACCATGTTGCACTGTGCTTTCGCTTTAGTAGATGCATTGCTATTGGGCATGACCATCTCAAAGCGATCATCCGCAATGCCCAAGTTCAAGCGACCTCTCCCCATTTCCAAGATCATATCAGCTGTAGCTTGGAATGGACGACCAAGTAGCAACTCATTTCCATGCTCGTCCTGCATTTCCATAACAACGAAATCAGCCGGAAAAACAAAGCGGTCTACCTTTACCAAGACATCCTCACAGATTCCATACGGTTTCACCACAAAATTATCGGCCAATTGGATGGTCATGTTGCTTGGTCTTGACTCCTTTAATCCAAGCTTCTTAAATGTAGAAAGGGGCATCAGATTGATGCTTGCCCCAGAATCACAAAGTGCCTCTCCAAATTTGAACTTCCCGATAAAGCAAGAAATATTGAAACAACCGGGATCCTGTCTCTTTGGCGGCAAAGTGCCCATAATGAAAGCACTTACTTGCTCCTTCAGCACCATGACCTCAGTGTCGGGTATTTTCCTCTTCTTGTTGATTACATATTTAAGAAACTTCCCATACGACGGGATTTGCTCAATTGCCTCTAGCAAAGGAATATTCACTGATAACTTCCTAAAGCTGTCCAGAAATTTCTTAAACTGTGCATCCACCTTTCTTACCTTTGCACTATTGGGATATGGGACCGGAACGGTATGTGCCCTTTGATGAGGTGGCACATAGGGAGTTAATTTCTGTGGTTCCTCTTCAGTGGCTTATTCTTCCTTACCATCTTCAGCTATGTCCTCAGTTTGCTCTGTGACACGTGCGGGCTGCTCTTTGACGGTTGCTTCTTCAACTATGCCCTGCAGTGTGCTTGTGTCATCCGCCCTTGGATTCAACACTTTCTTACCGCTCCTCAATAAGATGGCCTTGGCCTGTTGGTTTCCCCCGGGAACATTGGTGTTTCCCGGAAAACCCGGATGTGCCGGCTTCTTCAAGCTTGCAATCTCGGCTGCCATTTGCGCCATGGAAGTCTCTATAGTTCTCATTTGAGCCCCGTGGCTCTGCAAAGTCTGCCCAAACTGGTTCATAAATTCACCCTGTTGCTTGATTTGTTGCCCAAAAGTGTTCATCAACTCTTGATTTTGCTTGATGACTTGATTGAGCAACTCCGTACTCTTGTCCTCTGTGACCGGTGCAGGCTTGGCGTCCGAATCCTGCAGAAAGTTGTTTGGATCCTTCCATGAAAATTTCTTGTCCTTCCGCCATGAATAATCGTTGTTCCTGTACCCCTGCTGTTGCCTAATGTACTTGACCTGAGCCTCATCTTCGGACTCATTGTCTTCCTTCTGCAGCAACTTCTTTGCGAGAAGATCCATCTACTCGTTCAGCTCTCTCATTGCCTTTGACTCACTGGCAACTCTTGCTTTCTCAGCTGGGCCTCTTTCTCTTTCTCCCCAAGATTGCTTTCGTGCCATGTTCTTCAGTATTTCCCAACATCTTGTATCAGTGTTATTTAAGAAGAATCCGGAACCAGCCGAGTCCAAGTTGCTTCTATCATGCTCGGAGAGAGCAAAGTAGAAGATCTTCACCTGTGTCTCCTTGTCCAGTCCATGATGTGGACATCTCCTCAACATGACTTGGAATCGCTCCCAAGTCTCAGAATAAGTTTCACCCGCCTGTTGGGTGAAATTGTGGATCTTCCGGATCATATCATTGGTCTTCTCAGGAGGGAAGAACCTCTCGAAGAAAACCTTCACCATATGATTCCATGATTCGACAAACTCATCGTCGAGGTTATGTAGCCACTCACGCGCTGCTCCTGCCAGTGAACTTGGGAACAACTTGAGATACAACGCATCTTGCGGAAATCGGTCTATCTTCACCATATCACAGTTCTCCACAAACTGGCTGATGTGGGCAACCGGATCTTCATTTTTCAGCCCGTGAAATGCGTTGGATTTGACCAAATTAATCAGTGCCGGGTCGATCTTGTATGTCGGTATGTTGATCGCCTGCTTCTTTATGGGCTCCTTTGATGCTGAGGAAGAAGACGCCTTGATCTTCTCCCATATTGTCTGTGCTTCAGCCATTTCTTCTGCTTGTTCTTGCTCTGAATCAGAATTTATATCACTTTGGTACTCCTGCTCGTAGTAGTCCTCGTCCTCTGGTCCCGGATGTGGGACCTCAGGTGTGCGATTCGCGTAGTCGGTACTACGCGTATGCACCATGCAAAGTACCTGAAATTTTGAAAATCGGGGTTCAGTACAATGCTTTGAACGAGTAAACACAATTATAGAGAAATATAGGAATTTTTAAAATTGTTTTAAAATAATAAAAAAAATGTGGCCTAGAGTGGCCGCTCTTAGCACTCAAAGTGCCAATAATTCCGCCGTATCCCCGGCAACGGCGCCAAAAACTTGACGTGTATTTTACTACGCGCTTAAACGCAAGTATACGCGTCGAGTAATATAGGCCTTGTGAGGCCCGAGTCGAACTCAGGGATACGTGAATTATTGGAGACTTCTACTAACTAATCGCAATCAGCTAGGCCGATTAACAAAGTAGGGTTTTGTTGTTGAAATTAAAAGAAAATAAAAATCAAACAAAGAAAACAATCGATTAAAGGTTAATTTAATCAATTCAAAGGGATATCTTTAGGATGGCGGTTTCACCGCGGGTCAACATTGTATTAGATTTCATATAATTCCTCACACTTCTCTCCCTATCCGGGTAGTGGCCTGAATACAGAATTACCCACTGTCGTGGTGTAAGTCACTACTTAGGTTTAGGTTGATTCTACCGTTGTAGTAATCATTCCCCTAAACTAAGTGCATTATAAACGGTCCCTCAGTTCCCACCATTAATTTTACAACTCCTTTGTCAAGGATTTTATTAATTAAAGTAGAGTTCGTCTCTTTTCAACCGTTAATCCTTCTGTCGAAGCGATTAAGGGCATTAAATTATTATTATGGTGATCAAGCATAACAATAGAAATGGAGAAAACGAATCTATACCACGGATTTGAGAGAGAAAATATGAATTATCAATATAAAAATGTCATACAATGTATTCCCGGGCTACTCCCAGTCCTAAAGATTGAGGGTTTTAGCCTCTCATGTTCATCTCACATGAATACATGGTAGAAATAGGGGATTTCATAAGAAAAACGTGAAACAAGTGGGAAAACCCCTGAACGGAGAAGAACCGGTAGATCCTCGGCGTAGAACACGAGCTTCCCCGCCTGTCGGTGGTGGAAATCGTCTTCGGCAGCGTCCGAATCACCCGGGATGAGCTTCTGGCCCCCGTTCTCCTTTTTCTCCTTCCTCGGCACTCGTGCAATCCAAAAATGAGATCTCCTCGTCTTCTGGGCGGCCGTCATTAGGTATAAGTCCCTAATTAGGTCGTCAAATAACAACAACCGTCCGATCGAGATCAAAACAGATCCAACGCATATCTGCCGGCGTCGATACCATCGACGCGGGTCGATGGTATCGACCCAGCGGATTAGTGGCAGCTTCCCTTTCTTTTAGTCTGAGCGCATGTGGTCATCTCGATACCATCGACTTGGGTCGATGGTATCGACTCTCTTTAGCGTCGGTTGTTGTCGTTTAGCGACGCTGTAGCTCTCCATGTGTCGATGGCATCGACTTGGGTCGATGGTATCGACAGTTTCCTCGCCAGCAACCTGAAGTGATCTCGATGCCATCGACTTGGGTGTCGATGGTATCGACTGTGTGCTGCTCTTCTCGGCTGGCAACCTGTGGCTTGGTCGATGGTATCGACTTTCGTCGATGGTATCGATGGAAGAAGATACTCGTTTTTCCTGAAATTTCACAACAAGACCAAGTAAATCCACACAATTTATAATAAGATGATAAATAATGCTCAAAATAGTAAAACAAAGGGGATTTGATATAATATGATGGCAAAGACCAAATTAAGTGAATTATGCAATATTATCCATGAAAATGAGTAATTAAGGCACAAAACACATATGAAATAGGTCTATAAATGTGACTCAAAATCATCGCATCAAACCTGAAATAGCCTGCCAGTCCTCGGAAATTGTGTATCTCTATTGGTGTCTTTGGCTGCTCCCATTGTAGGACAGATTCTACCTTCTTAGGATCAATATGGATACCTGAGGCAGATATTACATGTCCTAAGAAAAAAACTTCTAGTAACCAGAACTCACATTTGCTAAACTAAGCATATAGCTTATGCTCTCTTAGAAAAGTTAGAGCCTTACGGAGGTGCTGCTCATGCTGTTGAGAATCTCTACTATATACCAAGATGTCATCTATAAAGACTACTATGAACTGATCAAGAAAAGGTCGAAAGATTCTATTCATGAGTTCCATGAATGCAGCTGGTGCATTAGTTAGTCCAAATGACATAACTATGAACTCATAGTGACCATACCTTGTCCTAAAGGCAGGCTTAGGTTTGTCACTCTCCTTGATACACAACTGATGATATCCTGACCTCAGATCTATCTTAGAGAAAATAGTTTCACCACACAACTGATCAAACTGGTAATCGATCCTTAGAAAAGGGTATTTGTTCTGTATGGTTACTTTATTCAACTGTTTGTAATCAATGCATAACTGCATCAATCCGTCCTTCTTCTTAACAAAGAGAACCAGATCACCCCATGGTGAAGTACTCGGTCAAATAAAACCTTTCTCAAGCAACTCCTGAAGTTGTTTCTTGAGCTCTGCCATCTCCATAGGTGCCATTCTATACGGCGTTTGTGCTATTGGTTGCGTTCCCAGGATTAGATTAATCTCAAAATCAATCTCTCAGGGCAGAGGTACACCTAGAAGTTCCTCATGGAATACATCTTCAAACTCCCTAACTATCGGAACTTCAGAAAAAGTATAACTCTCCATTGTGGTATCTACCACATGTGCCAAGAATGCAAAACATCCTTGTCTCATCAGCTTCTCAGCTACCATAGTCGACACAAGATAGGTTGGAAGAATATTTCTATCTCTCTGAAAGATCCATGTGTCACCATCATTTGTGAACACATCTTGCTTGGAAACATAATCCAAGACAACCTTATATTTTTCTAGGGTGTCCATCCCAAGGATTATATCAAACCCGTGCATCTCAAGTGGTATAAGATCCACCTGAATGTGATGTTCAGAAAAGGAAAGAGTGCAGGGAGAACACACCTCCCACAATACTACAGATCCCAACAAAGGGGTTTCTAATAACATACTATCTGCTCTATGACTGACAGTCATGAATCACTTCTCTAGTGATGACGGAATGCATAACACCTAGATCAATTAAAACAGATGCGAAGCAGGATGTAGACATATCAGAATAAAATAGTTCCATTTGACCTATTACAACCTGTGTGTTAACTACTGCATCAGGTTGATTCATCGCATAGAATCTAGCCATTACTGGTTGTTGACCCGATGCTCGATGGTTGGGTGCTGACAAACCAGCTTGGGACGCTTGCCCAAGTCCTCTAGCACCACTAGAAAACTATCTCCTCTGAGATCCTTGTTGATTCTACCTCAGGGGTTGAGTCACCATTGTTTTCCCGACTGGACAATCCTTTGCCAGATGTCCCATTTGTCTACACTGGTGACAGATCCTGGTCTCAGGATAGGGTCTATGAGGTCTAATCACCGATGTTGATGCTATGCTAGGGGCTCTATTCGGAACAAAACTATGGCCCCTACCCCTACTTGACGTCCATTACATCTGGGTATTAAATCTTGATGGTGTTGCCGGTGCAGAAAACCTCAGCTTCTTAAAGCTCTCAGACCTATGTCGTTGGAATTGAGTATTCACCTTCTTACCACTAGTTTGTCTCTTCTTGATCATAGACCTCTCTATCCGTCTCACGGACTCCACAAAGGTAGCAAACCTCTTCCTATTCTCTAGAGTAGATACATGAGTGGTCAATTCAGCGTTTAACCCCTTCTCAAAATGCCAAATTCTTTCCTCTTCCGTAGCTGCCATATGCGAACATAACCGCAAAAGCTCCATGAACTTAGACTCATACTCGCTAATGTTCATCGGTCCTTGTCTTATCTTCTCAAACTGAGATATCTTCTCATCTAAGTAAGTCTTAGGGAAGTATCTAATGATGAATTCTCATCGGAATTCTTTCCATCCGACCTCGACACCTGGCCTTTTTCCTTCTTTAATAGTCCACCAGTGGCCAAAACTCCCTTTGAGCAGGTACACTTTGTACCTCACCTATTCAGCTTGAGGAATATTGAGGATTCTGAAAGCCTTCTCCAGCTCAGTCAACCATAAGTCAGCATCTGCTGGGTCAGCTGTACCAGCATACTCTGTGGATCCTACCCGGCGAAGCCTCTCAAAAGTTTTACCAGCTCCCTGTCCCTCATTATGGGTTGGTGCCCTCGGTGCAGGTGGTGGCATCCTATCCGTCATGTGCGTCATAACTGCCATGAACTGCCCAAAGAGAGCGTTGAAAGTTGGATTCTCTATCATAGGTGGGATAAACTGGGGTTTTTCAGGTACAAGTTCCTCCCTAGTCTGGTCCCTTGCACCTCCTCCTGGTGCAGCAACGCTGCTCTCAGCAACATATTCCTTATGTAATCCAAACATCTTCAAGTTCTTCTTCTCCTATATGAGAAGAAGACACTATCAGATAAACTGGAAGACACTAGAACAAACTCAACGACCTTAATCCTATGTCTCTGTAGACTCAGCAAACCAAGAGCTATGATACCACTAAACTTGTGGCGTATAAATCTCGAAAACATGATTTACTTAAGGGGAAGCGTTTGTTAGCAGCGGATTACTGAAAATCATTAAAAATTAAAACCATTTACTAAGAGATCCATACACTGGAAAACTTTTTCAAAAAGAACCAAAGTAATTCAATTACATTCTGGTTCACAAGTACATATCTTGTACTATTCCTTCTCGAGGATTACAAGTATCAGCTGCCCTGTTTAAAACTGTACATAGGCAACATATAAACATTGAGGCATCAAGACAAAATCTCAGATCGATCACTAAACTAACTACTGACTCTGAGGACCTGAGAGTACAGAGACGACACATATGACTCTATATATAAAACATGACAGCCAGTGTCTCCACCTGAGAATTCACTGCTATCCCTACTGCTATTTTTACTCTTCCCCTTCTATAGGGTTTCAGCCTCTTCCTCCACATCTACCTAAAAACTTGGATCCCACGGGGGTGAGACAATTGTAAATTGTCCCAGTGAGAGATATAAATCTCCGCCAGAAACGTATTATTGTAGTTAATAAGAATAAAATGAACAGAGGAAATCATAAGTATTTAATAGTAGTTAAATCAATGTCTAAATAGGTTAGAGCAATATTCTTGTTCTAAGCATTTCAACTATAACTTGATACAGCAGCATGTCACTTATGCAATAAGGAATATGAAGAACATGTATAATATTTATTCGCTATACTAAGAAAGATAACATCAACCAGTGATTCTCGTATTTCAACCTTAAGAAATTACACTCCATGGCTGATTATAATTTACAATCAAACTTAATGCCCTGAAGAGATGAAGTATACCGTTCATACTCCAACCGACCACGATTACGTTAAGCATCAGTACCACACAAGGTCAATGGAAGAGAAATACTCCACGACCTCAACCTTCTCGGTCAGTACGATATTATATGGTAGAGACATCTCGTGTCACACTGCAATTATCTTGCCAGGGTATAGTGGCATCTTCACTATAGAGTTATTGCCCACAACATATACTCTCTTCAGGGTTATGGCCCGTAGCCAATGCTTGGTATCATATCATGGAGTCAAGGTCTGTAGCCATACTCATACTGGGGTATGGTATGTAACCAATCTCGCACATAGGATATAGCCCGCACCCATATCTATGGGGCATAAGGATATAATTTCCCAATTACCCCCACATATTCAAAAATATGCGCTCCAAGTTTAACTCGTTTCACCATTTTGCAAATTCTGACGCTGATGGATCTGTGGTCAGGGAAAATACATTATATGATATCACTTGATTAATTAAGTGTATTACCATATTCTTTTAGCATCAAACAAGTTTCCAAATATCAATTATTTTAACAATTGTTACAAAGAATGTGTAATACTTTCATCATGTACTGTTCAAACCTTTAATAAAGCATTGGGATCTCAATCCCTCATCTCATCAGGAGCATTCTCATTATTTCACAAACTCATCACCATGATTATAAAAAATGGGTATTTGAACCCTCAGTTCATCAAGGAACACTTGTTACCACTTATCAGGTAACTAATACCTTCAGGTCATCTGACCAAGGTAATCATGATACTTGTTACACAGGCATCTCACATGGCTCACATGGCCCATCTCATCTCTTGTTACCTATCACTAGGCAACAAAGAATATTATGGCTCACAAGGCCCATTAACAATAATAAATGAAACACTATAGCTCATACCTGGCTATGCTCATCATCTCATGATACCTGCATGGTTAGTAATCATGATAGCAATTATATATCAATTACTTATCTGCACTATGCAATACAAGGATAACATCACTATTCCCTTATTAGGGTTAGGTTTTCCCAATTCATGTCAACTAGGGATACTCATCCCACTATCCATCATTAGGGCTATGGTTAATCATCTCATTGCCCAAAATTAGGGTTTCATGTACTATAACCCAAAATTAGGGTTTCTCATACCTTTACTGTTACAACCCCAAATTTTGGGTTCATTTGGTGAGAAATGTAATTTCTCATATTAAAGATATTTGAACAAATAAAGATATAATTGTTGTGAATAAATGGATTTCGTTTAAAATAGCATTGTTGTTTGGTTTGTGGGTTTTATTGTCTATTGGGCCCAATAACAAGAAAATTCAATTAATTAATGAATAATTGAATATTTGAGAAAAGAAAGAGGTAGAAACCTCTAGAAGGAAAATCCAAGGAGGAATTTCGTGCCTCTTGGGTTCCAGGGAGTCTAAAGTTGCATAAAGAGAGCAATAAGAAAAGAAAAGATCAATTAAGTATTTCTTTATCAAGAAAGAAATTGAAAATATTGATGAAATGTGGAAAATAAGTGAAAATAGGTATAATAGAATAATCCTTGGTGGAAATTTGTATTCCAAGGATTCCTAATGCTAAAAGGAATTCCAATAGGAATATAGAGGAGAGATAAAAAGAAATTCTTAAAAAGGGAATTAAAAAAAGAAATTGATTAATAAAAGGGAAATATGAGAAATTGACTTTTAAAAGAAGATAAAGGCAAACCAATATTCCCCAATGTGGGAATCCGTGCCTTTGGGTTTTCTTGAGGTCCAAGGGACCCAGAATAACAAGATAATTACAAAGAAAAGAGAAATATAAATTAATTTTGAATTAATTAATGAGATAACTTAGGAGAGAAGGAGGGATTCTCATCCATTGGTTTTTGTTTCCCAAATTTTGTACAAAACTAGATGATGCCAAGAAAAACCTTCCTTTGAAATTTGAGCTAAAAATGAGCAAGGGTTTGGGAGATACAAATTTCTTAAGGTATTGCCAAATTTGGGTTTTATTCTGAATTAGGAAAATGAATTTCCTTTTGGTTGATCACGTGCAACTAAGGCCGTTGGATCTTAATCCAACGCCTGGCATTCATCGGCTTAGTTCCACTGGGACTGGACTCGGCAGGTGACAGAGGGATTCTTCCTCTCCGTTTTCCTTACGATCCAGAGTAGATGCTGGCCGAAAATGTTTCCCATTGAATTTGGGAGATGAAACCGCAGGGGGAGATCCCTGGTTCGAATAGGAATGGTCACCATTTTGGGAAGTACCTAATTCTTGTAAGCCTGCCTCAACCCTATATATAGGGGAGGGTGCGTGAGGGCACTGGCGTCCCTCTTTTCTACCCAAGCCTCTGCGGAATAGAGTGAGGAACACTTGCGTGCGCTCAATTGGTCCATCCACCTTGACCTGCGACCTCCATACCAGGCAAACCTCGCCAGAATCTGGAGAGTAGGAGGAGGAATACGCATGGACGTAGCACACAATTGGAACCATGGTCGAGTTCGGTGGAGGGGCACAAAGCTCCCTGACCCATTGGCGCGATCGTAGATGGACAAGAGCAAGAAGTCAACCCCCGGGTTGACTGAAGAGGTTGCTGTGCTCGGACACGACGCGAGGTAGAAGAAGACCCCGCAGTTATTTACCGAACAACCCCTCTGTATCTTCTTTGCGGATAAGGGCATTCTTGTACTTCGGTTTATTTCAGATCGCAAATAGGCACGTGGATCGTGAGACACTGGATCCTGAGTGGACCAGCGGACCACGGATCCGACGTCTCTCATTTTTCCAGAATATATCAAATAAATCAATTAAAGAGGTTTTTCCTATAAAAATCATATCTTGAGCTAGGAAACTCAAATGAGAAAAGTTAATACATGAAAAATGATCATAAAAATATGAGGAATATAATAAAAATGGTTTGGACATCTAAATCTATATAATTTTGCAAAAGTGCATATTTTGGATAGAAAATATATTAATTTGTGGTAGAAACTCTAATTGTTGATAAAAGATATATTCAATCTTGTAGGTAGGTTATTTTGAGCATGTTTAACTTGATTAATTATTAAGATGGTTTTAACCTATTTTGATTAATAGAATTGCAAGTTTTAGGGTTTTGAACTTAATATAATGGTTAAGATGCTTAGAAACCCTAAATTAGAGAAAAAGAAAAAGAAGGGTGCTTATAACCGGAAATTAGGGTTTCCTGTTGCTAAAAGATGAATTTAGAATCTTTTGTAAAGGAAAAATGAAATAGTTAGTTTGTGAAGTTAGGGTTTAAAGTAATAAAGATGAAGTGGAACCCTAATTATGCTCAAAACCCTAAAAAGGGCAAATAACCTAGGAAACAACTAGGGTTAATAGATCAAGATGATGTGATTAATGATAGAGGAATTGGATGCTTTTTCAGGAGTAATTGTGTGTGTGTGCTTGCCTGATTCCTGATTGATTGGTTATTTCTACATTCAAGACTGTTAAACAGGTATGTGGTTAATTATGAATAACCGCCTTAGTTTCCCACATATTTTTTGGATGGTTAATCACATTGAATGCAAATTATCTATTGGATGTTCATACTTGCAAATCATAAAGTCACTATGATTATCACATTAAAAATAAGAGTATGTATTCTTGCACCTACATGCCACCCTGATGGATGATGCCAAAGGTCAGGCCCAGATGTGTAGTCCAATGGACACCTTGAGTGGTGACCCCAGGCACCAAGCTCAGGAATGAGAAGGTGGCCTATGATATTGCATGACTAGTGGGCACCATGAGGGGTGACCCTCAGGCACCAAGCTCGGGATTGAGAAGTGGCCTTAAGTCATTGGAAAAGGGCACCCTTAGGTGGGTATGCTAGGGTTATGGCAAAAGCGGTGGAGAATGTCATATTGAAAAGTGTAAATTGGCTTGTTAATTAATTTTATTGTGAATATTAAATTGTTAGCCATATTTGCAAGTTTTTGGTTGTTCCCACATACCAGTATATTTCGATATACTGACCGACGTTTTGTTTGTCGGCGTTTTAGGAACAACAATTGAAAGAACAAACAGTAAAGTGTCACATTGTGGAAATGAGAAATAAAGTGCAAGGAGGATTAGATAGAGTAAATCAAGATCTGGATAGATAGATTTCCAAAGGTTTCAAAGGTAAGTAAAGTTTTTATTTTATACCAAATTCCAATTAGTTAGTAGAATTTCATAATTATTATTGATTATTTGTCGAACCGTTGATCATGTTAATTGAATAACGGATCTGACCTTTGGGTCTCCCTTAATTGGGGGTTACGAGGAGGCGGGGTCGTTACAATTGGTATCAGAGCATAGGTTCCTCAAGTAATCTTTAATAATTATTAAATTTTACAAATTTTGTAGAACCCAAGCGAGTTATTAGAGGATTATCCGAAAGACAGAGGTGTCTAGAAAAGGATCACGTCCGGGGGCTGGCAATATTTTCCTCCGCACCGCTAGTCGGAATATGAGGACTCCCGGATTGTGTGACTGTCTGGCCGATGTCTTAGGATATGACTCGAAATAAGATACCTTTAGGACTCTCTCATCTTGTTCATCCCTTCTCAACTCAAATTCTATTAAGGACCTTAAGGATTAGGGTTTTCTCTCTTCTCCTCACCCTCTTGAGGGTATGGGTAAGGTTAATAAGGGCTAAGTAATCCTCCACTAACTTAATGAAAAGCATGTAAATAAGATGTCATGGACATAAGCTTAATAGATTAAGCGCAAACTAAAGAATAGATACATGCTTAGGTCGTATGACACGAGTTGTCTTTGCCCTCAGGAGAGACCTGAGGATAGACCTCCTTGTCTGGAGGATGAGTAGAGAGAGTTAGTCTTGGAGGTAGAGACCTCCATTAAAAGTAGATACCTAGCACATCCTCTGAGGTGATGTTAACACTAACCCTAAGTGAAGGTTAAAGAGAGATAACATGATGAGTTAGATGTCATGGTAGACCAGGTGTTTGGATAGACATACCTTGGGTGCCTTATGAGCCATGAGAAGTTGATAACTGAGTACCTTAGACAACCCAACCCTGAGAAGGGTCGTGCATGTTTGGGCAAAGGATAGGTTCTTCATTGATGAGGATAGTGCAGAACCTATGGAAACCCTATGGGCTTATGCAAGTAGGGGATAACATGCACCTGGAGTGCTTCAGTAGTAAGAGAAGTAAGTTAAAACCGAGGCCAGAAGGACATGATGGATGGCTTATGAGATAAGCATAAGGGGCTATGGATAATCATGAGTAAAGATAAGCTTGAGTATAGGCTTCACCCACGTAGAGGTATACCTATGAGCTTGACCCTTCATAAAGAGATGACCTCTAGTAGTATGCCTGGATGTGGAGTTAGCTTTAGAAAGAGAGTAATAAGGAACCAAGCAAGAAGGTTGGAAACCTAAAACCTCAAGATGTGAGGAACAGTGGGGAGTCGAGAATGATGCGACCTAAGTGGACGATAGTGGTTGCCTCATGCATGATCCCTGGAGGATGTTGATATCTTGGTTGCCTTTAGAGGAACCGAACCCTAGAGAGAGGATGATGCTTCTGGTACCTATGTGCCTGTGGTATAGGAGTTTACCTTATGAGATAGGAAGAAGAGTTCCTTAGACCTGGAGAGGTTTGGTAGTAGGTGACGAGGCTGGTTGTCCTTGAGGAGGACTCGACCCTGATGTGTTGCTCGAGTAGGAGGACGACATGGAGTGCAGGTCATGCCTTATACATGCTTGATTCGTGGTTAAGAGATGGAGCATGTAGTGAACCTAGGGTTCCTAGGCCTAAGAGGGGAAGCAGTATACCTAATGCTCATGATGAGATTTGAGTCTCTATAGTTTCGAGCATGGTACTCCTCATGTGTAGAGGAATAGGAAACCCATTAAGTTGAGGGTATGTTTGATGGACCCCTCGCAACTAAGTGTAACTAATGTTGAGGATGAGAACAAGTATGACCTAGCATGGTTTAATAGGTGATCTGCTTGTGCCTTAGTAGCTGCTGGGTTAAGCATGCTCATGTGAATGTAAACCCTGAGGATGCTTGTGACCTTTGTTATCAAGGTGTAGTTTCCTCCCATCCTGGGAGAGTGACCCCTTGGGTAGGGAGTTTACTAGTTGGTTGGTTTTGAGGTAACCAAAGGAGGTTTCATAGGATCTTGAGAAACTAAGTGAAGAGTACATGGCATGAAATCGAACCTGTAGACCCATAGATTACCATCTCTACGTGCATGTGGATGTGTTACCCTGTAGGTAACTGATATGGGGCTTGACCAAGGTAGACAGGTTGCCATGACCCCTATGAAGGAATGAAAGTCAGTCACGAATGCAGAGAGAGATGATGAAGGATTGGGTAAGGTTCTAAGTTGAGCATGCACTATGTTAGAATCCTAAGTCTATCCTAGGGTCAGGTAGGGATAAGACCGATGGAAGAAGGAGTTGCCTAATTCCCTAGTTGCACTTGACCATAGGGTCGGGAGGTAACAACTATCATTGTCTGAGGGCCATGGGTTAGGAGAATGATCACCTTCATGAACTCATGGGACCCAAAGGGTAGATGAGTAGGGCACTCTCTAGATGCATGAGGGAAGAGGAATGACCCTAAAAGTGTCGGGACCCTATAGACCTAGAGGAGAAGACCAAGGATTGTGTTTGGACCAAGTAGGTTCGAGACCAACTTTCCATGGAAGTAAGTGATATCGTGATGTTCGTAGAGACATATGTGGCTTGTTTCAACTTAGATGTAAAGGTGTACGGGCAAGGTGGGATGTACCATCTCTATTCTTGGAACACAAAGAACTCTGTATTTGGACTGCAGCTAAATGCTTATTTCCTCTTGTTATGGGAGTGAGTGGTAGGACAGTACACATGCCATACACCAAGGATAAAGACGATGTGAGTTGAAACGTTGCTACATGGTATGTGGATAGAGATGATAACATACCCTTGTGGAGCGAATGATACATGAATGGTTTACAAACACTAAGAGAAATAAGGTAATCATCTTATAAGGATGTTTTTACCATGAGCTATGTGGAATTTGCAAGTGATACAAGGTTGAGTTTGAGCACCATTAGGGTGAGCTCAAAGTTTCTTGTTGAAGACAAACTTAGAGTTTGAGATGGGATGATATGTAGAATACATGGATATGTATGTCTTCAACATTACCTAACACCTAAGGATGAGAAGTGATAATGAATGCTCTGGTTGAGATATAGCTGCCTAGTTAGAAGAGGTTGAGGTTGTTCGACTAACCCTATGTTTGGAAAGAGGATATGTTTTGGCTAACACGCAGATGTAACATGATATGTTGAACAAGTTAATGGTTGTTTGGTTAGCCAGTTTTGTACTTGATGGTGATAGAACCTCAGATACACTTCTTTGGATAGGAAGGTAATAAAACCCTGATGAGAATGGTTTAGAGTTTCTGAGGTATCGATCTTGAGGAATCATGACATGCAAGATATCATGGTTTTAAGGTCACCATACACGGTGATATCTCAAGATAGTAAGTGATAGTAGCACTTTGGTTGCTTGATGTGAAGTTGCATGTAGCACGTGGCCATGCAAGCCAAGGGTGAAGGAAGAACACCACTAACCCAGTTCTTTGACTTAGATATTAAAGAATCCCTGAGAGGAATGGAGTTCATCCACTATGGATGTTGTGGTAAGTCTCCCTTTGACCAAGAGGGACAATATGCAATGTGGGTTATGGTAGATCGCCTTACCTAGATGACATGAGAATGAAAGGAGTACTATTAAGAGATAGATTTTGTTGAACTACGTAAGAGAGAGAGATGGTTCAACTACACCATGATGCGAGTTCAAAAGTTCTGGAGTATGACCTAAAAGTTCACTTCCATGGGGTGGAAGTAGAAACATGCAGAACTCGATGTTAGTACCGTTTATCACCTCTAACTAATGTTTAACATGATCCAGACTAGAGAGTCTGAGGTGAGCAAGTGAGCTTGCTAGGGTGATATAAAGAGACAGTTCTTAAGATGTGATGTTAACCACCATATCCTTTATCGGGATGAAAGAAGTTCTATAAGGAGGTTGTGTCGGTCACCACTTCATTATGATGATGTTGGTGAAGGAGGCCTCACGAAGGTTAGAAAAGAACCACAGTGTGTGCAGATGAAGTCACTTTGATCGTGCAATGGCTGAGAGAGAGCCCAGTGGTGACATGAGTCACGAGTTGATGCAAAGCAGACTAACATGCAGTTCACTGTGGGAGAATATGTGATGTGAAAATACGACCCCTCTAAGATACAACTGAGAAAGATGAGTCCCCAATATATGGATCCATTGAGATGGATTGATGGAGATGGTTATGTTTAACCTTACCCCTCAGGATAAAATGATGTGTTGCATGAGTCCGATCTAGAGCACTATGTGAGGTACCCCAGCCAGGTGCTGAGCCCTGAACCTATTCGGCTTTTGAAAGGCTGAAAAGTCCTGAGTCACCTATGAGGGTACGATATACCAAGGTAAGAAAGAAATCAGATGGAAGAAAATGAGACAATGAAGGTTCTTGGGAAACACCATGGAAAGGGTGAAGTCACATGGGAGCCCTGATGGACATAAGAACACTTATCCTATTTGTTTACTTGCTTGATGGAATTTTGAGGGCAAAATTCTTATAAGAGGGGAAGGATGTTACAACACCAAATTTTGGGTTCATTTGGTGAGAAATGTAATTTCTCATATTAAAGATATTTGAACAAATAATGATATAATTGTTGTGAATAAATGGATTTCGTTTAAAATAGCCTTGTTGTTTGGTTTGTGGGCTTTATTGGCTATTGGGCCCAATAACAAGAAAATTCAATTAATTAATGAATAATTGAATATTTGAGAAAAGAAAGAGGTAGAAACCTCTAGAAGGAAAATCCAAGGAGGAATTTCGTGCCTCTTGGGTTCCTTGGGTTACAAGGAGTCTAAAGTTGCATAAAGAGAGCAATAAGAAAAGAAAAGATCAATTAAGTATTTCTTTATTAAGAAAGAAATTGAAAATATTGATGAAATGTGAAAAATAAGTGAAAAGAGGTATAATAGAATAATCCTTGGTGGAATTTCGTATTCCAAGGATTCCTAATGCTAAAAGGAATTCCAATAGGAATATAGAGGAGAGATAAAGAGAAATTCTTAAAAAGGAAATTAAAAAAAGAAATTGATTAATAAAAGGGAAATATGAGAAATTGACTTTTAAAAGAAGATAAAGGCAAACCAATATTCCCCAATGTGGGAATCCGTGCCTTTGGGTTTTCTTGAGGTCCAAGGGACCCAGAATAACAAGATAATTACAAAGGAAAGAGGAATATAAATTAATTTTGAATTAATTAATGAGATAACTTAGGAGAGAAGGAGGGATTCTCATCCATTGGTTTTTGTTTCCCAAATTTTATAAAACACTAGATGATGCCAAGACAAACCTTCCTTTGAAATTTGAGCTAAAAAGGAGTAAGGGTTTGGGAGATACAAATTTCTTAAGGTATTGCCAAATTTGGGTTTTATTCTGAATCAGGAAAATGATTTTCCTTTTGGTTGATCGCGTGCAACTGAGGCCGTTGGATCTTAATCCAACGCCTGGCATTCATCGGATTAGTCCTACTAGGACTGGACTCGGCAGGTGACAGAGGGATTCTTCCTCTCCATTTTCCTTGCGATCCAGAGTAGATGCGGGCCGACAATGTTTCCCATTGAATTTGGGAGATGAAATCGCAGGGGGAGATCCCTGGTTCGAATAGGAATGGTCACCGTTTTGGGAAGTACCTAATTCTTGTAAGCCTGCCTCGACCCTATATATAGGGGAGGGCGCGTGAGGGAACTGGCGTCCCTCTTTGCCACCCAAGCCTCTGCGGAATAGAGCCAGGAACACTTGCGTGCACTCAATTGCGCCATACACCTTGACATGTGACCTCCATACCCCGGCAAACCTTGCCGGAATCCGACGAGTAGGAGGAGGATAACGCGTGGACGTAGCACACAATTGGAACCATGGTCGAGTTCAGTGGAGGGGCATGAAGCTCCCTGACCCATTGGCGCGATCGTAGATGGACAAGAGCAAGAAGTCAACCCCCGGGTTGACTGAAGAGGTTGCTGTGCTCGGACGCGACACGAGGTAGAAGAAGACCCCGCGGTTATTTACCGAATAGCCCCTCTGTATCTTCTTTGCAGGTAAGGGCATTCTTGTACTTCAGTTTATTTCAGATCGCAAATAGGCATGTGGATCGTGAGACGCTGGATCCTGAGTGAACCAACGGACCACGAATCCGACGTCTCTCATTTTTTCAGAATATATCAAATAAATCAATTAAAGAGGTTTTTCCTATAAAAATTGTATCTTGAGATAGAAAACTCAAATGAGAAAAGTTAATACATGAAAAATGATCATAAAAATATGAGGAATATAATAAAAATGGTTTGGACATCTAAATCTGTATAATTGTGCGAAAATGCATATTTTGGATAGAAAATGTATTAATTTGTGGTAGAAACTCTAATTGTTGATAAAAGATATATTCAATCTGGCAGTTAGGTTATTTCAAGCATGTTCAACTTGATTAATGATTAAGATGGTTTTAACCTATTTTGGATAATAGAATTTCAAGGTTTAGGGTTTTGAACTTAATATAATGGTTAAGATGCTTAGAAACCCTAAATTAGAGAAAAAAAAGAAGGGTGCTTATAACCGGAAATTAGGGTTTCCTGTTGCTAAAAGATGAATTTAGAATCTTTTGTAAAGGAAAAATGAAATAGTTAGGGTTTGTAAGTGATTTTGTGAAGTTAGGGTTTAAAGTAATAAAGATGAAGTGGAACCCTAATTATGCTCAAAACCCTAAAAAGGGCAAATAACCTAGGAAACAACTAGGGTTAATAGATCAAGATGACGTGATTAATGATAGAGGAATTGGATGCCTTTTTCAGGAGTAATTGTGTGTGTGTGTGCTTGCATGATTCCTGATTGATTGGTTATTTCTGCATTCAAGACTGCTTAACATGTATGTGGTTAATTATGAATAACCGCCTTAGTTTCCCGCGGATTTTTCAGATGGTTAATCGCATTGAATGAAAATTATCTATTGGATGTTCATACTTGCAAATCATAAAGTCACTATGATTATCACATTAAAAATAAGAGTATGTATTCTCGCACCTACATGCCACCCTGATGGATGATGCCAAAGGTCAAGCCCAGATGGGTAGACCAATGGACACCTTGAGTGGTGACCCCAGGCACCAAGCTCGGGAATGAGAAGGTGGCCTATGATATTGCATGACTAGTGGGCACCGTGAGGGGTAACCCCCAGGCACCAAGCTCGGGATTGAGAAGGTGGCCTTAAGTCATTGGAAAAGGGCACCCTAAGGTGGGTATGCTAGGGTTAGGGCAAAAGCGGTGGAGAATGTCATACTGAAAAGTGTAAATTGGCTTGTTAATTAATTTGATTGTGAATATTAAATTGTTAGCCATATTTGCAAGTTTTTGGTTGTTCCCTCATACCAGTATATTTCGATATACTGACCGACATTTTGTTTGTCGGCGTTTTAGGGAAAAAATTGAAAGAACAAACAGTAAAGTATCACATTGTGGAAATGAGAAATAAAGTGCAAGGAGGATTAGATAGAGTAAATCAAGATTTGGATAGATAGATTTCCAAAGTTTTCAAAGGTAAGTAAAGTTTTTATTTTATACCAAATTCTAGTTAGTTAGTAGAATTTCATAATTATTATTGATTATTTGTCAAACCTTTGATCCTATTAATTGAATAACGGCTCTGACCTTTGGGTCTCCCTTAATTGGGGGTTACCGAGAGGCGGGGTCGTTACATTTACCCTGTATTAGGGTTAGGGTTTTAAATTTGGGTTTCATATCACATTACATCACTCTGTATTAGGGTTTTACACATCATCACCCTAAATTAGGGTTTCATGTAGCTTTACCCAAAAAGTAGGGTGTTCATGAAGCATTCCCTTAAATTAGGGTTTTTCATTAAAATACCCTGAATTAGGGTTTCTCATATCAATACCCCAAATTAGGGTTACACATCATATTACCATGTATTAGGGCTATATCTAACATTGCCCTAAATTAGGGTTAGGCTTTATCACCCTTCTAAATTAGGGTTTCATGATCTCTCCAACAAGTATGATACCCTAATTACATATTGTATTCATGTTGAGAGTGTTGAGGTTTAATCACTACATGATTATCACTCATCTATAAGTTCCTCTCTCTCATCCTCTCTAGGAGGTTAATTACATCAAACCTGATTAGATTAAGTTAACTCAACTTGAATAAGGGTTGACATATTGTATTAAGTCATTGCTTCCATAAGCATCAAAGGTTAACAACTCAAAAGGTACTAATCACTTAAGTACCTTGAAGGCACAACCATTGCAATTACCTTTGATAAACACCATCAACGATCATGGGGTTAATTGTACTTACATGGTTTGAGTCAATTTGACCTTCAAACGATCTTGAAGTACCTTGACCTTCAAACAATCTTGATGTACTTTAACCTTCAAACGGTCTTGACCAATTGTAAATTGAAGCAACCCATTCAGTCTTGAAACCGAATCAACTCATTCGGTCTTGAAATCGAATCAACCCATTCGATCTTGAAACCGAATCCTTCATTTGGTCTTGAAACCAATTACTCCATTTGGTCTTGAAACCGAATCCTCCATTCGGTCTTGAAACTGAATCCCCCATTCGGTCTTGAAACCAAATCAACATCCTTTGCATTGAAACCGAATGGACATCTCAACATTGAAACCGATTGAGTGTTGAAACTGATTGGACAACTCAAATGGTTTGAGATCGTTTACTCTCCAAATGGTTTGAAGACCATTTGATCCCAAATGGTCTCAAGACCATTTGGACTGAAACGGTCTCAAGATCGTTTGGTCCAAACTACCTTGAAACCGAATGGACCAATTAGGGTTCTTCCAACATCAAATCGATTTAGGGTTTGTACTCATTGAATCATCAATTGATTGAACTATTGAAGGTACATCAGATCATGGCCCTTGGATCTTCAACAATCACCATAATCAACCATTGACCTCCAAACGGTCTTGAGACCGTTTGGGTCAAACCATCTCAAAACCGATTCCCTCAACTAGGGTTTCAATCAATTCAATCGATTAGGGTTTACAATTAGTGGATCATCCATACATGGAGCCTTTAAAATCAAATAAATTGGTATCATTGGATCATCATTCATCCACATCAGTATTGATCCTCCAAACGGTTTGAGAACATTTTATCTCAAATGGTCTTGAGACCGTTTACTCCCAAACGGTCTTGAGACCATTTGGTTTCAATCGATCTTGAAACCGATTGGTTCCAAATGTTGAAACCATTTGACCAATATATTCATTGAGGTGTGTGCTTATGATGATGTATTCATCATAAAGCTCCGATCCTTCAAAATCTACTGCCATTCTTATGGTAATTCTATCAATCATTCAAAGGAATTTCAAGAAGAACAAAATGATCAACAAGTGATGAAGAATTGAATGTAATAATAACATTTAAGGGTTTAAGTTATATAACCCACCTTCAAAGTTGAAACCAAACTTCAAGATTCATGCCTTCAATGGTGAATGAAGCTTTCTCAACCTCCCAAGGTCCATCCTCAAGTCTTTGAATGAAAAGAAATGGCTAGAATTGAAGATTGAATGGAGAAAAGAAGAAATCAAACATTGATTTTCGATTTCCACCATGAATTCAAGGTTGAAGATGATTAAGGAGCTTACCTACAGGTTGGAGTTCGTCCTCCTATTGTTCCTAAGCTCCCTTATGCACGACCAAAGCAAGGAGAGAAAGAAAATCCAAAAAAGCCTTTCATTTGAGTTGGAAATGAGATGTTTATAAGGGAATTGTCAAGAGAGAGAAAGTCTTATAATAATCCTCCAACTCCCCAAACGGTGCTACTTGACCCCCCTCACTTCCTTGCATAAGAAGCTATCAACTCCATCTTCGAAATCTGCTTCATTATCCATGAATTAAAGGAAAAGCAATTAAGCACCTTAATTCATATAATACTAATATCCAAAATTGAGTGGATATTACTTTTTAGTTAACTAATGTGAGTGGGCTCTGCACGCACTTAGGATATTTCGTAGCCTTTGCAAGGCACAAGGACGTTCACACTTATGCAAATTCAACAATCTCAATTTTGGTTGAAGGGCACTTCAATTAATATATGTATTTTTGCATTAAATTGAATTAGGGTTTCAATTATGCTTAAATCTTGATTATTTTAATATCAAGATTCTCTCTCCTCCAAAATGATTCAAATGAGACGCCCCTCTTATTTTATTTTATATAAATGATGCCAAGAAACATGAGGGACTCTCTAGAGGTGGTATTTTGCATATTGAACCCTAGGTTTTGGGTAATTTGCACATTACACCAAAACTAGGTTTTAATGCACAAACATTGCTCAATAAGCTCTTTCTTGGTATTCAGGCTACCACAAGCCATACCTATGCATCATTTTCATTCTTATGATGCTTCAACACTTGAGGAACAATTTACCATGTAACAGTTGCAAGTTAACCCCTCAACTTGGGTAATTTGCACTTTAGTCCAACACATGTAAAACATTATTTCAACATTATTAAAAAAGGATTGAAATTGAAACAT
The DNA here is from genome assembly GCA_963693085.1 of Alisma plantago-aquatica. NCBI lineage: Eukaryota > Viridiplantae > Streptophyta > Magnoliopsida > Alismatales > Alismataceae > Alisma > Alisma plantago-aquatica. The sequence continues at coordinate 634,996,646 of OY856413.1, read as the reverse complement.
AAGCTCCTGTTGAGCCTTAATTACATTTCAAAAGATAAGAGCAGGCATCTAATCAACTTTATTAAGCAAAACATCTAGGGTTAGAACATAACCCAAGTCAGGGATGTTATAATGACCCTCCTATATATAGGGGTATTGCGAGCTTCTCAAGTACAACTCAGAACACCAATTGCTATGCAAAGTTGTCGTTCTCTCTGGTTGTGGTAACCGAGAGAGCCCGAGCAAGTGCTACCCGAATAGGGAGGTACAACAAGGGAAAGACAATTGTAGAAAGGCAACTGGTTGCAAGAGAGTGTGTCAGTGACTAGTACGTCGACAGGAGGATACAACTCCTTCTGGTGCCTTGTGCAACAAGGCGATCGGAGTTCCAGGCAGTTCGTGTGGACGACTGCAGAGGTGGGAAACTTCTTCCACTCGAAGGACAACTATCAATCTCGATAGTCTCGGTGAGACCAAGAGCTTCACAGACACTGTCTAAGATCGGAGGTGAAGACTGCGCAAGACGCGAGGTAACGTCGCCGAGTAAGCCTTGAGACAAGGTATATCTCTACAAACCATCCTTCCAACTATATACACATTGACACGATTCCTTTATACTGGGTTTGGGGAGAATTTTTTGTGTTTTTGCTGCCTTCTCTGCCTCCCCTAAAACCCAACAGTGGTATTAGAGCCACGTCAACTGCTCTATACTTTAGGATTATCGATGTGATCGATTTTGGTTTGTTGCCTTTATTTATTGCATACGATGTAAATAAAATTGGCTTTATGCATGTCCAATCCTAAATCCACAAATCCCAATATACATATATGATATGTAATATGAATGCACTCGATACGCGTCACCCTTAAATGAGTTTTGTGGTGGATGTATTGTTGGATTTTAGGGGAGACATAGAAGGCAGTGGAAATAAAAATTTTCTTCTCCCAAACCCAGAATAAAGGAGTCGTGTCAACATCTATACAATAAGAAAGATGGTTTGCAGAGACATACCTTGTCCCGAGGCTTGCTCGACGACGTTACCTCACGACTTGTGCGGTCTTCGCCTCCGATCTTGGATGGTGTCTGTGCAGCTCCTGGTCTCATCGGGACTGTTGGGATTGAGAACTGTCCTCCAAGCGGCAGAAGCCTCCTGCCTATGAAGTAGTCCACATGAACCACCTGGAGCTCCTATCTCCTTGTCCCAGAAGGAATCGAAAGGAGTCACACCCTCCTATTAACGTACTAGTCATTGACACACTCACCTGTAACCAGTTGCTTTTCTGTAGTTGTCCTTCCCTTGCTGTGCCTCCCTTATCGGGTAGCCCTTGCTCGGGCTCTCTCAGTTACCAAAACTAGAGAGAACGACAACTTTACAGAACAACTGATGTTCTGAGTTGTTGTTCCTGAGAAGCCCCCAATACCCCTATATATATAGGAGGGTTATGGGATAGGGCTCTCTACCCCGGGCAATGTGGGATTAAACAGGAGTAGAAGGGTTTGAGATTTTCTAAGAAACAATCAACTGTGCCACCTGAACCGATCGATTCACACCTGAACCGATCATTTGGGACACCTTAGCTGATCAGTATAAGCATGAGACGATCGGTTCGTGGTCCTGGTCCAACTCAAATTGACTTTCAAACTTATTTCCAATTAATCAAATATTAATCCTTGTCCAAATCGAATTTGTACAAGTGAAATAAATTGTATTTGCAATATAGTCTTCGGACTTTCCAAACGATCTCAGTTGGTCACATGAATCGATCAGTTCAACAATTGAGCCGATCGTTTCATGACACATGAGTCGATCGAATCACAACTTGAGTCAGCCGGTTCAACAATCTGAGCCGATCAGTTCATCTCATGAGCCGATCGGTTGGGGCAGCAAACTGTGCAAATCAGTCAATCGCAGTTTCAATCAATCTCATACTCTAATCAATCGGTCCAACACCTTGAACACTATGATACTGAGCTATCAATTGATTGAGTGTTTAATTGAACTAATAAACTCCTTTAGTAATCAATCTAAACATCATTTGTGGATAAACTCCCCTTCCAGGTTAAATCCTATGTATGTGACCTTGCAGGTCCATTTCACGTTGGCAGTGAAAGTCCATAAAACTTATGACTTCACAAGCAAAGAGCAGTGCCTAGTCACACATCAATTCTACCCAAGTGAAAAGGAAATTTGGAGAACAACTTTCAATCCTACAATCCGTGAATGGTGTTACAGTGAATGTATAATTCCTTTGTCACTGATATCCGGAATGAACTCAAGGCATGGAACAATCATCATGTCAACGTTCATTCATTTTCTTGATCTCAGAGTAGATTGAAGGAGATATGTATGACATCAATATCTCATACTGATTCACACATGCGTGCATGCCTATCTCAATCCTACTCATCAAGTGTCCATGGATATCAAACTCCCTCAAGAGGGACAAATCCCATATCTATCACTCACCCCTCAAAAGCCCCATGTGTCAAAGTCACCCAATCATCACCTTTATAACAACCCATGTTTCAGGACAGCATTTGATGATGTCAAAGTGTACCCAACGACATGTGTTGAGTGTAGTGATTTTAGGTCAAAGAATCATACTCACCACCATCACTGTGGGAAGTGACTGTGACTACCATGTCATGGTTCCATGTGTCAAACTCACGGTGGGTTTGTCCGGTACGCTTGTTCTCTAACAAGTACCTATGTGTTTGGTTTGATATCTCCATATCATGACTAATGAGATTCTATCATCAACCAACACCACAATCTAGTCGTGTGTGTCATTGTTGTCTATCTACCTTCCACAATGACATCTGACTAGGGACATAACAAGAATGTACAAACTCTTGGCATCTGTATGATCTCATCGTTCAGGTCCTCAACCTGAAAGCATACGTCATTGAGCATTGTCATTCTCTAAACATTCAATCTATTCTATCATTATCTCATATGACTGAACTAGAAAGAATTGGAAGCTTGCCTTTGATGTTTATCAAATCAATCTTAATGTATCCCATCTATCATCACATGATTGGCTCTCAGGGCATACATAACAACAAACTCCCACTTGCACTGTGAGCCAATCACCCTTGAATCATATTCATAGTGATCTTCAAACATGTCCCACATGTTAATGTGCTATAGTGCTTATGCAGTGAGTTATGGCAACACCTTGCCAGAGTCGGTATTAACTACATGTCTCTAATCTCTTCACTATACGTCACACGTATGAGATGGAGTTGCCGTAATATGCAATCTAGTATTCCTTTGCTAACCTTTAGCCACATTACATGACCAAGCACTCCTAACTTGTCATCAATGTCTGGAATATCTATAAGTTCATGTCATGAACTTCCAGATCCATATAGTATCCACTAATGTTCTCTAACACACAGATACTCGACTTTTCCTTTTAAAACAACTATATTGGAACGTTTCCATTTATCAACAAACATTCACTTTGTATATCCCATATATATATTGCGATTAATTCTTTGTCCTTTTCGTAAGTTCGCATCAGTGTAACTCTTATAGTGAACCCTTCCTTATTTCCATAGAGCTAGTACTTCTCAAGTACTTATCAAGTTCTTGTGGCATTCCAGTAACCCTTACTGGAACTAGACATACATCCACTCATCATGTCCCACATACGAGTTATCGGGATGAGCATATCATATTGTCATGTCCTACATATAAGATGATGAATGCATTTCATTCTTTCCATGTCCATACATGCAAGATTATGGGATGAATACATACATGATAGATCCATATCTATTCTTAGTGTTCCCATTCTTCATAAGAATTGGACACTTGGCTTTGGGATACTAACTTCATGTAACATGTACAAGTTTTCTCCCACTGCATCTATGCACACTGAACCTTTCAGTATAGATCACCAATGTATGCTCTCTCTTTTTAGGTCAAGAGGTTTTCGAGAACTATATCTATATATCTCTATTCCTATCACATAGGAAATGTCTCTATCTCCCTTAAAGATAATTTACACTTTGGATTTCCATTCTAGAACATTTCCATTTCACATCAACATGTGGAATGTGAATACGCTCCCACTAAATCACAAATCTCTCTTTATCTTTGACATATCAGTCAAACATTTTGACTATATTATCAAAATAAAGATCCCAGTTCTGAGTTGCTTGTACTCAATCAATCACATTGATTTGTCCATTGTAACTTATAGACTTCATTTGCATTAATGGATTCATAAACCTTGTAGGTTGTGTCACATACACATCCTTGTCTTATTCCTCATAGGAATGTGGTTTTAGTATTTGTATGCCAAATCTCTTAGTCATTAAGTTGCAATCAACAAGCATCATCCTTCTCAAAATGTTATCCATGTGTCTTAACACTTAAGACTCATTCACACTTATGGATTTTATCCCAATGGGTGCTACCATCAAGTTCATACCTTATGGTTCACATGGAAGTCATTTAGGATGTAATGGTCATAAACCATAACTCAAAATCTAGTTCCTCATATTCATCTAGATAGTTGATTCATCTCATGACCAACTCATCACATAGATAATCGAGGTGTATCTGTCAAGGATATAAGAACTCACAACCCTTTGTGATTCTTAATGTCCTTTATTAGTGTAGGGTATTCTTTATTTAAGAAGAAATTATTTATTTGATAATCATCCTCTAACTCCTTAGAATATGACTCCTTTTGATTTAGACATCACTATGCCTTAATCATGAGTTTACTATGATACACTATCATAATCACTCATAAGGATCTCAAACATTTGGTCTAAGTATTTCATTCATTGATCTCATCAAGAAGTAACACTTTACCAAATTTTTACTTCATCTATGATATTCTTGAACACTTCAAGATATTCATATTGGTATTTCTCTAAACACCGGTTGAAGTATTAGCATTAACTCTAATAGGTATGTGAATACATCACATGTATTATACCTAATAGGATAATCATTCTCCCACTACCACTAGTGAAGATTGATTAACCATGTCTAAGAGATTCCTGTCTCTTACTGGTTCTCTAACCAAGAGAGTCTAGATTTATCCATCATATGGAAACTAGAAATGAATTTCTCATGATTTATGCTAATTTGATTGTTTGAGTTATCAATAACTTTTAGGTATCATTTTATCTTATGCATACCAAGTACCACAAGATAAACAAGGCATTGCCATAAGGATCATATCTTTGAAATTGAAACATCAACATTATTAATTGCTATCAATGTCATACAATATGCAAAAATAATGTGTTTCTATCCATTGGCAATATGAAATAGTAGTTCATAACTCTATAACATGCCTTCAAGGATGAAAATAAACTAAAGTACTCCTATCTATGGCGGAAACACTTGCCCCATTTATTGAGTGCTTTACATTTTATATCTTGGTATCATATACCTCAAAATGTTATAAGTTTATTTCATGACACCTTCACGTGGAGATGTCTGTCGCCTCCTTCTTATTTAGTTCTTCCAGATAGAGTGGACAATTCCTTTTCCAATGTCCTGGCTTTTGATAATGGTGACAATTACCTCTCTTGGTCACGCCTCCCTTGGCCTTGAGAGTTGAAGACAACTTGGGCTGCTGGCTAGCATCAGAACCATTCATAGCCTTACCCTTACCCTTGCGTTTGGACTTGCCTTTCTTACTGCTGATCATCATCACAGACTTAGGCTTATCCTTCTTCATCCGTGCCTTGGTTGTCCTCAACATGCCCAACAACTCTATCAACGGCTTGTCAAAGTTGTTCATGTTGTAGTTCATCACAAACTAACTGTATGATTCTGGCAATGATTGTAGTATCACGTCAGTAGCCAACTCTTGGCTCAGGGGAAATCCCAGTCTTGTTAGGTTCTCCACATACCCAATCATCTTGAGCGTGTGAGGACCAACTGGATCTCCTTCTATCATGACACACTTGAACAACACCCTGGAGACATCATATCTCTCTTGCCATGCTTGATCTTCATACATGTTCTTGAGATGCTGAATCATATCAATGACACCCATGTTCTCATGTTGTCTCTGCAACTTGTGGTTTATGGAGCACAACATCAAGCACTTTGCATCAATGGCATCATCAGAATGCTTCTTATAAGCATCCCTTTCTACCTTTGGTGCGGTAGGAGCAGGTTCCTCTAGAATTGGAGTATCCAGGAAATAGAGCTTTCACTCTTAAGTGAGAACAATTCTCAATGTCCTAAACCAGTCGTGGAAGTTAGTCTCATTCAGCTTGTCCTTTTCAAGGACCAATCACAATGAAAAGTGATTGTTGTTTGTTGTCATTTGTACTACAAAAGGAAATATATGCAATTTAGTCCAAAACTAAATTTTGACCTTTTTGATTGATTTGAAAAATTAATGATATAATTAGGACTTTAATTAATGATCACTCCCACTATTTTGTTCAAATTGATAGCCCTCACCATCAATTCGGAAGATTGCAGTGTACAATCTTCTAGTGGGTCAAGATCCTAAAATCCTCTGAGTCATGGACCAGCTAGGGTTGTCACCCACAACTTAGAACTTCCAGGTAGGAAACTTTTACCAATTACATCATATGAAACTCTTGAAAGATGTCATATGCAACTCCTTGCCATGATCACCTCCATGCCTCAAGGTTCTAGATCCTATCTAGGTCACCTTGTTAAGTCCGACCCAAAGCCAACACGATGAATATGCACCCTGCTAGGGAAGACCCACATATCCATCCTTCACGCTTCCACGAGATAGACGGTGCACCACGCTAGGGCATGCCCACACTTGGTCGATCAAGCTTTTCACGTGTGTCGCATTTGGAAGGCATCTAAAAGTTTAATATTTAATGAGGGATTTGGTTTTATAGGTACATATACATATCCAATCACCACAATACATAATATGTATCATATACATGCTATATCCCATAGAAAACATGCGAAACGATAAAAGTGATGATTATGGCCATCCTAATGTGATTCCTCGAGCCAAGAGGAATCATAGTCATCTAGTTCTACATCACATGCAACCTGTCCATGGTGAAGTGCTATAGCCATCTGAGTTGATCAACTCATCACATGAATGATCTTCTCATTCTGGCCGGTCATCTGGGTGCCGCCATTCGATCGGTTGGCTCCTCCAACCGATCGGTTCGCCTGGTCATCGTGCATCTCCTCATGGCCGCCACACGATCTTCTTGCTCCTCGAACTGGTCATCTAGATCGCCAAATGATCGGTTCACGCCTTGAACTGATCATCTCAGTCAATGTCAGATTGTCCTCCGTTCTTTGACATAATAGGAAATATAAAAAGATCTATCCTATTTACATTTAAATTGGGAAACCCTGAGTTACATTTAGGGGAGCAAAGGTTGGAAAGAAATCTCTTGTTATCTCGAGTTACATCAGAAATAAGGAGGTAGGGAATCGGTGAACATACCAAGATGCAAGCAACCACAGACAACCAAGCACACATACATAGGGTTTATTGGCCATAACCACACTATACATCCACCACAAAACTCGTTTAAGGGCAACACGTATCAAGTGCATTTATATTACATATCATATATGTATATTGGGATTTTTGGATTTAGGATTGGACATGCAAAAAGCCAATTTTATTCGCATCGTATGCAATAAATAAAGGTGACAAACCAAAATCGATCATATCGATAATCCAAAAGTATAGAGTAGTTGACATGGCTCTGATACCACTTTTGGGTTTTAGAGGAGACAAAGAAGGCAGCGGAAACAAAAATTTTCTTCTCCCAAATCCAGAATAAAGGAATTGCGTCAACCTCTATACAATAGGAAAGATGGTTTGTAGAGACATACCTTGTCCTGAGGCTTGCTCGGAGATGTTACCTCATGGCTTGCACTGTCTTCACCTCTGATCTTGGACGGTGTCTGTGCAACTCCTGGTCTCACCGGGACTGTCGGGATTGACAACTGTCCTCTGAGTGGCAAAAGTCTCCCGCCTTTGAAGTAGTCCACACGGACCACCTGGAACTCCGATCTCCTTGTCCTATAAGGAATCAGAAGGAGTCACACCCTCCTGTCAGCGTACTAGTCACCGACACACTCTCTTGTAACCAGTTACTTTTCTACAGTTGTCCTTCCCTTGTAGTGCCTCCCTTATCAGGTAGCACTTGCTCAGGCTCTCTTAGTTACCAAAACTAGAGATAACGACAACTTTGCATAGCAACTGGTGTTCTGAGTTGTTGTTCCTGAGAAGCCCCCAATACCCCTATATATATAGGAGGGTCATGGGATAGGGTTCTCTACCCCAGGCAATGCAAGATTAAATAGGAGTAGAAGGGTTCAAGATTTTCCACAAAACAACCAACTGTGTGACCTGAACCGATCGTTTCAAGCATGAAACAGTCGGTTGGGGACCTGAACTGATTGATTCACACCTGAACTGATCGTTTGGGACACCGGAGCCGATCGATTCAAGAATGAGCCGATCGGTTTGTGGTCCTGGTACAACTCAAATTGACTTTCAAACTTGTTTCTTATTAATCAAATATTAATCCTTGTCCAAATTGAATTTATACAAGTGAAACAAATTGTATTTGCAAAATAGTCTTCTGACTTTCCAAACGATCTCGGTTGGTCACATGAATCGATCGGTTCAACAATTGAGCTGATCGTTTGATGACACATGAGCCGATCAACTCACAACTTGAGCCGACCAATTCAATAACCTAAGCTAATCAGTTCATCTCATGAGCCGATCGGTTGGGGCAGCAAACTGTGCAAATCAGTCAATCGTAGTTTCAATCAATCTGATACTCTAATCAATCGGTCCAACACCTTGAACACTATGATACTAAGCTATCAATTGATTGAGTGTTGAATTGAACTACTAAACTCCTTTAGTAATCAATCTAAACATCATTTGTGGATAAACTCCTCTTCCAGGTTAAATCCTATGTGTGTGACCATGCAGGTCCATTTCATGTTGGCAGTGAAAGTCCATAACACTTATGACTTCACAAGAAAAGAGTGGTGCCTAGTCACACATCAGTGCTACCCAAGTAAAAAGGAAAGTTGGAGAACAACTTTTAGTCCTACAATCCGGGAATGGTGTTATAGTGAATGTATAATTCCTTTGTCACTGATATCCCGAATGAACAAAAGGCATGGAACAATCATCCTGTCAACGTTCATTCGCTTTCTTGATATCAGAGTAGATTGAAGGAGATATGTATGACATCAATATCTCATATTGATTCACACATGCGTGCATACCTATCTCAATCCTACTCATCAAGTGGCCATGGATATCAAACTCCCTCAGGAGGGACAAATCCCATATCTATCACTCACCCCTCAAATGCCCCATGTGTCAAATTCACCCAATCATCACCTTTATAACAACCCATGTTTCAAGAATGTGTTTAATGATGTCAAAGTGTACCCAACGACATGTGTTGAGTGCAGTGATTTCAGGTCAAAGAATCACACTCACCACCATCACTGGGAGAACTGACTGTGACTACCATGTCATGGTTCCATGTGTCAAACACACGGTGGGTCTGTTCGGTACGCTTGTTCTCTAAGAAGTACCTATGTGTTTGGTTTGATATCTCCATATCATGAATAATGAGATTCTCTCATCAACCAACACCACAATCTAGTCTTGTATGTCATTGTTGTCTATCTACCTTCCACAATGACATACGACTAGGGACATAACAAGAATGTACAAACTCTTAGTATCTGTATGATCTCATCGTTCAGGTCCTCAACCTGAAAGCATACGTCATTGAGCATTGTCATTCTCTAGACATTCAATCTGTTCTATCATTATCTCATATGACTAAACCAGAAAGAATTGGCAGCTTGCTTTTGATGTTTATCAAATCAATCTCAATGTATCCCATCAATCATCACATGATTAGATCTTAGGGCATACATACCAACATGTATAGCTTGGTTATGGCCAATAAACCCTATGTATGTGTGCTTGGTTGAATGTGGTTGCTTGCATCTCAGTCTGTGCACCAATTCCTTACCTCCTTTTCTTGATGTAACTCGAGATAACTCGAGATTTCTTTCCTACCTCTACTCCCCCCGAATGTCACTCGAGGTTTCTCAATTCAAATGTAAATATGATATAACTTTTATTTCCTGTTATGTCAAAGAAAGGAGGACAACTTGACGACAATTGAGATGATCAGTTCAAGGCGTGAACTGATCGGTTGGCATTCTAGATGAACGGTTCGAGGAGTAAGATGAGTGGGCGGTGGCCCTGAAGAGATGCATGACAACTAGTGGACAGATCGGCTGGAGGCGCCACTCGATCGGCTGGTGGCACCCAACTGACTGACCTGATGGCGAGCCGATCAATCATGGAGATGAGTTGATCAAACCCAGAATGGCAAAACACAGAGTTCATATTGTACAAGTTGCATGTTAAATGGAACTAGATGACCGTGATTCCTCTTGGCTCGAGGAATCATATTAGGATGGCCATAATCATCACTTTTATTGTTTCACATGTTTTCTGTGGGATATAGCATGTATATGATACGCACTATGTATTATGGTGATTGGATATGTATATGTACCTATAAAAACCAAATCCCTCATTAAATATTAAAGTTTTATATGCCTTCCAAATGTGACACACATGAAAATCTTGATCGGCCAAGTGTGGGCACGCCCTAGCATGGTGCACCGTCTATCTCGTGGAAGTGTGAAGGATGGATATGTGGATCTGCCCTAGGAGGGTGCATATTCATCATGTTGGCTTTGGGTCAAACTTAATAAGGTGACCTAGATAGGATCTAGCACCTTGAGGCATGGAGGTGATCATGGCAAGGAGTTGCATATGACATCTTTCAAGAGTTGCATATGATGCAATTGGCAAAAGTTTCCTACCTGGGAGATCTAAGTTGTGGGTGACATCCCTAGCTGGTCCATGACTCAGAGGATTTTAGGATCTTCACCCACTAGAAGATTGTACGCTGCAATCTTCCGAATTGATGGTGAGGGCTATCAATTTGAACAAAAATAGTGGGAGCGATAATTTATTAAAATCCTAATTATATTGTCAACCTTTCAAATCAATCAAATAAGTCAAAATTGAGTTTTGGACTAAATTGCATATATTTCCTTTTATAGTACAAATGGCAACAAACAACAATCACTTTTCATTGCGATCGGTCCTTGAAAAGGACAAGTTGAATGGGACTAACTTCCATGACTAGTTTAGGACATTGAGAATTGTTCTCACTCAAGAGCGAAAGCTCTATGTCCTGGATACTCCAACTCCAGAGGAACCTGCTCCTGCCGCACTAAAGGCAGAAAGGGATGCTTATAAGAACCATTCTCAAGATGCCATTGATACAAAGTGCTTGATGTTATGCTCTTTGAACCATGAGTTGCAGAGACAACATGAGAACATGGGTGTCATTGAGATGATTCAGCATCTCAAGAACATGTATGAAGATCAGGCACGACAAGAGAGATATGATGTCTCCAGGGCACTGTTCAAGTGTGTCATGACAGAAGGAGATCCAGTTGGTCCTCACACGCTCAAAATGATTGGGTATGTAGAGAACCTGACAAGACTGGGATTTCCCCTAAGCAAAGAGTTGGCTACTGATGTGATACTACAATCATTTCCAGAATCCTACAGTCAGTTTGTGATGAACTACAACATGAACAACTTTGACAAGCCATTGAGCGAGTTGTTGGGTATGTTGAGGACAACCGAGGAATAAATGAAAAAGGACAAGACTAAATTTGTGATGATGATCATCAACAAGAAAGGCAAGTCCAAGCACAAGGGCAAGGCTAAGAAAGGTTCTGATGCTAGCCAGCAGCCCAAGTCGTCTTCAACTCTCAAAGCCTAGGGAGGTGTGACCAAGAGAGACAATTGTCACCATTGTCAAAAGCGAAGACATTAGAAAAGGAATTGTCCTCTCTATCTGGAAGAACTAAAGAAGAAGGAGGCGACAGACGTCTCCACCTGAAGGTGTCATAAAAGAAATTTGTAACATTTTGAGGTATATGATACCAAGATATAAAGCGTAAATCACCCAATAAATGGGGCAAGTGTTTCCTCCATAGATAGGAGTACTTTAGTTTATTTTTAGCCTTGAAAGCATGTAATAGAGTTATGAACTGCTATTTCATATTTGCCAATGGATAGAAACACCTTAATTTTTGCATATTGTGTGACAATGATGGCAATTAATAAAGTTTATGTTTCAATCTTTATGACAATGCCTTGTTTATCTTGTGGTACTTGGTATGCATAAGATAAAATGATACCTAAAAGTTATTAATAACTCAAACAATCAAATTAGCATAAATCATGAAAAATTCATTTCTAGTTTCCATATGATGGATAGTGTAACACCCCATCCACAACAAAACACGATTACATGCTAACTATTGGATTACCAAAAATCACAGGAAATTAAAACCGATTTACAACAAGCACCACAAGATGAAGCATATTACATTTGAGCCAACACTTTTCATTTCATAACATCTTTTCAAGGTGCTACAACATAATTTCCCATCATCTCTTTACATGAAATAATTGTTTAGCATGCTGCTTAATTTACATCAAGATACATACTGAAAACCGTACATTGATCATTATACAAGAAACATCAAAAAGCTCTCCCGAAGACCTGAGTGTATAGAGACGACACATAGGATTCTACTGCTAGACACTATCTATCCCACTGGGTATGATACATATGCATATCATCCGTAGCCACATGATCTTCATATCGCAAGGCACATCCACCTAAAAAGGGTTATTAACCAGTGGGGTGAGACACACAGTCCCAGTGATAAACATAACCCCCTACCAACTTTATAATGATCACAAATAGTTGGTATAAGTAGATTATAGGAGCAACATAACCAGGCATGTTGTATGGAACATGATTGACAAGATAAGATTTATAAGATCTTATCACAAGATATAAAGAACGTACATATAACTGCAAGATATAATTGGATCATCTACACAAACAAGGCCTCAATCAATGTTCTGCGTTTTGCCTTAAGCAATATATTATATACGGCTGGATTATGATTTATTATGCCCTAAGGAAGTGAGCCGTCCCGCTCAAATCCAACCTTCGGTTGCGAAGCCCAAAACTGGTGCCATACAAGGTCATTGGGAGAGACGAACTCCATGATCTCACCTCTTTGTGGTCAGTGCACAACAATCAACATGTAGGACCACAATCTCTTATTTAAGTGGCTTCAGCCACATGGTCAGTCCCGCATGCTGCCCTTTTCATCATGAGCCACATGCCTATTCACTGTGTTCATGATCCATGAACGCATTCATGCTCCTTCACACTGAGCCATGGGCCTGATCACCATGCTCTTATACACATCTTGAGTCTACATCCACAATTGCAATCTGATCCTCCTATTTTCAGCTAGGAGAACTCGCATATTCAGGTTAACCCGCAGGAGAACCCATTTCACCATCACCTAATTACATATGATGATGAATCTATGGTCAGGGCAAACTACATGAAAGGTTCCACTTGCCATTAATTAATACATTTTAAGCGGATTGCAAGATTTAACCAAGTTATGTAGCATGTAAACTAAAACACAAGTAAATAACATAGATCTCATTATCGGGTGTTACATTGTCACTCTTATTTTTCAAAGCCAACATTACATGTTACCACTTGGCCTCTTGCCAATCATCAAGATCCATCTCAAGGATCAACATGTATTGGGACTCAATCCCATCATCATAAAATGTCACTGCCTCTCAAGGCTTACATCGTCACCATGGGATAGCAATCTCTTCTCTCAACATCAGAGGATAACACATCAACTTGGCACTCAACCTTTATCAGGTCCATAGACTTTCCACATCATACTGGTGATACATGTTATCTCATCAACAAGGATTATCATCATTGAGTGTTATACAAAACACATATTCCTCATAGCTCTTACCTCACTATGAATTCATTGGATACACCTGTATGGTTAGTGTATATATTGAGAGAGATAACTGAATCACCAGACATAGATCTTTATGATTATCATGCTATTAGGACTGAAGGTACATGATTGGATCAACATCCATGATTATAACTACATCAGGCACAAAGCTGTGTCTTGTAAACAAATTGCATTATTGTAATCAAACCATGAGCATTCACTATGCCCTATATCTCATGAACCCATCTTTTATTATCATGTCATCAAGATTAAGGTTTATAGCATTGGAATATTCTTCCATCATTATGAACATATGCATCTTAATGTCATAACTGATGTATTAATCAATACACACCACTGCCATCATGTCAGGGGTATCCCACCATACCCTGCATCTCATGTTATTAAGCACATCATCCCTAAGGATTTATCATTAAGGATCATACACCATGATCCACAATCCAACTTTATCAGAGGTTCATCTATCATTAACCATAGGTAACCACTATACAAGGTTCACAACTTATCTCATCATATCTCATCATAATCAAAGGTGTGAGCTCAAGATAACATACATAGGGTTATCAGGGTTAGGGAACAACCTTCACTAAAGCATCTCATACCCTCACCAAAAGGGGTATCCGGTAGGGTACCAACCCTCACCCAAGGTTGTCGGCTACAAGCAGGACATGTATCCATGCACAAAGGGAGGGTATCGTTCTACTAGAGCTATGAGATGTATCGTTCATCCATGTGCAAGGTGTATTGGGTAACCAAGTATCGGGGTGAGTGTCATGCAGCTCATGGGTGTCACATATTGCCCAAAACCCTATCACCCATTAGGATTAGGGACCCTATAATGGTCAAGGTATCGTGTCGTCCAAGGTTCAACTCATATCGTCCAAGATTCTATACTGCCTAAGTTCAACACATGTATCAGCCAAACCTTCAACCCTAGAACCATCTAAGCAATCAACCTCTTGCTCATGCCAGTTAACCAACCAAAAGGGGAGCATGTGTTGGGCAAAGCATATCGGCCAAGACATCACATCCCTAAATAGGGTATCAACCAAGAACTTGATCCATTGTGTCACCCAACTAGCACATATACTACATGCTTATCTCAGGTTAGGGTTTGTGATATCGGACAAGACCTCTATGGGTGTGTGTCGGGCAAGCTAGGGTGTCAAGTTATGATCTTCACCAAGGCATATCAAGAAGGGATGCTAGCATCACTCAAAATCTCAAACAAGAATAAGGTTCTCACCCAAAGTATCGTGTAAAGCCAACAAGGCCATATTGCCCAACACATCATAACGACCAAATCATCATATTGTGCAACACTTAACTAACTCATCTATCAAACACCATATCGGGCGAGGGATCTACAAGGTGCTATCCACCCATAACACCCAAGAACACCACCTATCAGTCACCTAGGGTTAGAGCAACCTTATCATCCAAGGCTCCATATCGGGCAACTAGAGTTAGGATCATCCTATCGGCCTAGTAAGCTTATCACCCCAAACTAGGGTTAGGGCACCCATATCGTCCAAGGCACTACTTCTAGGGCTATCGCCCATCCAAAGGCTTAGCTTATCGGTTTCCTAAACCATCAAAGGGATCACCACCATAACGCACATGATATCATCCAAGGGTTCAACCCCAAGAGCATGTTGTGCAACAAAGGTAGACCATCAACTCACCACTAAAGATCAGCACTTCATATCGGTCAAAGGTCCAACTAGGTATCAACAACCCATATCGTCCAAACCCTAAACCCTAGGGTAGGAAAAATATATCAGTCACCACACCATATCGTCCAATAATACCAAATGTTGTCTCACCTCTCAACAACCAAGTGAGAAGGGTCGTGCACAACCTTTAGAATAATGAGCAACAAGGGTAGAGCAACACCCTATCGGCCAACCAACTCAACCTAACGTACAAACACCTAGACCATAGGGTCACACTTGATCAACCAAGGAGAGAGAGGGTTTTTTACAAGCTACTAGATCATGTCTCACCTCTCAAGTCCAAGGGATATCATTCATGTGCCAACAACCAAAAGAAGACCTAACGGGCAAGGCACTATATCATGCAAACATTGTATCGTGTAGGCACTCTATCGGGTGGTTCATCTTCAACCTCAAGTCATCCAAAACCATTATGCACAAGATAAACAAGAATGAGGCAGTAATAAAACGTGACCATTTCCATTAGATTAGATCCGAAATTCCATATATATAACTATCATGGAGAAAGGTACCAAATTAATTACAAGAACCAATATGTGCACATAAGAAGGGTGAACATAATATAGATGATTAAGAGTTATGTAACCCGCCTTAAGAGGATCTCTATGAAAGGAATCAAGCTTCTTGGTCCAAGAAACAAACCCACGTTCCTCTCCAAGAATATCACCCATCCAAAGCTCCAAACATGGCTTCGACACCATCATCATCACCCCCAAGAAACAAAGGAAGAAAAAGAAGAAGATACCATGGTTATGTATAGCTCAAGAAGAAGAAAAGAGGGGAGATAATCACGGCCTTGCCTTCTCACATAAAGGGCCTATCCATGGCCGAGAGGGGAAGAGGAAGGTGAAGAAGAAAGCACAAGGAAAAGCTAGCAAAGAAGCATGACTCACTAAGGTCAGTTCTTGAGCAAGGAGTTTCCATGGCCAAGGAGCTCGCTCCTCCAAGCTCCATGGGAGTATTCCTTATCTCCCAAAGCTCCCATGCTCATCCCAACAGGAAGGGGGAGGAAGGTGGACGAAAAGGATCACTTGGTCAAGGAGGAAGGGAGTTATATACACCAAGGAAGAGAGAGGTAGCAAGGGAGAGGTGTCATAACCACATAAACCAAGGTGCCACTTGATCTTGCACTTAACACCACTTTTTGTCACCCTAGCAGCTCATGCATGGCCTGGTGATACACTATAGAATGTGTATCATGCATCTGGGCAACTTCCATGGCCGATACACCCCTCTTGGGTGGCATACCTCCAAGCCCTAGCCGATATACTAAAGGACAATGTGGCATATGCGACACATATATGTTATAAAGATCATATAAAGATGTCACTCCTCATCAAACATCTAAACAAGGCACCCCAACCTCCATCCTCATCCTAGGTTATGACAAACATAATAAAGAACACTCTAGAGTTGATAAATTGCATATTGACCTTCCACTTTGGGTAATTTGCAATTTACACCAAAACTAGCACATAAAGCACAAGCATCAACCAACCAAGCTCAAACTTGAAACATAGGTCCTCCACAAGGCACCCCACAACATCATTCTCTTTCTAATGATGCTAGAGAACTAAAGGAATGCTCTACATGTGACATATTGCAATATAACCCCTTATTTTGGGTAAATTGCACTTTGGTCCAAAATAAACAAACATTGCTCAAACAACATCCAAATGGGACCAAACTGGAAACATGAGCTTGTCTCATGATATGAAAACATCTTAAGAGATTAGATTAAGGTTCTAAGCACCTTTCATAAGCAAAGAAAAGAGGGTTAGCCCAAAACTTGGGTCAGGGTCCTTACAAGACATAAACCCCTAACAAGGATTCCATCCCCAAATCCCGATCGGAAAGAAGACGGCTATTACTCGCGCATCACATCATACAACTCCGCAAAGCTCATATGTGTCACAGATCTATGTCCAACATACTTTCTCTTCTCCCAGAGCCACTCAAGGTTTCTTTATACTGGTCATAGACTCAACCCTCGGTCTCATCATCTTTTGTCTGGTAACACTCTTAGATATTGAACATCACATGCAACTTGTATTATTCAGGTATCAGTTCCTTTTGCTGATATCTGACCTTCCTTATTACATTTCCACTGAGCTACTCTGATCTCACATGCTCGACACTTGATCTTTGCATAACTTGTATCACTATCCTTCTGCCATACATGTTCCAACTGTTCCTTCTTCTTTCATAAGGGATGTCTCTAATCCAAGGGAGATCTATCTCAGAAGAGGTTATCACAAGATACATACTCTACAAAACACATGCATGCATAAGACATGGCTCATAAGTCACCTCACTATGTATCGCTTAAGGCTCAACACAAAAGGAGTTAAACATTTTGGGTTAACAACAACCACATCATCTCGGTTTCAAGCATGTCATGTGTTCATGTCAGCTCCCAAGAGCACAATGAGTACCAACTCGGATGGTAACATATATGCACTATCTCAACTGATCATGATAGGATTATCAACCCTTGTTCGTCCATCTCTAACCGCTGCACATCCCGCCTGGATCTTTTGTTACTCGAAACTTAGCTAGGAGTTGTCAAGGAATCAGGCTCAACATGATAAACTTTCCCAAGATGACCACACCGCACTTCCTTTTTCTTGGGTGCATACCTTCTGATGTCATGTTTATGCGTAGCATAAACCCCTAACAGGTGATAGCCATACTATAGGCACTTAGCCAGGTCGAATCCAAAGCCAACTTCTCCATATGAGACCACTTCACACATTTACAAGTATATCCATTTCTGGGATTATCTCGATCCTTGATATGTCAAGTGGAAAGAGATTTCCTTGACTATTAAGTCTAGGAAAAGTAGGGATACGAGAAGGATATACCTTATCCTGCACAACCAGGTCATCAACAAGGTGATTGACAACAAGCTATCTCTCTCCTAACTAATAGGAAGGAAACATTTTCCAAATGTACTACAAGCGCTCAAAGGGGGGTACATCCTGAACTGGATCAACTTGAGTAGATAAGAGGCAAGAAGAAGACAAAGAAGAATGGAGTGACTCCATTCAACCTGCCATCACACCCTGGTCATCTCATCATTTCTGGTCATCTTATGCCACATGATCTAACTGTTTCATGTTGCCATCTACTGCCTGGTCAAACCATCCGGTCCTCACTTGCTTACCTTTATCAGCGTTCCTTAGTGATGCTGATCTGCTACCTCGAGGGTCACCACATAGATCTAAACTCCAAAACAAGCTTCCAGCTTGTGGGTTCAAGGTCAAGGATGATATATCCAGATGGTTCACCATCTTACTTCTACGTTCTAGGCATCTTGATTCTGAACCCCTTATCAGAAGGCATGCCAAGAGTATCCTACCATCATCATCTATCACAAACATCTCCATCTTGGTAACCAAAGTCCAAGATCAGCTGATACTTTTTGAAGTATCCAAACAACGATCACTTCAAAAGCACACATATCAAATGATACAAGGTCCACTTTACTGCCACTCCCTCAAAAGGAAGGGACGCAAAGGAACAAACTCCTCCCATCAACCCATCAACATCTATGGTTTCATATCAAAGGGGAGGATATTATCACTTTCTTTGATCCTTTCATGAGTTTTCAACCGTTTATGCATCGTTAAACCTTGCTCCATCTGACTTCATCCTGTTTCTTCTTGGTTTCCTTGCACTCAACATTGGAAACATCAAGACCATTATGTGTTATTATTCTTGTTCTCTAGTTACTGTTTCATCATAATCATGATTATTTCCTGATTATATCAGATTTTTTTTTCTCTTTGTGAAAAAGATTGTTATTCTTCACATGTTCTTTATTAAACAAGGATCATCTCCCTTGTTCTCTTTTTCTTATCCCGAATTTGCACTTTATACTTTCACATTTTTGCTTACGTTCATTGGTTGGTCTGAGATTATCTCAGGTTCCATCTTGTTCACTCATCACTAGTTCTTTTCTTTCTTCCAACTTTATCTTTGCTTTTAAGCATTTCCTTCATATTGTAAAAGTTTTACATTTTAACTTACCTTGTTATCATAGGTTAATCTGTCTTTTGTCATGTATATCTCTCGAGATTACAATTTCAAGAACTTATCTCATCATATTCTTATACAGATTTAGGTTTTATAGAACCATTACTTCCTCTTTTGATTATCAAGCATCCATGTATTAAGGAGTTATGGTGCATTCATTTACCTCTTTTATACCATGATGAAGGTATTAACATTGTACTTCTTGACTTGTTATGCTCTTTAGATTGCTCCAGAATGACTACTTGATCAAAGTAATCAAGGAGGAAGAAATCTAAGGCTCCACACTTACCTATGTCTTCAATATTTGAATACCTAGCCAAGGCATCCAATTACAGAGATTAGGTAGTATGCACCCTATTTTATGTCATGGTCCAACCTTAGACACCATCCTAATCATAATCCTAGTGTCCCTGTAGAATTAGCGAACCTAGAGCTCTGATACCAAACACTGTAACACCCCATCCACAAAAAAACACAATTACATGCTAACCAGCGGATGACCGAAAATCACGGGAAATTAAAACCGATTTACAACACGCACCACAAGATGAAGCATATTACATTTGAGCCAACACTTTTCATTTCATAACATCTTTTTAGGGTGCTACAACATAATTTCCCATCATCTCTTTACATGAAATAATTGTTTGTCATGCTACTTTACATCAAGATACATATCGAAAACTGTACATCAATCATTATACAAGAAACATCAAAAAGCTCTCCTGAATACCTGAGTGTATAGGGACAACACATAAGACTCTACTGCTAGACACTATCTATCCCACCGGGTATGATACCTCTACATATCATCCGTAGCCACATGATCTTCATCTCGCCAAGAACATCCACCTAAAAAGGGTTATTAACCAGTGGGGTGAGACACACAGTCCCAGCGAGAAACATAACCCTCTACCAACTTTATAATGATCACAGATAGCTGGTATAAGCAGATTATAGGAGCAACATACTGAGCAAAGCTAACTTTATTAACATTCTTACCAAACTTTCAGGAGGCATATAACCAGGCATTTTGTATGGAACATGATTGACAAGATAAGCTTTATAAGATCTTATCACAAGATATAAAGAATGTACATATAACTGCAAGATATAACTAGATCATGTACACAAGCAAGGCCTCAATCAATGTTCTGTGTTTTTCCTTAAGCAATATATTCTATACGACTGGATTACGATTTATTATGCCCTGAGGAAGTGATTCGTCCCGCTCAAATCCAACCTTCGGCTGTGAAGCCCAAAACCGGTGCCATACAAGGTCATTGGGAGAGCCGAACTCCATGACCTCACCTCTTTGTGGCCAGTGCACAACAATTAACAAGTAGGACCACAATCTCTTGCTTAAGTGGCCTCAGCCACACGGTCAGTCCCACATGCTACCCTTTTCATCATGAGCCACACACCTATTCACCGTGCTCCTGAGCCATGAATGCATTCATGCTCCTTCACACTGAGCCATGGTCCTGATCACCATGCTCTTATACACATCTTGAGTCCACAACCATACTTGCACTCTGATCCTCCTATTTTCGGCTAGGAGAAACCTCACATATTCAACAATATGCACTCCAGGGTTAACCCACAGGAGAACCCGTTTCACCATCACCTAATTACTGAAGATGATGGATCTATGGCCAGGGAAAACTACATTAAAGGTTCCACTTGCCATTAATTAATACATTTTAAGCGGATTGCAAGATTCAAACAAGTTATGTAACATGTAAACTAAAACACAAGTAAACAACATAGATCTCATTGTCGGTGTTACATTGTCACTCTTATTTTTCAAAGCCAACATTACATGTTACCACTTGGCCTCTTGCCAATCATCAAGATCCAACTCAAGGATCAACATCACTGGGACTCAATCCCATCATCACAGAATGTCACTGCCTCTCAAGGCTTACATCATCACCATGGGATAGAAATCCCTTCTCTCATCATCAGAGGATAACACATCAACTTGGCACTCAGCCTTTATCAGGTCCACAAACCTTCCACATCATACTGGTGATACATGTTATCTCATCAACAAGGATTGTCATCATTGAGTGTTATACAGAACACATATTCCTCATAGCTCTTACCTGGCTATGAAATCATTGGATACACCTGCATGGTTAGTATACATATATAGAGAGATAACTGAATCACCAGACATAGATCTTTATGATTATCATGCTATTAGGACTGAAGGTACATGATTGGATCAACATCCATGATTATAACTACATGAAGCACAAAGTTGTGTCTTGTAAACAAATTACATTATTGTAATCAAACCACGTGAATTCACTATGTCCTATATCTCATGAACACATCTTTGATTATCATGTCATTAAGATTAAGGGTTATAGAATTGGAATATTCTTCCATCATTATGAACATATGCAGCTTAATGTCATAACTGGTGTATTAATCAATACACACCACTGCCATCATGTTAGGGGTATCCCACCTTACCTTGCATCTCAAGTTATTAAACACATCATCCCTAAGGATTTATCATTAAGGATCATACACCATGATCCACCATCCAACTTTATCAGAGGTTCATCTATCATTAACCATAGGTAACCACTATACAAGGTTCACAACTTATTTCGTCATAGCTCATCATAATCAAAGGTGTGAGCTCAAGATAACATACATAGGGTTACCGGGTTAGGGCACAACCTTCACTAAAGCATCACATACCCTCACCAAAAGGGGTATCGGGTAGGGTACCAACCCTCACCCAAGGTTGTCAGATACAAGCATGACCTGTATCCATGCACAAAGGGAGGGTATCGTGCAACTAGAGCTATGAGATGTATCATGCATCCATGTGCAAGGTGTATTGGGTAACCAAGTATCAGGGTACATGTCATGTAGCTCATGGGAATCACATATTTCCCAAAACCCTATCACCCATTAGGGTTAGGGACCCTATAATGGTCAAGGTATCGTGTCATCCAAGACTCAACTCATATCATCCAAGATTCTATACTGCCCAAGTTCAACACATGTATCGGCCAAACCTTCAACCCTAGAACCATCTAAGCAATCAACCTCTTGCTCATGTCGGTTAACCAACCAAAAGGGGAGCATGTGTTGGGCAAAGCATATCGTCCAAGTCATCACATTCCTAAATAGGGTATCGACCAAGAACTTGATCCATTATGTCGCCCAACTAGCACATACACTACATGCTTATCTCAGGTTAGGGTTTGTGATATCGATCAAGACCTCTATGGGTGTGTGTCGGGCAAGCTAGGGTGTCGGGTTATGATCTTCACCAAGGCATATCAGGAAGGGATGCTAGCATCACTCAAAAGTTCAAACGAGAATAGGGTTCTCACCAAAAGTATCGTGCAAAGCCAATAAGGCCTTATTGCCCAACACATCATAACGACCAACTCATCATATCGTGCAACACTTAACTAACTCATCTATCAAACCCCATATCAGGAGAGGGGTATACAAGGTGCCATCCACCTATAATGCCCAAGAACACCACCTATCGGTCACCTAGGGTTGGAGAAACCTTATCATCCAAGGCTCCATATTGGGCAACTAGAGTTAGGATCATCCTATCGGCCTAGTAAGGTTATCACCCTAAACTAGGGTTTGGGCACCCATATCATCCAAGGCACTACTTCTAGGGCTATCACCCACCCAAAGGATTAGCTTATTAGTTTCCTAAACCATCAAAGGGACCATCACCATAATGCCCAAGATATCATCCAAGGGTTCAACCCCAAGAGCATGTCATGCAACAAAGGTAGACCATCAACTCACCACTAAAGATCAACACTTCATATCGGTCAAAGGTCCAACTAGGTATCAACAACCCATATCGTCCAAACTCTAAACCGTAGGGTAGTAAAAGGATATCAGTCACCACACCACATCGTCCAACAATACCAAATTTGGCTCACCTCTCAACAACCAAGTGAGAGGGGTCTTGCACAACCTTTAGCATAATGAGCAACAAGGGTAGAGCAACACCCTATCGGCCAACCAACTCAACCTAACGTCCAAACACCTAGACCATAGGTTCACCCTTCATCAACCAAGGAGAGAGAGGGGTTTTGCCCAAGCTACTAGAGCATGGCTCACCTCTCAAGTCCAAGGGATATCGTTCATGTGCCAACAACCAAAACAAGACCTAATGGGCAAGGCACTATATCGTGCAACCATTATATTGTGCAGGCACCCTATCGGGTGGTTCATCTTCAACCTCAAGTCACCCAAAACCGTTATGCACAAGATAAACAAGAATAAGGAAGTAATAAAACGCAAACATTTCCATTATATCAGATCCCAAATTCCATATATATAACTATCATGGAGAAAGGTACCAAATTAATTACAAGAACCAACATGTGCACATAAGAAGGGTGAACATAATAGAGATGATTAGGAGTTATGTAACCCACCTTAAGAGGATCTCCATGAAAGGCATCAATCTTCTTGGTCCAAGCAGAAAACCCACGTTCCTCTCCAAGATCATCACCCATCCAAAGCTCCAAACATGCCTTCGGCACCATCATCATCACCTCAAGAAACAAAGGAAGAAGAAGAAGAAGATACCATGGTTATGTATAGATCAAGAAGAAGAAAAGAGGGGAGATAATCATGGCCTTGCCTTCTCACATCAAGGGCATATCCATGGCCGAGGGGGGAAGAGGAAGGTGAAGAATAAAGCACAAGGAAAATCTAGCAAAGAAGCATGACTCACCAAGGTCGGATCTTGAGCAAGGAGTTTCCATGCCCAAGGAGCTCGCCCCTCCAAGTTCCATGGGAGTCTTCCTTAGCTCCCAAATCTCCCATGCTCGTCCCAACAGGAAGGGGGATAAAGTTGGATGAAAAAGATCACTTGGTCAAGGAGTAAGGGAGTTATATACACCAAGGAAGAGAGAGGTAGCAAGGGAGAGGTGTCATAACCACATAATCCAAGGTGCCACTTGCTCTTGCACTTAACACCACTTGTTGTCACCCTAGAAGCTCATACACGGCCTGGTGATACACTCTAGAATGTGTATAATGCATATGGGAAACTGCCATGGCCGATACACCCGTCTTGGGTGACATACCTCTAAGTCCTAGACGATATACTAAAGGACAAGGTGGCATATGTGACACATATATGTTATAAAGATCATATAAAGATGTCACTCCTCATCAAACATACAAAAAAGGCACCCCAACCTCCATCCTCATCCTAGGTGATACCAAATATAAGAAAGAAGACTCTAGAGCTGATAAATTGCATATTGACCCTCCACTTTGGGTAATTTGCAATTTACACCAAAACTAGCACATAAAGCACAAGCATCAACCAACCGAGCTCAAACTTGGAACATAGGTCCTCCACATGGCTCCCCACAACATCATTCTATTTATAATGATGTTAGAGAACTAAAGGCATGCTCTATATGTGACATATTGCGATGTAACCCCTTACTTTGGGTAAATTTCACTTTGGTCCAAAACAAGCAAACATTGCTCAAACAACATCCAAACAGGACCAAACTGGAAACATGAGCTTGTCACATGATATCAACACATCTTAAGAGATTAGATTAAGGTTCTAAGAACCTTTCATAAGCAAAGCAAAGAGGGTTATCCAAAAACATGGGTCAAGGTCCTTATAGATAGGTCTAGACTCTTTTTAGTTAGAGAACCAGTAAGAGACATGAATCTCAAGGACATGATCAATCTTCACTAGTCATAGTGGGAGATTGATTATCCTATTAGGTATAATACATGTGATGTATTTACATACCTATTGGACTTAATGCTATTACTTCAAATTGTGTTTAGAGAAATACTAATATGAATATCTTGAAGTGTTTAAGAATATCATAGATGAAGTACGGATTTGGTAAAGTGCTAATTCTTGATGAGATCAATGAATAAAATACTTGAACCAAATGTTTGATATCCTTATCAGTGATTATGATAGTGTATCATAGTGAGCTCGTGATTAAGGCATGGTGATGTATAAATCAAAAGGAGTCATACTCTAAGGAGTTAGAGGATGATTATCAAATAACTAATTTCTTCTTAAATAAAGAATACTCCACACTAATAAAGGACATTAAGAATCACAAGGAGCTATGAGTTCTTATATTCTTGACAGATACACCTAGATTATCTATGTGATGAGTTGGTCATGTGATGAATCAACTATCTAGATGAATATGAGGAACCAAATTTTGAGTTATGGTTTATGACCATTACATCCTAAATGACTTCCATGTGAACCATAAGGTATGACCTTAATGGTAGCAACCATTGGGATGAAATCCATAAGTGTGAATGAGTCTTAAGCATTAAGACACATGGATAACATTTTGAGAAGGATGATGCTTGTTTATTGTAACTTAATGACTAAGAAATTTGGCATATGGATACTAAAACCGCATTCCTATGAGGAATAAAAATAAGGATGTGTACGTGACATAACCTATAAGGTTTATGAATCCATTAATGCAAATGAAGTCTATAAGTTATAATGGACTAATCAATGTGATTGATTGAGTACAAGAAACTCAGAACTATGATCTTTACTTTGATAATATAGTCAAAGGGTTTGACTGATATGTCAAAGATAAAGAAGGGATCCGTGATTTAGTGGGAGCATATTCACATTCCACATGTTGATGTGAAATGGAAATATTCTAGAATAGAAATCCATAGTGGAAATTATCTTTAAGGAAGATAGAGACATTCCTATGTGATAGGAATAGAGATCTATAGAGATAGTTTTCAAAAACCTCTTGACCTGAAAAGAGAAAGCATACATTGGCAATCTATACTGAAGGGTTCAGTATGCACAGATTCAGTGGGAGAAAACTTTTCCATATTACATGGAGTTAGTATCCCAAGGCCAAGTGTCCAATTCTTATGAAGAATGGGAATACTAAGAATAGATATGGATCTCTCATGTATGTAATCATCCCATTATCTTGCATGTATGGACATGGCAAGAATAAAAGGCATTCATCTTGTATGTAGGACATGACAATATGATATGATCATTCTGTTAACTCGTATGTGGGACATGATGAGTGGATGTCTGTGTAGTTCCTGTAAGGGTTACTGGAATACCATAAGAACTTGATAAGTACTAGTTATATGGAAATAAGGAAGGGTTTACTATAAAGAGTTACTCTAATGCGAACTTCCAAAAAGGATAGAAAATTAATCACAAAATATATATGAGATATATAAAAGTGAATGTTTGTTGATGGAAATGTTCCAAGAAAGTCGTTTAAAAGGAAAAAGCCGAATATCCACGTGTTAGAGAACATTAGTGGATACTATATGGATCTGAAATTTCATGAGATGAACTTATAGATATTCCAGTCATTGATGACAAATAAGGAGTGCTTGGTCATGCAATGTGGCTAAAGGTTAGCAAAGGAATACTAGATCACATATTACGAAAACTCCATCTCATACGTATGACGTATAGTGAAGAGATGAGAGACATGCAGTTAATACCGACTTTGGCAAGGTGTTGCTATAACTCACTCATAAGTACTAGAGCATAGTAACATGTGGGACATGTTTGAAGATCACTATGAATATGATTCAAGGATGATTGGCTCGCAGTGCAAGTGGGAGTCTGTTGGTGTGTATGCCTTGAGAGACAATCATGGGATGATTGGTGGGATACATTAAGATTTTTTGATAAGCATTAAAGGTAAGCTTCCAATTCTTTCTGGTTCAGTCATATGAAATAATGATAGAACATATTGAATGTCTAGAGAATGACAGTACTCAATGACATATGCTTTCAGGTTGAGGACCTAAACGATGAGATCATACAGATGCTAAGAGTTTGTACATTCTTATTATGTCCCAAGTCGGATGTCATTATGGAAGGTAGATAGACAACAATGACACACAAGACTAGATTGTGGTGTTGGTTGATGACAAAATCTCATTAGTCATGATATGAAGATATCAAACCAAACACATAGGTACTTGTTAGAGAACAATTGTACCAGACAGACCCACCGTGAGTTTCACACATGGAACCATGACATGGTAGTCACAGTCAGTTCTCACAGTGATGGTGGTGAGTGTGATTCTGTGACCTGAAATCACTACACTCAACACATGTCATTGGGTACAGTTTGACATCATCAAACACAATCCTGAAACATGGGTTGTTATAAAGGTGATGATTGGGTGGCTTTGACACATGGGGCTTTTGAGGGGTGAGTGATAGATATGGGATTTTTCCCTCCTGAGGGAGTTTGATATCCATGGCCACTTGATGAGTAGGATTGAGATAGGCGTGTGCACGCATGTGTGAATCAGTATGTGATATTGATGTCATACATATCTCCTCCAGTCTACTCTGAGATCAAGAAAGTGAATGAACATTGACAGGATGACTGTTCCATGCCTTGAGTTCATTTGGGATATCAATGACAAAGGAATTATACATTCACTATAACACCATTCACAGATTGTAGGATTGAAAGTTGTTCTCCAACTTTCCTTTTCACTTGGGTAGCATTGATGCGCGACTAGGCACCACTCTTTTCTTGTGAAGTCATAAGTGTTATGGACTTTCACTACCAACATGAAATGGGCCTGTAGGGTCACACACATAGGATTTAACCTGGAAGAGGAGTTTATCCACAAACGATGTTTAGATTGATTGCTAACGGAGTTTAGTGTTCAATTAAACACTCAATCAATTGATAGCTCAATATCATAGTGTTCAAGGTGTTGGATAGATTGATTAGAGTATCGGATTGATTGAAACTGCAATTGACTGATTTTGCGCAGTCTGCACTCCCAACCGATCGGCTCATATGATGAACCGTTCAGCTCAGGTTGGTGAACCGAGCGACTCATGTGATGAACCGATCGGCTTAGGATAGGCTGAGATGATTGGTTTAAGGGTTGAACCGATCGTGTCAACTGGTGCAAATGAGCAAGTTGAGAAAGTCAGGTTGGTGAGAAATTTCTCTTCATTTCACTTGTCCAATTTGATTGGAACAAGGATTGGTATTTGGATCAATTCAAAACAAAAGAGGAAAAGTCAATCGCGAACTGACCCGGGAAGTGAACCGACCGGTTCAGAAGTGAGATGATCGGCTCATGTGTCCCAACCGACCAATTCAGGTGTGAACCGATCGGTTCAGGTCCCCAACCGACCGGTTCATGCATGAAACGATCGGTTCAACTGGCACAGTTGGTTGTTTTGTGGAAAATCTCAAACCCTTCTACTCCTTCTTTAATCCCGCATTGCCCGGGATAGAGAACCTTGTCCCATGACCCTCCTATATATAGGGGTATTGGGGGCTTCTCAACTACAACTCAGAACAACAGTTGCTCTGCAAAGTTGCCATTCTCTCTGGTTGTGGTAACCGAGAGAGCCCGAGCAAGTGCTACCCAATTAGGGAGGTACAACGAGGCAAAGACAACTGTAGAAAGGCAACTAGTTGTAGGAGAGTGTATCTGTAGCATCCAACTAACAAAAACATAATTAACTAATGCGGAAGCGTTCACTAAGCAGCGGATTATAGAAAATCACTAAAAATTTAAAACCTTTTTCAAAGAGACCCAATCATAGGAAAACTCTTTCAACAAGAACCAATGTATTACATTTACATCATGGTTCATAAGTATATATCTTATACCATCTCTTTTCAAGGGTTACAACATCAACTGCCTTGTTAAAAGCTAAACACAGACAACATAATAACCTCGAGGCATCAAGCCAAAATCTCAAAACGATACATTAAAAGCACTAAGTACTAACTTCGAGGACCTGAGAGTACAGAGACGACACATAGGACTTCTATCTACCAAACACGATAGACAGCACACTCAACCTGAGTTGTCACTGCTGTCCTTGTAGCTGCTGATGTTCTTCATCCGAAAGATATTATCAGTCTCTTTCACACTAGTCCACCTAAAAATGTTGGTTCCCACGGGGGTGAGACAATTGAAAATTGCCCCAGCGAGAGATATAACTCTCCGCCAGAAACATCATTATTGTAGTTTAATTAATATAAAACTGAGCAGAGGATAAGCAGTTTAGATCATTCTCATATTTTAAAGTATTACACATATCTATGATTGAACAGTAATTCATCTATTCTCTTTATAAGAAATAGAAAGAACATGTATAACATTCATCTACCATACATTTTCAACATCTCAAGCTTTGCTCATGTCATTCATTATTCTGATGTGTCACCCATGATACATTCTTGTTTCTATTTGTTGGCCTTAGCCAATCTGCTAAACAAGTATTCACTTATGCCAGACATGTGATTATATAAATCATCATGTATTATTCAAGCATTAAACTATATCAATCAGGTATAAATGTTTCAGGCATTGGACTATACCAATCCTGATTACACATCCAGGCATTGGACTTTAACCAAACCTAATTACAGGCATTAAGCCTCTGTCAGGTATTTCTAATTATAGAGGCATGGATAGCATGTGAAACATAACTATCAACATGAGATATCTAGCATCATGATTATAATCAACAGTAGCAGTAAGATATCAACATAAGCATGACCATTGTATGTACACAATTACAGTCTTATGCATATCCACAACATAAGTATAATTACTATCTCTTAGTTGCACTAAGCATCATCTTTATGTAAAGAGAACAAACATGGGTATCCATTCAATGTGAAGCGTCATGTATAACCCTAAACAGATATGCTATACGGCTGTATTACATCTTTTATTATGCCCTGGGGAATTTGAATCGTACCATTCAAAGTCCAACCGACCCCTGCGAAGGGCTATTCGGTTCCGTACAAGATCTAGGAGTACCGGCATCCTAAGATCTCTTCCCCTCGGTCAGTACGAGTAAACGGCAGTGACATACCAGTCAAACTGCCAACAGTGACATATAGTCAACTGATAACAACTAGTCCGTACTTGGTACAAGTTACGACACTAGAAAACAGGGTATACAAAACCCTCTAATCCGAGGTACAACCGCAGCTGTCCTCAATCACATCAAATATTTGAGGCATGACCATAGCCATCCTCTGTAACCTGCAATTGTGGATGACAAGTATATATATCCTCAACCTGCCACCCCCGCATATTCAACAATATGCACTCCGAGTTTCCCTTAGGAATACTCGTTTCACCATCCAGCAAGTTCTGACACTGAAGATGGTTCTACGGCACATGGCACTACATGATTAGAGTTGCACTTAATTAGTTATGCCAATTAGGTGAATTAAGGCTTCATCAAACAAGTGGACATACAAACCCTAATTCATTTCTAGCAAGCATATAAATATCAAAACCTGAAAAGATATAAAACATATGAAACATAATTTCTCATCTCTTCATCACATGGTAATATTCACTTGCCATTCATTAGATTACACCAATTATCATATTATCACAGGATATAAATCCTTTTCACAATAGCACAGGGTATCAACCCTTATCAATATAAGAGGAATACACCTCATTCAAGGCTCAATCATGCCCATGAAACATCTTGTTACTTGTTACCAGGTAACATCTAACCATATGGCTCACAAGGCCATTAAACATCTTGTCACCTCTCACTAGGCAACAATAACATATTAACTCATGTAATATAATAGTAACACCACTATTTCCTCCACAGGGTTAGGGTTTACTATTCACATCAATTAGGGTTTCATGTTTATTTTATCAATACAACCCTAATATATTGTTCCATACATCTAGTATCATCCATCGACATTCCAAGTATTTAATATTCTTATCATTTATCATTAAATGATCATCAACACAAGGTATGAGTTTATCTCTCATCATTATCATGGTATGATTACATCATACTCATTTTAGCTTACTTATCAAGTATGTTAAACTCATTACATTTCATTGTGACAATTTACATAACACTCTCCTTGTGTATCTTATCTAAAAATATTGGATTTGAGATTCATCAAGGTATATCAACCCTGAAATGCTAAATGTGATATCTATCATGTCTCAATGTATCACTTCCCTCATCACTTCTATCTTACATGAGTTTATTAACTTATCTTATAATAAGCAATTTCACATCTTAATACTTTCATCCACCAACCTATCACCTTTACCATGATGTGCATAGATCACACACAAGGATTGTCCAACTATCTTCAATGATATGGACTCATCTCAAATTAAGGCATTGCTTGTTATAAGGTTGCCTATAGTCAACCACTTAAGATATTTCATCATTATAGGGTATTACTCATTATTTCATCGTTAAGGTTTACTCATATCATTACCCAGACATTAGGGTTATGATTTATCATCATATTGCCCATGATTAGAATTCCATGCACTATAGCCCAAATTTAGGGTTTTACATAGCTTTACTCTGTGTTAGGTTTAAGGTTTCATATGACATCGCCCTCAATTAGGGTTTCACATGGAATCATCCTCAATTAGAGTTTCTCAGGGAATCACCCTCAATTAGGGTTTCACTAATCATCCCAATTAGGGTTTCATTCAATTACCCATAAATTAGGGATTCATTATTCCTCTAATTAGGGTTTGGTATTTCATTACCTTAAATTAGAGTTACCCAAGTCATTACCCTTAATTAGGGTTACACTATTACCCTTAATTAGGGTTACACTATTACCCTAGATTAGGTTTTTACTCAAAATTTCCCTAAATCAGGGTTAGGGTTCGTTAACCTTCTCAATTAGGGTTTCTTGATCTCTTTACTAAGGATCCTACCCTAAATCACCATATGAATCATACTCATGTATGAATTCATTTCTATCATTCTCTCCACTTGATTTGGTTACATCAACCATATGATCAAATACAAACAACTATGTTTGACATAGTATACTGAGTTATTGCTTCCATAAACAATTAGGGTTTGCTTAATTGAATAGCCTTCAACTCACGATTCCTTGGGAGTTAATCCCTCAAATTTGGTGAGTCATTAGACCACATCATTAGGAACAGTAATCCCAAACATTCAACCCTTGGTCAATGCATTCAAACGGTCTTGAGACCGTTTACTCAAAAAGGTCAATTAAATCAGATTGAAAATCAGCACTTAATTCAATTAGGTTTCCCTAATTGATTAGGCTTCAACTCACGATTCCTTGGGAGTTAATCCCTCAAATTTGGAGGGTCATTAACCAACATCATTATAAACAGGAATCCCAAACGGTCAATGCTTGGTCAACACACTCAAATGGTCTTGAAACCGTTTTCCCAAACAGGTCAACTTGATCAGGTTGAAAATCAGCATTTAATTCAATTCGATTTATCTAATTGATTGGCCTTCAACTCACGATTCCTTTGGAGTTAACCCCTAAAATTTGGAGGGTCATTATCCTACATAATTAGGAACAAGATTCCCAAACGGTCAACGCTTGTTCAACCATATCAAATGGTCTTGAAACCGTTTTCCCTAAAACAGTTTTCTGAAACTGCATAGCCAATCAATTTAAAACGATTTGGAATAGATATCAAGACCATTTGGCTTGGTACTTTTCTTTGTATACGCATATAGGATGATGTCATCATCCCCTTCCTTCGAAAAACCAAGAACAGCAACTGTTCTTGATGGAAATTGCAGCAAGGAAACAAGTATGTATCAAATTGAAGAAAACAATCAACAAAGCATAATTGATTGATGCAATAGCAATGATTAAGGGTTTGAGTTATAAAACCCGCCTCCAATTGAGCTCCAAAGCTTCAAGCTCACGCCATTAATGTGGATGAAGCTCTAGCAACTCCCTCTAAGCTCGTCCTCAAGCTTTTGGATGAAAACGTTGGCTAGGGTTGAAGAGGAGATCCAAATAAGAAGAAATCAATGATTTATTTTTTATTTCCACCATGGAATCAAGGAGAACGAAGGTCAAGGACCTTACCAACAGGTTGGGGTCGTCCTCCTGCTCCTCCACAGCTCCTTAGTCGTTTTCCAAGCAAGGGTAAAGAAAAGAATCCGAAATAGCCTTTGTTTTGGCTTGGTAAAGGTACTTTTATAAGAAACTTGATGAGAGAGAAAATGCATTATTAAAATGCATTAAATTCCAAAAATATGGCCGCCTCTTCCCCCTCAAATTCCCCTCAAAATCCTTAAGGACGAGGCTATCTTCATTGCCTCTTATTCCTCTTCATTATCCATCAATTTAAAGAAAAGCAAATTAAGCACCTTAGATCATATTATAATAATATTCCAATTTGAGTGGATATTGCTTTTCTTTATAATAATGGTGAGTGGGTTATCCACTTGCTTGAGATATTTTCGTGGCCTAGCAAAGTCACAAATGTGTTCACACTTGAGAAAATTCAACCATCTCGTTTTTGGTTGAAGGCCCTTCAATTATTATATTTGTTTTTACACTAAATAGAATTAGGGTTTCAATTAGGATTAAATCTTGATTATTTTAATATCAAGATTCTCTCTCCTCCAACTTAATTCAAATGAGGCGCCCCTCTCATTTTATTTTCTCTACTTGATGCCAAGAAACATTAGGGACCTTATTGAAGTGGTAATTTACATATTACACCCTGGGTTTTGGGTAAATTGCACATTACACCAAAACTAGGTTTTCATGCACATACATTGCTTTATCAGCTCTTTCTTGGTATTTAGGCTTCCATAAGCCATACCTCAGCATCATCTTTACTCTCATGATGCTTCAACACATGAGGAACATATTATCATGCACAATTTGCACTTAAACCCCTCAACTTGGGTAATTTGCACTTTAGTCCAAAATAGGCAAAACATTGATTTCAACAATGTTCAAAAAGGATAAGAATTGTAATATAAGTTCCTCTTGAACCATAATTACCTTTCACAAGATGAGATTAAGCATTTAATCATCTTTCTTAATCAAAACACCTAGGGTTAAGGTATAACCCAGGTCAGGGGTGTTACAAATTATAAACCCCTAACAAGGATTTTGTCCTCGAAATCCAGATAAAGGAAGACAAATGTATATTATTCATCATACTATCTAGTCTTCACATATCATCTCCTTATTATAGATACACCATAAAACTTTGATCAGCACCAAGTGTTTCCATACAAAATTCTCATAGAATCAACACACAAGGCACATGCCCCACTGTCCCTCATCATTGACTATAGAGTCAACTTTGTGTCAAATAACACTTTTCTTATTCAGAGAAGCATCATACATTATTTATTAGTATCATGTTTATGCAGAGCATAAACCCCTAACATATGATGTTCATATTATTATAATCAGACTAATTTCACAGTTGACCAATCCAGGTAGCCAACCTAACCCATCTGATATCTCTCAGATACCATAATCTTTCACCTTGATATCTATCACATGTGTTGGAAACACATCATATATATCTCTTCCTTTCATCTTGGAACATTATGTGTTTCATATGTCCTCATCTTGGGACCAAAGTCCAAGATAACTGATACTTTTCTAAGTATCCATCACATGAACACATTTATCTTATGCACATAAAGTGTCCTAAGACCCACTTGATGGTCATGTCCCTGAAAGGAAAGAAAACAAGGATTCATATTCCTCTTATTAATTTATGTATTTTCAACTATTCATGAATCATTTACTCTTTAGCTCTTCCTAGGTTCCTTGCCTTTAGCATAGGAATTATAAGGATGATTACATGACATTATCCATTTAGCATGTTTATGATCATCTCATGATCTCATCATATTTCCCATTTCTTCGTTAGGGAAAATACATTTATTATACTTACATCATTATTGAACAGGTTTCATTTCCTTTATTCTTATCCTTATCTTATGAGGAGTACACTTTTAGTTCCTCATACAACATGCTCATTTGAGATTATCTCAGACTTCTCTTTCTTATACTTAGTATATCACACATTTATTCATTCCATATTTCTGATTTCGTGATACTCATTAGATTGTATCAGAATGACTGCTTGATCAGGGCAATCAGAGAGATTACAATCTAAGAGTTTCCATACTCACTTTATCATCAATAGTTGTATACCTGGCCAGGGTATATAAATACTGAGATTAGGTAGTATGCACTTTATTTGCGATCATATTCCTCACTTTTAATATCATTATACACACATGACTTTCCCATGTTCCAACATGACTAAGTCATTTAGGAACTCTTTTAAAGCTCAAACTTCTGTATTAAGGACTGATAACCTAGATCGTAAAGCTAGTATCCAGTCCACTATATGCATTACTGTTGCTCTAATCTACCCAATAGTAATACTTAAAGAAAGATTTTCTTATCATAAATGGATCAACTAGGAGACTCTTAGGCAATTGTCTCTGTCTTGTCTGCTCCCATGCACCTCTTCTTGGTGCAATATTGCTGCTCTCAGCAGCAATCTCCTCATGTGACCCAGTCATCTTTAAGTTCTTCTTCTCTTATATGAGCAGAAGACATTATCAGATACACTAGATGATACCAGAACAGAATCTACTACCTTAGTCCTATGTCTCTGTAGACTCAGCGAACCTAGAGCTCTGATACCACTTAATTGTAGCATCCAACTAACAAAAACATAATTAACTAATGCGGAAGCGTTCACTAAGCAGCGGATTATAGAAAATCACTAAAAATTTAAAACCTTTTTCAAAGAGACCCAATCATAGGAAAACTCTTTCAACAAGAACCAATGTATTACATTTACATCATGGTTCATAAGTATATATCTTATACAATCTCTTTTCAAGGGTTACAACATCAACTGCCTTGTTAAAAGCTAAACACAGACAACATAATAACCTCGAGGCATCAAGCCAAAATCTCAAAACGATACATTAAAAGCACTAAGTACTAACTCCGAGGACCTGAGAGTACAGAGACGACACATAGGACTTCTATCTACCAAACACGATAGATAGCACACTCAACCTGAGTTGTCACTGCTGTCCTTGTAGCTGCTGATGTTCTTCATCCGAAAGATATTATCAGTCTCTTTCACACTCGTCCACCTAAAAATGTTGGTTCCGACGGGGGTGAGACAATTGAAAATTGCCCCAGCGAGAGATATAACTCTCCGCCAGAAACATCATTATTGTAGTTTAATTAATATAAAACTGAGCAGAGGATAAGCAGTTTAGATCATTCTCATCTTTTAAAGTATTACACATATCTATGATTGAACAGTAATTCATCTATTCTCTTTATAAGAAATAGAAAGAACATGTATAACATTCATCTACCATACATTTTCAACATCTCAAGCTTTGCTCATGTCATTCATTATTCTGATGTATCACCCATGATACATTCTTGTTTCTATTTGTTGGCCTTAGCCAATATGCTAAACAAGTATTCACTTATGCAAGACATGTGATTATATAAATCATCATGTATTATTCAAGCATTAAACTATATCAATCAGGTATAAATGTTTCAGGCATTGGACTATACCAATCCTGATTACACATCCAGGCATTGGACTTTAACCAAACCTAATTACAGGCATTAAGCCTCTGTCAGGTATTTCTAATTATAGAGGCATGGATAGCATGTGAAACATAACTATCAACATGAGATATCTAGCATCATGATTATAATCAACAGTAGCAGTAAGATATCAACATAAGCATGACCATTGTATGTACACAATTACAGTCTTATGCATATCCACAACATAAGTATAATTACTATCTCTTAGTTGCACTAAGCATCATCTTTATGTAAAGAGAACAAACATGGGTTTCCATTCAATGTGAAGCGTCATGGATAACCCTAAACAGATATGCTATACGGCTGTATTACATCTTTTATTATGCCCTGGGGAATTTGAATCGTACCATTCAAAGTCCAACCGACCCCTGCGAAGGGCTATTCGGTTCCGTACAAGATCTAGGAGTACCGGCATCCTAAGATCTCTTCCCCTCGGTCAGTACGAGTAAACGGCAGTGACATACCAGTCAAACTGCCAACAGTGACATATAGTCAACTGATAACAACTAGTCCGTACTTGGTACAAGTTACAACACTAGAAAACAGGGTATACAAAACCCTCTAATCCGAGGTACAACCGCAGCTGTCCTCAATCACATCAAATATTTGAGGCATGACCATAGCCATCCTCTGTAACCTGCAATTGTGGATGACAAGTATATATATATCCTCAACCTGCCACCCCCGCATATTCAACAATATGCGCTCCGAGTTTCCCTTAGGAATACTCGTTTCACCATCCAGCAAGTTCTGACACTGAAGATGGTTCTACGGCACAGGGCACTACATGATTAGAGTTGCACTTAATTAGTTATGCCAATTAGGTGAATTAAGGCTGCATCAAACAAGTGGACATACAAACCCTAATTCATTTCTAGCAAGCATATAAATATCAAAACCTGAAAAGATATAAAACATATGAAACATAATTTCTCATCTCTTCATCACATGGTAATATTCACTTGCCATTCATTAGATTACACCAATTATCATATTATCACAGGATATAAATCCTTTTCACAATAGCACAGGGTATCAACCCTTATCAACATAAGAGGAATACACCTCATTCAGGGCTCAATCATGCCCATGAAACATCTTGTTACTTCTTACCAGGTAACATCTAACCATATGGCTCACAAGGCCATTAAACATCTTGTCACCTCTCACTAGGCAACAATAAAATATTAACTCATGTAATATAATAGTAACACCACTATTTCCTCCACAGGGTTAGGGTTTACTATTCACATCAATTAGGGTTTCATATTTATTTTATCAATACAACCCTAATATATTGTTCCATACATCTAGGAGCATCCATCGACATTCCAAGTATTTAATATTCTTATCATTTATCATTAAATGATCATCAACACAAGGTATGAGTTTATCTCTCATCATTATCATGGTATGATTACATCATACTCATTTTAGCTTACTTATCAAGTATGTTAAACTCATTACATTTCATTGTGACAATTTACATAACACTCTCCTTGTGTATCTTATCTAAAAATATTGGATTTGAGATGCATCAAGGTATATCAACCCTGAAATGCTAAATGTGATATCTATCATGTCTCAATGTATCACTTCCCTCATCACTTCTATCTTACATGAGTTTATTAACTTATCTTATAATAAGGAATTTCACATCTTAATACTTTCATCCACCAACCTATCACCTTTACCATGATGTGCATAGATCACACACAAGGATTGTCCAACTATCTTCAATGATATGGACTCATCTCAAATTAAGGCATTGCTTGTTATAAGGTTGCCTATAGTCAACCACTTAAGATATTTCATCATTATAGGGTATTACTCATTATTTCATCATTAAGGTTTACTCATATCATTACCCAGACATTAGGGTTATGATTTATCATCATATTGCCCATGATTAGAATTCCATGCACTATAGCCCAAATTTAGGGTTTTACATAGCTTTACTCTGTGTTAGGTTTAAGGTTTCATATGACATCGCCCTCAATTAGGGTTTCACATGGAATCATCCTCAATTAGAGTTTCTCAGGGAATCACCCTCAATTAGGGTTTCACTAATCATCCCAATTAGGGTTTCATTCAATTACCCATAAATTAGGGATTCATTATTCCTCTAATTAGGGTTTGGTATTTCATTACCTTAAATTAGAGTTACCCAAGTCATTACCCTTAATTAGGGTTACACTATTACCCTTAATTAGGGTTACACTATTACCCTAGATTAGGTTTTTACTCAAAATTTCCCTAAATCAGGGTTAGGGTTCGTTAACCTTCTCAATTAGGGTTTCTTGATCTCTTTACTAAGGATCCTACCCTAAATCACCATATGAATCATACTCATGTATGAATTCATTTCTATCATTCTCTCCACTTGATTTGGTTACATCAACCATATGATCAAATACAAACAACTATGTTTGACATAGTATACTGAGTTATTGCTTCCATAAACAATTAGGGTTTGCTTAATTGAATAGCCTTCAACTCACGATTCCTTGGGAGTTAATCCCTCAAATTTGGTGAGTCATTATACCACATCA
This sequence comes from Alisma plantago-aquatica, assembly GCA_963693085.1. NCBI lineage: Eukaryota > Viridiplantae > Streptophyta > Magnoliopsida > Alismatales > Alismataceae > Alisma > Alisma plantago-aquatica. The sequence continues at coordinate 634,956,909 of OY856413.1, read as the reverse complement.
TTAGGAACAGTAATACCAAACATTCAACCCTTGGTCAATGCATTCAAACGGTCTTGAGACCGTTTACTCAAAAAGGTCGATTAAATCAGATTGAAAATCAGCACTTAATTCAATTAGGTTTCCCTAATTGATTAGGCTTCAACTCACGATTCCTTGGGAGTTAATCCCTCAAATTTGGAGGGTCATTAACCAACATCATTATAAACAGGAATCCCAAACGGTCAATGCTTGGTCAACACACTCAAATGGTCTTGAAACCGTTTTCCCAAACAGGTCAAGTTGATCAGGTTGAAAATCAGCATTTAATTCAATTCGATTTATCTAATTGATTGGCCTTCAACTCACGATTCCTTTGGAGTTAACCCATAAAATTTGGAGGGTCATTATCCTACATAATTAGGAACAAGATTCCTAAACGGTCAACGCTTGTTCAACCATATCAAACGGTCTTGAAACCGTTTTCCCTAAAACAGTTTTCTGAAACTGCATAGCCAATCAATTTAAAACGATTTGGAATAGATATCAAGACCATTTGGCTTGGTACTTTTCTTTGGATACGCATATAGGATGATGTCATCATCCCCTTCCTTCGAAAAACCAAGAACAGAAACTGTTCTTGATGGAAATTGCAGCAAGGAAACAAGTATGTATCAAATTGAAGAAAACAATCAACAAAGCATAATTGATTGATGCAATAGCAATGATTAAGGGTTTGAGTTATAAAACCCGCCTCCAATTGAGCTCCAAAGCTTCAAGCTCACGCCATTAATGTGGATGAAGCTCTAGCAACTCCCCCTAAGCTCGTCCTCAAGCTTTTGGATGAAAACGTTGGCTAGGGTTGAAGAGGAGATCCAAATAAGAAGAAATCAATGATTTATTTTTTATTTCCACCATGGAATCAAGGAGAACGAAGGTCAAGGACCTTACCAACAGGTTGGGGTCGTCCTCCTGCTCCTCCACAGCTCCTTAGTCGTTTTCCAAGCAAGGGTAAAGAAAAGAATCCGAAATAGCCTTTGTTTTGGCTTGGTAAAGGTACTTTTATAAGAAACTTGATGAGAGAGAAAATGCATTATTAAAATGCATTAAATTCCAAAAATATGGCCGCCTCTTCCCCCTCAAATTCCCCTCAAAATCCTTAAGGACGAGGCTATCTTCATTGCCTCTTATTCCTCTTCATTATCCATCAATTTAAAGAAAAGCAAATTAAGCACCTTAGATCATATTATAATAATATTCCAATTTGAGTGGATATTGCTTTTCTTTATAATAATGGTGAGTGGGTTATCCACTTGCTTGAGATATTTTCGTGGCCTAGCAAATTCACAAATGTGTTCACACTTGAGCAAATTCAACCATCTCGTTTTTGGTTGAAGGCCTTTCAATTATTATATTTGTTTTTACACTAAATAGAATTAGGGTTTCAATTAGGATTAAATCTTGATTATTTTAATATCAAGATTCTCTCTCCTCCAACTTAATTCAAATGAGGTGCCCCTCTCATTTTATTTTCTCTACTTGATGCCAAGAAACATTAGGGACCTTATTGAAGTGGTAATTTACATATTACACCCTGGGTTTTGGGTAAATTGCACATTACACCAAAACTAGGTTTTCATGCACATACATTGTTTTATCAGCTCTTTCTTGGTATTTAGGCTTCCATAAGCCATACCTCAGCATCATCTTTACTCTCATGATGCTTCAACACATGAGGAACATATTATCATGCACAATTTGCACTTAAACCCCTCAACTTGGGTAATTTTCACTTTAGTCCAAAACAGGCAAAACATTGATTTCAACAATGTTCAAAAAGGATAAGAATTGTAATATAAGTTCCTCTTGAACCATAATTACCTTTCACAAGATGAGATTAAGCATTTAATCATCTTTCTTAATCAAAACACCTAGGGTTAAGGTATAACCCAGGTCAGGGGTGTTACAGTATCAGTGACTAGTACGCTGACAAGAGGATACAAGCCCTTCTGGTGCCTTATGCAACAAGGCGATCAAAGTTCTATGTGGTCTGTGTGGATGACTGCAGAGGCGGGAGACTTCTGCCACTCGGAGAACAACTGTCAATCCCGACAGTCCCAATGAGACCAGGAGCTGCACAGACACCGTCCAAGACCGGAGGTTAAGACCACGTAAGACGTGAGGTAATGTCGTCAAGTAAGCCTTGGGACAAGGTATATTTCTACAAACCATCATTCCTACTATATAGACGTTGACACGATTCCTTTATACTGGGTTTGGGGAGATTTGTTTTTGTTTCCGCTACCTTCTCTGCCTCCCCTAAAACCCAACACTTACTTGGATAGGAAATTCATAGAAGCATAGAGGAAGAAAGAGGTTCATAGAAGGAGGGAAGTTCTGGAGAGAAAATGGCTCGTTTCGGTGCTTGGGTATAAATATATGAAACTTTAAGATAAAGAAAAAGAAAAAGTTGAAGTTCTAGTATCTTCCCAAGTGTCCATGGCCTTAAACTATTAAGAATATACAAGCACACAAACAAGCAGCTCCCCCAACATCCATAGAGACATGCTTATCCCTCATTTCTTGAATTTACAAGTAAAACAAATAATTCATTAGTTGACAACTACTAAAGGTAGCTCATCCATGAAGGGGTAAACCCTAAAATACCCTTGGAGAAAATACCTTCAAACCAAGGATTAAATAGGTTCCCCATGACTCAACAAGCTCAATAACGATGAGAGAATATCCAAGGAACATAATTCAAGTGATAAATTGCAAAGAAAACCTCTCAATTGGGTAAATTGTAGAAGAGTCCAAAAGGTGAATAAAATTGCATAACTTGCTCAAACAGTGTCCAAATTGATCCAAATTTGAAATTTAAGTTTATATTATGATTTCAAAGCATATAAAAAGGTTATATTATGGTTATAATAATTAAATTATGATAATTAAGCTTATTCAACTCATTAAGCAAGTTTAGGGGCCTTACAACTATAAACCCCTAACAGGCATTTCGCCCTTGAAATCTAAGGTAAACAAAGATGAATACTTCCTTTGCACCTCTTCCTATTACCTTCACTTGGTTACTTGCATATCATGGTGATGCCACATCATTCATACATATCTCATCTTGGGTCAGCACAAAACCCCCCACATAAGAAGACATTTGCATATATGGAACATAAAAACTTATTGTGCCACCTGTACAAATCTAATCGTAACTTTCAACTTTAAACTCTAGCTATCATCCTGAAATTATATCTATTGTATCAACAAACCATATATCCTTGATAGTGGTCTTGCCCAACTATCACTAGACCATACACAACATTATAGAGTCACTTTTTTTTTTCCTTCCAAACAACATTTATAGGATCATCATCAACTCCATCTCTCTCTACGAGAGAGGAATACTTGGAATGTTCATTTAATAAACATCTCCAACCTTCACATATTTCTCATGTTGTTGATACATCTTGGATACTAGGATTCATTACCTTGGTATCAACCTCATGTGCTATAAGGAACTCACATCATTATCTTATCCACTTTTACCAACATAACAAATATCAAGAAATATAAGAGGACTCTTCCTAATTATTGGAAGGCTCAAAAGCAAACTCATCACAAACTTTATGATCTTGGAATCATAGTCCAAGTAACCTTATGCTATAATAAGCTATCCACCCTCATGTTTGCAGCGAATCCACACGTACCAAGTGACAATGATCCACTTGAAAGTTGTTCCCTAGAAAGGAAAGACACAAAGGGAAACACACTTCCCATACAATAGCAACATTGTTCAAGGGTCACTAACAAAAAGGTAACCAATTCTGTTTTCATTATGCGAGTTACAACTTCTTATGTATCATTTTACCCTTTTCATTTTGGGTTCCTCACCATTAGCATAGGAGTCATCATGATTAACATATCTCATTACTCCTTCCTTGATGACTATTTATCACACTTGGGTATGTTCTCTTATTTTATTATGTTTTTCAACCACTTATCAACAGGTAAATTATCATATTACACATTTTATTCATTAAACACAGATCATCTTCCTTAATTTCTTTCACATGCTATGTTGATTTTACATTAACAATTTCTTACAAACATAGGTTGGTCTTAGATTAACTCAGGTTCCACCTTATTCCTTTGTCATTTTCCCATTTATCTTCTCATTTTGTACTTGTTATAGGAGTTCTTTCCATCTTATGTGGATTTCATACCTTGATTCACTTTATAAGCATAGACTTATCTGTCTTTTACTTTATTATCTTCTTGAATCACATCTTCAAGAACTCCTCTTTTTCTAATTTGTATTCATATTTAGATTTCATGGTGTTATATCTTTCTCATATAGTTACCAAACATTCAAGTTTTGATAGATTATGATACAATTCTCATCTTCTTCAAGGTAGGATTGAGATATTCATATCATGATTTCTTATTCATTATGCTCTTTAGATTGTCTCAAAATGACTATTTTATTAGAGTAATCAGAAAGATAACAATCTAAGAGTTCCATACTTACTTTTCTTCAATAATTGAATACCTAGCCAGGGCACCCAAATACTGTGATTAGGCAGTATGCACCATATTTTTATGTCATATTCCTAATTTTGACATCATCCTAGTCCTAAGTCCTAGCGTCCCTATAGACTTGGTGAACCTAAAGCTCTGATACCAACTTGTGAGAACCCGTTACACTAAATGAGATTACTCAAAACATAAAACACAATAAATTACCAATTAACCACATACCCAAAAATATGGGTAAATTAAAACTGATTTCAACACCAACACCTGCTCAGAAACATTTGCATAAGATCCCAACATCTTTATTATATCCATACTATGCCAAGAATTTGATACTAATTGTTATATCGCCTTAGCTACAACATATATACACATGAGAACAATATTTGTATATGCCACACAAACAAACTTTAACATACTAACAAAATTATGATTCGTTCGAAACACCATATACAAACTTTTCCTACCTAGACCTGAGAGTACAGGGATGACTCTAGGACACACTAGACATCTAATCAACTTTCTCAAAGATTCATTACCATAGCCCCTCTTTACTGCCACGTGTTTGTTTTCGTCACTTCTGATTACCTAAAAACAATGGCAAACCACAATGATGAGACCCATGTCCTAGCAAGAGATATAACCTCCAACAATGCTTATTGATTACAAAATTTTAAATAGTAGATAACTAACCAGTTGAAGTATTTAATAATCAATTGAACAGATTGAACAATTCAAGTATGCTAAATAGATTGAACAGTTCAAGTATGCTAAACAGATTAAGCAATTAATCTTAGCAGCAAGTATGATGATCAATGCATATATAGATAACAAATAAATCCATTTCTTTGGATATATATCTACTCAAATATCATCAAATTGCATCTAATAGCAATCATTATCATTAATTTGACTATAATCATATTCCTTGATAACAACACAAGCAATCTAGTAGCATAAGCATCCCTGACATCATGAATATGTCTAGTAACATAACATGGCTATCAATATTGGCATCTCAAATAAAGGGAACAAATCTATATCATAAGTATAAATAACATCATAACACAATGAACTACATAGGAATGCTTAGTAGTTTGAGCATTTCTAATTACATAGGCATGGCTAGCAATATTAAACATAGCTACCAACATCATCTTAACCATCATTGCCACTATATTTGACAACATAAGCATATTTACAACATGACCATAACTACAACATCAACATATCTATGATATCCTATTGTACTATACATGATCTTAGTGAAAAGAAAGCAAACAAGGGTTATCATCCAATATGAAGCGTTGTGTATAACCCTAAAAAGATATGCTACATGATTGTCTTACATCTTTTATTATGCCTCGGGGAATTTGAATCATACCATCCAAAGTCCAACTGACCCCTATGAAGGGCTATTCAGTTCCGTACAAGATCTAAAAGTGTTGGTATCCTAAGATCTATTCCCCTCAGTCAGTACGAGGAAAAAGGTAGTGACATATTAGTCAAAGCTATCACCACAGTGACATATAGTCAAGATGCTAACCACTAGTCCTCCCTTGGTACAAGTCATGGCACTAGAAACAAGGGTATACAAAACCCGCTAATCCGAGGTACAACAACAGTTGTCCTCAATCACATCAGATGTATGAGGCATGACCATATCTACCCTCCACAACCTACATTGTGGATGACAAGGACATATCCTCAACTTGCCACCCCACATACTCAACAGTATGCACTCTGAGTTTCCCTTAGGAATATTCATTTCACCATCCAGCAAGTTCTGACACTGAAGATGGCTCTACGGCACAGAACACTACATGATTAGAGTTGCACTTGATTAGTTATGCCAATTGGGTTATTAAGGCTGCATCAAACAAGTGGATATACAAACCCTAATTCACTTCTATCAAGAATATAAATATCACAACTTTTAAAAGATATAAAATGTGTGGAACATAATTTCTCATCTCATCATCACATGGTCCTATTCACTTGCCATTCATGAGGCTTCACTAGTCATCATACTATCACAAGATATAAATCCTTTTCATAATATCACATGGTATCAACCCTTATCAACACAAGAGGATTACACCTCATTCAAGGCTCAACCATGCCCAAAGGTCATAAGACCATCATATCGTCACAGGATATAAATCCTTTTCACAATATCATAGGGTATCAACCCTTATCAACACAAGAGGATTACACCTCATTCAGGGATCAACCATGCCCAAAGGTCATTAAGACCATCATACTATTACCTTCAAGGTCATCATTATCATTACATTTCTTATAACAAGGCTCAACAACATCACTTACATATAATACACCGGATCAACACAATATTGCATTAATTATCTAGGAGATATTCATAAACAATCATAGTGGGGTTATATTAACATTAAGAACATTCCTTTATTACATCAACATGCAAGTAATCTAGATATGATTAACCCTCATCATATTCATAATGTACATGTTTAGCATAAGAAAGTATCAACCATGCATCTATGATAACCACCAATTAACATATTAAGGTTATGATCATATTAAGGAGGTTATTTCACAATCATTCTATCCTATAAGGATGTTAAACATGAATACACATCTTTATCTATTTGCATTAGAGTTAGGTTCAACAAGATAAATTATATTAATGTTACTAATCAAAACTTATACCCAAGCCCTAACTCACGACATCCCCATTGGATCATGAATGCATAAGGTGAAGCATCACCATCACATTCCATACTATTCTCAAGTATGCAACCACACATAAATCAAGGTGTAACCATCAGGTTATAGCATACTAGGGTTTCAAAAATAGTAACAGATTACTCCATGATTGTATTAGTCATTCAAGGACTATTCATACCCAATTACCATCATTTAGTTATATTAAATCTAGGTATAACAAGCTATACCTCATTAGGGTTACATATCAAAACAATATGGTTATCATCCCTTGTATTCATATGAGTGAATAGGTAAGACTACCTTATTAAGGGTAACCCTCCATTTGTTACATCATCATTAAACCCAAATCACCATACCACAATTCACCCAGAACCATTGGATGTTTAAAAGGTAAGACCATTAGTTGTTTACATAAGTAAACACCTCTGATAAACCACCTCTGAAATCCATGATTTGTGCTCTAGAAAGAGTCACCATCTAACCCAAGACATCCCTTGATTAACAATACAAAAAGTTCCATTGAGAATAGGGTAAAACCCACAATCGACTGTTCATTTAAAAAAAACCATCCATTGTCAGCAAGTAAGCTCCTTAAGTTGATCATATAGAGGAAATCATATAAATCACATTATTAGGACCAACATATTATATTAGCCACCATTCTACTTTATTGGAAGAATAAACATTAGATCTTGACCAATGGGTCAAGTTCATATGTTAAAACCATCAATTACAGTATAGGTCCGACCATTGCATCAAGTGACCCAGGAAAACATTGGTCTAAGGCTTAATTGATGCTACAACTATATGATTAACTCACCATAGGTTTTGGAGACCTGATCCACCATCATTAGTGACCATTAAGTCACCATAGGTTGTTAGATCAGCACTATATTCATTAATTAACATCAAATATTAAGCTACTGTCATCATTGATTGATAACATGAGTAGGGTACTTAATTGTTGATCATTAAACTTCTAATTGATCCAAAACCTGACCTAAGGGGGTGACCATAGGTTATCACCATCATCTGACACCTTTGATCCCGACCACCAGTTGTCATGAAGACAACACCATAGGGTTATTGTAATGGTACCATCATCGGGTCATGTGTTTATAGAAGAAATCAGCTTTAAACCCTAAAATTGACCATTGGTTGATAGGTGCTTAGCACCATAGATTGTAAAACCAACCTGATCCAAGTCATATTATACCTTAGGAACAACGTACACATGATCACAGGTTCATCTAGAATTGAAATCAGACTAGGGAATATTATAAAAATCGAAATCCAAATCAAACATAGCTTTTTAGTGCATGGATCATCATTTTCAAGCAAGAACATGGGCCAGAAAGCTTATGGTAAGCAATAAACGTGGAACAAGTTATAAAACTTACCTCTAATTAGAAGATAAACTCCCAACATAAGAAAACACGAGCAGGTAGGGTAGGAAATCCAAGCATAAGTTATGAACTCATCCATCTAGCACCTTTCTTCATCAAATGAGAAAACCTCATTTAGGTCAAGATCACCAGAAGAAAGCTTTTCAAACCCTAAAAGGAAGTCAATTGCAACCCTAGATACTTTTTCCAAGAAGATCCCCTCTTTCTTCTTCCTTGGATAGGAAATTCACAGCGGCATAGAGGGAGAACGAGGTTCATAGAATGAGGGAATTGGTGGAGAGAAAATGGTTCGTTTTGGTTCTTAGGGATAAGTATACGAAACTTTAAGATAAAGAAAAAGAAAAAGTTTGAAGTTCTAGTATCTTTCCAAGTGTCCATGGCATTAAACTATTAAGAATATACAAGAACACACACAAACAACTCCCCCACCATCCATAGAGACATGTTTATCCCATGTTTCTTGAATTTCCAAGAAAAACAAATAATTCATTAGTTGATAGCTACTAAAGGTAGCTCATCCATGAAGGGGTAAACCCTAAAATACCCTTGGAGAAAACACCTTCAAACCAAGGATTAAATAGGTGACCCATGGCTCAACAAGCTCAAGAATGATGATATAATATCCAAGGAATATAATGCAAGTGATAAATTGCAAAGAAAACCTCTCAATTGGGTAAATTGTAGAAAAGTCCAAAATGTACATAAAATTGCATAACTTGCTCAAACAGTGTCCAAATTAGACCAAATTTGAAACTTAGGCTTATCTTATGATTTAAAAGTATATAAAAAAAGTTATATTAGGGTCATAAGAATTCAATTATGATAATTAAGCTTATTCAACTCATTAAGCAAGTTTAGGGGCCTTACAATCTCTCTTATCAAGGGGCCCTAGATGTCATACTCCTTGTAGGAGGGACAACTCCCATATCTATCACTCACAATAAAAACTCCATGTGTCAAAGTCACCCAATCATCACCTTTATAACATTTGTGTTTCAGGAATGTGTTTGATGATGTCAAAGTGTACCCAACGACATGTGATGAGTGTAGTGATTTCTGGTCTAAGAACCACTATCACCACTATCACTATGCGACATGATTGTGACTACCATTCTATGGTATCCATGTATCACTCTCACAGTGTGTCTGTCTGATATACTATTCTCTAACATATATTTGTGTGTTTTTACATGATATCACATATCATGACTAATGAGACTCTATCATCAGATAACACACACTCAAGTCTTATGTATTATTGTTGTCTTTTTTGCTTCCACAATAATATATATGACTAGGGACATAACAAGAATGTATGTACTCTTAACATACATATGACCTCATTGTTCAGGTCCTTAACCTGAAGACATATGCCATCGAGTCTCATCATTCTTTAGACATCTATCATGTATGTGTCATCATCTTCTGACTGATACAAACAAAATAGATGGAATTACCTTTATCATTATCAAATCAAGTATCATATGCCTCATTGCAATCATCACATGATTGGATCTCTGGGCATACTATACCAACAGAATCTCACTTGCACTTAGAGCCAATCACCCACGAATCATGTTCTAAGTGATCTTAGCATGTCCACCATGTTTCTGCTACACAAGTGCTTTTATAGCGGGTAAGCAACATTTGCTTCAAGATAGTATATTGCATGTTTCACATCCCCTCATTGTACGACAACTCGTATGAGATGGAAGTGTTGTAGTATGCTATCTGAAATTCCTTTGCTTAACCATTAGATCCATTGTTGTCACAATATTTCTATTGAGTCACCAATGGTCAAAACCTCCATAAGTTCATCCATATGAACTTCTAGATCCATACATTTGTTGGGTTTTATGGAGAAAACATGCGCGGCAGAAGCAATAAATCCACGCAACCCGAAACAGGATCTCATCGACAACAACATATTTAGAAGGAGTGTTTGCGAGATATACCTTATCGCGGAGCAAGTCCGATGATATCTCGTTGCATGACGGTGCAACACTGCTAACCTACACGGACGGAACTTCTCTCCCGTTCGCTGTCGCAAGTTGATCCGGCGGCGCTCCTTTGCGGCAGTGATGTACGCCGCTCATAGCGCGTACAGGTGGTGGTCGTCGACGTCCTCTGAATGCAGGAGTCAAGGCATTTGCGTCTCTACTTCATCCACGCGGATGTACGGAACTCCACGTCGCGCTTCCCAAGCCGGGGGAAGGAGTCGTGTCTCTGCGGCGGCGTGCTAGCGGCGCGTTTCTCTCCTTTCTCTCCTAAGGACGATGACGGCTAGGGTTTTCATACGTGAGCATAAATGGAAAAGCCTCTCTCTATCTTATATAGATATCGGCCGTCAATCCTCCTTTAAACAGGATACGAAGGGAAATAGGGTTTCCTAAACCCATCGGTAAACAGAAACATTGCGTTAATTAAAACACTCATGGATTAATTACAATATTCCAGAATTCATTAATTAACCAAATAATCACATTAATTGATTAATTAATATCTGACTCCATGCAATCACTTGGGATGGCTCCATGGGCATACATATACCAACAGACTCCCACTTGCACTTAGAGCTAGTCACTCCAATATTATTCTAATCCATTACATAAACATTTTAGTAATCAATGTGATTCAGAGCAATTCCAATCAAATCCACAATTATACTCCTATTCCAACACATCCTATGCGTGTGACCCGGTAGGCTCCAAATTACGTTGGCAGTGATATCCATAATCATATTATGATTTCACAAGCAGTGATTGGTATCTAGCAAGATTTCATTGCTACCCAAGTAATTGGAGAAGTTGGAGAACAACTTAACCTATCATTCATGACTGGTGTTACAGTGATTGTACAGTTCCTTTGTCACTGATATCCAGATTGAACTCGAGTCATGGAATTGTTATCCTTTTCAATGTTCAATCCATGTTCCTTGGACTAAAGCAGGCTTTCTGAGATATATGTAAGCTCAATATCACATATTGACTCACATCAGCATGGCCATGCATTTCTCAGTCTCACTTATCAAGTGACCGGAATATCAAACTCCCGTAGGAAGGACAAATTCCATCTACATCATTCATAGTCATCCCCATGTGTCATAGTGCACCCGAGCACCATCTTTATGGAAATCCTTATTTAGGACCACGGTGGATAATGTCAAAGTACACCGAACGACATGTGATAAGTGTAGTGGCTTCATGTCTAAGAACCACAATCACCACCATCATTATGAGATGTGACTCTAACTACCAATCATGGTATCCATGTGTCACTCTCAAGGTGGGTCTATCTGATACACTATTCTCTAACAAGTATCTATGTATTTGGTTTGATATCTCCATATCATCGATAATGAGATTCTTCCATCAACCAACATACATTCTAATCTTATGTGTTATTGATGTCTGTGGATATTTCCACAATAACAACCGACTAGGGACAAAACAATAATACATACTCTTAGCATACATATGATCTCACTGTTCAGGTCATCAACCTGAAGACATATGTCATTGAGTATATCATTCTATAGACATCTATAAGTTTTATGGTCATCTCACAATATAAAACACAAACATATAGATTGGAAACTTGCCTTTATTGATATGATCAATGTAGTATTACAAATCGTTTACATAGTATCCCATTACAATCATCGAATGATAGTCTCTATGGGCATACATACCAACAGATTCCCACTTACACTTATACCCAATCACTCATGAATCTCAATCCAAGTGATCGAACATGTCCGTCATGTTTCTACTGTGAAAGTGCTTTTATGAGCAGGTCAGCCACATTGATTTCTGTAGGTACTCTGCAAGTCTTCACATCTCCTCGTTGTACGATCTCTCGTATGAGATGGAACCGCCATAGAATATGTTTGGAACGTTGGTGCGATCTTGGTTCTTTATCCTATGCAATTGCTCTATTGTTGTCGCAAAACAACTCAATTGCATCACCAGCGCTTGGAACCACTCCAAGTTCAGACATGAACTTCTTGATCCACACAGCTTCCTTCGCAGCATTAGATGCGGCAATATATTCGGCCTCTGTTGTAGAATCCACAACCGTCTCTTGCTTGGAACTCTTCCAGCTCACAACTCCGTTGTTCAGGCAAAACACAAATCCAGATTGCGATATGTAGTCATCTTTGTCAGTTTGGAAGCTAGCATCGGTGTAACCCTTTACCACGAGCTCTTCCTCACCACCGTATACCAAGAATTGATCCTTAGTCCTTCTCAAGTACTTTAGGATGTTCTTTATGGCTTTCCAGTGACATTCACCTGGATCTGACTGATACCGGCTCAGCATGCTCAAATCATACGACACATCAGGACGAGTACATAACATCGCGTACATGATAGATCCAATTACTGATGCATATGGAATCTTACTCATGCGTGCCCGTTCATCACATGAACTAGGACATTGGGATTTAGAGATCGTAACCCCATGGGACATGGGCAAGTTACCTCTCTTAGAACCCTCCATGCTAAACCTCTTTAGCACGTTGTCAATGTATGTGCTCTGGCTTAGGCCTAGAAGCCTTCTAGATCTATCTCTATAGATCTTGATCCCAAGTATATAGGATGCTTCGCCTAAATCCTTCATAGAGAAAGTCTTCCCTAGCCAACCTTTTATTGTCTAAAGAGTAGGGATGTCATTTCCCATCAATAGTATGTCATACACATACAATATGAGAAATACGATTGTTCTCCCACTAACCCTTTTGTAAACACAAGGTTCATCTTCATTTTGACTAAAGCCAAACTTTTTGACTACTTCATCAAAACATAGATTCCAGCTTCGAGATGCTTGCTTCAATCCATAGATTGACCTTTGTATCTTACAGATTTTATTGGCTTCCTTTGGATCAATAAAACCCTCAGGTTGTGTCATGTAGACATCCTCAAGTAAATTCCCATTAAGGAATGCTGTTTTAACATCCATCTGCCAAATCTCATAGTCATGATAGGCTGCAATGGCAAGCATGATCCTGATGGATTTAGCCATAGCAACTGGTGAGAAGGTCTCGTCATAATCAACACCTTGAATTTGATGGAATCCTTTCGCAACCAATCTACCTTTATAGGTTTGAATATTTCCATCCATGTCAGTCTTCTTCTTAAAGACCCACTTGCACCCTATGGGTCTTACCCCTTTGGGTGGATCCACCAAGCTCAATACCTTGTTGGTGTACATGGATTCCATCTCAGATCTCATGGCTTCGAGCCATTTCTTAGATTCTGGTCCCTTAGTAGCTTCTAGATAGGAAGTTGGCTCATCTGCTATGCCCAATTCGTCACTGTCTTGAGTCACGAGAAATCAAAATCTCTCAGGCTCAAGTCGTGTCCTACTAGACCTATGAGGTTCCTGTGTTACATTTGGAACTTGAAATTCCACAACAACTTGTGAGTCTTCATGTTCCTTATGTACCTCCTCAGGTTCTCTGCTTTCTTGTTGGTCTCGAACTTCTTCGAGCTCTACATTCCTCCCACTAATTCCTTTGGAAATAAATTCCTTTTCAAGAAATACAGCAGTCCTAGCAACAAACACTTTGTTGTCAGTTGGTGTGTAGAAGTAGTATCCCCGAGTTTCCTTGGGGTATCCAACAAAATAGCATTTTTCCGATTTGGGTCCAAGCTTTTCAGGAAATTGTTTCCTAACATAAGCTTCACATCCCCAAATCTTTAACATAGACAAATTGGGACGATTCCCATTCCATATCTCATATGGTGTCTTTTGAACCGATTTGGAAGGTACACGGTTAAGTGTAAACGCTACATTTTCAAGAGCACATCCCCAGAACAATATTGGAAGTTCGTCTAAACTCATCATTGATCGTACCATGTCTAATAATGTACGATTCCTTCTTTCTGACACACCATTATGTTGTGGTGTACCAGCTGGAGTCCATTGTGATACAATACCACAGTCTCTCAGAAGGTCCTCAAACTCTTGGCTTAAGTATTCGCCACCTCGATCTGAACGGAGTTCTTTAATACTCTTACCAAGTTACTTCTCTACTTCATTCATGAAAGTCTTGAACATTTCAAGAGTTTCTGACTTGTGTTTCATAAGATATACATAGCCATACCTACTGAGGTCATCAGTGAAGGTAATGAAGTATTGATAGCCTCCTCTAGCATTTGATCTATAAGGTCCACATACATCAGTATGTATGAGCCCTAGCAGATCACCGGCTCTCTCACTGTGTCCAGTGAAAGGAGTCTTGGTCATCTTCCCTAATAAACATGCCTCACATGTCTCTAATGATTCAAAATCAAAAGAGTCTAGATAACCATCCTTATGGAGTCTAGATATGCGCTTCTCGTTTATGTGCCCAAGACAACAATGCCATAAGAATGTTTTGTTTGAGTTGCCAAGTTTTAACCTTTTAGTATTTACGTTATATATGCTAGTCTCAAGTTCTAACAAGTAGATACCATAAGACATAGGGGCATTGCCATAAAAGATCTCATCTTTAGATATAGAAATAATTCCATTCTTAATGTGAAATTCAAATCCACTCTTGTCCATACAAGATATAGAAATAATATTTGTATTAATGGCAGGTACATAATAGAAATTCTCTAATTCTATTACAAGACCCGTAGGCAAAGATAAATTAATAACTCCAACTGCGGTGGCAGCAACTCTTGCTCCATTAGCAACCCGCAACTCGACTTGGCCCTTTCGTAAAGACTTACTTATTATCAGATCCTGCATATTAGAACATATGTGAGATCCACATCTGGTATCCAGTACCCATGATGAAGAAGTATTTAAGTTTATCTCAATAACGTATATACCTGAAGTGGAGATCTCTATCCCCTGCTTCTTCTTCCTCAGTTCCTCCAGGTAGAGAGGATAGTTTCTTTTCCAATGTCCAGGCTGGTGACAATGGTGACAACTGCCTTCTTTGGAGATCCCACCTTTAGCTTTGAGCGCGGATGACTTTGGCTTCTGCCCGGCTTTAGAACTTTTCTTAGCCTTGATTTTGCCTTTTGACTTTCCCTTTGCCTTGATGATCACCATCACAGACTTGGGCTTGTCTTTCTTCATCTGTGCTTCAGCTGTCCTCAACATGCCTAACAATTCTGACAACGACTTGTCAAAATTGTTCATGTTGTAGTTCATGACAAAATGATTATATGATTCAGGAAACGATTGTAGAATCACATCAGTGGCCAACTCTTGACCTAGGGGAAATCCCAGCTTAGATAGGCTTTCCACGTACCCAATCAAGGTGAGTATATGGGTGCCAACTGAGTCTCCCTCTTTCATCTTGCTTTTGAACAAAGCCTTTGAGACATCATATCTCTCCTGTCTTGCTTGATGTTGATACATGTTCTTGAGATGTGTTACCATCTCCATGACATTCATGTTCTCATGTTGCTCTTGCAACTCATAGTTCATTGAGCACAACATCAGGCACTTGACATCCACGGCATCATCAAGGTGCTTCTTGTAAGCATCCTTTTCAGCCTTGGGCGCATTTATGGCGGGCTCCTCTGGCTCTGGTGTTTCAAGGACATAGAGCTTACGCTCATGTGTGAGAACAATTCTCAACGTCCTAAACCAGTTTTGAAAGTTGGTTCCGGTAAGTTTGTCCTTCTCAAGGACCGATCGCAACGAGAAAGTGTGAGTGTTGGTTGCCATTTGATAGCTACAAAAGAAAAATTTGCATTTAGTCCAAAACATTTTGACTTGTAAAGATTTCATAAACGAGAATCAATTAGGCTTTAATTAATTACGCTCCCACTATTTTATTCAAATTTATATCCCTCACTATCAACTCAAAAGATTGCAACGCACAACCTTCTAGTGAGCCAAGACCCAAAATAATTGGATCAATGCCCAGCCAATGCTGGCGTCAAAGACCAAATACTAAGGTAGGCAACTTTTGCCAATTGCATCATATGCAACTCTTGGATAGATGATCATGCACAACTCCTTGCCATGATGCATCTGTGTGCCTCTAGGTACTTGATCCTATCAAGGTTCCCTAGTTAAGTCCAACCCATAAGCCAACACGATGAGTGTGCACCCTACAGAGGCAGACCCACACACCCACCATCACACTTCCACGAGATAGACAGTGTACCACGCAGAGGCGTGCCCACACATAGTCGATCAATCTTTTCATGTGTGTTGCTTTATGGAAGGCAACTAAAACTTAATATTATTAATTGAGGGGTTTTATTAATACATATACATATCCAAATACCACATACTTATAGTACGTATCATATACTACTATATCCACAACCACAAATGATAGACATGCAATCACAAACACAAATACATCGGTTATGGCCATACTATTGTAATCCTTTGGAGCAACAAAGGATTACGGTCCACCTATGGTCTTATGCATCTCATGCAACACCTGTGAATCAACCCGTAAGCCTGTAATGATCATCATTACAAAGAACAACTTCATGGATGCTTCGTGAGGTTGGAACTTCAAGTTGCTTCTTGGAATTGGATCTTCTTGTTACTTCTCCATGGATGCTCCTTGGAGTTGGATCTTCAGGTTGCTTCTTGGAATTAGATCTTCATGGTGCTTCTCCATGGACACTCCTTGGAGTTGGATCTTCAAGTGGCCTCCTTACATCAAGTTTACAAAACTAAAACTAATCCTATCTCTATTACATCATATGAGTACAAATATAAAAGGAAAGAATTAATTACACTTTGAAATAAGAGATGAGGCTCGACATGCAAGCCGAATACTTTATACAAAGGATCCATATGTAACCATTATACATCCATAGAATTCACAAACAAACATATCCACAAGATTGACATCCACATTCATTCACAACATTCACAAAAGGGGATACTAGGCCATAACCGTGCATGCACTCACCACATAAAACAGATTTTAAAGGCGACGTGTATGGTATTATAGGTATATCTACATATACGTATATACATATTAAAATTGCAGTACTTGTAATGCGGGACATTCCCCATTAAAAAATTTTTGACTCCCACGCAAACAATGCGGGGTACACAGGGGCAGAGTCCTTGAAAGGTCTATGGAATTTCACTTCCGTGCACTTAGGAAAATCAATATTTTCCATAGTCGACCCCATCCAAAACGTCAAAAACAGAAGCCTGCGGCGTATGTGGAATTAGGTTTAGATTTACACATTAGCAGTTTTAATTTGCATTGTATGCAACATAAAAACAGTATACATTGATTCGATCATATCGAAACTAATCCAAATACGCCATAGATCGACGCTGATCTGATACCACTATTGGGTTTTGTGGAGAAAACATGCGCGATGGAAGCAATAAAATCCACACAACCCGAAACAAGATCTTGTCGACAACAACGTATTTAGAAGGAGTTTTTGTGAGATATACCTTATCGCGGAGCAAGTCCGGCGATATCTCATTGCACGACGGTGCAACACTGCTAACCTACACGGATGGAACTTCTCTCCCGTTCACTGTCGCAAGTTGATCCGGTGGCGCTCCTTTGCGGCAGTGATGTACGCCACTCGTAGCGTGTACAGGTGGTGGTCGTCAACATCCTTCGAACGCAGGCATCAAGGTGTCTGCATCTCTACTTCGTCCACGTGGATGGACGGAACTCCACGTCACGCTTCCCAAGCCGGCGGGAAGGAGTTGTGTCTCTGCGGCGGCGTGCTAGCGGTGTGTTTCTCTCCTTTCTCTCCTAAGGACGATGACGGCTAGGGTTTACGTACGTGAGCGTAAACGGAAAAGCCTCTCTCTATCTTATATAGATATCGACCGTCAATCCTCCTTTAAACAGGATACGAAGGGAAATAGGGTTTCCTAAACCCATCGGTAAACAGAAATGTTGCATTAATTAAAACGCTCGTGGATTAATTAGAATATTCCGGAATTCCTTAATTAACCAAATAATCACATTAATTAATTAATTAATATCCGACTCCATGCAATCACTTGGGATGGCTCTACGGGCATACATATACCAACAACATTATCCTTCACAGTGTTCGTAACACTAAGGTACTCATATTCTTATTGTAGAATTTATTAATTGTCTTATGTTGGAACATTTCCAACTAACAATTTTTATTCCAAGGTCAAACACAATTTTATCATTTTGGAAGCTTGCATCGGTGTAACTCTTTGCACTCAACTCTTCCTTATTACCATAACTAAAGAACTAATCCTTTTAGTACTTCACAAGTACACAAAGATGTCCTTCATGGTATTCCAGTAACTCTTACTGGATTTTGACAGATATTCATTCGTCATGTCCAATACATATGAAATTACTAGATATTTATATCATCTTGTCATACAAGATGATGATTTCATATCTTCTTGTCATGTCCAATACATACAAGATAATTAGTTCATATTTTCTTATCATGTCCAATACATACAAGATAACGAGATGAGTTCATACATGATAGATCCAATTACGAATGCATATGGAATTTATCTGTGTGTTCCTTAATCTTCATAAGAATTGGGACTCTCAGCTCTTGAGAGACTAACTCCATGGAACACAGACAAGTTCTGTCTCACCATGTTGAACCCTTTCAACATCTTTCCAAAGTATGTTCTCTTTCTTAGGTCAAGAATCTCTCTTGATATATCTCTACAGATCTTGATTCATAGGATGCTTTTCTAAAACCCTTTTAGATTACACTTCGTTGCCATATTTTGTAGTATAACAATGATACTCCCCATCAAAATGTGGAATATATATATGCTCCTACTAAATTCTTGTAATCACACATTACATCTTCATTCTGACTGAAGTTAAACCCTTTGACTATCTTATCAAATTGAATATCCAATTCTGAGGTACCTTCTTCAATCCAAAGATTGATCTATGCAACTTTATGGACTTTATTTGCATTATTGGATTTATAAAACCCATAGGTTGTGTTACATACACATCCTTCACAATATTCCATATAAGGAATGTGGTTTTAACATCCATATGCCAAATCTCATAGTCATATTAAGCTACAATGACAAGTATTATCTAGATGGATTCATCCATGGTAACTGCTGAAAAGATTTCACCATGTTCAACACGTTGAACTTGTTAGAAACTCTTTTCAACCAACTTACCCTCCATTTCAGTCTTCTTCTGGAAGACCTAAAAATACCCTATGGGTTTTACCACTTCAGGTGGATCAACTAAAGTCATACTTTGTTGATGTACATGGAGTCCATCTTGTATTTTATGGCTTCAAGCCATATCTCAGTTTCTTGTTCTCATTAGCTTCTAGGTAGACCTTTGACTATTTTTCAACTTCATTCTCTCTCCCGTCTGAACCCTAGTTGCTCTAGCGACTGGAGAACGGAGGTGGGAGCCCTCCCTCTCCTTCGTGGAAACCCTAATCTCCCTCGTGGTTACCCTTACTCTTGCAGGTTCAAGGCGGGTTTACAGGTTAGTCTCTGTAGGATCGGTATCCCAAAGATGGTAGAAGAACTGGTTACTCATTGTGCACAACTAGGATTGGAGGACGACAAAGGGGACGACATAGTTGATCTAAGCACAGAAGAGCAGGGGAGTCAAGAGAATCACGTCGGCCTGGCTCTGGCCGCAAGACTCCTAACAGACAGGCCTTTTAATTTCTGGGCAATGAAAAGAACACTTACGGAAGCCTGGGCTCTATCACATAAAGTTCTCTTCAAGCAAGTAGATCCGGTGGTGTTCATAATACAGTTTTTACACTGGAAGGACAAAAGGAAAGTTCTTGACGGCGGCCCCTGGAAGTTCGAGAATAGACTCCTACTCACAAAGGAAGTCGAGGAAGGTGACAGACCAGAGACTCTGATGGTCCAAGAATGTGCCTTTTGGATTCGGATCTATGGTCTCCCACTGTGCCACCGGTCGAAAGCGGCTATACGCTTGATTGCCAGAAAGATTGGGAGGGTTATGGTAGTTGACAAAGACGAACTAGGTTGGGAGGTGGCACCTAGAGTCTGAATCGGATTGGATGTTACCAAACCACTGAAGAGGGCACAAAGAATTAAAGATAAAATGGGTACTGTAATACCGCTGGAGATCAAATACGAAAGATTACCAAACTTTTGTTATCTATGTGGTCTTTTAGGCCATGTAGATAGGGACTGTACCCTAGAGGTGGAAGGGGAAGAATCTGCACGGAATTTGGGGGCCTGGCTTAAGGCCTCGCCGAGGAAACCACGTTTGACGGTGACGGAAGAAATCTTTGGCGAAGGCACGACAAAGAGGACCCTAACTTTCTACACCAAGTCGGTGATCATGGTGCCTCTACATCTGATACAGAGAGAAGTTGGAGGTGACATCGGGACGAATGATGGACGTACTGCAACAAGGAGAAATGAGGCAGACTCGGGAGGGACCTGGGCGGATGAGTTTCAAAGCAAAGAAAATCTGAAGGACCACAATATTGAGAAGTTGAACAGAGACAAAGATGGAGGATCTGGGGAGAGCTTACACTAGAACCCTAATCGGGAGGTTAACGATGAGACTACACATCTAACAATGGAGAAGATTGCGACTGCAGGGAAGAAGGGAATACCACAGATTGCAGCGTGTGACTATAGGGATCCAATAATGGAGGGCACAGTGCTTATTCCGGTGCTCCCAACCAACAAAAGCTCTAGCAATGCCAATAGCTTTCCGCAGGAGTCGAGAGGTTAAAATAATGGGGAAGAGAAAGTGAGGGAAAAAGAAACAGAGGAGGTGTTGCCTCGGGCAAACGGACATAAATCAAATGAACACTGTACTGAAGGAGACTCCTATACTGCGCCGACAAGGGTTAAAGCTCCAACAGAGGGGAAAATTAGCTTTGAGGGTGAATGGGTGGAAACGAGGAAAGTGACGAGGGGTCAAAAAAAGAGAGCCTCCCCTCACCAGACTGATGGAAAGATGTCATCCGAGAAGAGGAACAAACTGAAGTTAAAGAAACCATACATTGTCAAATGCCGAAACTTTGTGCAGGAAGACGAACCAAACCTTGATGCTGATTTGAGAAACAATGTGGGAAAAAGGATAAGGCCAGAAGACCCCATGATTATAGATGACAGCCACCGCACAACAAATGGAGAGGTTTTAAAGAAACAGTTTACAGGAAAGGAGGTAGCTCAAGTGGGATGGTTTACATCTCCAGTAGTAGGCTCTGGTGTTGACCGGGCTCGCGAACAGAAATGAAAATCTTAGCTTGGAACTATCAGGGCATGGGCAAACCTGGCAGTTCATATGCCCTCCAGAGCTGGTGCTGGAGGGAACGTCCGTCCTTGGTCTTCATCTCGGAGTCCAAGATTAGTGATACGCAATTATAGAAAGTTCACAGGAAGTGTGGCTACACTGAAGGTGTGTGCATCCCCAATGTGGGACGAGTGGGGGGGGGGCTTGGGATGTGGTGGAAGGATATTGATGCGACGTTGGTATCTTTCTCACAGAGACACGTGGACCTGACAATCAAGGATGCAGTGGATAACTCATCCTGGATGGCAATTGGTATCTATGGGTGGTCGGAACAAACAAATAAATACAAGACTTGGGATCTGATGAGGGAACTAAAAGCACAAAGCGACCTTCCAGTTATTTTCTTTGGAGATTTCAATGAGATTACATCAAACGAAGAGAAACTTGGTGGCCCACCAAAGGCAGAGAGGTGGTTGCAGGACTTCCAAAACGTCATTGATGACTGTGCTCTCCTTGATCTTGGCTTTTCGGGCAGCCCCTTCACATGGGAGAGGGGTTTATCTATGGAGACGCTGGTTCGTGAAAGGCTGGATAGGGCACTGGCTACCTTTGAATGGAGGAAGATTTTCAGTTACTGCAAAGTCTTCCACTTACCGAGATATAAGTCTGACCACTCACCGATTATCATCTCCTTTGACAAGCAACAAGTGCAGAATAAGAAAAAAGAGAGATATTTCCGTTTTGAACCTTACAGGCTCCAGGACCCAGAGTGTGAACAGATTTGTGGCAACACATCCCACTATCATGCAGACAGTGAGGTGTTACGCAAAAACGTGCAGAAATCACCATAACCACAAATTACCAAAACACGGGTTAATTAAAACCGATTGTGGAAAACTGATAAACTAAGAAACTATTACATTCAAGTCCACATCCTGCTAGAAAACATGTTATATACATATATACAAGCCTTGATACATGTCAATAGCTTAGGGCGACAACTGTCTTATCACCACATGAGTTCATCACCTGTTCATACATAAAGGCCCACATCCGGCCAACAGCAGGATATACAAAACATCTACAACTGTACATCGTGAAACAACGTCAAACACTGCCGCGGACCTGAGAGTACAGGGATGACTCTAGACTCTACTACAAAACATCCAAAACAACATCATATCCATCGCTTGCCTTCTACTGCTCTTCTTGCTGCTCGGCCGCAACTCCGCGACCACCTCCACGTCTAGCTTGACCACCTAAAAAGGGTGTAAACCAGCAGAGTGAGACAATCGAACATTGTCCCAGCGAGAAACATAACTCCCCTCCAAAACTACAAAACCTCAGATGAATATAGCAGCTAACTGATAAAGAGTATACCATGACAAGAGAAGTTAAATAAGGTAAAGCTGTTCATACATAGTGAGCTTACCGAGAGTACAAGTATTTCTTTGTGGAACATGATTAGTCAAGACAAGATATATAAGTCCTACTATATATGGGAAACATATAAGCAACTGCAAGATATAATGAGAGTAACTACACAAACAAGGCCTCAACCAATGTTTCGTGTTTGTCTTAAGCAGTAATACTATTCACCTGAATTATGTATTATTATTATGCCCTGAGGAAGTGAGCCGTACCGCTCAAATCCAACCTTCGGTTGCGAAACCCAAGCCGGTGCCATACAAGGTCAATGGAAGAGCCGGACTCCACAACCTCACCCCTCGTGGTCAGTGCATGAGTACAACACAAGCAGGACCGCAATCTCATGCTAGAGTGGTCTTAGCCACAGGTTCATGCTACCCTCTGCCTAGCCCGCCTCGGTACAGGTCTCGGCGCTAGTGAAACTGAGCCATGGGCCTGTTCACCGTGCTCTGAGCCATGAACGCATTCATGCTCCATATATCACATATCCTGACCCATGGGCCTGTTCACCATGCTCTTCATCACAATTGGGCTACGGGCCTGAATCCGCACCCTGGAGTCTACAACCACAGTTGCACTCTTACCTCCTCACTTTAGGCTAGGAGAAACCTCACATATTCAAAAATATGCGCTCCGGGTTAACCCACAGGAGAACCCGTTTCACCATCACCAACTCCTGACGATGATGGATCTATGGCCAGGGCAACTACATGATATATTTCACTGTGATTAATTAGTATCTTTTAAATGGATTGCAAGATTCAACCAAGGTGTATAACATGCAATTATAATAGGAAATAAACAACATAAACTCAACATTATACTTTTATTACAATTCACATCATACTCATCCATCACAAGGATCCCACATCACATGTTATCACTTGGCCTCTTGCCAATCAATCTAGATCCATCTCAAGGATCATCACATCTCATGGGATTTTAATCCCTAAACACATTGTGCCACTGCCTCTCAAGGCTTACATCATCATTCATCATGGAACAACATTCATATTGTAGCTATTATCTCATTGTTCTCATATATTCATTCCTCATAGCCTTTCATTTGGCTATGCATTACCTGCATGGTTAGCACTATTCAATAATCATCATGAATAACTTGGAAACTCATATCATTAGCAAAGGGTGACATTTAGGATTAAGTGCTTTATCACACAAGTGACATTAGTGATTATATACTTTCTTAATCATGTTTCAACTTATGACCACATTTATAAGACACATCATTAAGCAAACCCTATTGCCTGCTCATTATTGTTCTTAGCATTAAAGAGACAATCAAGGTGATCACATGAATGTGTATAGCTATGCTAAGTTTAGATGGACAAGCTTTATCAATAAAATACTTATAATGCAACGAGTCACCATTAGTTAATAAGAGTATAACCCACACATCGGCTTTCAATGATACACAGAACCCTCACAAAAAGGGGTATCGGGCAGGGCTCACTCTATCGCCTATCTATAACGGTCAGCGCCTAAGTGCAACGCGCAACGCTGCGTTCAGGGTATGTCGTGCACATCATGTGTCGGGCGACACAGCGTCACCACCCAGAGCAACAACAGCTAAACGTGCAACTCAGCAATGGAGGTATGACGCATGACGGGGTGTCGAGCTGGTAGGGGCATCATGCAACAACTTGTGTCATGCAACGCCTGACACAGAACTACAAGCAATGCTCGTCACAAGGGCCATTTAGCAACATCCACTCCAGGGGGTATCATCCAAGGGTGCAACACAACTACATATCGTCCAGCCATCTAACCTCATGGCCTATCGGCCGACACAAGGCAGTGAGGTGTGACGCCCGTCACAAAGACCAGGTGTCGTCCACCACCAGCACTTCATGTGTCGCACAAGGGGGTCTAGGTCAAGGGGGCTGTCGAGAAGCACCTCCCCATGCTCATATCGAGCAAGGTGTTAACTCTCAAGGTCATCTACCACCTCTCACATGGACACCCGAAACCCTAGTGGGTCAAGAAGAGGCTCACCTCGATCAACTAAGGAGGGGTCTTGCACTTCTTCTATCGCCAAATGGGTCACAAGGAAAAACCCTATAAAGAGTCACCACTAACCGAGCTCATCTTCTAGCCCATGGTGAGAGGAGAGTGTTGCTTAAGCAACTAGAACACAAGCTCACCTCAATCGACTAAGAAAGAGGGATGTTTCTCATGACACTAGAAGCTCAAACTCACTCCTATAGACCAAGCGGAGAAAGGAGTATTGCTCACCTACAAACCCTAGATCACAAGGATCGGTGAACATGAAAGCTAAGCAAGAAACTAAGCTACTAACATGTAAACAAGATCATAGCAAGAGATAATGTAGTTAGGGTTAGAAGTTATGCAACCCGCCTTAAGCAAGCTCCAAGCTCCGAGCACCGCCAAGCAAGGAAGATGGAGACTCCAAGGCTATCGGCCACCACTTGCTCCTCCAAGGTGTGTCAGCCGACAAGCTTGCTCCTCCAAGGGTGTATCGGCCACCACTCTTCTTCTTCAAGGGGATATCGGCCACCACTAGCAAGGTAGAGGGGTTGTGTCGTGCAACAAGGTGGAGAGGAACCAAAGGGACCTTAAGCTAAGGAAAGAACCGCTTATATAGAAGGAAAGGGAGGAGAAAACAAGGTTGGTTCAAGCAAAGTGTCACTTGCCTAGGGACAATTGTCCTAGTGCACGAGCCATCACTCTAGCAAGCTCCATACACATGTCCAAGATATGTTCCAAGTGTCCACTAAACAAGGTCAAGGCTAGGTCAAGCATCATGGGCGACATAACAACTTGCTCCTTGGGTGACACACCTCATCCTCATGGGCGACACACTCCCTTGGCCGATACACATCCACATCTTGGCCGATACAAGGCTTCAACCAAAGCAAAGCAAGGCACCTCAAGGCCCAACAAGCTCAACTAGGCCCAAAGGAACTCAACCATCTAGCCCAAGCCTTCTTCTCTACACAAGAGGAAGCAAAGAGAGAGGAACACCTCACAAGGTGGCAAACTTGCCCACAAAACCCTAGACTGGGTTTATTTGCAAGTAGCACCTCCAACTCTCAACAAAGCACAACAAAACCCTAATCACCACTAAAGGTGATTAGCAAGCGCCAAAGCACCAGGGTTAAGCAAAGCAAACAGGGTAAACCCTAAACGAAGGTCAGGGTCCTTACAAGCTAACCCCCTTTAAGGGATTTTGTCCCCGAAATCCGAAGAGAAAAGCGGGGGATACTTCCTCCTCATCTCTTCCTCAAGCTCCCACGCGGCTTCCTCAATGCCACGATGATGCCAAAGAACCTTCACAAGAACCAGATCCTTCTTCTTCAACTTCTTAACTCTTCTGTCAAGAATCGCCACAGGACCTTCATCATAGGTCACATCTTCATCAAGCTCAAATTCAACTGGCTGTATCACTGTTCCTGAATCTGGATGGCTTTTCTTTAGCATACTGACATGGAATACTGGATGTATCCTGTGCAACTCTGGAGGTAACTCTATCTCATAAGCTACCTTTCCAACACTCGCTATGATTGGGTAAGGCCCCATATACCTGGGTGCTAACTTACCCCTTCCGACCAAACCTCAGCACACCTTTCCATGGCGAGACTTTAAGATATACTTTGTCTCCTACTTGGAACTCCAAGGGTCGTCGGCGATTGTCTGCATAAGACTTCTGCCTGTCTTGGGCCACTTTCAACTGTTGCTGTATCACCTGGATCTTTTCTGTTGTTTGCTGCACTAACTCAGGACCCAACAACTGATGCTCACCAGACTCATACCAACACAAAGGAGATCTACACTTCCTCCCATACAAGGCCTCATAAGGAGCCATGTCAATGCTCCGTTGATAACTGTTGTTGTAGGAAAACTCTATCAAACTAAGATGTACATCCCAGCTGCCTAGAAACTACAAAGCACAAGCACGGAGAAGATCCTCCAAGATCTGAATAGTCCTCTCAGACTGTCCGTCTATCTGTGGGTGGAAGGCAGTACTGAACCTCAACTGCGTTCCCAATGCTCTGTGCAACTATTCCCAAAAACGACTCGTGAACTGAGGACATCTGTCAGAGACTATCGTTGCTGGCACACCATTTAAATGTACTATCTCATCCACATATACTCGAGCGAGCTTTTCTGCTGTATACGTTGTCTTGACAGGTAGGAAATGGGCAGACTTCGTCAATCTGTCCACTATTACCCAAATGGAATCATGATTCCTAGTTGTCTAGGGTAGACCAACTATGAAATCCATGGTTAGATGATCCCATTTCCACTGCGGTATCGACAAAGGTTGCAACGTACCTGCTAGCTTCTGGTGTTCAGCCTTGACTTGCTGACAAACCACACATCTAGCCACGAACTCAGCTACATCTTTCTTCAAACCGGGCCACCAATACAAGTCCTTCAGACTATGATACATCTTGGTGACACCTGGATGCATAGCATACATTGACGTGTGTGCTTCCTTGATCACTAACTTCCTTAACCCATCAACATCAGGAACCACCATCCTATTACGATAGTAGACTAGCCCATCCTCAAACTCATGAAACCCATCACGCTTTTCGCTGTCGAAATCTGATCTGATCAATTGTACCGCATCATCTGTCTTCTGGGCATCTTTGATCTGCTGTTTCAACGTAGGCTTGACTTGCATTTGCGCTAAGAGTCCAGCTAACGAGGAAACTTCCATCTGCACATTCATCTGCCGCAAAGAGACAAACATATCCCGCCTATGGCATACCAGGGAACTCAACTGTGCCTTCTTGGAAGAAAAATAAGACTTTCAACTAAGCGCATCAGCTACCACATTCGCCTTACCAGGATGATACTCGATAGTGCAGTCATAGTCATTGATCAACTCCATCCATTGCCATTGTCGCATATTCAACTCTTGCTGCGTAAAGATGTACTTCAGATTCTTATGATCCGTGAAGATCTGACACTCTTCCCCATACAGATAGTGTCTCCAAATCTTTAACACATGAACCACTGCCGCCAGCTCCAAGTCATGAGTCAGATAGTTTTATTCGTGTTTCTTAAGCTGTCGTGAAGCAAAGGAAACCACATGATACTCCTACATTAGCACACAACCTAAGCCTTTCTTGGAAGCATCACAGAAAACCACATAGCCCTTCCCAGGCTCTGGCAGGATTAACACTAGAGCACTAGTCAGCTTCTCCTTCAAACTCTGGAAAGCTTGCTGACATCGATCAACCCAGACAAAAGGTACGTCCTTTCTCGTCAACTTTGTCATCGGAAAGCAATCGCACTAAAGTCCTTGATAAACCTCCGGTAGTATCCTGCTAAACCCAGAAAACTACGAACTTCTGTTGGCGTCTTCGGCTGTACCCATTCTGCAACGGATTCCACCTTCTTCGAATCTACTTTGACTCCTTTAGCAGATATCACATGACCCAAGAAAGTCACTTCTTTCAACCAGAACTCACACTTACTGAACTTGGCATACAACTGATGTTGTCGAAGAAGAGTCAACGCTAGTCGAAGATGTTTCTCATGCTCTTGCTTGTCCCAACTATAGATCAAGATGTCATCTATAAAGACTACAACAAACGGATCTAAGAATGGACGGAACACTATGTTCATCAGGTCCATGAAAGTAGCAGGTGCATTGGTTAACCCAAAAGTCATAACCACGAATTCGAAATGACCATACCTCGTCCGAAAAGCTGACTTTGGTATGTCATCCGCCTTTATCCTCAACTGATGATATCCAGATCATAGATCGACCTTCGAAAACATTGTAGCACCTCGCAACTGATCAAACAGATCATCTATCCTCGGCAACAGGTACTTGTTCTTGATCGTGACCTTGTTCAATTGTCGATAGTCTATACACAACCACATTGAACCATCCTTCTTCTTGACAAACAACACAGGAGCACCCCAAGGTGACGTGCTCAGTAAGATGAAACCTTTATCCAGCAACTCTTATAACAGCTTTTCCAGCTCTGCCATCTCTACTGGAGCCATCCTGTATGGTGTCTGTGCAACTGGCTGCGTTCCTGGGACCAGATTGATCTTAAAATCAATCTCTCGGGGTGGGGGAACACCAGGAAACTCTTCAGGAAACACATCTGCAAACTCCCAGACAACTGGCACCTCTTCAAGGCTGGGACCTTTTGCCTTTGTAGCCACGATAGTATCCACCACATGAGCTAAGAACGCCTCACATCCTTGTCGTAACATCTTATCTACCACCATAGATGATACCAGACATGTCAGAAGAATCTTCCTATCTCCCTGGAAGATCCACTTCTCTTTAGCATTATCAAACACTTCCTGCTTGGAACCACAGTCCAAAACAACCTTATACCTCTCTAAAGTATCCATCCCAAGGATAACGTCAAACCCGTGCATATCAAGTGGTACAAGATCCAATTGAATGCGGTGTCCCGAGAAAGACAAGACACAAGATGGACACTCTTCTCGAAGCAACGAGGAACCATCAAGAGGGGTTTCTAACAACAAACTATCCTTGTTACGACTAACAGGTAAACGACAGTTCTCAAGCATACTATAGGCGATAAAAGAGTGCGTAGCACCCGGGTCAACCAGAACAGATATAAAGCAAGAAGAAGACATATCAGAATGAAATAACTCCATCTTACCTGTCACTACTCGCGGGTTGACTATCACCTCCGGCTGACTCATGGCATAGAATCGAGTCGTTGCTTGCTATCCACGCCCTCTGCTTCCTTGAGTAGACGATCCAGCCTGAGACGCTTGGCCGCATCCTCGTCCTTTGCTTCCATTAGGATACTGCCGATCCGATCCTTGATGACTTTGCCTTGGTTGTTGTGTCATTTCAATATCTTTATTTGGGCAATTGAACCTCCAATGCTCGATCTGACCACACAGATGGCACGCTCCATCGTCAACCCGTGGCCTAGATGGCCCTATCACTGCCACGGAAGTTGTACTTTGTGCCTTAGATGGTGAAGAAACATAACCTCTTCCTCTACTCGGAGACTACTGAGACGGTCCACCAGAACCTCTCATCACAGATGGTGCTGCAAACCTTAGCTTCTTGAAGCCACCAAACCTCTGACCCTGGAACTGAGCAGGTCTCTTCTTAGCTATAGACTCTCTCTTCTCCCTAACTGATCGTTCGATTCTTCAGACAGATTCCACAAACATCACAAACCTCTCTCGATTCTCCAATGCAGACACCGGGGTTGTCAGCTCAGAATTCAGACCCTTCTCGAAACGTCTGATCCGTTCCTCATCTGTCGCTGCCATGTGAGGACAAAACCTCAATAGATCCATGAACTTGGCCTCGTACTCGGTGATGTTCATCGTTCCTTGCCGTTGGCTCTCAAACTGACTGATCTTCTCATCCAGGTACGTCTTCGGGAAGTATCTGGTGACTAACTCGCGTCGAAATGCTTCCCAACAGATCACCTCACCAGGCCGCTTCTCTTCCTCGATGGTCCACCAGTGACCAACACTACCTTTTAGAAGGTAGACAACGTGCTTTACTTTGTCTTCTTCGAGGATGTCGAGGATCCAGAAATCCTTCTCAAGGCTTGTCAGCCATAGATCCACATCCGTTGGATCAGCCGTTCCAGCATAATCTGAAGCTTCGACTCGGCGAAGCCGCTCGAAGGTCTTCCCAATACCCGATGCTTCTCCATGGGGAGCCTGTGCTCTCAGAGGAGGCAATAGAAATCGCTCAACCATGAGATTCATCATAGCCATCATCTGCCCTAAAAGCTGTTGGTAGGCAGGGTGTTCAAGAATGGCTGGGTTAGGTTGGGGGACCTCAGGCACCCGATCTCCATGTGCCTGCTCAAAAGATCTGTCAACTGATGCAACATCACTGTGCTCATCAGCATGTTCTTGATGGTTTCCAGACATCTTGGTTTTTCTTCCGTAGAGGCAGAAGATAATTATGAGAAAATCTGGAAAACGCACAAGAACAAACGCAACCTAGTCCTAAATCCATGTAGACTCAGCGAACCTAGGGCTCTGATACCAAACTTGTGGCAACACATCCCACTATCATGCAGATAGCGAGGTGTTACGGGAAAACATGCGGAAATCACCATAACCACAGATTACCAAAACACGGGTTAATTAAAACTGATTGTGGAAAACTGATAAACTGAGAAACTATTACATTCAAGTCCACATCCTGCAAGAAAATAGGTTATACACATATATACAAGCCTTGATACATGTCCACAGCTTAGGGCGACAACTGTCTTATCACCACATGAGTTCATCACCTATTCATACATAAAGGCCCACATCCGGCCAATAGCAGGATATACAAAACATCTACAGCTGTACATTGTGAAACAACATCAAACACTGTCGAGGACCTGAGAGTACAGGGATGACTCTAGACTCTACTACAAAACATCAAAAATAGCAGCATATCCATCGCTTGCCTTCTACTGCTCTTCTTGCTGCTCGACCGCAACTCCGCGACCACCTCCACGTCTAGCTCGACCACCTAAAAAGGGTGTAAACCAGTGGAGTGAGACAATTGAACATTATCCCAGCGAGAAATATAACTCCCCGCCAAAACTACAAAACCTCAGATGAATATAGCAGCTAACTGATAAAGAGTATAACATGACAAGAGCAGTTAAATAAGGTAAAGTTGTTCATACATAGCGAGCTTACCGGGAGTACAAGTATTTCTTTGTGGAACATGATTAGTCAAGACAAGATATATAAGTCTTACTATATATGGTAACATATAAGCAACTGCAAGATATAATGAGAGTAACTACACAAACAAGGCCTCAACCAATGTTTCGTGTTAGTCTTAAGCAGTAATACTATTCAGCTGAATTACGTATTATTATTATGCCCTGAGGAAGTGAGACGTACCACTCAAATCCAACCTTCAGTTGCAAAACCCAAGCTGGTGCCATACAAGGTCAATGGAAGAGCCAGACTCCACGACCTTGCCCCTCGTGGTTAGTGCATGAGTATAACACAAGCAAGACCGTAGTCTCATGCTGGAGTGGTCTTAGCCACAGGGTCAGGCTACCCTCTGCCTATCCCACCTCGGTATAGGTCTCAGCGCTAGTGAAACTGATCCATGGGCCTGTTCACCATGCTCTGAGCCATGAACGCATTCATGCTCCATATATCACATATCCTGAGCCATGGGCCTGTTCACCATGCTCTTCATCACAATTGGGCTACGAGACTAAATCCGCACCATGGAGTCTACAACTACAGTTGCACTCTTACCTCCTCACTTTAGGCTAGGAGAAACCTCACATATTCAAAAATATGTCCTCCGGGTTAACCCGCAGGAGAACACGTTTCACCATCACCAACTCCTGACGATGATGGATCTATGGCCAGGGCAACTACATGATATATTTCACTGTGATTAATTAGTATCTTTTATATGGATTGCAAGATTCAACCAAGGTGTATAACATGCAATTATAACAGGAAATAAACAACATAAACTAAATATTTTACTTTTATTACAATTCACATCATACTGATCCATCACGAGGATCCCACATCACATGTTATAACTTGGCCTCTTGCCAATCAATCTAGATCCATCTCAAGGATCATCACATCTCATGGGATTTTAATCCCTCAACACATTGTGCCACTGCCTCTCAAGGCTTACATCATCATTCATCATGGAACAACATTCATAATGTACCTGTTATCTCATTGTTCTCATATATTCATTCCTCATAGCCTTTCATTTGGCTATGCATTACCTGCATGGTTAGCACTATTCAATAATCATCATGAATAACTTGGAAACTCATATCATTAGAAAAGGGTGACATTTAGGATTAAGCACTTTATCACACAAGCGACATTAGTGATTATATACTTTCTTAATCATGCTTCAACTTATGACCACATGTATAAGACACATCATTAAGCAAACCCTATTGCCTGCTCATTATTGTTCTTAGCATTAAAGAGACAATCAAGGTGATCACATGTATGTGTATAGCTATGCTAAGTTTAGATGGACAAGCTTTATCAATAAAATACTTATCATGCAACGAGTCACCATTGATTAACAAGAGTATAACCCACACATCGACTTTCCATGATACACAGAACCCTCACAAAAAGGGGTATCAGGCAGGGCTCACTCTATCGCCTATCTATAATGGCCAGCGCCTAAGTGCAACGCGCAACGCTGCGTTCAGGGTATGCCGTACACATCATGTGTCGGGCGACACAGCGTCACCACCCAGAGAAACAACAGCTAAACGTGCAACTCAGCAACGGAGGTATGACGCATGATGGGGTGTCGGGCTGGTAGGGGCATCGTGCAACAACCTGTGTCGTTCAACGCCTGACACAGAATTGCTAGCAACGCTCGCCATAAGGGACATTTAGCAACATCCACTCCAGGGGGTATCATCCAAGGGTGCAACACAACTACATATCGTCCAACCATCTAACCTCATGGCCTATCAGCCGACACAAGGCAGTGAGGTGTGACACCTGTCACAAAGACCAGGTATCGTCCACCACCAGCACTTCATGTGTCGCACAAGGGGGTCTAGGTCAAGGGGGATGTCGGGCAGCACCTCCCCATGCTCATATCGACCAAGGTGTTAACTCTCAAGGTCATCTACCACCTCTCACATGGACACCCGAAACCCTAGTGGGTCAAGAAGAGGCTCACCTCGATCAACTAAGAAGGAGGGGTCTTGCACTTCTTCTATCGCCAAATGGGTCACAAGGAAAAACTCTAGAAAGAGTCACCACTAACTGAGCTCTCCTTCTAGCCCATGGTGAGAGGAGAGTGTTGGTTAAGCAACTAGAACACAAGCTCACCTCAATCGACTAAGAAAGAGGGGTGTTTCTCATGACACTAGAAGCTCAAACTCACTCCTCTAGACCAAGGGGAGAAAGGAGTATTGCTCACCTACAAACCCTAGATCACAAGGATCGGCCAACACGAAAGCTAAGCAAGAAACTAAGCTACTAACATGTAAACAAGATCATAGCAAGAGATAATGTAGCTAGGGTTAGAAGTTATGCAAACCGCCTTAAGCAAGATCCAAGCTCTGAGCACCGCCAAGCAAGGAAGATGGAGACTCCAAGGCTATCGGCCACCACTTGCTCCTCCAAGGTGTGTCGGCCGACAAGCTTGCTCCTCCAAGGGTGTATCGGCCACCATTCTTCTTCTTCAAGGGGATATAGGCCACCACTAGAAAGGTAGAGTGGTTGTGTCGTGCAACAAGGTGGAGAGGAACCAAAGGGACCTTAAGATAAGGAAAGAACCACCTATATAGAAGGAAAGGGAGGAGGAAACAAGGTTGGTTCAAGCAAAGTGTCACTTGCCTAGGGACACTTGTCCTAGTGCACGAGCCACCACTCTAGCAAGCTCCATACACATGTCCAAGATATGTTCCAAGTGTCCACTAAACAAGGTCAAGGCTAGGTCAAGCATCATGGGCGACACACCTCATCCTCATGGGCGACACACTCCCTTGGCCGATACACATCCACATCTTGGCCGATACAAGGCTTCAACCAAAGCAAAGCAAGGCACCTCAAGGCCCAACAAGCTCAACTAGGCCCAAAGGAACTCAAGCATCTAGCCCAAGCCTTCTTCTCTACACAAGAGGAAGCAAAGAGAGAGAAACAACTCACAAGGTGGCAAACTTGAACACAAAATCCTAGACTGGGTTTATTTGCAAGTAGCACCTCCAACTCTCAACAAAGCACAACAAAACCCTAATCACCACTAAAGGTGATTAGCAAGCGCCAAAGCACCAGGGTTAAGCAAAGCAAACAGGGTAAACCCTAAACAAAGGTTAGGGTCCTTACAAGATTGTAGAAGATTCATGGGCACAAGGCATGAGGGGTGTTTTACAGGCAACGATTGTAGGATGTGGTCTGAAACTTGAAGAGTGGGTGGAGAAAAAATTCGGACATATGAAAAAGATGATAAAAAAGAAGGAGGACTTAATGAAAAAAGAACAAACCAAAGCACATGATAGCAATGTCCTTAAAAGATGTGAAGCTCTCTTAAAAAAGCTTGAGTACTGGCATAGGCTAAAGGGAGATTATTGGTGTGCCCGTGCTAGGGTGAATGAAATGAAGGGTGGTGATAAGAGCACAAAATATTTCCATCTTAAGGCGTCCCAGAGAAAAAGGAAAAATCACATAGCTGGTCTAAAGGATGAAGAGGGGAAGTGGTGCACTGAGGAGAAAGATATCACTGCGGTAATCTTAAATTTCTTTGACAAGCTTTTTAAAACCAACAATCCTTCTGGCTTTGAGGAAGCTATGGTGGGCATTACGAGATAGGTTTCTGATGATATGAACTCCTTACTAGAGAGAGATATAACATATGAAGAGATCGAAATGGCTCTAAAGCACATGCATCCAAACAAAGCCCCGGGTCGTGATGGTATGAAAGCAATGTTTTTTAAAATTTCTGGAACATTGTGGGGGAGGATATATCTAATTACATTAAAGGGTGGTGGAAAGGTGAAGTTTCCATAGAGGAGGTGAACTCTACTTTAGTTGTGTTCATACCGAAGGTGGAACAACCGAAGGATATGTCCGAATACTGACCCATCAGCTTGTGCAATGTTGTATATAAGATTGTCACAAAAGTTATTACAAACCGGCTGAAGCCTATGATGGACAGGATCATTTCTTAGAATCAGAGTGATTTTATTCCGGGAAGGTTGATAACTGACAATGCCCTCATAGCCTATGAGATGTTTCATAAAATGAAGAAGGGAGCCAATAGAAAAAATGGGAGCATGGCGATCAAACTGGATATGTCAAAAGCTTATGATAGGGTTGAATGGGTTTCTCAAATTTTTGGCGACGTCATGTTCTAGACTGTGTTTCCTCGGTTAGCCACTCTTTTTCCATTCATGGGGACCGATCTTCGGAGATGAAGCCATCCCGCGGCCTACGATAGGGTGACCCTCTCTCTCCCAATCTCTTTATTTTATGTGCCGAAGCTTTCTCTACATCCATTATTCACGCTACTGATAGTAAGCGCATGCATGGGCTTAGTGTGTGCCGCCTTGCTCCACATATTTCTCACTTGTTCTTTGCAGACGATAGTATCCTCTTTACTAGAGCAACTCAGAATGAATGCTTGACCATAGCTAATATTATTAGCCAGTATGAACAAGCATCGGGCCAGAAAATCAACTATGACAAGACTGAGGTTGTCTTTAGTAAAGGAGTCAATGCGGGTGTTCGAGAAAGTTTACAGGAGATTCTTAATGTGAGAGAAGTGGACAAACATGCCAAGTACTTGGGACTTCAACCGGCTATTGGTCGATCAAAGAGACAAGTTTTCAATTTTGTCAAAGAACGTATCTGGAAAAAGCTACAGGGATGGAAGGAAAAATTCCTATCAAAACCGAGAAAAGAAGTTCTCATTAAATCCATTGCACAAGCCATACCGTCTTATATTATGAGTGTGTTTCAACTCCCTTCCACACTCATCCATGATATTCATAGTTGTGTGTCCAACTTTTGGTGGGGTGCGAAAGGCAATGAGAGAAGAATAGCCTGGCAGTGTTGGCAGCGGCTGTGCAAACCAAAAAAAGTGGGCGACATGGGATTTAGGGACTTACAAAGTTTCAACCAAGCTCTTCTTGCAAAACAAGTATGGAGATTACTCACAAAACCGTCCTCACTTGTCTCTTAGGTTCTCAAAGCAAAATATTACCCACATTCATCCATTTTGGAAGACACAGAGGATATAGCCCGAGCTATACATGGAGGTGCATATGGGGGGCGAAGGTATTGATTTGTGAAGGGGTGAGCTGGAGGGTGGGAGACAGATCACTAGTGGATCTATGGAACAGGAGGTGGGTTATGAACTTACAAGGCACTTTGGGAGACGTATGTCTGGAGGTACAGGAGGAATACCCGTCATTACAGGTCAGTGATCTTCTTAATCAGGAACGCAGTGGCTGGAATGAGGAGGAGGTGCATGCCATTTTTCCGCTAGTAGCTGGAGAGGCAATATTAAACACACCGCTCAGCTCGAGGAGGACCGTCCGACTCGCCGTTCTAGTGGCCGGGACCGAGGGGAGTTTTCACAACTCGCTCACCCTACTGGCTGGGTCATTTTGGCTGTGAGGAGTATATGCGAAGCTGCAGGGAGCAGAATGAACCGACCTAGCTTTGGATTTGGAAGGCTCAGTGGCCGCCGCGCCTCTCACACTTTATGTGGCAAGTCTGCACTGGCAGCCTAGCTACGATGGGCAGACTACATGATCGCCATTGTGATGTGGATTTTCACCGTCTGACGTGTCAGAATGAGAAGGAGACTATTGCTCACCTGCTGTTTGAATGTCTGAAAGTGCAGCAACTATGGAATGCACACCCACTGAAGGAGAAAATTATGAGGTCTGGCCAGCTTCCTCTAATCGATAGACTCCAGTACCTAACTGAGAACCTGTCTTGGGAAGAGCTGGACATGGCTGTCAGCGTATGGTGGGGGTTGTGGCATTGGAGGAATCAGAAGGTGTTCAATCAGGAGATATTGGATAAGAGGATGGTCATTAGCAGATACACAGGGATCATTGTAGATTATAAAACCACTATGACCGATGCCATCACCACTGGCGGAGTGAGAGTACAGCAGCAGAACCAACATTGGAGGAAACCGTCCTGGAGCAGCCTGAAGCTGAACACCGATGTGGCGATGGGCAACAATGGCATGATCAGGTTGGGAGGGGTGGTGCGGGACCACAACGGGAGGATCGCCACCGTCTTCTCATCGAGGAGGCATGCTAATGTATCTGCGGAAATGGGAGAGGCACATGCTCTCCTCTAATGCTTACACAAAGTTGCTGCGAAGGGGTATAGGGAACTGATCTGTGAGATGGATTCTCAGATCTTACACATTGAGCTCATCAGACAGACACAACGACTAGACCACCTTGGTCTGCTCATAGATGATATATGTAGTATAGCTTTGTCTTTTACATCTATTTCCGTTGTTTTTTCTCCTAGAAGTTGTAATAAAGTTGCCCATGCAGTGGCCAAATGGGCCCTGGATGTTGGTAATGACTCTGGACAGGTGGGGGAGCTGGTACCTCCCTTCATCTCTCCGCTGGTTTTGTATGATTCTAGTGATTAGTTGAATACAAGACCAATCCTTAACCTAAAAAAAAAAGGTAGACTTTTGACTATTCATATGATCAACTCACCGCCTTTTTGTCCATAAGATATCATATATCATTCAAGTTCTAGGCATGTTCTACCAAAACCATGAGTTTTTTGTGTTACTTAAGGAACTTTGAGATTCCACAACATTTTATGATTCTCTTTATTCCTAGTGTTAAACATGTGCCCAAAAGGAAGTTTGAAGATTTAGCTAGTAATCACACTCTGACTCAACAAGGTGTGATTCCTTCTTTCTGATACACTTCTCATGATACACTATCATTGTGTTTCAGATGGAGTCCATCATGATACGTTATCATGATCTTCCAAAAGGTTCTCAAACTCTTGGTTCAAAGTATTTCCATATCGATCATATAAAAATTTAATACTAATACCAATTTTGTTATGTACTTCATTTATGATCTCCTTGAACACTTCAAGAGATTCATGTTTGTATTTCACGAAATACAAACTATCATATCTACTGAGGTCATTAGTAAATACATTAAAGTACTAGTGATTACCTTTAGCATTTATTCTAATATAATCCTTAATAGAATAATCATCCTCCCACTACATTTAGTGAAGAACCTTTGTCATATTGCTCAATGAATGAGATCAACATGTCTCTATTGGTTCAACATCCAAAAGAGTCTAGATATCCATTATATTGATTCTAGAAATGTAATTCCCATTTATGCTCTCTAGATGACATCACTATAGGCATTCAAGTTTGAGTTATCATGTCATTTATTACATGTGTCACACACGTTTATCTCTTTAACTATCGGGTATAGTTAGTGAGACATAGGCATTGACATCAAAGATCATATCTTTAAAATAAAACATCAGTTCATAACACTCTTGCCAATATAAGATGTATGATGTTTTCATTGATGGCAGATGTATAATAGCAATTCACTAATTCTATTATATGCCCATGAATGTCATATTGTAACTATAATGGTATAAACTCTTTCTCTGCACAGTTTCTAGCTTATTTCCTCTCAGGTCCTGAAGTAGAGATGTCTATCTCTTTCATCTTCCTAAGATCCTTTATAAAGAGGTTATTTCCCTTTCCAACTTACCCCTTTCTATATCTTGAGTGATGAAGACTTGGAACTAAGCTTGTCTTCAGAACACTTCTTTACCTTGCTTTAGTCTATGGAATTCACTCTACTGATCATTATCACATGTTTTGTCCTTTCTTCATTCATGCTTTGGTATCAACATGCCAAGCACTTCAGACAGTGGTCTGGCCAAGTTTCTCAACATTTGATAAATTGGATATATGATTCACACAACTATTTGTAGAATCATATGTTTGGTCAACTCTTGACCTATAAGAAATCACAATTAACCTATATGCAAAATCACATTGACAACATGAGATTATACTTGATCTCCATCTGTCTATTTATACTCCAACATCATTTTGAAGACATTATACCTTTCATGCTTTACATGATTCTTAAGATGTATAACCATCTCAAGAATGTCCATGCTTCAAGCTATTTATGCAACTCATGGTTCATATAGCTCAACATAAGGTTCTTGATGTCTTAGGCATCATTGGCATACTTCAAGTAAGCATCCAATTTTATCCTTAGGCACATTTGGAGTGGTTCCACTGGATCTAGTCTTTCAAGGACTTTAGAGTTTACACTCACTATTGAGAACACTTCTCAAAGGTCCCAAACCAGATTTGAAGTTTTATCCCATCTATGAACTGATCGAAATGATAATGTATTTGTGTTTGTCATTTGGATTCTACAAAAGAATTTTGCAAATTTTCAAAACATTTTTGATTTGTTTGATTTGATAAATTTGACAATATTAATTAGGCCTTTAATTAACTATATCTCCCACTATTTTGATCAAATTGATAGCCCTCACTATCAATTTGTAAGATTGCAGTGTTTAACCTTCTAGTGAATCAAGATACAAAACAATTGAGTTATTACCCGACCAACGCCAGTGTCCATAATCAATTATTAAGGTAGGTAACATTTAGCAATTGCATCATATGCAATTCTTGGATAGATGATATGCACAACTCTTTCCCATAAACATCTGCATGCCTCAAGGTACTTGATCCGATCAAGGTCACCTAGTTAAGTCCAACCTAAACACCAACACAATGAATATGCACTCTGATAGGGCAGACCCACAAATTTACCATCACACTTCCACAAGATAGACGATGCACCACGCTAGGGCTTGCCCACACTTAGTCAATCAAGCTTTTGATGCGTGTTACTTTTAGAAGGCATTTTAAACTTAATAATTATATTTGAGGGATTTTATATAAGTACATATACAAATCCAATCACCACATATTTATAGTATGTATCATATACATGATATATCCACAATGATAAAAATTCAATATTGATAAAATCTATGATTATGGCCATGCTATTGTAATTCCTTGAGCCACAAGGAATTACGGTCATCTAGGTCTACATCATATGCAACAACCTATACAAGATGAAGTACTTTGCTTTAGCCGTTCCGGGTTGATCAACTCATCCCATGACTTATTGGCTTGCCTCCCAGCCGGTCGGTTGGGTGTCACCAACCGATCGTCTGGCTCCTCCAGGCGATCAGTCTATCAAGTCATTGTGCACCTCGTCAGGCCACCAACCACTCATCTCGCTCTATGATATGGTTGTATCGATCCACCAGTCGATCGTCTTTCTCCATGAGACGGTCGTCTTGGTCTTGTAAATGCTCATCTGGATGCCCTCTGTTCTTTGACATAACAGGAAAATAAACTATCCTACTTTACATATCTTTTTGGGAAACCCCGAGTTACATTCGAGGGGAGCAAAAGTAGAAGAGAAGGCTCGAGTTATCTCGAGTTACATCAGGATCGAAGAAAGGACTCAGTGCGCAGACCAAGATGCAAACAACCACAAAAAACCAAGCACACAATAGGGGTTTATAGTCCATAATCATGCTACACATCCACCATCAAAACCGTTTTAGGGCGACTCATATCAATTGCATATATACCATATCATATTAATTTGTGGTCGCATATGGTATTTAGTAGGATATGCACATTAGTCATTTTAAATATTCACATCATATGCAATAAATAAATGATGATAAAAATAAAATCTGATCATATCGATTTATCCCAAAACACAGTACGTTGACGTGGATCTGATACCACTGTTAGGTTTTGTGGGATAGAATTGGCAGCGGAAATAAAAAAAATTCTCACCACAAACCCATAACTAGCAGATCACATCAACAACTATGCAATAGGAAAGATGGTTTTAACGACGTGTACCTGGTCCTGAGGCTTGCTCAGTGACAATACCTCACAGCTAGTGTGGTCTTCAACTACCTAGTCTTCGATGATGTCTGTGCAGCTCCTGTCCTTGACCTGGATTATGGTTGACTATCATCCTCCTGAGCGGAAGTAACCTCCCATATCTATAGATAGTCCACACAGACCACCGAGAATTCTAGTCGTCCTGTCCTGAAGGACACTAGAAGGAGTCGTCCCCCTCTATCAGCATACTAGTCACCGACACAGTCTCCCACCACTAGTTGTTGTCCTGCAGCTGTCTTTCCCTCGTTGTGCCTCCCTAGTCAGGTAGCACTTGCTTGGGCTCTCTCAGTTACCACAACCAGAGAGGAAAACAATTTTGTAGAGCAACTGATGTTCTGAGTTGTGTGTTCTGAGAAGCCTCCTGTACCCCTCTATTTATAGTAGAGAGAAGAGTCAAAGTTCCTAGTTTGTGAAGGAGTAGAAGGGTCCATATTTTCCACAAACTAATTGCACTGCGGCAGGTGAACTAATCATTTCACAAACAAACTGGTCATTTGGGCAGGTGATCCGATTAGTTCACTTTTGAACTAGTCGGTTGGGAGTGTGAACATGTCAGTTCACTTAGTGAACTGGTCATTTCACTTCCCAGACTTTCCCACAATTGACTTTCCTTATTCATTTCTAATTAATACAAAGATTAATTCTTGCCCAATCAAATTGAACAAGTGAAACAAAAATCTTTTCTCACAAATTGGGAAACCCAACACCTGCTTGGTTGGTCCATGTAAACCAATCGGTTCACTAGAGTTAACCGATCATCTCACTGACCATGAGCTGATCGGTTCACCCAATGAACCAGTTAGTTGGTGGTCCAGGTTGTGCAGAACTCAGTCAATGTAGTTCTCAATCAATCTGACACTCTAATCAATTGGTTCAACACTTGAACTTGATGATTTTGAGTTAAGTCTATTGATTGAATGTTTAATTGAGTGCCTAAACACTTTAGTAATCAATGTAAACAACATTCATGGATAAACTCCTTTTCTAGGTTAATCCTATATGTGTGACCCTATAGGTCCCATTTCACATTGGCCGTGAAAGTTCATAACTCACTTATGACTTCACAAGCAAAGAGAGGTGCCTAGTTGCACATCAGTCCTACCCAAGTGAAAAGGAAAGTTGGAGAACAACTTTTAACCTATAATATGTGATTAGTGTTATAATGATCGTATAGTTTCTTTGTCACTGACCATCCGAATTGAACTCGAGGCATGGAACGTCAGCCTCTTCAACATTCAATCCATGTTCCTTGACCTCTGAGTAGAATGTCTGAGATGCATGTGAGTTCACATATCATATATTGAATCACATGAGTATGGCCATACATTTCTCAATCTCTCTTATCAAGGGGCCCTGGATGTCATACTCCTTTTAGGAGGGACAAATCTCATATCTATCTCTCACAATCAAAACCCCATGTGTCAAAGTCACCCAATAATCACCTTTATAACACCCGTGTTTCAGGAATGAATTTGATGATGTCAGAGTGTACCCAACGACATGTGATGAGTGCAGTGATTTCAGGTCTAAGAACCACTATCACTATGAGACATGATTGTGACTACCATTATATGGTATCCATGTATCACTCTCACGGTGGGTCTGTCCGATATACTGTTCTCTAACATATATCTATGTGTTTGACTTGATATCACATATCATGACTAATGAGACTTTGTTATCAGAAAACACACAC
Organism: Alisma plantago-aquatica; assembly: GCA_963693085.1. Lineage (NCBI taxonomy): Eukaryota > Viridiplantae > Streptophyta > Magnoliopsida > Alismatales > Alismataceae > Alisma > Alisma plantago-aquatica. The sequence goes on along the minus strand of OY856413.1, from coordinate 634,913,482 downwards.
TCTAGTCTTATGCATTATTGTTGTCTATTTTTCTTCCACAGTAATGTCTGACTAGGGACATAACAAGAATGTATGTACTCTTCACATATATACAGTCTAATTGTTCAAGTCCTTAACTTGAAGACATATGTCATCGAGTCTCATCATTCTTTAGACATCTATCATGTATGTGTCATCATCTCATGACTGAGACAAATATAATAGACAAAATTACCTTTATCATTATCAAATCAAGTATCATATCCCTCATTGCAATCATCACATGATTGACTCTCTAGGCATACTATACCAACACTTCCTACCACGCCATAGCTCATAGGGGATTTTCTTCAAAGAAGGATGTGTAAAAACCCAGTTTTGCACAAAACTTGAGGTACTGACAGCTTCAGCCCAAAACTTTTTTGGAGTGTCATACTCTAGAAGCATGGTCCTAGCCATCTCCTGTAGTGACCTATTCTTCCTCTCTACAACCCCATTTTGTTGAGGTGTTCGATGTGAAGAGAAGTTATGTGCATAACCAGATTCTTGACAAAAACGTTAAAAAAGATCATTTTCAAATTCTCCCCCATGATTACTACGGATGGAAATGATGTAGTAAGAGGTTTCAATCGTAACTTATTTATAAAAATGTGAGAAAATATCAAGCGCATCACTCTTGGAAATGAGAAAGAATGTCCAAGTATATCTAGAGAAATCATCAACAATAACAAGACAATACTTGGAACCACGAAGTGATTGACTTCTCATTGGTCCAAAAAGATCAATGTGAAGAAGTTCAAGAGCTCTCTTGGTACTAAAGACTCCTTTGGATTTGAAGGAGGACTTGGTTTTCTTTCCTTGGGTACAAGATTTACATTCCTCGTCCTTTTCAAAATCCAATTTGGGAAGTCCCTTAACCAAGTCCTTTTTTGCTCAACTTCTTCAAATGATGAATATTTACATGACCAAGCCGACGATGCCAAAGAGAAATATCATTCTATTTGACTACTAGAAACCTACCAACAACATCTTTAATATAGTCAACAACAATAACATAAAGATGACCACTTCTAGTTCCCTTATATATAACTTGATAGGTGAGGAATGTAGAATCAAGCATTCAAAGGAAGTAAATAACACAAGGTAACCATTGTCACATAATTGACTAACACTAATTAAATTATCACTACTGCATTTTTGGCCAATAACGTTGTTTCCTGTAGGGTCACTTTTTCCAAATAACCGACCTTATATGTCTACAAAAAATGCGGGCACCACTTAAGACCTCTTGGGTCAGTTTTCTTAAAATAACCGACCTTGTAGTATAACTCTATAGGGTCGGTTTTCCAAATAACCGACCTTATATGTCTATAAAAAATGCGGGAACCACTTAAGACCATTTGGGTCAGTTTTCTTAAAATAACTGACCTTGTAGTGTATCTCTACAAGGTCAGTTTTCATAAAATAAATGACCTTATAGACAATGGGATTTGCTCGATTTTGGCTTCGCACCTCGATCTATAGGGTCAGTTTTTCCAAATAACCGACCTTATATGTCTACAAAAATGTGGGCACCATTTAAGACCTCTTGGGTCAGTTTTCTTAAAAAACCGACCTTGTAGGGCATCTCGGTCAAAAGAATTCTCGACCGAGTTGAATTTTGAATCCATTTCCCTTCGTGTATGTATAAGTACCTCTAGAGTCAGTTTATTCTTTTTAACCGACCTTTTTGGTCTCCTCGGTCAAAAACATTGTCGATCAGGTGGAATTTTGGATCTAGTTTTCCTTCGTGCGGGTATAAGTACCTCTAGGGTCATTTTTTTCCTTTTAACCGACCTTGTAGGTCACCTCGGTCGACCAAATTGTTGACCGAGTTGAATTTTGGATCCACTTTGCCTTTGCGCGTGTATAAGTACCTCTAGGATCGGTTTTTCCCTTTTAACCGACCTTGTACGTCCTCTCGGTCGACGAAATTCTTGACCGAGGTCACCTCGGTCAAAAAAATCATCGATCGAGTTAAATTTTGGATCCAGTTTTCCTTCGTGCGTGTATAAGTACCTCTAGGGTCAATTTTTTTTCCTTTTAACCAACCTTGTAGGTCCCCTCGGTCGACTAAATTGTCGACCGAGTTGAATATTGGATCCAGTTTGCCTTCACGCATGTATAAGTACCTATAGGATCGGTTTTTCCATTTTAACTGACCCTGTAGGTCCTCTCGGTCGATGAAATTCTTGACCGAGGTCACCTTGGTTGAAAAAATTGTCGATAGAATTGAATTTTGGATCTAGTTTGCCTTCACGTGTGTATAAGAACCTCTAGGATCGGTTTTTCCATTTTAACCGACCTTGTAGGTCCTCTCGGTCGACGAAATTCTTGACCGAGGTCACTTCGGTCGAAAAAATCATTGACCGAGTTAAATTTTGGATCGAATTTGCATTAGCGCGTGAATAAGTACCTGTAGCGTTGGTTTTTTCATTTTAACTGACCTTGTAGGTCCCCTCGATCGAAGAAATTCTCGATCGAGGTTCGCTAGGTCGACGAAATTCTTGACCGAGTTGAAGTTTGGGTGTTTTTGATTTACCTGACATGGGCAACGCTTATCTCTTGGGTCATTTTTTTGTTTTAACCGACCCTACAGGTCGGGCTCAGGGCTTGAAGTGGTCGAGACCTACTTCTTTCTCTCCCGTGAGACCTAGTTTTTTTTCTCTACCGCGCCGCCGAGACCTACTTCTTCTTTCTTTCCCGTGTCGAGACCTACTTCTTTCTCTCCCGTGAGACCTACTTCTTCTTTCTTTCCCATGCCACCGAGACCTCTTTCTTCTTTCTCACCCGTGCCGCCAAGACCTCTTTCTTCTTTCTCTCCTGTGCTGCCAAAGCTTTCTCTCCCGTTGCCATTGTCGTCGTCCGAGAGAAGAGGAGCTCAGAGTGGAGATTGAAGTGGTCGACACCGAAGTGGAGCTCGAAGTTGCCGCCGCCACGATTGTAGAGGTAAGACTTTTCATTTTTATAGGTCTATCTATGCCCACCGTGGTACCGCCGCCACGACCACGGTAGTGTCCAGGTCCATTCTCGGTCGACAATTCGTCGACCGAGAGTCCACTTGCACGCGGCGTCCAGGTCCACTCTCGGTCGAGAATTCGTCGACCGAGAGTCGACCTATGCACCTTTAACTAGACATTTATATTGTTTTTCCATTTTATATGATTGATAACCCAACCAATAATAAAAACATGTATTTTTTCATATGTAATCATTATATAATTCTAGATATTAATATGAGACTAGACATGTGTACTCCCAGATTGACACTTTAGGGTTTATAGATGAGAATCATTGATGCATGCTATTTGACTTAATATATAAATATGAAAATAATACATTTATATATTAACTTAGAAACCCGTTCAAAATTTACTCATTAGGAGTAAACTTTGGATAGTCCCCAGTTTGGGACTATTTTTGGATATTTAATCTCACTTAGGATGTAACTGTATAATGTATGTTTAGTTTTGAAGAAAATTTCAGTAGGATTTCCTCATTTGTTCTCTGGGTACATATGTGAGTGGTTATTTGCCATTTACATCGGTGTACTTGGAGAACATAGGGGAAATGTTGCTGAAATTTTATTCACAATTAAATATACATTATACAGTTATTAGTGAGATTAAATATTTAAAAATGGGATAGGTGGTACACTTTAGTATAAAATCAATTAACTTCCTATTAATAAAAACTTACAACTTATAATATCAATATAAAATGTTTAGTTTTATAATTAATTTTAATATGATCTAGACAATGGATCGAAGTTAGATGTCTATCAAGAACCATTGTAGTCTAGAGTTTGCCAAAGGCGTTGATGAATTTATCAGATTTGCTGAGGAACACATGAAACTACCTACAGATAGGTTCTATTGTCCATGTAGAAATTGTGGTAATAATTTGAAAATTGATACTGTTGAGGAAATTAAGAATCATGTCATATGCAATGGGATCATACAAGGTTATAATGAATGGTATTGGCATGGAGAGAAATTTAATTATGGATCAAAAAATGTTGATACTAATAGTTGTGGCATAGAAGATATACATAATGATGATAATGTCAATGATGAACCGATTTAAGATGACCCAATTTAGGATGATATGGTTGATGAGATGCTATGTAGTTGTCGGGACAATATCATTGATCCACTTTCTTTATTTGCAAACATTGTCCATGATGCTGAAAGACCGTTATATAAGGGTTGTACTAAGTTCACGAGGTTGGGTGTTGTGATGCAATTATATACTCTTAAAGCTCAAAACCGGTGGAGTGATAAGAGTTTCACTTCACTGTTGTCTTTGTTAAAGGAAATTCTTCCTGAAGGCAACGCACTTTCAATTTCAACATATCAAGCAAAGAAAATAATGTGCTCAATGGGAATGGAGGCTAAGAAGATTCATGCATGTCCAAATGATTATGTGTTATTTCAGAAGGACTATAGTAATTTGATAAATTGTCCAAAATGTGGTGCGTCAAGGTATAAGACCACAAATTCAGCTAAGGCTAAAAATTGCTCTCCTGCCAAGGTGATGTGGTATCTACCAATAATACCACGATTTCAACGCTTATTTGCTAGTACAGAAGATGCGCAAAATTTGTCTTGGCATGGAGAGTTAAAGGTCAATGATGATGGCATCCTACGACATGCATCTGATTCACCACAATGGAAGAAAATTGATTTTTTATACCTATGAGTGGAAGTGATATTATTTTAGTATGTTTTTGTTTATTGATTCTAATTTAGATTGCTTGGAAAGACATATCCTTTTTAAGACAACATTATTGCTTCTTTTGCATGTATATGATGTTTTTCATCTAAATGAAAAAGATCACAAGAAAAAAATGCTACAACATTGTGGTGTACGATGGAGGGCTTTTAAGACATATCTCAAAAGGGAATTTATAGATAATCCTAAACAAAAGAAGAAAGCAACATATGTGTATATTTTTATATATCCTGAGGTGTGGAAAAGATTTGTTGTAGCTAGGACCACAGAAGAGTTTCAGGTAATAAAGATTGTGATGTATTGTATGCATATTTAATTTTATACAATTAAGGAGGTGAATCTTTTTATATATGTTTGTCAAGTCTAAATTGCAATACCTCATTTTAAATGATCAGACTATTCACGAGGCCCAAAAGGAAACACGGGCCAAAAATGTACATGACCATCGCTTGGGCCGCAGTGATTATGCCTTCCGCCGTCAACTACAAGAGAAGCAAACTCTCTTCTGGAGAGGAGTCTAGTACAAATCAAGCTGAGCGTCTACCCCGACACTTGCAGTAGATTGATGCTAGAAAAAATCGAGCAGGTGAAATTGTCAACCCTACAACTAAGGAGGTGGCAAATAAGATGGTAGGTTTATCCCAGCTAAGTAAAGAGTAACTCCCACAAACTTAGATTTATTTATATCTAATTGATATTGTGATTTAATATTTTTATTAATTAGGAATATATTGATCTCCATGAGCAAAGGAGGGAAGGAAAGTTCATCCCAAGTGACCACATGGATGAACTATCAGTTGCTCATGGTATGAAGGAGCATCCTGGTCGTGTTAGGGGATTAGGAGCTAGCATAATATTCAAGTCTTATTTTGGCCCTTCGCAATCTAAAAGAGGTCGTGCAGGAGGTCTTACACAAGAGGAGGTTGAAACATTAGTAGCACAGAAAGTAAAAGAAATAATGTCTTCATTTCAGCCTACTTAACCTTTTCAACCTATTCATACCGTGTGTCTCTCAAGTGATGAGGTACAAGCCCATGCTCCAATTGTAGAAGGTCATGGGAGCACTCGCAATGACCCACCACAACAATCTGTAGTAAGTTTTTGTTCTATATGTTGTGTTATTAGTATGATATATATATATATATATATATATATATATATATATATATATAGTTGTAATAGGTATCTGGTTTACCGCTTCATATATAACTTATATTATTTCAATTTTAGGTTGGTATGAACTATAAACTTGTAGTGGATGTTCCAGAATATAATGTTGTGGCAGCGGGCAAGGTATACAACCTTGATGGTACATTGCATTGCCAACAAATTACTAACAACATTTTTCATGTGTCCATCCATCTTGTGTATGATGGAATGAGAGACAAACCACTACTCATACCTAATCCTGAATATAGTACAGTTGAAGAAGCTGAGGGTGCTATGGTGGGTTGGCCTAGACACTTGGCTATCAATGACAAGGTATATCTTAATTCTACCATATTTTTTATATTTGACTGCATATATGAACTCGTGTAATATAAGTATGTAATTTAATTAACATGTTTGCAAACCAAAAAGTAAATATTATACTAGTCATCCCCCTATGCGTAATCCATCTTTTATTCCAGAATCCACATTCGATGAGTTGATAAGTAATATAAATGTTTGTGTCGATACTTAGCCAACCAAAGCTCTGGATTACAAATGTTGATCAATTTAACAGAAGATGCAACTGGGAGGGACTTTGACAGTTATATTTTTCTTGATGATATTATAGAGTTGTTCCGGTATGATTGGCTAAATACTTTGATAATATAAGTATGAATAAGGTAAGGATCTACCAATATAGAAAATTACAATACACTTTTTTAGTTTATTTCTATATATAAAAATAATTACAAATGTCTTACAACCATTTATATACGAAGACCACAAACTTCGATATAAGAAATGTTGGATTATTAGTTCCTTCAATCACTAGTCAAGTGGAGACACATATTGAGGATATGAATGAGTACTTCTCTATTGCATTCAAATATTTTGCTAGTGAGGGGAAGGAAATTATCCTAATTCCTTTTCACATCCAGTATGTATTATTATTCAATATAATTTTAATAATGAATAAAATTATTTATTTTAATGTTTGTTTTATTCTTACTCAGAACTAGACATTGGGAATTAGTGGTGATTGTCCCAAAATTGATGACTCTTTATTATCTTGACCCAATGGGTAAAACAACAAGGGGTCACAAACTGAAATTTCCAGCTATAGAGTAAGCATAAATTTAGTCAATGCTTCAACATTATATTTCTATTTAGACTTTCTATTTTACCAACTATCATTTAATTGATAGGAGTATAAAGGCATTTCTTGAATCTGGAGGACAAATACCCACAAAATTAAAGACATTGACTTTGAAAAATATCAAGGTAGCTACTTTGACAACTGCTTATTCTTATATATATTAATTTTCAACTCTTATATGTCAACTCTTATAGTCTTATCTCAACTCCTGTTTATAGTAGTTTACTAACATTAAGTATAATTTGTTATTTATAGTGTCCTATACAAAATAATGACTGGACTTGTGGCTACTATATAATGAAATATATGTAAGCTATTGTCAAACATGCATCACATGACATTCAAACTATAGATCTGGTAATAAAGAATAACATCATAAATTTACAAGTGATTGTAGTCATTTTATAAAATATTAGCATGTGCATTTTCTATTACAGATCTTTACAACTCAGCCTTACACACGTGAGGACTTAAATGAATCCCGAGAAAGGTGGTCAGATACTTTTCTAAATGAAGTCAATATAACATTGGATAAATTTTTCAACTCCATTTATGTATGTAGTTTTAGTACTCTTTCATATTTACTTTTATATCTGACATTTAATATCATCTCAGACTTGTAATCTATCATTTTGTAAATTATGATGTGATTATGTGTAACTCAACTGAATATATAAATCATTTTTGTTATGAATGTGTGGTTTGAAATAGTGACGGTTGAGCATCAATGCTCCTCTCTCTCAGAATATATGAATCTTCTTGTTCTTCTATTCTATTTTTGTTTCTGCAGAATTTTAAAAAAAATTGTAACTTCTAGCGTTAGTTTTCTTAAATAACCGACCCTTAGCCTTCTAGCGTCAGTTTTACTAAATAACCGACCTAATAGGTCCTCTATAAGGTTGGTTATTTATAAAAAAATTGACCCTAAAGATTGAATAACCACTTCAGTGCACATTCCTCGGTCGACAATTTTGTCGATCGAAATCTTTTCGGTCGATAATTTTCTTGACCGAAGGTCTATCGTTCGGCAATTTTCTCGACTGAATAAATCTCTGATGCTTCAGATAGTACTTTCTTGGTCGACAATTTTCTCGACCGAAATAATCTCGGTCGATATATTTCTTGACCGAGACAGTTTACAGGGTCAGATTATTTAGAATAATCGACCTTACATGCTCTTCTTTCTCACTTAAAATAATCTCGGTCGAAATATTTCTCGACCGAGATAGTTTACATGGTCGGCTTTTTTAGAATAACTGGCCTTACAGACTCTTCTTTCTCGCTTGAAATAATCTCGGTCGAAATATTTCTCGACCGAGACAGTTTATAGGGTCGGCTTTTTTGAATAACCGACCTTACATGCTCTTCTTTTTTGCTTGGGTCAGATTTTTTACAACCTCTTGGGTCGGTGTTTACTTTGTAAGGTCGGTTTTCTTTGGTCAAGAAAACCGACGCTATAGAGCAAATTCTATAGCGACGACCACTTAGAAGTCGGTTATAAAGTGACGCTACATGCTTAAAAAAATCAACGCTACAGACCATTCATATACTAGTGTATGATGTATGTCATCCACAAAAAGAACATTCTTGATACACAAGGATTCAACTACATCATCCTCACATTTGACTTTACCTTTCTTGTTATCCCCAAAGATGACTGAACCTACTTTCTTTTTGATAAAGTTGTCTAAATGACTTATATCACCTGTAATATACTTAGTGCATCCACTATGAGCAATTCCGCTGCGTTGCTGGTTGTCACATAAAGACCCCATCTCTCCCTTCCCAGCTGTCGATCCATAGGTTTCTAAAGTCTCAGCCCGCAGCCGCCCACCCAGTCTGCGGGCTGAGACTCAAAGGCCTCTTTTTGTAATTATAGTTAGCTAAGCTAGCTACTGCCAACGTAGAGTTCGTTGCTGTTAATATATAGACCATTATGCACATAATAATCAAACAACAATAAACGACTATTGATGGGTTTGATTTGATAACTAGCAGCAACTAGTAGGTCACACATTTGATAACAGCAGCAACTAGTAGGTCACACATGACTATTGATGGGTTTGATTTGAATCTGCACCCCGCCGTACGTGGGCAAGGAACATGTAATAATACCGTGTGACTTGAAGAAAAAACCTCCACAAACTCTTCACGCGAACAAAAGCGGAATCGAAGAGACTAACGCTGTTAGATTAAATAGTTTTATGCCTCAAAAGAAGAAAGTGAATTTGGGGTATTTACCTCGTTGGAACTAGATAGATATTGAAATTAACGCAGTGGAAAAAAGTAGAACAAATCGATTCAACTCAATCATAGCAACTACCGGTACTAGAACAACAAAAGCAAAGCTACAATAATGACAAGCAACCCTTCATTTATTACTGTGCCACCACCAACTAGACAGATCAAGCAGCTGTCACCTGGTGAATGGAATGCTGCTTATATGTGCCACCACCAACTACACAGATCAAGCAGCTGTCACCTGGTGAATGGAATGCTGCTTTTGTCTGACGGAAGGGTATGTAAAAGTTGGTAGTATGTAAAAATTGGTTGTGTAGTTGATAGGATTTGCTCACAGCAAAAATTCAAGTTCAATTCTTTTCTAATTCAAAGAAGATACTTCCTATAACAGATTAAGCTCTAATTGCGCTTTGTTGATTTTTTCTCTCATAAATATTATGTGGCCATTATTTTGAGTCAAATATAACAAAGAAAATATGATATTGTATTTGGATATTTTTTATTTGTTGTTGGGAATGACTGGAGTTCTATTTTATACTATAAAATATTTCCAAATAACAAATCCTCAATTAATTAAGAAACGAAGATTAAAAAATAAAAAGAAGAAGAGGATCCCGAACGTGCATGTGTACAACAATTATGAGGCACTCGTTTGATGGTCAGAACAAGTGTGTACTATAAGGTTGGGATCTCACCACCTGTTCTTCTTTTCAAGCTTTGCACTTTTTTTTTCTTTCAAACTTTGTACTTTATAGGCAGGGTTAATGGAACGAAGCAGCACACCATTCAATTACAACGAGAAAGCTTGATACTTGCCAATTTTTTCCATGAAATGAGGGAGGTGGAAGTTTCTCAAAAAGTTGTATTGAGATCCGACATATGCATGTGGAAGCATGGGTCAAAAGGTGAATCACGTGTTCATAACTGGAACCATCTCCCCTCCCTACTACTTGATAGGTTTAAGTTATTCCTCTGGTTTATGTGGCAAACTTAAATCCCATGACATATTAAACAATATGTTTATGTGATCCAATATTTAGCATCTAGGGTTGAGCACTATATTTAGTTGTACCTCTGTTCCAATAGGGAGGAGGCATATTGCTTTGAGTCCTTCAAATAGTAGTTTATGCTTAAGATGTTTGCCAATCCAAACGTTGTTGTGGTAGCTTCTAACTACTATAACATTTCCAAGATGCTTGGTTCGTCATTATAGGTGGCGGGATCAAGTTGAGAGGTCTAGACAATGATTGGTGGGTGGGGTCAAAATGTGCATAAAGGATAATAGAAAAAATTAAGAGAAGGTGGTAAAGAATGATGCCTCAACAACCCGTATGCGCCCATACAGTGGGTGATAATGCTGAAAGGTAGGGAAGGGGGAGAGAATTTGAGTAAGGTTTTGGTTAGATTTTATATTTGTTAGTTGTTTTTATGTCAATCTCATGTTCTAGCATTATTTACATTCCTCGAGAAATTTGAGTTCTAAATCAAATTTTACAATATGTATTACACGCCGCTCCTAACAATCAACCCAAATATGTTTTATTGGGAATGACCCGAATTGATAAGGATGTAATGCTAACCGTCATCCCAAAAATTATAAGTTGAAACGTAACGTTTAGAGACAATTGAAATAAACATGTACCATTTTCTAAAATTTCAAATATTTCACATCTAATATACTTAATCCTGCATCAAAAACACATGACATGGTATCATAAAGCAAATATATCTAAAAGACCCCAATATAGGAATATACATAGACGAACTGTAGAATTTAAGTTTACCTAGTTGTTAAATCACGCTGGTTTATGATTGTAATAAAGAGTGATAGACTTGACTTTTGACTTAAAAATTTGTTCATTGGTTGATTAGTCAATGTCAAAGTGAGCAAATAGCACACACGAAAAAATAAGTACAATTTCACATTTCACTATATTAACTAGGATTAAAATAATTCAAGATGTTCATTTAATAGGTAAATCAAATAAAATTATGTGAAATTGTTGGGCTCATACCTAACTAAGTAATAGTGGTCTCAATGTGCTCACGGGCATGACTCATCATGCATGTCTTCAGGTTTACCTTGTCGCTGTAATACAACTAGCTCTGATATTGTCCTCCATAAGACTAAGTAGGATCATATATCATCCCTACCTTCTCATTCTCACACCTTAGTTCAAGGCTATGCCATACCACTTCTCATGACATGTGTCAAAAAATTCTCATTTTGTATCGCTTTTCCTTAGATTGGAATCATTATCCCCTATTCTCAATTTTTTCAATCACATTAGGGAGTTGAGGCCTTGATCACCTCAGTGTTGTTTTAGTGCATGTTTGGTATGTGGTAAATTGAGGGGAGGGGATCGGGATAGGAACATGTTTGAGTTGTTTGGTTGTACAAAGTGATGGGGAATGGGGGGGGGGCAGATGGGAACAAATCAGGTGTAGACAAGGGAAGGGAGAAGACTTGGAGGGACATATATTAAAAAGTTTAGAGAAAACTATAAAATTTGAGTGAGAAAATATAAATAATATGGCAGAAAAATTAGTATAGTCCATACATGTGAACAATGAAGTAGTATGTCAAGTATGTGTTACGCCACTTGGAGGGACATATGGAATGTTAGAAAAATATTGATAAACTAAGGAGAATTTTTTTAGGAAAAAATAAAATAAAATAAAAAGAAACTTAACTTTTTTTATAAACAATTTAGAAGGAAACTCAAAAGTTTGATTTTTTTAAGAAAGTTGAAAAGTTTGAGATTATTATACAAACGTAGAAAAGATTGATAATTGAAAAAATGTGATGGACTATGGAGGGAAGTAATTAAATACATAGAGAGAAATTTGTTGTAAATATAAAAATATGAAGGAAACTACTTCTATCACCACAACAAATATAAGAAATCTCATATTCTCATTCTTATAAAGAAAATCTCTTCTGTGATTCTTCCAACACATAACCAATAGGAATTGTATATTGCCCTTCATATGCATCTTATGATTTCATTTTTAGATATATAGATTTTGTCATCTAGAAAGCATTAACAATCATATTTGTTGTTCATGCAATTGTGGAGACATATTTGTATAATAATGTATGTAAATAAATATCTTGATATAATTATTATGTGTACTTTTTTTATATCACCAATGTGCCATGTCACTATAATTTTTTTATATTTATATTTTCCTTCCCTTCCCCTCCCCTTCCCCTTCCCCTTCCCATGCTAACTGAGCACACTAACATAAGTGTCCCCTGCCCTCCCCTCCCTCTGCCTCCACTCCCTTAATTTCCTTAATCTTCACTTACCACATATTGTAAGACCCATGACCTGTTTTTTGGGCTAACCCTATTTAATTTGGATTGATTATGTACTTAAAACCTTTCTCTAATCCTTTGATATGATCTTATAGCTTTTGGAGAGCTTAAGTCTCCAGTTTGAGCTTGTTTGGATGATGTTTGTGCTTTATGTGCTTATTTTGGGTCAAATTGTAATCTACCTATTGGTAAGGGTTATCTTGTAATTTGCCACATCTAGACTATTTCTTCTCTCTCTGATCTTCATGAGAGAGAGAGTTTGATGCTTTGAGGCACCTTGGTTGGGCCTTGGTTGAGTGGTGACACCCTAGAGGTGATTAGGGTTTCTAGAGTTTACTTGGTTTCGAGTCTTTCGACCCATGTGTGCTTTGTTAGTTTGTCTAAATCCTTTTCTCGACCCATGTGGGTGTTTGGGGTGTGTCTCGGTCAATACACCTTCCTTGGGTGTGTCTTATCTTGGCCATGGTCATTTGGGTCGAGACAGTTTGTCCTTTTGTGGAGTGTCTCGACCTAGTGTGCATGGTGACTCTTTGTCTCAACCTGGGTGATGCTTGGCCCTTGTCTCAACCTCCCTTGGAGTGTCTCAACCGAAACCATGTGTTGGGGACCTAGGTGATCAAGACCCAACATAGGTTGTATCACCATCTCGTGCATGTAAGGTTTAAGTGGTTGCATGTTAGTTACATTGATGGACAAGTATCCCTTGGGTGTATTTAGGTATCCACACATCATCCCTCACCCTCCCTCCCTCCTCCTTTAGTATATAACCCCTTTTCTCTCCATGAAAGTCATCTTTTTTGGCCATTCTTCTTCTCCCTTCCCTTGTGATCATCCTTGGGTCTTGATGGAGCAAAAGAAGGTGTTGTTTTTGGTGCTTTGGAGGTGGTTCAACCTTGAACATGGTGCCTCGAAGCTCAATCTCCCTTCCTTAAGGTGGTTTCTTTCCTTGGTAAGTGGTTCTACCATCTTGATCACATTTTTCTTTGGAAACTCTATCTTCTTGCTCCTCTTCTCTTCACTGTAGACTAGGGTTCTACCCTAGTGGTCTCCATGAGAGAAACTCCTCCTCACAAAGACCTTAGCCTATGGTTTTACCATGGGGGTAACTAGTGGGAGGGTGTTTTCTCCTCTTTTCTCCTTTCTTCTTTAGTTCAGCCTAGGGTTCTTCTTGCCCTTTTCTTAAGCTATATTTTGACCAAGGTGTTATTATTTTTGGAGGTGATCTTGTGGGTGAAGTGGTGACCTTTTTTGGAGTTTCATTTCTTCTCTTTGGAGCTTGTTTCTCTTCAAAATAGGCGGGTGATATAACCCTCTACCCTCTCTATTCTTCAACTTTTTTGTACATGCATGTTGTTGTTCCTCTCTCTCAAACATACTCTAAGATGTTAGTAGATTATACCAAGCTCTAGATCTTGAATTATGATGGTTATCTTGTTTGTTTTGCTTAAAACCCTAATGTGAGGTAACCAATTTTGGAAATAGGGGGTGTGACGGTGGTTTTCTTCCTACCTTTTTCTCTGGGTTTTTGATTTCATTCTTAAGGTTCATGTTCCTTAATTTATCTTGAAGTCTAGGTTCTATTTTGGATGTGTTAAACGTGGTTTTATCCCTATTTCATGAGGTTTATTAATGGTGATTTCAAGACTTATGTTCTTAGGGCTTTGGTGTCCGTTTTGTGTAGAGATATTCTCCTAGATGATGGTGGTTTTCCTTGATGTTTCCCTCCTATTTTGTCCCTGTTGATCTTCTATTTTAATCATGGTTCATCTCTGTTGATGATGACTAAGTGTTTATTTCGTTTCTTGACCTTAGTGATTGAGACACATGGGTTGTTTCCATTGAGACCCTTTGTTTTGGTTTGGTTATTCGCAACCCTTGCTTCTATTTTGGTCAGGATGCCGCATTGTGCTTGGGTTGCCATGGTCGCAACATGGGTTTGCTGGTGGTCGCGACACCACATTTTGATGAGGTCAAGGCGTTGCTTGCTTTGGTTGTGACTCCTCCTTCTATTTCAGCCATGATGCCCTCCCTTGGAATGGGTCACGACACCTGTTGTGATGGGTGGTCGAGACATGTCATGTTGCAGTCGATATGTTGTGTGGTTACGACAATGACGTTACTTTGATAGGTGATGTGTGATTGGTTGACACACCATGCTTGCATGGTGGTCGAGACGCTTGTGTTGGGTATGGTTGTGACACACCTACGGTGGTGGGTCGTAATACATGCATACATAATAAAATGATACACATACGTTTGTACATGATGTTGATATCTAGTACCCTTGAAATAACTTCCTAATGACATTTACTTAATGAGGTGCTAACACTAATATACTCCAAGAAAGTGGGAGGCTATGTGTCTAGGGCTTGGTGATTGCTTATTCTTTAAAACCTTAGTCAGTTATACAATGAAACCCTATCCCTAGTATTGGGCAATGTGACACGTTTATTTCTCTCTCTCTTGAAGAGGTTATCATATTATGATATTTTCTCTCTCTCTTATTTATGAACCCCTAAACTTATAGGTAAAATGAATATCATAGCTTATGTATGCTATGGTGATGATCATATGACATAGGGTAATGGCTATGAGCCTTGATGAGACATGATGAGTTTACACTTACGTAATGGGTCCTATGACCTAGTGATGGCTTGATGCCTATTGTGAGGTGGTGGTAACCTCTAGTGATGTTGTTGAGGGATTGATATCCCATAGTGATGAAACATTGGTGATGGCCTTATGAAATGCAGTACTACAAGTATCATGTGGTGATGATGTGACTAGTTCACACCTTATACATTTTGTATCTTCTGGAGATACACTACTTCCCTTATCTTTGTAGGGTTTGTTTTGGATTTTTCTTTTGTAACTGTATTGATGCTAAAATACATCCAATTGGCTTAACTAATCAAGTGAAACCTAATCATGTAGATGTCGTGTGCCATAGATCATTTCTAGTGTCAGCTTGAATTGTTGGATTGATGAAACGAGTATAACTCGGAGTGCATATTTTTGAATATGCGGGGGCACACATTGAGTATCTCCTTACATCCACAATTATAGGTAGGGTGAGGCCGTCATGCGTGAGATGATCTCCTTGTGATATGGATGTCCATGCGTGAGCCAATCCTTCTTTTTAGAACGGCCATACATGAGCTTGTTCTTCTAGAGCCGTACTTGTACCAAGGTGGGCTAGGTGTAATTATATATGTGGATGTCCATATGTGAGCCAATCCCTGAGCTTGACTATACATCACTTTTGGCAGTTGACTGATATGCCTATGTGGTGTTTTACTCTTGTGTTGACCAAGAGATGTTGAAGAGGTCATGGATTTTGGCTCTTCCATTGACCTTGTATGGCACTGATTTTGACTTAGCATTGGTTGGTTGGGTTTGGGGGTACAACTCAAATCCTAAAGGAAAACAATAAAAGATGTAATACCGTCATGTAGTGTATTCTACTTGGGGTCAAATACGAGTAACATTGGTTGAACCCTTTTCCTTATATTTTTATCGATTTCTTGACTTATAAGACGGTAAGAGAAGTCAACTGTTATACATGTTCTTCGTATTCCTTCTTAGAGTATTAATGGTCTTACGGCTCAATGATAACTAGCCAGTTTTGCTTCATGTGCTCTATCTATTGGATACATGTCATTAGTTGAATCTGCTCAACCTGCTATGTACTTTTTCCTATCTTCTTAGTTACCTATGCTTTAATAGACATTGGAGGAGAGTTATATCTCTTGCTGGTACATTTTTTCTCACCCTATGGGTTTCTATATCTTTAGGTGGTCAAGCACAAAGAGGTAGGGATTGTGTAGTTGAGGATGAGAAGCAACAAAAAGTAGTAGTTGATAAGGTTGGATGTGCTACTAGTCTTTTGGGGATAGAGTCCTAGATGTCGTACATGTACACCTAGGTCTTTGGGGTGTTCTCATGTGTTTTGTGGATATTCTATCGATATGAGGCTTTTGGCTAGGGAGCCATGTAATATATGGCATGTGTATATGTACATATATGTGGAATAAATATCTCATGTTGTAGGTTGACGACAGGAATGATGATGCACAGTGATATAAGCACCGCGATATATGTGTTATGTATCACATGTGTCCTGTTGACGACTAATATGTGATAAGTATTTGGATTTGGTGCTTTGAGCAAATCAGTTTTAATTTCCTGTGTTTTCTGGTAATCTGCATGTTTAGTTTTAATTCTACATTGGTTTTTCAGTAATCTCATTTATGAAGTGTTGAGGCATCACAGTAAAAGGCTGGTATCAGAGCACAGGTTCTCCGAGTCTACATGGACCTAGGACTAGGATCTGTGTCTGTTATAGTATCCTCTAATATGTCTTATGGTGACTTCTTCTTATGCAAAAGTAGAAGAAGATCATCAAAGATGTCTCTAGAACATGAAGACCACACTGTAGAGAGCAATGTTGATGCGCATGGAGGTGGTACAAGGGTTCAAGAAATAGAAGATTGGGTGCCTAATGCTCCCTAATTTGACCCAATCATGTTAGAAAACCATACCTATCAGTCCATGTTTGGGAAGTTTATGACCACGATTACACATATGGGGGACATAATGTTGTTTCCTCAAGTGGGAGCAGCAGTCCCCAATGTAGAATCTTCAGGTTTTGGGCAGACCTTTTAGAGTCTAAGATGTATTGGTGATGTGGAGTATGCTGGTATGGCAGATTCAATGTATGCAGATCTTTGGTTTATGGAGTTGGAGAAGGCCTTCAAGATCCTTGGTATACCTGAGGCAGACAAAGTGAAGCATGCAAAGTATCTTTTGAAGGGGAGTGATAGCCATTGGTGAGCCATAAAAGAGGAGAAGAGGCCTAGTGTTGCTCTTAGTTGGGAGGAGTTCAAATGAGAGTTTGGCAGTAGGTACTTTCCTCGTACCTATCTAGATGAGAAGATATCCCAGTTTGAGAAGATCATGCAAGGATCCATGGCGATCAACGAGCATGAGGCGAGGTTTATGGATCTTTTAAGATTCTATCCTCATATGAATGCCACAGATGAGAATAGGATCTGACATTTTGAGAAGGGGTTGAATGCTGAGCTATCTGCCTTGGTTTCTACTTTGGAGAATCATGAGAAGTTCACCACATTTGTGGAGTCTATCGGTAGGATCAAACAGTCTGTGGTTGAGAACCGTGAGAAGAGTACCAAGAAGAGACTGACACAGTATCAAGGACAGTCTTCTGGAGGCTTTAAGAAGCCTAGGTTCTCGACACCACCAACACAATAAAGGTCTAGTGCACATATGCAGTGGTCATCAAGTAAAGGCAGAGGTTGTGGTCTCCCACTAGAAGGAGCCCACAACACTACTTCAGTGTCAGTGACATGGCCGTCTAGGCCATGGTATGAGAGAAGGACATGTTACAAGTGTGTCTAGGTTGGGCATACAAAGCTATGCTTCCCCATGAAGGATGATGAGATGACCCAACAACTGAGGCAGAACTAGTAGGGCTCGTAGAGACAACAATTTAACAGTGGTGGAGGCTGATGATGTAGACAAGCATCATAGGCTGGTTCTTCTGGACATGCCAGTAGCGGAAGTGATAACATCTCATTTTATACACTTTTTTCCATATATTTTATACCTCTCGTAACATACCTTTTATAGACTTTTCCACTTATTTTAGTACTTTATGCCAAAAATCTTATTCGCACACCTCTTCCACCTTTACAGGGTCATATCAAGCCACATCCACGATTAGCACCTCGACCGCGGCTCATAGACCACTAGGGGACCCTCCCACCACAGTCGATGTCCTCGTGATCACACAGACACTTCATGACTGTGGCGCCTCACGCCCCTTCCGATCGCGGGCTACGATCCATGCACCTTGACCGTGATTGTACCTCGACAGAGGTTGGTATCTCGACTGTGGAATTTCATCCCAGTCTCAAATGAGGTGCTGCCTCAATCAACCATAGCGGTATCCTCGACCGAGGTGATACCTCAATCGACCACGATCAAGCCTCGACCGAAATCAAGCCTCGACTGCGGCTCAGATGGTTAATGTAATGACCCTGACCTGGGTTATGAGGTAACCCTATTTGTTTTGGATAAGTAAGTGGCTAAGAAATTTAATATAATCCTATAAGGAGTTTTGTTATCATGTGACACACTTATGTTTGAAGTTTGGTCCTGATTGAATGTTGTTTGAGCAATGTTCCTTTGTTTTGTACCAAAGTGCAATTTACCCAAGATAAGGGGTTATATTGCAATATGTCACATATTGAACGTGCATTAAGTTCTTTAGCATCATAATAGAGAGAATGATTCTAAGTGGTGGCTTGTGGAAAGCCTAAATTCCAAGTTTTAACTTGTTTGAATAATGCTAGTACCTTGTGCACAAATTTTGGTACAAATTGTAATTTACCCAAAATGTGGGGTTGATATGCAAATTATCACCTCTAGAGTGTTACTAATTCCTCTATGTATAATTTATAGGAGAGATAAATAATGATACACCATGTTTGAATCAATTATGAATGATGGTAATCTTGGTGAAGAAATGACAAGAAAGGGGTGGAATATGAAACCCTAACTTGAGTTTTATCAAGTTGAAAAGCTTATATATGAGGGCCTATCGGCCAAGGATCCATAGGAGGAGTCCCATATAGTTTTTTGGACTCTTGAAAAAGCCCATGACGTGCAAATCACCTCAAGGATGTGAAGGGTATCAGGTTTTAACTTCCTTAGAAAAGTTGTATCGGGTTGTGAATAAAGTAGTGATTTTGTTGATATATTTTATTCAAAGAGATAAGTAATGGAAGAAATTTCATCCCTAGATTAACGTCAAGTGTTTTTCATATTAAGATAAATGTTAAATGCATGCATGTACACGTGTCACCCATGCATGGACACGTGGCACCTAGTAGCTCAAATTGATGACACCTCATTTTTACACTTCTTCATGAACAACAAGTATATATACCCCTTCTTTCACCCCTTTAGTGAACATTTTTTAATCCTACCACCCTCTTTCCTTAAATTATCATGCATAGGGTTCCTGTATCATGCAGGAGTGAAGTGGTATCATGCATAGGGCCTTGGGTATCGTCCATAGCAAGATCATATCAGACAAGTAGGGTGATATCGGCCTAATGTGGTGATATCAGCCATAGTGAAGTATTTTGATCAAGAGTGAGGGGGATATCGGCCAAGGGTGATGGCATATCGTGCAAGGGTAGTGATATATCGCTCAATGGTGCTAAGGAGCAAGAAGGAGCTCAATACTTAACCCTAAGGTGAGGCCATGATCATCTTCAACCTTGGATTGAAGCATGATTTTAGGGTTATGATCTTCCTTTCTTTTCTTCTTCACCAATTGCTTATCCATGGTGATTCCTTGTATATGAAGGAGTTGTGAACGAGCCTTGGACTTTTGATAAGTCATCTTCAACCTTGGTAATGTGAAGTTTTGGAGCTTGGAGCTTTGAAGTTGTTCTTGAGGCATGTTATATAACTTGAACTCTATCATGTTATTATTCATCACCTAATTTGCTGTACTTAATGATCTACTTTTAATTCTAAAATTTTCTGAAATAGTTGATGACATTATGAGTTCTAGTAGTTTCTTAGACCTGTTTCCATGAATAATAATAGTTAGAACGAAGGTCTAGATCTTGAAGAAGATGGTATCACCTTATAAAGTGATATTGGGTTCAAGCACACAAGCACACACCTCTAACCTGATATGGTGATGCACCTACTTCACTAAAATGATATGGATATGATTTAATAATTTCTTGCAAGATATGGTCGTGTAGTATACACCTCTTGCATAATATGAGGTCAACAATACACCTCAAAAATGATATTGGGCTAAGCACACACCTCTTTGCCTGATATGGTGTGAAGCAAGCACACACCTCTTTGCCCGATATGGTGTGAAGCACACACACACCTCAAAAGTGATATGGAAGCATACATACACCTCAAGGGTGATATGGTAAGTACACATACACCTCAAACCCAACATGGTAAGCACACATAGACCTCAAGGTCGATATGGTAAGCACACATACACCTCAAACCCAAGATGGTAAGCACACATACACCTCGAGGTCGATATGGTAAGCACACATACACCTCTAGGTGATATGGGTAGCAAGTGTATATCTTTAAACTGATATTGGGTTAAGCATACACCTTTTGGATGATATGGTGTTGAGCACATATCTCTAAAATGATATGGAGGGTAACCCAATACACTAGATGATAGGAGAGGCAAGGTGGTTAGTACCCTAGTACATGTGATGGTCAATACACTAAAGTAGGGTGTGGCCAATATCTTCAAGCGAGTTGAGGATGTTACACCCGTGAAGGGTGAAGTTGATACACCATATGAATGGTAAGGTTGATACCTTTATGGGTAAGGGTATGAGGGACATGATGATGTCTAGCTCAATATACACCTAACCCAATACATGTGTTCAACTTGACATACATGATAAAATTTATTTATTCAATTTTATTATTGATGCATGTTATCTCAGTGAATGGCATGGAAACCCAAATTCATCTCAGTTCTAAGGTTTTATATATAGATTGGTTTTATATGATTTGTTGATAGTAGTCTTTATTTAGTGAATGTTTATGTCACATGAAATCCTTATGAGAGCCATGTGATAAGTGAATGAGATATATCAAACCATAAGGATAGGGTGTTCAATGAATTAAGCATTTTGATTATCATGTTCTCAGTATGATATGTGTGATGCTTAACAGTTCAGTTGTGGTAAATGTTATCAGATGATCTATGAAACGAATGGTTTACAGATCTAAACTAAGATATATAATGTGATGATTGAATTGTGAATGTAAATAGTAAATTAGACTTATAGGTGCCCTGAACACCGTAGATTCCCTATGGATGTCTGCAATGTAGGGAGGAAATGATCCACCTTGGCAATGACCAGTATACGGGAATCATATCGCACCCACAGAGTGTGCGGGGAGACGAAGCCCTTAAGGAAGTCTCCTAAGAGAAGATATGTAATGACCCTGACATGGGTTATGATGTAACCCTATTTGTTTTGGCTAAGTAAGTTGCTTAGAACTTTTATATAATCCTCTAATGTGTTTTTCTATCAGGTAACAAACTTATATTTCAAATTTGGTCCTGTTTGAATAATGTTTGAGCAATGTTCTCATGTTTTGGACCAAAATGCAATTTACCTAAGATGAGGGGACATATTTCAATTTGTCACATTTTGAATATTACCTAAGTGTTTTAGCATCATAATAGAGAGAATTATGCAAGGTGGTGTCTTGTGGAAAGCCTAAATTCCAAGTTTGAACTTGTTTGAATAATGTTGGTGACTTGTGTACCAATTTTGGTGCAAGTTGTAATTTACCCAAAATATAGGGTTGATATGCAAATTACCACCTCTAGAGTGTCCCTACTCCCTCCTAGTATCATTTAGATGAGAGATAAATAATGAGTCACCATGTTTGAATCAATTATGAGTGATAGTATTCTTGGTGATGAAAAGACCAAGAAAGGGGTTTGAATGGAAACCCTAATTTGAGCTTGTATTAGGTGTATTGGGTTATAGTGTTAAATGGGAGTCCCTATCGGCCAAGGAGCCAAAGCGGATACCCCCATATCATGTTGTTGACTCTTTGAATTTTCAAAAACGAGCTAAGAACCTCAATAAAGCAACATATATTGGCTTGCAACTTTCCTTGGGAAAGGTTGCATTGAATTGTGAATATAATAATGTGAGTGGAAGTGGCTTGTCCTAGATGATAACCAAAGGGGGCCGACCCTTATCCCTTGCATTGTCCTAAAGTTTTTATTTTGAATGGAAAGATAAATATGGAGTGCATGCAAGTACATGTGTCAATCCATGCATGACCATGTGGCACCTACTAGTAGTAAATTGATGACACCTCATATACACACGTTTTCATGAACCTCAAGTATATATACCATTCCTTTCACCCCTAAGTGAACTTTTTCGAATCCTACCACCTCCTTGCTCTTAGATATCGTGCATGGAGTCTTGGTATATTGCATGGGTTAAGTGGTATCATTCATAGGGCCTTGATATCGGCCATAGCAAGTGATATCAGTCATAGCAAGTGATATCGGCCATAGCAAGTTGATATCGGCCATAGTGGACTTATATTGGCCACAAGTGAAGGGGATATCAGCCACAAGTGAGGGAATATCATTCATGAGTAGTGAGGTATCGTGCAAAGGTGCTAAGGAGAAATAAGGAGCTCAAATATTAACCCTAAGGTAAGGCCATGATCATCTTCAATCTTGGATTGAAGCATGGATCTAGGGTTATGATCTTTCTTTCCTTCCTTCTTCACCAAGTGCTTAACTATGGTGATTTCTTGTCTATGGAGGAGTTATGAACGAGCCCTGGACCTTGGAGAAGTTCTTCTTCTACCTTATGACGTGAAGCTTTGTGGCATGGATCTATGAACTTGTTCACAAGGTGGGTTATATAACTTGAACTCAACCATGTTATTATTCATCACCTAAATTGCTATGCTTAAATGAACTACTTTAAATTCTGAAATATTCTGAAATAGTTGATGAAACTATGAGTTCTAGTAGTTTCTTAGACCTATTATACTAGTACTAGAACAAGTAGAATTAAGGTCTAGAACTTGAAGATGATGGTATCGCCTTATAAAGTGATATCAGGTTCAAGCACACAAAGCAAGCACCTCTAACCCGATATGGTGATGCACACACTCCACTAAAATGATATGTATATGAGTTTATACTTTCTTGCACGATATGGTCAGGTAGTATACACCTCTTGGACGATATGAGGTCAAGAATACATCTCAAAAACGATATTGGGTTAAGCACACACCTCTTTGCACGATAATGGTGTGAAGCACACACACACCTCTTTGCCCGATATGGTGTGAGGCACACACACACCTATTTGCCCGATATGGTGTGAAGCAAACACACACCTCTTTGCCTGATATGGTGTGAAGCACACACACACCTATTTGCCTGATATGGTGTGAAGCACACACACACACCTCTAAAGTGATATGGAAGCAATCATACACCTCAAACCCGAGATGGTAAGCACACATACACCTCAAGGGTGATATGGTAAGCACACATACACCTCATACCCGATATGGTAAGCATACATACACCTCTAAAGTAATATGGGTAGCAAGCACACACCTCATACCCGATATGGTGGAAGCACCTCAAAACCCAAATGTAGGAAAGCACCTTAGATGCAATGAACTTGATGAAGTAACACATGAAGTGTCTCATATCAAGTCATACATTAAGAGGTATGGAGTCTAATGAATATTGATTAAGTGGGCTAATGTACCTTGAAGGAAAGGTTGAGCCAACTTAATAAAGTATGAAATAATCAATATCCTATTAAGGATAAGAGAGAAAGTCATACTTTGTGTTGATAATCATTTAATGACAAATGATGAGAATAAATAAGTATGATTGAATACTTATGATATTAATGTATGCTCCTAGATGTTTGAAGAAATGAATTAGGGTTTGGATTCATAATATGAACTTGAAACCCTATTCGGCTATAAAGGGAAAACCCTAACCCTAATAGTTGTTTCCTATTGAGAGGTGACATGATGTTAAAGGCCTTGTGAGCCATGTGAATAAGTTTTTGCCTACTGATAGGTGACAAGATGTTTAATGGTCTTGTGAGCCATGTGAATAGTTGTTGCCTAGTGAGAGGTGACAAGATATTTAATGGGCCTTGTGAGCCATGTGGTTAGTTGTTGCCTAGTGAGAGGTGACAAGATGTTTAATGGGCCTTGTGAGCCATGAGAATAGTTTTTGCCTAGTGAGAGGTAACAAGATGTTTATAAATGTATCATGTAAGAAATGATAATGTTCAAAATAAACTAGGAAATGGAAACATAGTAACATAATAATAATAATAATAGTAATAATAAATGGATACAATAGTAATAATGAAATCTTGATCATCCATGCTTTATTCTTATAGACAAATAAGGGCTATAGTGCTTTGAATATGCTTAAACGAGATAAGAGGAATACTTGTATTATATAAAGAATGTGAATAAGTATGATGGCTTGGACAAGGTATATTGCCTAGTAAAGGTGATGTGGTATTCAGTGATGAGAAGCACATGATTGGCATAGTCCAATGCCTGGAATAGATGCACATGATTGGCATAGTCCAATGCTTGGACATAGGATTGGGATAACCCAATGCCTGGCTATTAATTATAGGATTGGTAATAACCCAATACCTGGTTGTTAATCACAGCATTAGTAATAACCCAATGCCTGGATGTTAATCACATGATTGCTAATAACCCAATGCCTGGATGTTAATCACATGGTTGGTAATAACCCAATGTCTGGGTGTTAATCATAGGATTGGTAATAACCCAATTCCTGGCTATTAATCACAGGATTGGTAAAAACCCAATGCTTGGTTGTTAATCACAGGATTGGTCATAACCCAATGTCTGGTTGTTAATTATAGGATTGGTAATAACCCAATGCATGGTTGTTAATCATATGATTGGTAATAACCCAATGCCTGGTTGTTAATCACAAGATTGGTAATAACCCAATGCATGGTTGTTAATCACAGGATTGGAAATAACCCAATGCCTGGCTGTTAATCATAGGATTGGTAATAACCCAATACCTGACTGTAATATCACAGGATTGGCATAGTCTAATACGTGGGATATTTGTATAGGATTAGCATAGTCTAATGTCTGGAATAACCTCACAGGATTGGCAAAGCCAATACCTGGATAGATGATGATGATGTATATTCACATGATTGGTATAATTCAATATCTAATTAGCAGATTGGTTGAGGTCAACCGATAGAAATGAGAATGATTCATGGATGTTATACCATGATAATGAGTATCACATGATAAGCTTGAGATGTTGATAAGTATGATGGGTAAATGATATACATGTTCTTCCTATTCCTTATAAAGAGAATAGATGATTTACTGCTCTATTATAGATAGTCGCAATGCTTTAAAAGATGAGAATGTTCTAAACTGCTTATCCTCTGCTCAGTTTAATACTATTTAACTGTGATAATAACATTGTTGGCAGAGAGTTATATCTCTCACTGGGACAATTGTCTCACCCCGTGGGATCCACATTTTTTTAGGTGGACGTGCACGAGGGGGATTGAGATCGTACTACAGAGAAAGAACAATAGCAGCAAGGATAGTAGTGACAGCTCAGGTTGAGTGTACTTTCTATCATGTCTTGTAGATAGAAGTCCTATGTGTCATCTTTGTACTCTTAGGTCCTTGTATTTAGTACGTGTTTGTTTTATGAACAATTTGAGATTTTGGCTTGTATGCCTCGAGGTTTGTTGTTTCTTTATGTATATGTTTTGAGAAACCAACTGTTATATGTTATCCTCGAGAAGAGATGGTACAATGTATGTACAATATATGATCAATGTGAATATCAGGTTTTGGTTCTTCCTTAAAGAGTTTTCCTGGAAATAGATCTCTTTGTAAAAATGGTTTTAATTTTTAGTGATTTTTGTTAATCCATTTCTTATGATTATTCTGCATATTTAGTAACAATTTGGTTGTTGGTTTGGTGGCGGTTGTTACAAGATAGGTTACCCAACATGAACCACAAATCCTGGTGGTAACCCATAGGTACCCACAGAGCGTACCAAGATGAGGCCCACAGAGTATCTCAGACCCTCCTCCTGTGTACTCAGCCTAGAAGGAGAGGTCCAATTAAAGGCCAGTTGTTTAGCTGCCTTAGTCAGACGTGACTGTTCGAGTCAAGCAGACCCAGATTCAGTTCTAGGCCTAGCTTCCCGGGTTTTAAGTTAAGTCTTGTATGGTGAAATCGTAGTTCGCTATGATTCTTCATATGTAGAGTACACTGCATATGATCAGGGCATAATCTAAAATATGTTCATATAGGTTTAAAGAGTTTCTAATAAGTAAGAAAAGGCTAAGAAAGATTTGAGTACAGTTTCACAGTAGTTGTTCTTTTACGCAGAAGAGGCTAAGAAAGATTTGAGTACAGTTTAAAGAGTTTCTTATAAGTAAGAAAAGGCTAAGAAAGATTTGAGTACATTTCACTGAGTCTACAGAGACATAGGACTAAGGTGTTGAGTCTGTTCTAATGTCCTCCAGTATATCCTATAGTGACTTCTATTTATGCAGAAGAAAGGGTGAAGTTTAAAGATGACTAGAGAACACGGGGAACACGTTGCTGAGAGCAATGTTGTTGCACCAAGAGAGGGTGCAAGGGATCCAACAAGAGAAGAATGAGTGCCTGAGAATTCCCATCATGATCTGAACAGGATAAAGAATCCTATGTTTTATGTTCTTGATAGGAAGTTTAAGACAATAGTGATACATATAGTAGACTGAATACTAGCATTACAACCTAGGTTACCAGTTCTGAATGCAAAAACGTTGAGCTTTAAAAAGGGTTCCTGAATGACATGGTCATGTTGGAACAATGGAAATGTGGGAAGGATTAACATATGGCAAGAAAATACACTCTTCCATAAGTTTAGACAGATAGTATATTTGTGATGCTAGTGCCCAAGAAGGGGCAATAAGTTGAGAATTAAGGAAATATCACTACAATTCTAGAGACATTTGTCTAGTTGTTCTTAAAAGCCAAATTTTTTGGTGCCACCAGTGCAATAAACACCTAGTGCACCAGGACAGTAATCACTATGTAAAAGCAAAGGTCCTAACTTTCCACCTGTAAGAACCCATGGCTTAGTTTTTACATAGGTAATAAGACTGAGAAGACCATGGTACAAGGGCAAGACATGTTATAGATATGGACATGTTGAGCATACTAAACTTGTTTGTTCAAAGGAAAGGGGGGAATGACCCAACAACTGAGGAAGACTCGGAAGGGCTTATAAAAGTCACAACCCAATAGTGTAAAATTGCAAGAGCAACAACATGAAATAGCTAGACTCTATGTGTTGAGTCAACTTGAAGCGGTGGATGACCGTGAGGGGTAACGGTCAAATAGAGCTTTTTCATTTCAATATGCCTTATCTTGATGTTATCTGATAATCATAAGAAGGATTGTTGTTATTGACTTCCCTTTAGTTGCCCTATGGGAACATGGGGAAGAAATCATGAGGACTAGAATTTATATTCTGTTCAATATTCTTTTAAAAGCTTTATAATTGCTCTTATCTATGTGAAAGAGGATGAGATATAGAAGTGATGCCTAAAGAAAATCCAAGAATGTTAAATCTTGTGTTTGTGATGATACGAAAAGTAAGGAATATGATAGTACACAAAGTGTATACTACCTAATCTCAGTACTTGTATACCCTGGCCAGGTATTCAACTATTGAAGATAAAGTGAGTATGGAACTCTTAGATTGTTATCTTTCTTACTACTCTGATCAAGTAGTCATTTTGAGACAATCTAGTGAGCATAACGAAATTGGAAATATGGCACAAATATTTTTTTATCATATCCTAAGTGCAATAAAATAGAATCTGAGATGATCTAAGATCAATCTGTGTGCATGAGGAAGTAAAAGAATATAATCCTTATGATTAGAGAATGAGAACAAGGGAGATGATCCATGTTTGATAAAGTCTATATGAATAGTAAAGATCTTTTCCCATGATGTGGAATTGTGATAAAATCATGAGATGATCATGACCATGTTAGACTATAACAAAGAAAGGAGTGATGACATGAAATCATCCTTACAATTCCTATGCTGATGGCAAGGAACCTAGGATGAAACAAGAGTAAATGACTCATGAACAGTTAAAATCTCATGCAATAATTAGAGGAGATGATAATCTCTTCTCGTTGATAAACAACCTTGGGTAATGATGGGGTGATAAGAGGAATATGTTTCTTTGTGTTCTTTCCCTTCCAGAACATGACAATCAAGTAAGTCTTATGACACTTGATGTGCATGAGTTATAAGTGTTCTATGGATGGATACTTAGAAAAAGTATCAGTTCGTCTTGGACTTTGGTTCCAAGATAAAGATATGTATAATAAATAATGTCCCAAAGATGAAAGAAAGATCCCTTTTATATGTGTGGACTTGGTAATAACAAAAAAGCGATGGAAATGATGAGGATGTGATGTGTTTTTGACACATGTGATGGATACGAAGGTAAAGAATCATAGTATCCAAGAACTTTCAATGATATGAGAAAATGAGAACATGATTCCTAATAAGGAGTAATGTTTGATTACTTAGAAGGTCCAACTTTGAGAATAGTCTAGTTATATATTGTAGTATGGACACCACATGTTAGGGGTTTATGCCCCGCATAAACATGACATCAGCAAGGATGTATGGGTTGAAGGAACAATTGTGGATTCATTTTGGGAGAAGCTTATCAAGTTAAAAACAATTCCTTAGAATATCCCTATCTAGATCATTTGAGGAAACTTATACATAACATCTAGAGATACCTGTAAGATAAGTTCTTAATTGATAAGTAACCTTCCCTTATGATAAGAGAATGTACAACTAATAAGATAGTTGGTACAAGTAGTAAGAAAGTTTAGAGTTGTGTCAACAGGTTAGATGGCACAGTAGATGTATGATAAGACTTGTAGTCCCAAGTGGGTGACAAAACGTAACTCTGGTCTTTCCATGGAAGTGAAATGCTAAACTGAATGAGGAGTATGGAAGACTCCCCAGAATCAAGGATCTTATCACATAAGTTGTAAGTTGAGAAGGTGGCAAACAAGTTAGGTTTGACATCTGAGTTAAATAAGGTATGTATAATGTTTCTCTGACTAAGAAAAGTGTTACCTGACATAGAGTTGACTGTACAGTCAATAATGAAAAGGACAGTGGAGTATGTGTCTTGTATGATAGATTCTATGATAACCCTATGTGAAAGAACTTTGCGTTGATCAAAGTTCTATGGCATCTCCATGACATTAATATGTTATGTGGAGATTTGGTGATATGATGAATGATTAATATATGTCTCCATTTACCTGGAATTTTGGGGACAAAATCTTTGTTAGGGGTTTATAACTTGTAATGACCCTAACATGGGTTATGAGGTAAACCTATTTGTTTTGACTAAGTAAGTGGATTAGAAATTTAATATAATCCTCTAAGGTGTTTTTTTTATCATGTGACACACTTATGTTCCAAGTTTGGTCATGATTGAACGTTGTTTGAGCAATGTTCCTTTATTTTGGACAAAAGTGCAATTTACCCAAGATAAGGGATTATATTGCAATATGTCACATGTTGAACGTGCATTAAGTTCTTTAGCATCATAAGAGAGAGAATTATGCTAAGTAGTGGCTTGTGGAAAGCCTAAATTCTAAATTTGAACTTGTTTAAATAATGCTAGTACCTTGTGTACCAATTTTGGTACAAATTGTAATTTACCCAAAATGTGGGGTTGATATGCAAATTATCACCTCTAGAGTGTTACTACTTCCTCTGCATAATATTTAGAGTAGATATAAATAAGGAGACACCATGTTTGAATCAATTATGAGTGATGGTAATCTTGGTGAAGAAATGACCGAGAAAGGGGTTGAATATGAAACCCTACTTGA
Source organism: Alisma plantago-aquatica (assembly GCA_963693085.1). Taxonomy (NCBI): domain Eukaryota; kingdom Viridiplantae; phylum Streptophyta; class Magnoliopsida; order Alismatales; family Alismataceae; genus Alisma; species Alisma plantago-aquatica. Next base: position 634,883,266 of record OY856413.1, on the reverse strand, counting down.
GTTGTATCAAGTTGAAAAGCTTATATATGAGTGCCTATCGGCCAAGGAGCCATACGAGGAGTCCCATATCATTTTGTGGACTCTCGGAAAAGCCCATGATGTGCAAAGAACCTCAAGGAGGTGAAGGGTATCAGGTTGCAACTTCCTTAGAAAAGTTGTATCGGGTTGTGAATAAAGTGGTGATTTTGTTGATATATTTTATTCAAAGAGATAAGTAATGGAAGAAATTTCATCCCTAGATTATCCTCAAGTGATTTTCATGTCAAGATAAATGTTAATGCATTCATGTACACGTGTCACCCATGCATGGACACGTGGCACCTAGTAGCTCAAATTGATGACACCTCATTTTTACAGTTCTTCGAATCCTACCACCCCATATATATACCCCTTCTTTCACCTCTTTAGTGAACTTTTTAGAATCCTACCACCCTCTTTCCTTAAAGTATCATGCATAGGGTCCTTTTATCATGCAAGAGTGAAGTGTTATCTTGCATAGGGACTTGGGTATCGTCCATAGCAAGATCATATCGGTCAAGTAGGGTGATATCGGCCTAGTGTGGTGATATCGGCCATAGTGAAGTATTTTGATCACAAGTGAGGGGGATATCGGCCAAGGGTGATGGAATATAGTGCAAGTGTAGTGAGATATCTTGCAATGGTGCTAAGGATCAATAAGGATCTCAATACGTAACCCTAAGGTGAGGCCATGATCATCTTTAACCTTGGAATGAAGCATGATTTTAGGGTTATGATCTTCCTCTCTTTTCTTTTTCACCAATTGCTTATCCATGGTGATTCCTTGTATATGAAGGAGTTGTGAACGAGCCTTGGACTTTTGATAAGTCATATTCAACCTTGGGAACATGAAGCTTTGGATCTTGGAGCTTTGAATTTGTTCTTGATGTGGGTTATATAACTTGAACTCTATCATGTTATTATTCATCACCTAATTTGCAATACTTAATGATATACTTTTAATTCCGAAATTTTCTGAAATAGTTGATGACATTATGAGTTCTAGTAGTTTCTTAGACCTGTTTCCATGAACTATAACAGTTATAACGAAGGTCTAGAGCTTAAAGAAGATGGTATCACCTTATAAAGTGATATCAGGTTCAAGCACATAAGCAAGCATCTCTAACGTGATATTGTGATGCACCTACTTCACTAAAACAATATGGATATGATTTAATACTTTCTTGCACGATATGATGGTGTAGTATACACCTCTTGCACAATATGAGGTCAAGCATACACCTCAAAAATGATATTGGGCTAAGCACACACCTCTTTGCCCGATATGGTGTGAAACACACACACACACCACAAAAGTGATATGGAAACATACATACACCTCAAGGGTGATATGGTAATCACACATACACCTCAAACTCAATATGGTAAGCACACATACACCTCAAGGTCGATATGGTAAGCACACATACACCTCAAACCAAATATGGTAAGCACACATACACTTCAAGGTCGATATGTTAAGCACACATACACCTCTAGGTGATATGGGTAGCAAGTGTATATCATTAAACTGATATTGGGTTAAGCATGCACCTTTTGGATGATATTGTGTTGAGAACATATCTCTAAAATGATATGGAGGGTAACCCAATACACTAGATGACAGGAGTGGCAAGGTGGTTAGTACCCTAGTACATGTGATGGTCAACACACTAAAATAGGGTGTGGCCAATATCTTCAAGTGAGTTGAGGATGTTACACCCGTGAAGGGTGAAGTTGATACACCATATGAATGGTAAGGTTGATATCTTGATGGGTAAGGGTATGAGGGACATGATGATGTCTAACTAAATATACACCTAACCCAATACATGTGTTCAACTTGACATGCATGATAAAATTTATTTATTGAATTTTATTATTGATGCATGTTATCTCAGTGAATGGCATGGAAACCCAAATTCAGCTCAATTCTAAGGTTTTATACATATATTGATTTTATATGATTTGTTGATAGTAGTCTTTATTCAGTGAATGTTTATGTCGCATGAAATCCTTATGAGAGCCATGTGATAAGTGAATGAGATAAATGAAACCCTAAGGATAGGGTGTTCAATGAATTAAGCATTTTAATTATCATGTTCTCAGTATGAGATGTGTGATGCTTAATAGTTCAATTGTGGTAAATGTTATTGTGACATCCAACTTACAAAAATAAAATTAACTAATGCGGAAGCGTATCGTTAGCAGTGGATTACTGAAAATCACTAAAAATTAAAATCATTATCAAAGAGATCCCTTCTCAGGAAAACTCTTTAAACAAGAACCACAGTATTATATTTACATACTGGTCCACATTGTACATTTCATGTACCATCTCCCCTCGATGATATACATACATCACCACTTTGCTTAAACAACACAAGTAACAAAAACCTCAAGCATCAAAATCTTAGATCGATTATAAAAACACTATCTACTGACCCCTAGGACCTCAGAGTACAAAGATGACACGTAGGACTCTATGACATATGTACAAGGACTGACAACCAGTATTTCCACCTGTAGGATTACTACTGTCCTTGTTGTTTCTGCTGCTGCTCTTCCCTTGCTACAGAGTTTCTGCCCCTCTGTCTGCGTCTACCTAAAAATGTTGGATCCCACGGGGGTGAGATAATTATACAATTGCCCGAGCGAGAGATATAACTCTCCACCGAAAACATTATTATTGCAGTTTAATGGAAATAAATTGAGCAGTAGGATAATATACTTTAATGGCAGATAAATTAATATCTATGCAGATTAGAACAACATTCCTATTCAAGTATTTCAACTATAACTTGACTAGGCAGCATGTCGCTTATTCAATAATGAATTAAAGAACATAAGTAACATGTATGTATTAATGACATGCTAAGCAAGATAACATCAAACAGTGGTTCTCGTATTTCAATATTAAGCAAATACGCTATACGGCTGATTACATTTTACAAACATACTTAAGCTCTGAGGAGATGAGGTATACCGCTCACACTGCAACTGACCATTGCGAAATCGAAATCGGTACCATATAAAGTCAGTGGAAGAGCCGTATTCCATAACTTCCCACATCTCGGTTAGTGTGAGATAACATGCAGGACATCTCGTGTCACTGCTACATAGCTTGTTTGGGTATAGTGGCATCTTCTCTATAGAGCTACAGCGGCGGCTGCACTCTCTTCACAATCGAGAGATTTCATGCTTACCTCCATCGATCTGGTATTAACAACATCGGGAGATTTGTGATACATCCATCCCGGAACATATCATGAAGGATTGAGAGGTTGAATGTTTACCTTCCATCAATTCCCCCATTTGGAAGAAAGGATATTTTTCCCATTGACCCCCGCATATTCAAAATATGTGAACTCTAGGAGATCTCATAAGAAAACCTATTTCACCATCACCAACTACTGATAATGATGGATCTATGATCAGAGCACTACATGAATAGCTTTCACTTGATTAATTAGGTACATTATCATATTCTTTTAGCATCAGTCAAAGTTTTCAAACATAACTTATTAGGACAAATGCTATAAGGAAACATGTATTGTTTTTATCAGTTACTTCTCAGTCTTTAAAAGACATTGGGATCTTAGTCCCTCATTTCAAACTCAATGCCATAAACATATGATTCTGGGTATTCAAACCCTTAGCTCATCACTGATCATTGTTACCACTTTTTTAGGTAATCATCACCTTTAAGTCATCTGACCAAGGTACACAAGACACTTGCTACAGAAGCATCTCATCTGACACTTGAGGCTCATTAACTCTCTTGTTACCTCTTACTAAGCAACAAGGCATATTATGGCACAAAAAGCCCAATAAATAATTTCAATAATTAAAGCATCATAGCCCATACCTGGCTATGTTCATCATCTCAGGATACCTGCATGGGTAACACACATGATAATAGATATATTAATCATATTTCAGTTCCATGATATTCCAGAGTAACACCACTATTCCCTTATCAGGGTTAGGGTTTCCCATTTTATTTAAATTAGGGTTACTCATCCCCTTTGTTCAATTAGGACCAATGATTCATCATTTCATTGTCCAACATTAGGGTTTCACACTATATAGTATAATCAAGAATTAGGGTTTACTATTCACATCACATCACCCTAGATTAGGGTTTGTATTCAATAACACACAATTAGGGTTTACTATTCATCCCAATTAGGGTTTTACATCAAAGTACCCTCAATTAGGGTTACTCATGTCATTACTCTGAATTCATATCAAATTATCTTCCTAGATTAGGGTTTCACTCAGAATTGCCCTAAATTAGGATTTGAGTTCATAAATTAACTCAATTAGGGTTTTATGATCTCTTCCTCAAGGATCATACCCTAATTGTATACCCCACTTAATTTTGAATGTGCTAAGCTTGATTGCTACAAGATTATTTTTCATGTATGAATCTCTCTCTCTCATCCTCTTCTAGGATTTCCAGAAGATTTGATCAATTGAACCTTCAATTACATGAGGTATCAAATTAAATTGACCAATTAAATCTTCAATTACATTAGATATCCAAATGGATTAACCATGTTGAAACTCAAATGGTTTTGGTTACTTAGACCCTAAACGGTCTTGCTCTTTCAAGATTCAAACGGTTTGAAACCATTTGGGCACATTTCCATTGAAACTGTTTAAGCAAGAAAGTATTGAAACCGAATGAGCTTGGGTCCCCAAACAGTTTGAGACCGTTTGGCCCAAACCCTCTCAAAACCGAATGGACCAAAAAGGTCTATCAACACTTAACCAATTCAAAGTTTCCAACAATGAACTGCCTTTCCGTTGATTCCTTGATTCATTCATCAATTGGACCACTGAATCATCCTTCACTTGAACCATCAATTAGGGTTTTGAACCCAATTAAACTAGGGTTTATAATAAAAAAACCTTCAATTAGGGTTTTGAATTTGAGGAACCATCAATGGTTAACATTGTAGAACTAACCCAATTGAAAGCAATGAATTAACATCAACTTATGATATGACCTGACCTCAAATGGTCTTGAGGTCATTTGGATGACCTCCAAATGGTCTTGAGACTGTTTGCCTCATCATTCAATAAAATTTGTGAAATCCAATTAGGGTTTAGATCATTGGATTGATCATCAAATTAACTATTGATTGCACTTCAATTTGATATCTCTAACTCTTTAATTACTCAACCATACTTCACCCTAGACCTCCAAACAATCTTGGTTGACCTCCAAACGATCTTGAGACCATTTGGGGTGACCTCCAAATGGTCTTGATACCATTTGGGTTAATCAACCCAAAACATTAAGTCAACCAAATGCAAATCAACACTTAACCCGATTAGGGTTTCTAATTGGAGGATTGTCCATATATTGATTTAATCAATTGGATCCATTAGATCACCATCCAACATTTACTAGGGTCCTGACCTCAAACAGTCAACCCATCCAAATGGTCAACTCATCTAAATGGTTTGGGATCCAAGCCTCCAAACAGTTTGCAAACCGTTTGACCGTTTGGACCAAAGTCCATGAAACCATTTGCAATACAAACTTGTTGGAAAGTGTGCCTAAGATGATGTTATCATAATCAAGCCTTATTCCATCGAAAACTACTGCCATTATCATGGTAATTGCATCAACTAATCAAAGGAATTTAAAGAAGAGCAATTGAACATAATTGATTGGGAAATTGAATTCAATAACAATGAATAGGGGTTCAAGTTATATAACCCACCTCCAATTGGGATTCAAAGCTTGGAGCTTCACGTCAACAATGGTGGAAGGAGATTTTTCTCACCACAAGGTTCGTTCCTCAAGCTTTTGAGTGAAAAGGAATGGTTAAAATTGAAGATGAGATCGGAATAAGAAGGAATCATGCATTGATTTGTGATTTCCACCATGAAATCAAGATGAACGAAGGTCAAGAAGCTTACCAACAGGTTGGGGTTCGTCCTCCTGCTTTCCATAGATTCCTTGATCGTTTTTGCAAACAAAGAGAAGAAGTGGATTCGAAAAAGTCCTTGGTTTGAGTTGTAAAGGGTGTTTTTATAAGAAAAATCAATGAGAGAGAAAATGCCTCATGCAACTACTTAAATTCCGAAATTTTTACCACCACTTCCCCCTTGGTTCCTTGAATGCAAAGGAATCTCTATCTACACCAAACTCCCTTCCATTATCCATGAATTAAGGGAAAAGAAATTAAGCACCTTAACCTTTATAAAAGTATTTATCCATAAGTGAGTGGGTAATTCTTTTTAGTTTCTTATTGTGAGTGGGTTCTCCACTCACGTTGATATTTCCTTTGCCTTTGCAAGGCAAAAGGACGTCCATTCATGTGGATTTCAACCAACACAATTTTGGTTAAAGAGCAATCTATTTAATATAATTATTTTTGCATTATTTCAATTATGCTTAAATCTTGATTATTTTAATACCAAGATTCTCTCTTCTTCAAAGTAGCTCAAATGAGATGCCCCTCTCATTTTATGGCCTCTACAAGATGTCAAGAATATTAAGGACCTTATTGAAGTGGTAAATTGCATACTGCACCCTGGGTTTTGGGTAAACTGCACATTACACCAAAACTAGGTTTTAATGCACAAACCTTGCTTTATCAGCTCTATCTTGGTACTCAGGCTTTCACTAGCCATTCCTCTGCATCACCTTCATTCTAATGATGCCTCATCACATGAGGAACATATTGTCATGTAACATTTGCAATTTAACCCCTTATCTTGGGTAATTTGCACTTTAGTCCAAACAAGTAAAACATTACTTTCAACATTATTCAAAATGGACTAAAATTGAAATATAAGTTCCTCTTGAGCCTTAATTACTACTCAAAAGATAATATTAAGCATATAATTATCTTTCTTAAACAAAACACCTAGGGTTAAAACATAACCCAGGTCAGGGATGTTACAAGTTATCCACCCCTTACAAGGATTTCATCCCCGAAATCATCAACGAAACATTAAGAGAAAAGAGTAGGGTGTTTCCTCCTCATCTCTTCCTCTAACTCCCACGTATCTTCTTCAATGCCACGGTGATGCCAGAGAACTTTCACAAGACATATGTCTTTCTTTTTCTTCTTTTTAATTCTTCTATCAAGAATCATCACAAGTCCTTCAACATAAGATATGTCATCATTTAGTTCTACATCCACATGTTGCAGAACTAACTCAGTGTCAGGATGACACTTCCTCAGCATAGAGATATGGAATACTAGGTGCAATCTATGCAACTCAGGTGGTAACTCCATCTTATAGGATACCTTCCCATCCTTTCAATGATTGGATAAGGCCCCATAAATCTAGGAGCTAACTTCCCCTTTTTTCCAAATCTCAGAATACCTTTCCAAGGTGAAACCTAGAGGTATACCCTATCTTCAACTTGGAATTCTAAGGGTCTACGACGCTTATCAGCATAAGATTTCTGTCTATCCTGGGCAGATTTCAACTGTTGTTGTATTACTTTAATCTTCTCAGTTGTTTGTTGTACTAGCTCAGGACCCACAAGTTGATATTCTCCTATTTCATACCAACATAAAGGAGATTTACAATGTCTACCATATAATGCCTCATATGGTGCCATATCGATATTGTGCTGATAGCTATTATTGTAAGCAAATTCTATCAAGATCAGGTGTAGATCCCAACTTCCTACAAACTGAAGGACAAATGCCCTAAGCAAGTCCTCTAAGGTTTTTATGGTCCTCTCAGATTGTCGATCTGTCTGTGGATGAAAGGTTGTACTAAACCTTAACTACTTACCCAAAGCTTTATGAAGTCATTCCCAAAAATGACTCGTAAACTGAGGACCTCTATCAGAAACGATAGTAGATGGAACCCCATGCAAATGCACTATCTCATCTATGTATATCTGTGCAAGCTTCTCAGTTGTGTATGTTGTTTTGACAGGTAAGAAATGTGTTGTCTTTGTCAACCTATCAACTATCACACAAATGGAATCATGGCTTTTGTTTATTCTACGAAAACCAACCACAAAGTCCATGGTCACATGATCCCATTTCCACTGTGATATAGGAAAAGGTTGCATTGTTCCTGCAGGCTTCTGATGTTCAGCTTTAACCTGCTGACACACCGGACACCGCATAACAAACTCAGCTACATCATTCTTCAATCTAGGCCACCAGTACATATCTTTTAAGTTATAATACATCTTGGTGCTCCCTGGATGCATGGGATACATCGAAGAATGAGCTTCTTCCAGAACTAACTTTCTTAAGTCATTGGCATCAGGTACTACCATTCTACCATGGTAACAGACTACCTGATTCTCTGCATCATGGAAACCATCCCATTTCTCACTACCATACTCTAACTTAATTTGTTGAATCACAATATTGGCTTGCTGTGCTTCCTTAATCTGCTACCTCAGAGTAGGTTTCACTTGCATCTCATCTAACAACCCGGCTAACAACGATACTTTAAACTATATATTGTCTTGCCTTAAGGAGATAAGTATATCTCTTTTAGAGCACACTAAGGAGTTTAACCGTGCTTTACCTAAGGCTGGTGTTGCTGATTTTCTACTTAGTGAATCAGCCACCACATTAGCCTTCCATGGATGATAATTAATTGTACAGTTGTAGTCCTTGATTAATTCCATCCAGCAGTGTTGCCTCATGTTCAGCTCATGCTGTGAGAAGATATACTTTAGATTCTTATGGTCTGTGAAAATATGGAATGTTTCTCCATAGAGATAGTGTCTCCAGATCTTCAAAGCATGGACCACATCAGCTAGCTCTAGATCATGTGTCAGATAATTCTCCTCATGTTTCTTAAGCTGTCGAGAAGCAAAAGAAATCACTTGTTTGTCCTGCATCAACACACATCCTAGACCGTTCTTTGATGCATCACAAAAGACTATGTACCCCTTCCCTTGCTCAGCTAATACTAACACAGGTGCACTAGTTAACCTTTCTTTCAGCAACTGGAAAGAATGTTGACAATTGTCATTCCAGACAAAAGGAACTTCCTTCCTGGTCAACTTAGTCAGGGGTAAAGCTAAAGAGTTGAAGTTCTTAATGAACCTCCTGTAGTAGCCTACCAACCCTAGGAAACTGTGAATCTTCGTCGATGTCTTTAGCTGTTCCCATTGCAAGATAGATTCTACCTTCTTAGGATCAACATGAATACCTGAAGCAGATATAACGTGTCCTCGAAAAGAAACTTCTGGTAACCATAATTCACATTTGCTAAACTTAGCATATAGCCTATGATCTCTTAGCAAAGTCAAAGCCTGACAGAGGTGTTGCTCATGCTGTTGAGCGTCTCTACTGTATATCAGAATGTCATCTATAAAGACGACTATACATTGATCAAGAAAAGGTCGAAAGATTCTATTCATGAGTTCCATGAATGCATCTGGTGCATTAGTTAGTCCAAATGACATAACTGTGAACTCATTCTGACCATACCTTGTTCTAAAGGCAGACTTAGGTATGTCACTCTCCTTGATACGCAACTGATGGTATCCCAACCTCAGATCTATCTTAGAAAAGATAGTTGCACCACACAACTGATCAAGCAAGTCATCAATCCTTGGCAGACGATACTTGTTCTTTATAGTTACTTTATTTAACTGTCTGTAGTCAATGCATAACCGCATCGACCCATCTTTCTTCTTTACAAAGAGAACCGGGGCACCCCATGGTGAAGTACTCAGTCGGATAAAACCTTTCTCAAGCAACTCTTGCAGTTGTTTCTTGAGCTCTTCCATCTCAGCAGGTGCCATCCTATACGACATTTGTGCTATGGGTTGCGTGCCCAGGATTAGATTAATCTCAAAATCAATCTCTCAGAATGGAGGATCACCTGGAAGTTCTTTAGGGAAAACATCTTCAAACTCCCTAACAACTAGAACTTCAGAAGGATGAGGGCCCTCCATTGTGGTATCAACTACATGAGCCAAGAATGCAAAGCATCCCTATCTCATCAAATTCTTCACTACCATAGCTGACACCAGACAAGTTGGAAGAATCTTTCTATCTCCCTAAAAGATCCATGTGCCACCCTTGTCTGTGAACACATCCTGCTTGGAACCACAATCCAAGACAACCTTATACTTCTCTAAGGTGTCCATCCCTAGGATTATATCAAAACCCTACATCTCAAGTGGTATAAGATCCACTTGAATGTGATGTTCAGAAAAAGAAAGAGTGCAGGGAGAACACACCTCCCACAACACTGCAAATCCCAACAAAGGGGTTTCTAACATCAAACTATCTGCCATATGACTGACAGTCATGTTGTAGTCATGAATCACTTCTCGAGTGATAAAGGAATGTGTAGCACCCAGATCAATTAACACTGATACGAAGCAGGATGAAGACATATCAGAATAAAACAGTTCCATCTAACTTGTCACAACCCGATGGTTGATTACTACTTCAGGCTGATTCATGGCATAGAATCTAGTCGTTGCTTGCTGTTGACCCTGTGCTTGGCTGTTGGGTGCTGACGATCCAGCTTGGGATGCTTGTCCACATCCTCTAGCATTATTACTGAATTGTCGCCTCTATCAGCCTTGTTGATTCTACCTCTGGGGTTGAGTTACGGTCCTGGCCTTCTCAGGACAATCCCTCTTCAAGTGTCCTGACCTCCCACACTGGTAGTAGTTGTAACTTCCCAAACTCTGCCTGGGTGGTCCTGTCACTGATGTTGATGCTGTATTGGGGGCTCTACTTGGAGTAAAACTAAGACCCCTACCCATACTTTACGTCCACTGTGTCGGGGTATTAAACCTTGGTGGTGGTGGTGCAGAGAATCTCGACTTCTTGAAACTCTCAGATCTTTGTTCTTGAAACTGAGGATACACTTTCTTATTACTGGTCTGTCACTTCTCAATCACAGACCTCTCAATCCTCCTCACGGACTCCACAAAAGTGGCAAACCTCTCCCTGTTCTCTAGAGCAGACACGGGAGTGGTCAATTCAGCGTTCAACCCCTTCTCAAAACGTCGAATCCTCTCGTCATCAATAGCTGCCATATGCGGACAGAACCACAAAAGCTCCATGAACCTAGCTTCATATTCACTAATGTTCATCTATCCTTGCCTCAACCTCTCAAATTGAGAGATTTTCTCATCTAGATATGTCTTAGGAAAGTATCTAGTGACAAATTCACGTCGGAATTCATCCCATCCGACTTCAACTCCTAGCCTTTTACCTTCCTCTATGGTCCACCAATGACCAGCACTCCCCTTCAGAAGGTATACAGCATGCCTCACCTTCTCTACTTTAGGGATGTTGAGGATTCTAAAAGCTTTCTCCAGTTCCGTCAACCATAAATCCGCATCAACTGGGTCAGCGGTACCGGCATAGTTTGTGGCTCCCACCCGGCAAAGCCTTTCAAAGGTCTTGCCAGCTCCCTGTCCTTCATGGTGGGTAGGTGCCCTCATTGTAGTTGGTGGCATCCTATCCTCCATATGCATCATAGTCGCCATAAACTGACCGAACAGGGTATGGAAAGCTGGGTTCTCTAATGTAGCTTGATCAAGTTGAGGAATCTCAGGCACGAGTTCCTCCCTAGCCTGATCCCTTGCACCTCCTCTTGGTGCAGCAACACTGCTCTCAGTAGCATGTTCGTCATGTGATCCAGACATCTTCAAGTTCTTCTTCTCCTGTATGAGCAGAAGACACTATCAGATAAATTGGAAAACACTTAGAACAGACTCAACAACCTTAATCCTATGTCTCTTTAGACTCAGCGAACCTAGAGCTCTGATACCACTAAACTTGTGATGTCCAACTTACAAAAACAAGATTAACTAATGTAGAAGCGTATCGTTAGTAGTGGATTACTGAAAATCATGAAAAATTAAAATCATTCTCAAAGAGATCCCTTCTCAGGAAAACTCTTTAAATAAGAACCACAATATTATATTTACATACTGGTCCACATTGTACATTTCATGTACCATCTCCCCTCGAGGATATACATACATCATCACCACTTTTCTTAAACAGCACAAGTAACAAAAACCTCAAGCATCAAAATCTTAGATCGATTATGAAAACACTATCTACTGACCCCTAGGACCTGAGAGTACATAGATGACACATAGGACTCTATGACATATGTACAAGGCCTGACAACCAGTATTTCCACCTGTAGGATTACTGTTGTCCTTGTTGTTGTTGCTGCTGCTCTTCCCCTGCTACAGAGTTTCTGCCCCTCTGTCTGCATCTACCTAAAAACGTTGGATACCACGGGGGTGAGACAATTATACAATTGCCCCAGTGAGAGATAGAACTCTCCGTCGAAAATATTATTATTGTAGTTTAATGGAAATAAACTGAGCAATGGGATAATATACTTTAATGGCAGATAAATCAATATCTATGCATATTAGAGCAACATTCCTATTCAAGTATTTCAGCTATAACTTGACTAGGCAACAAGTCTCTTATTCAATAATGAATTAAAGAACATAAGTAACATTTATGTATTAATGACATGCTAAGCAAGATAACATCAACCAGTGGTTCTCGTATTTCAATCTTAAGCAAATACACTATATGAATGATTATATTTTACAAACATACTTAAGCTCTGAGGAGATGAGGTATACCGCTCATACTCCAACCGACCATTGCAAAATTGAAATTGGTACCATACAAAATTAGTGGAAGAGCCGACTTTGATAACTTCCCACATCTCAGTCAGTGTGAGATAACATACATGACATCTCGTGTCTCTACTACATATCTTGCTAGGGTATAGTGGCATCTTCGCTATAGAGCTACAGCGGCGCTGCACTCACTTCGCAATCGAGAGATTTCGTGCTTACCTCCATCGATCTGGTATTAACAACATCGGGAGATTTGTGATACATCCATCCCGGAACATATCATGAAGGTTTGAGAGGTTTAATGTTTACCTTCCATCAATTCCCCCATTTGGACGTAAGGATATTTTTGCCCATTGACCCCCGCATATTCAAAATATGCGAACTCCAGGAGATCTCGTAAGAAAACCTGTTTCACCATCACCAATTACTGACGATGATGGATCTATGATCAGAGCACTACATGAATAGTTTTCACTTGATTAATTAGGTACATTATCATATTCTTTTAGCATCAATCAAGTTTTCAAACATAACTTATTAGGACAAATGCTATAAGGAAACATGTATTGTTTTCATCAGTTACTTCTCAGTCTTTAAAAGACATTGTGATCTTAGTCCCTCATTTCAAACTGAATTCCATAAACATATGGTTCTGGGTATTCAAACCCTTAGCTCATCACTGAGCACTGTTACCACTTTTTCAGGTAATCATCACCTTCAGGTCATCTGACCAAGGTACACAAGACACTTGCTACACAAGCATCTCATCTGGCAGTTGAGGCTCATTAACTCTCTTGTTACCTCTTACTAAGCAACAAGGCATATTATGGCACACAAGGCCCAATAAATAATTTCAATAATTAAAGCATCATAGCCCATACCTGGCTATGTTCATCATCTTAGGATACCTACATGGTTAACACACATGATAATAGATATATTAATCATATTTTAGTTCCATGCTATTCCAGAGTAACACCACTATTCCCTTATCAGGGTTAGGGTTTCCCATTTTATTTAAATCAGGGTTACTCATCCCCTTTGATCAATTAGGACCAATGATTCATCATTTCATTGTCCAAGATTAGGGTTTCACACTATATAGTATAATGCAGAATTAGGGTTTACTATTCACATCACATCACCCTAGATTAGGGTTTGTATTCAATAACCCACAATTAGGGTTTACTATTCATCCCAATTAGGGTTTTACATCAAAGTACCCTGAATTAGGGTTACTCATGTCATTACTCTGAATTTATATCACATTATCTTCCTAGATTAGGGTTTCACTCAGAATTGCCCTAAATTAGGATTTGAGTTCATAAATTAACTCAATTAGGGTTTTATGATCTCTTACTCAAGGATCATACCCTAACTGTATACCCCACTTAATTTTGAATGTGCTAAGCTTGATTGCTACAAGATTATTTTTCATGTATGAATCTCTATCTCACATCCTATTCTAGGATGTCTAGAAGATTTGATCAATTGAACCTTCAATTACATGAGGTATCCAATTAAATTGATCAATTAAATCTTCAATTACATTAGATACCCAAATGGATTAACCATGTTTAACATCAAATGGTTTTGGTTACTTAGACCCTAAACGGTCTTGAGCTTTCTAGATTCAAACGGTTTGAAACCGTTTGGGCACATTGCCCTTGAAACTGTTTGGCCACATTGCCCTTGAAACCGTTTAAGTAAGAAAGTATTGAAACCGAATGAGCTTGGGTCTCCAAACAGTCTTGAGACCGTTTGGGCTCAAACGGTCTTAAGACCATTTGGCCCAAACCCTCTCAAAACCAAATGGACCAAAAAGGTCTATCAAAACTTAACCAATTCAAAATTTCCAACAATGAACTGCCTTTCCATTGATTCCTTGATTCATTCATCAATTGGACCACTGAATCATCCTTCACTTGAACCATCAATTAGGGTTTTGAACCCAATTAAACTAGGGTTTATAATCAAGAAACCTTCAATTAGGGTTTTGAATTCGAGGAACCATCAATGGTTAACATTGTGGAACTAACCCAATTGAAATCAATGAATCAACATCAACTTATGATATGACTTGACCTAAAACGGTCTTGAGGTCGTTTGGATGACCTCCAAATAGTCTTGAGACTATTTGCCTCATCATTCAATAAAATTTGTGAAATCCAATTAGGGTTTAGATCATTGGATTGATCATCAAATTAACTATTGATTGCACTTAAATTTGATATCTCTAACTCTTCAATTACTCAAGCATACTTCACCCTAGACCTCCAAATGGTCTTGGTTGACCTCCAAATGGTCTTGAGACCATTTGGGGTGACCTCCAAATGGTTTTGACACCGTTTGGGTTAATCAACCCAAAACATTAAGTCAACCAAATGCAAATTAGCACTTAACCCGATTAGGGTTTCTAATTAGAGGATTGTCCATATATTGATTTAATCAATTTGATCCATTAGATCACCATCCAACATTTACTAGGGTCCTGAACTCAAATGGTCAACCCATCTAAACGATCAACTCACCTAAAAAGTTTGGGATCCAAACCTCCAAACGGTTTGCAAATTGTTTGGTCTCCAAACGGTTTGGTGAAACCGTTTGGACCAAAGTCCATGAAACCGTTTGCAATACAAACTTGTTGGAAAGTGTGCCTAAGATGATGTTATCATCATCAAGCCTTAGTCCATTGAAAACTACTGCCATTATCATGGTAATTGCATCAACTAATCAAAGGAATTGAAAGAAGAGCAATTGAACATAATTGATTGGGAAATTGAATTCAATAACAATGAATAGGGGTTCAAGTTATATAACCTGCCTCCAATTGGGATTCAAAGCTTGGAGCTTCACGTCAACAATGGTGGAAGGAGCTTTTTCTCACCACAAGGTTCGTTCCTCAATCTTTTGAGTGAAAAGGAATGGTTAGAATTGATGATGGGATCGAAATAAGAAGGAATCATGCATTGATTTGTGATTTCCACCATGAAATCAAGATGAACGAAGGTCAAGAAGCTTACCAACAGGTTGGGGTTCGTCCTCCTGCTGCCCCTAGCTTCCTTGATCATTTTTGCAAGCAAATAGAAGTAGTGGAATAAAAAACGTCATTGGTTTGAGTTGTAAAGGGTGTTTTTATAAGAAAAATCAATGAGAGAGAAAATGCCTCATGCAACTCCTTAAATTCTGAAATTGTTGTCACCTCTTCCCCCTTGGTTCCTTTCATGCAAAGGCATATCTATCTCCACCTAACTCCCTTCCATTATCCATGAATTAATGGAAAAGAAATTAAGCACCTTAACCTTTATAAAAGTATGTATCCATAAGTGAGTGGGTAATTCTTTTTAGTTTCTTATTGTGAGTGGGTTCTCCACTCACGTTGATCTTTCCTTTGCCTTTTCAAGGCACAAGGACGTCCATTCATTTGGATTTCAACCAAAACAATTTTGGTTAAAGAGCAATCTATTTAATATAATTATTTTTGCATTATTTCAATTATGCTTAAATCTTGATTATTTTAATATCAAGATTCTCTCTTCTTCAAAGTAGCTCAAATGAGATGCCCCTCTCATTTTCTTGCCTCTAAAAGATGTAAAGAACATTAAGGACCTTATTTAAGTGGTAAATTGCATATTGAACCTTGGGTTTTGGGTAAATTGCACATTACACCAAAACTAGGTTTTAATGCACAAACCTTGCTTTATCAACTCTTTCTTGGTACTCAGGCTTTCACTAGCCATTCCTCTGCATAACCTTCATTCTCATGATGCCTCATAACATGAGGAACATATTATCATGTAACATTTGCAATTTAACCCCTTATCTTGGGTAATTTGCACTTTAGTCCAAACAAGTAAAACATTACTTTCAACATTATTCAAAATGGACTAAAATTGAAATATAAGTTCCTCTTGAGCCTTAATTACTTATCAAAAGATAATATTAAGCATATAATCTTTCTTAAACAAAACACCTAGGGTTAAAACATAACCCATGTCAGGGATGTTACAGTTATCAAATGATCTATGAAACAAATGGTTTACAGAGCTAAAGTAAGATATGTAATGTGATGATTGAATTGTGAATGTAAAGAGTAAATTAGACATGTAGGTGCCATGAACACTGTAGATTCCCTATGGATGTCTGCAATGTAGGGAGGAAATGATCCACCCTAGTAGCGACCAGTATACGGGGATCGGATCGCACCCACAAAGTGTGCGGGGAGAGGAAGCCCTTGGGGATGTCTCCTAAGAGAATATATGTTATGACCCCACCTTCCGATAACCCCCAATTAAGGGAGACCGAGAGGTGGAAGCCACACCCATAATTTTCAGATCAAAGGTTTAACATATAACCAAGAACAATTATTAAAACAGACTATACTGTAGAATGGTAATAAAATTTTTGCATACCTTTGTAAAGTTTGGAATATACTAAAATTCTAGCCATAGCTGAACTATTCTAACTAATTCCTCCTTGTTTTTTAATTCTTGAATTCACAATGTGTCGCTTTACTGTTTGTACTTTTGAGATTTGTACCTAAATCGCCGACAAACAAAACGACGGTCAGCCGAAGCTGGTATGTGAAGGAAACAGATAATGTTCAACTATGTTAACAACATAATCATTCAATTAATCATTTAACAACCAATATTACGTTTTAGATATAACTCCGCGATCCAAGAGTACCCTATCCTCTGTGTTGTCCCCATTAAACCCCTCATGATCCACCTATAAAGTGAACCAATTTCTAGGGTTGAGTCACATGGAACTACTCATAGGTAGACCACTCCTTAACTCGGGGTATGCTAAAGAGTCTCATGGCACTACACGTAGGTAGCCCAGTTTCTAACTCACAGTAACCGAGACCTTGCTCTAGGATTACCCCTTTATTAGCCTTTTCAAAGCAACATAGGTGGACCCGGATCTAGCCAGTTATATATGCACATTTATAGTGATAATCGTAGTCACTTTATAGTTGCATGAAATAAATAAACATCCAACAATTATTTTCAAGCAACTGATAAAACTTCCGGAAAGTCGTGAAACTAGAGCGATTATTCATAAGCATAACCACATACCTTTAATTGTAGATTTCAAGATAGAATCAACTATGTAGAGAAACACAATCAATGAGGAAGAGAAATCTAGAAATAAAAGTACACTTTTCCTTTTATTAATATTTATTCAATTTCATCACATTACTTAGGATTTCAATTCCAATTTTAGGGTTCCTTCAGAAATTAGGGTTTTGACTCCTAATTATCATCCTTAATTTATCAACTACATAACACCCCTAATTTCTCATTGTATCTCTCTTAAAAAGTTTTAGGATCTTTATTAAGCATCTAATTATCTTATTCCAAATAAATATGATTTTTATCTCCTTTTATCCTAGATTAGGGTTTCCATGTAAATTAACTTTCTTTTAGGTATTACAATTCTAAATTCAGCATATTTGCATCCAAACGGATAGTCAAACCACTTTTATCATTAACATGGTTAAACTTATCAATTTGACCTATTGATTTACCAAATTACACTCTTAACATTCAATTAGGGTTTCTCATCAATTTTTAATACACTTTATTAGAAAATTAGGGAACTTTTGCAAAACAGAGAAGAACTAGGTTCTCAAATCATTTTTATCAGATTCCTTTCATTTTTCTACACCACTTTCATATATAAAGTTTTGTCATCCGAGATTCCTAGTTATTTCTATCATTTTCGCAAGAAAACCCCTTTTTCTGGTTTAATTAGGAGAGAAACGAAATTACCATTTTTCGTGGCCGTTTGATCGGTACGCCTATGGTCCGCGTTCTGATACAACACACACAGGTGATCGTCTCCACTAACTCGCTAGCGCGCCGGTTCTTTGGCAGCTGGTCGTCAGATGCTCCGAGTCCACGGTGGATTCTTGATCCAACGTCCCGCGTCGAGGCGCCCCACTCAGGGAACTAAAGTGCGCGATCTTCCTGAGATCGTTCGATCTTGCGTCGGCCCACCGTATCCCATGATCCTACAACTCATGTATGTCATCTCCCTCTTCCCTTGTTCTTTTGAATGGGGCGGTGCCACGGCGGCGCCCTCGCCGGAGCTCAGCTAATCGAGAGATGGAGAGGGACACAGACTTCCGAAAGAAGTCGTTCGAGTTCGTGGCGAGTCGAGGGACCGAGGGGTACCCTTATATAGGCAGTGGGAGGTCCCTTTTAGGGTTCCCAATCCTAGCCATAACCCAAGTCCTAGCCCAATTGGGCATCTCGCGAGGTCAGGTTTAAACCTTGGCAAACCAGGGTCGGGAAGTTTCTATTCTCCCTCCCGAACTCAATGGGACTCTTCCCATGAGTGCTCGTTCATTACATCGATCGGAAACAAGGGGAGAAGTTTACCCTGACACGACTATTGTCCTTATCCCACAGGGACTCTATGCGATGAGCGGCATGTGTTGGATCAAGATCCAACGGCCCTCTTCGTGTCCGTTTAAACAAAAAGGAAAATATTTTCCAAACAACTCAATTTTCATTCATATTCCAATGTTAACTTGAAAAATTCATAACTCCTAATTCGTAACTATTTTTCACTTAAACTTTTGAGGAAACTTTAATTATATTATTATCTTCCATCCTTCAAAATTTGGAGTTATTATATTAAGTGTAAGATCCCTTTTCTTGGTTTGCATGTTATCATTCAATTACTCATATTTTCCCTATCCTTTCTATTCCTTTTACCATTATTTAGTGATTCTGAGTTCCTTGAACCTCAAAAACTCGAATTTATATTTTTGAGATTTATTCCTTAGTCCTTTTGTTTTTATTTATTTATTCTCTTATGTATTCCTTTGAATTCCTTTTTCCTTTTTCCTTCAATTGGGCTCAATGGCTAGTAAGGCCCATTAAGAAAACATAAAAGGTTGTCATACACGAAATTCATTCAAATCAACTCATAAAATCAATCATGGATTTTTATTTATCTTTAAATAGAGGTTTACAATCTCATTACATATTTTGGAAAAATGGGGTTATAACATCCTCCCCTCCTTATAGGAATTTTGCCCTCAAAATTCAACAATCAAACAAACAAATTTGTATATGCTTTTTCCATGTCCGTCTTCAGCTCCCGTGTGGCCTCGTCCTCTCCATGGTGCTTCCAAAGAACCTTTACCATTTCTATATTCTTATTTCTGAGCTCTTTTACCTTGGTATCTAGAATCCGCAAAGGCAACTCAGGATAAGACAACTTTCCTTGAAGCTCAATAGGTTCAATGCTCAACACATGGCTCAGATCTTGCACATATCGCTTCAGATTGGACACGTGGAAAACATCATGCATCATACTATATTGAGGGGGTAACGCCAAATGATAAGCCACCTCACCAATCCGTTCTAACACTTCAAATGGACCCACATATCGGGGACTCAACTTCCTCTGTTCTTAGCTATAGCTCGGAGCGGTCGGATTTTTAGAAAAACATGTTCTCCCACAGTGAAATGCACATCAGTCCTCTTCGCAACAGCATACGACTTTTGTCGATCCTGGGCTCTCTTTAGCCTTTGCCTGATCAAAGCGACCTTATCATCATACACTTGGAGTTCATCTGACCTCAACAAGGTCCTCTCACCAACATCATCCCAGTGAAGTGGTGACCGACACGGTCTCCCATATAGAGCTTCATATGGAGGCATCTCGATACTGGCTTGGTAACTATTTTTGTAAGAAAACTCTACTAAAGGTAAGTAGTGCTCCCATGATCCACCCCAATCGAGTACACAAGCTCTCAATAGATCCTCTAAAGTCTGAATTGTCCTTTCTGACTGTCCATCTGTCTGGGGGTGATAAGTGGTACTGAACTTTAACCTTGTACCAAGTTCCTCTTGAACCTGCTTCCACAGTTTGGATGTGAACTTTGGATCTCTATCATAGATGATGGAACCGGGTGCACCATGCAAACACACTATCTCTCTAATGTACAACTCAGCTAAGTTTGACACCTTGACAGTGGTTTTTAGTGCAAGGAAGTGTGCTGACTTGTAAGGCGGTCCACCACAACCCATATCGCATCATGACCTCTCTTGGTCCGGGGTAAACCCACCACAAAATCCATGGTGATCTGTTCCCATTTCCACTCTGGAATATCTATAGACTGTAAAAGTCCACCGGGTCGTTGATGTTCAGCCTTCACCATTTGGCACGTAAGGCAACTGGCCACATAAGTTGCAATGTCTCTCTTCATTCTTGGCCACCAGAAAAACCTCTACATGTCCTTAAACATCTTGGTAGTCCCTGGGTGAACTGTGTACTTAGAACCATGAGCCTCTTGTAAGATACGTTCCTTCAGTGGTGAGTCTTCAGGAACCCATATATGATTCTCGAATCTGATCCCTCCATCTACTCCAAAAGAAAGACGAGTCTGAGTTTTCTTCATCAAGCTTTTCATCTTGTCAAGTTCCCCACTGGCCAACTGGGTTGCCACTATCTCACCTATCAAGTCAGACTATATCTGGATATTGGCCAATCAAACTCGATCATCTAACAGTTGAGGAGACCATTCTATAAGCTCTTCTAAACTCTTCCACTAACTGGACAAAACAGTTGCACACCTGAGTTGTTTCTGACTTAAAGCATCTTCTACGACATTCGCCTTCCCCGGATGATAGGCAATGGTGAAGTCATAATCCTTCATGTACTCCATCCATCTTCGTTGTCATAGGTTTAAGTCTTTCTGTGTCAGAAGGTACTTTAGACTCTTATGGTCAGTGAAGATCTCAAAAGAAGCACCATACAGGTAATGCCGCCAAATCTTTAATGCCTGAATGATAGCAGCCAACTCTAAGTCATGCATCGGGTAATTCACCTCGTTGGGCTTGAGTTGTCGGGAAGCATATGCTACTACATGCCGATTCTGCTCCAACACACAGCCAAGACCCATTTTGGATGCATCGGTGAAGATCATGAAACCCTCATTGCCTAATGGTAGAGTCAAAACTGGTGTAGTGGTCAACTTTTCTTTCAATTCTTGAAAACGAGCCTCACAAACATCAGACCACACAAACTTCACATCCTTCCGAGTCAACATGGTCAAAGGCAAGGCAGTCTTTGAGAAATCTACAATGAAACATCGATAGTATCCTGCTAACCCCAAAAAGCATCGGATCTCAGAGGGGTTCTTCAGAGTAGGCCAGTCTCGAACTGCTGACACCTTAGATGGATCCACGGTGATTGTTCCTCCTGAGATGATGTATCTAAGGAACATGACTCGCTCTATCCAAAACTCGCATTTTGAGAATTTCCCATAGAACTTCTGCTTTCTCAGGATATCAAGGACTTTACTTAGGTGGTCTCGGTGTTGTTCTAAGTCATTGGAATAAACTAATATGTCATCTATAAATACTATGACAAACGAGTCCTGGAAGGGTTGGAACGCACTATTCATAAGGTTCATGAACACACTGGGTGCATTGGACAACCCAAAAGGCATAACTACAAACTCGTAATGGCCATATCGTGTTCAAAAAGCTGTTTTTGGAATGTCCTCACTCTTGACTCTCAACTGGTGGTAACCCGATCTTAAGTTAATTTTGGAAAAGACTTGAGCAGACTTCAACTGGTCGAACAGGTCATCTATTCGGGGTAAAGGGTATTTGTTCTTAATGGTAGCTTGGTTGATCATCTGATAGTCTATACACATACAGAGTGAGCCATCCTTTTTCTTTACAAAATGAACTGGATCTCCCCATGGTGATGTGCTAGGGTGGATAAAACCCTTATCTAGCAATTCCTACAATTGTTTCTTCAACTCGAGCAACTCCGCAGGGGCCATTCTATAAGGTGCACGTGAAATAGGGCTTGTTCTTGAGCTAGCTCTATGGAAAAATCCACCTCTCTTTCGGGAGGAATCCCAGGTAGTTCATCCGGAAAAACATCTGCATAGCTCTTCACTACCTCTATTTCCTCTAAGGGTTGCACCTTGGGTTCGGGCTCGGTAACAACTGCTAGGAAAGCTTGACATCCTTTACTCATCATCCTTTCTGCCTTCAAGGATGACACATACAGGCTGGTGGTGGCATCTTTCCTACCTCTGATGACAAAAGGTGGGTGACCTGGTTTCTTAATGATCACTTTCTTTTCCCTACAGTCAATGTGGGCCCTATAGGTATAAAGCCAATCCATTCCAATGATCACATCAAAAACATTCATGTCAAGAAGGATAAAGTCTGTAGGAAACTCATGATCTCGATATCTCACATGTATCATTGGAGTTTTCAAAAGAGAAGAAAAGATCTGACCACTCGGGGTTGTTACATCTAATACATACCCTAAATCCTTGATATCCAAACAAAGCATAGTTGCAAGATTTCTCAAAATGAAAGTATTAGTAGATTCAGAGTCAAATAATGCTTTTACATTATGTCCCAAGACTTCAAGCATGCCTACATTGTTTTTTCACCATACATTAGACCATTACATGCCTTAAATTTTAAAACATACAAGAAAACTCTAAGGTTTATTACCCTCAATCAACCGATTAGCATTAGCTTGAGCTTCTTCATTGTCAATAGCGAACACTCAAGCTTGTCTTCTTTCTCCAACAGGTGGGGCCACAACTACAGGTGAGGCTGCTACTAGTGGGGCGGATATGGGACCCGGTCCTCTTAGCTCAGGTAAAGGACAATAAGCTTGGATATGCCCCTCTTGGTGGCATCGATAATACATCCTCTTCTTGTAGCGGCACTCACCAGAATGCCCTTTTCCACAAATGCGGCAAGGAGGTCGGTTGTTCTCTTGGTGGGGTCTCCCATGTCTTCCTCCATGTTTTCCTTTGGATTGAGGGCATCCTTGACCCTTCTTTTGGTGGTTTCTCTGGACTTGGACTCCTTCAGTGAAACCCAAATACCCCTTGGGTGGAAGCTGAGCAGGCATCATAATCCTTTCCATGTCTAAGGTAGTGTTGTAAGCTTCTGTGAAGGTTTTAGGTTTGCTTGCCATCACATGAGGTTTGATGGCAGGGTGAAGATGCTCTATGAAGTGATCCATCCTCCTTTCCTCATCCATCTTGTACCCAAAACGTTCCAGGACTCGAAACTTGTGCCCAAAGTCTGCCATAGAGGAATTCCCTTGAGTCATGTTAGTGAATTCTCTTTCCTTTTCCTTCTTAGCTGCAATAGGGACGAATATGGAAGTAAAGATGGTCTTGAAATCAGCCCATGCCATTGGTTCCTCAGTCAGATCTCGGCATGTGATCTGAGTCTCCCACCATATCTTAGTTGCTCCTTCCAGGAGGTGAGCAGCAAAGAGGACCTTCTTGCTTGGTTGTACCTCAAGCATGCGGAATCCATTCTCTATTGCAAGCACCCAAGATTCCGCCTTGTCAACTACCTCACTTTTATCTTCTCCCCAAAACTTCTCTATATTCAGCTTGATGAACTCTAGGATGGTGGCTCCTATACGGGGACGAATAGGGTATGGCTCACCATTCTCAGCTCTATCAAAGTATCGAAGGGCCAAAGCATTAATATCCTCTGTCAACTTCCTCTGTTGCTCCATCCACAAGGTATCAGGGGTGCGAATCATCATGGTCGGTTCTGGATCACCAGCTTGGTCCTCTTCCATCTTGGCTTCTTCTTCATACACATGTTGCTCCTCATATCCTTGGTCTTCTTCTTGGTCCAGGTTACTAAATGGTACTGGGTTAGGGTTAGGGACCTCATGAGTGACTTCTTCGGGCCTCTTCCTCTTCTTAGAGGATTCACCATCATGGTTCCTTTTTCTCTTTTTAGAAGACTCCTTTCCCTTACGTGGAGGCCAACCACTCCTAGCTAGATTCCCAGAACCCTCAGGAATAGCAACAGTCTTTGTTCGTGCGATCAACATAAGCATAACAATCAAACCTTTAGTTTATCATTTAAACTAGTTATACTTATGTTCAATGATATCTCATTACATATCTTTTATTAATTTGATAGAGGATCATTAAACCCTTAACTTATTTGCCCATACCACATGAGTGTGGAGGAGAGAGAGAATCCTACTCTTAGAGCCTTAATAGAATATGTGATGAGAAGGGACGAATAAGATGAGAGAGTCCTAAAGGTATCTTATTTCGAATCATACCCTAATACAGAGAGTCCTAAAGGTATCTTATTTCCAGGCAGTCACACGAATCTGGGAGTCCTCGTATTCCGACTAGCAGTTCGGAGGAAAATATTGCCAACCCTCGGTCGTGATCCTTTTCTAGACACCTCCATCTTTCGGATAATCCTCTAATAACTCCCTTGGGTTCTATGGAGTTTTTAAAATTTAATAATTATTAATGGTTACATGAGGAACCTAGGCTCTGATACCAAATGTTACGACTCCACATTCCGGTAATGTGACGTCCCCGTATTTTCTAAAACTTAATCTGATGCGCGATGTCCAAATTGAAACCCTCACCTTAGTGAGAATCTCAATTTAAACATCCCACACTAGGCTAAGAAGAAGAAAATCAGAGGAAGTCAGAAGGAAACACAGTAGTACATGTACATGCACAATAATAAAACCATACACACATGTTCACCATTCAACATATAATTACAACATGAATTGTTACAACATTTGATATTACATATTGAAAGGTAAACTATAACATATACATGTACTACATCTAAACTACAGGATCTTAAGACAACAGGTCCACCTGTACATCAGCTCGCCACACAACTCTCACTATCCTAGATCTTCAAGAGCATAACCAAAACCTAAACAAAAGATTACATGCGGTACACGTCAGCACAATATTTCATGAATATTGTACTGAGTACGCCTATGTGTCTTTTATATACCTCTCATCATATCTTGGCAATAAGATAAAACTAATACTTGGCAGTAACAGAAGAATATAAGAAAAGTGTATACTTGCACAAAGATATTCATTAACAAAGAGAACACATATTTTAAGCTCATTTTCCATTATATCATCCATGCATTTACTACCTCAGAGTTGAATGCATTAAGGCCTTTATGATCTACTACCAAAGAGTTGGATCATTTCACAATGTGATCTACTACCAAAGAGTTGGATCACTTCCAAGTACTTTACTACCAAAGAGTTGAAGTACTTATTTCCAGCACTTTACTACCAAAGAGTTGAAGTGCTTAGATATAATGGAACAGACATATTATGTTTCATGTGTTCATAGCAATAAGTATGGAAAATCGTGCAACATATCATACAAGAACAATCATTTCAATCAATACCATATGCCAAGCATTTTACTACTCATATAACACAAGCATATTGTATAATAAGCCAAGTAAGAGGTAATGGTGTACCTTCCAAAGAGATAGATCATTCTAAACACATGTTCCTCATGTCATCTATATCCTTGGTCAACCCTGATTAAGACAAGACCATGTACTATTATCAGATTCTCATCTTATTATATCTCATCTTAACCCTAATCGTATTCATTAGGGTTTCACTTAGTTCATTAGGATATGTACTTTATTGCTTGTCTTATCATCTTGTAATTAGGTTACTGATCTTATATTCCAGATTAGGGTACCTAATCTGATTATCAGGTTCCATATCATTATTTATACATATTAACCCTAAGTTACATGTATTACTCGAATTAGGGTTTCATTACATGTTTCAAGGTTCATCTTAATTTAACAAGGATTCTATGAATCTAACTGATATCCAATTTGCATCTTAGCTTCAGATTACTGATATGAACTTACTCTGTAAATTTCATCATTTATTGAGCATGTATGCATTTATTGTATATTAATTAGGGTTATAAGCCCTAATTAGACATATTAAGCAAATTACATGATTTCGTGCATCAACATGATCATAACTGACATCATATGCTTTATAAACATAATTATGGAGTTACTGATATTTTTTCATAATTTTATGTCATCATTAGCTATTTATTATCCACTAAACAAGCATTACACATATTTCATGATATCACTGATATTTAAGCTTCAAAAGCATGATATTATGATTCCATCTTGTTCTACGCATTTTTCTGAGAAGTTTGGTATATTATATGTATTTTTCTGACATCGTATGCATTTTATACGAATTATACAAGATCTTAACTTATTTTGGGATTTTACCTTTTTCGGCCTATCAGCCATCGCCACGTGGCCTTATGGGGGCGCGGATCCTTTGCTCCTAGTCTGCTGTGAGCCGGGCGATTCTCCGCTAGTCTGGCTCGGTTCTTTGTTGGTTCGTTGCGAGCCGGCCGGTTCTTTGGTTGAGCCGGTCTGGTTCACCGGCTGGACCAACCGGTCCTCCTTCTTTCTCTCACGCGTTCCTGAGTCCCAGCGGGACTCTGTTTCCCGCGGGCGCCGCCGTCTGGCCCAGCTCCGGAGAGCTAGCAACAGGTGCCGCCTTCTCCTCGTGTAAGATCTACCCCGGACCAAGCTTCGGTATCTTTCCCTCGACGCCGCCGGCCACTCGCCTCAGGTGCTCAACCTCTGATGCTCCATTTGGGTGAGAGCGCCGCCGCCTGGGCTGACTGCGGCAGAGAGAAGAGGCAAAGTGCCTCTGTTCCTCCTCGTGCCCAAACAAAGCTTCGAAAAGCTTCGCAAACCCTCACTGAACTCGTCTATGTTCTTCATTGTCAGCGAGAAGCCCTGCGCATAGGCCTCCGAGGCTGGTCTTCTTCTCCGGCCTACCCAAGCTCGTTGGCCAACAGCACCAGCCCAACAGGGCTCGGAGACACGCTTAAGGAACCCACCTGACCTCGGCCTTCCCTTTCCCTCTCTCATCATCCCCTTCTCTCATCTCTATCTCTGATCACCCCGCCCAGCTACCACCTACACATCACAGTGGAGAGGTACTGGGAAGAAGGAGGTCGTTCTCCCTCATCACTGGGTTGTTCGAAAAGAAATAGGGGTTACCCCAACTCATTGGAAGGAGGCGAGTTTAACTTCTCGGTTAGCATCGCGTTCAAACCCATGATCTGCGTGCATTGCGACATCATGATCGCTGCCTTCGGTCAAGGTTGTAACTGCAAGGAAGATGACGCAATCCTAGTCGCAGGTTCCTCATGTGCGGCTGAGATGGTGCATCCATCGTCTGGGATCCGTGGCTCACTTAAGTCAAGTGTCATGGCCATTGGATTGGAAAAGAATGGCCCTGATCTGACCATGCATCTTGCCCAAACTAAAGGGGCGTGTGACACTGATTAAATCCCTAACTTAGGTCCAATAAACCATCAACCATGCACATCATTTCACAAAGATCAAACCTCCATATCTTCCTCTAGGAGTGTCCGATTGCCACCAAATTTTAACCATAGGTTTCCTACCACTCAAGCTACCTTCTACTCAAAATTGGTGCCAGAACTCAATTGTTAGGTCATCCAATCAAATTCCTCAATAAGGCATATAAAGAGAGATATTAATCATTATATAAATCTCATTCAACATTTCCACTTTACCAAAACACTTGGAACTCTCATTATAACTCAAGATATGGATTCTAATATGTTATTGGAGATTTATGGATTTCAAAAATCCACTCCATCACATCCTACACACCTTAAAAGATATTTCGTCCTCGAAATTAAACTAGAAATCCAGTCTTTCACATCATATACATCTTAAAAGAACTTTTGTCCTCGAAAGTAAACCAGACTCATACTTCCAGGAAAAACCTTATCTTGCTCTCATCCACATGTAGGGCACTATTCTATGTGTAACTTATCCGCAAGGTTACCTAGAACCATGTTTCCAAAGCACTATTAGGGGGGGGTTTCACAACCATCTTGGTGCACAAGCACTTCATATAAGATTCAAATTAGAGTTTAGAAACTTAGGTTTTCTCATGACATATCTCATATATTAGGGTTGCTTCCTTATCGTCACCCATGCATTATTATTCAACTTCATATTACCATGTTCTAAAGGAGTTAACTAAGGTTAACCCATATATCAAGGTGTCATAAACATATTATTGAGCTAATTTGTTAGAACATGTTCTACATGAACATATGCCTTTTAGGAGGGAGTTAATTATCATTAACTCACTTTATCCATCTAGATCATATCAAGGTGTCATAAACATTATGTTGTACTAATTGTCAAAATATATTTTTCACCTTTATTGAGCACTGGGATTAACACCTCATGTACCTATTTCATTCACAGGATTTTATTTCATTGTTCGTAATAAATTACAACATTTACTAGTGATTTCATCACAAGATTAACCAACTCCATCACATTATCATCATTATTAAAGCATATGGTTAACCATTTATACTGTGATATTCTTTAAACTATTTCTAGTTTTGCATCATATCATGTCTATATATCACATTCTGGCATATATTATATCATGGTTGTGCTAAAAGAACTTATGTGAGTGGCTCATGAAACATGTATCAAAACTTCATCTAGTCCAACTGAGGTTATCCTGACCCATACCACAAGGGGAGTGTCGTGCTCAGTCTCTCTGAGCTAACTCAACTCTAGGAGTATCTCATATGTATATACTTTATCATCCCTCCTTGGTTTAGGGTTTCCGGGTCTACTTCATTGGTACTAGCAATAGCCTTACAAGCTCTAGCCACATAAGCACAAACCAAACATGCTACAACATACTATTCATAGGTCTTCTACCCATGAAACATGCTTACCCAAAACTCTCTTATGCATTCAACCACTAGATTTCTATATGGGAAACCACCAACCCGAGCATGAGGCTTCTCAAAAGCTAACATAGCTACCTCCTCCAGGGTCTTGGGCTCTCTCCCTCACCCAGATGGCAGGCACTCATATTCATATTCACATATGCACATGTATCCAGCCTCTCTCTGTCTCTAGGGTTTGGTCCTCCCAAGGACATCTAGGGTTCAACAAGACTATAGGAATCATGCATAAAGCGACTCAACTCAATCACTCAGGAGTAGTCTAGTTTAGGACATATCACATTTCTCATAATTCTCATATCTTGGAGTTTAGGTTATCTAACCTTCTCCCAATGGGTCTCACTCTCTCTGGAGTTAACCCCTATACTGGTCCTAACACTAGAGGTCCTCCTTTGTAAAAGAGTTAGAGGCTCATGCTGACTCACAACTTAGTCTTAACTTAACATATCTTATCTTAGAAAAGCATGCGTACTTGCATCATCAAAACTTATCTCAAACCTCAAAACTAAACTTAAGTCCTCAAAGAAAAACATATATCATCATAAACATCTTATGTATTCTATATAAGACTTATATCAAAGCTTATTTCATCTATTCCATCTATCATATATTCCAAACAAGGCTCTAGACATCTAATCTAGAACTACTCTCTCTTCTAGACTGATGTCATCACTTTCACTTAGATTGCATGACCACCTCCTACTCGTACATGTGTGGGGACACATTTTTGTAATACATATACATAATAAAATATTATATAGTTTTTCTCCGATAAAACAAGCGTCAGAGAAAACTATCGAGGTTCGATTCGTTTGGAATCAAAAACCAAATCCTGAAACGAGTGTCCCACACATAGTAGAGAGTCCAGTGTCATGAAAACTAGTGAAAAGGGTGAGAACAGGGATAGACTAGTGTAGCTACTCTAGACAACAAGCGCCATATGTCTAGGGTTTCTCTTCCCTTGATGCACGTCATTTCCAAATAGTGCAACGTCCCATACCGCTGCACTACAAGGAAAGAATGACATCTAAGGACTTGCTATGCCACAAGCACTAGTCTAGACCTAGTTCTCGGACATCTAGGTGCTAACCTAGAGGCTAGGTCAGATCTAGTCTCTAAAAGATGACTAATCTAACCCTAAAGATTATTAAGTTCAAGGTTTTATTGTTTTGAGTTGCATAATGAGAAAATGTGAGGCTTTGCTATTGTTCATGCTCTGATACCACCTGTGACGTCCCCGGATTTTCTAAAACTTAATCTGATGCGCGACGTCCAAATTGAAACCCTCACCTTAGTGAGAATCTCAATTTAAACATCCCACACTAGGCTAAGAAGAAGAAAATCAGAGGAAGTCAGAAGGAAACACAGTAGTACATGTACATGAACAATAATAAAACCATACACACATGTTCACCATTCAACATATAATTACAACATGAATTGTTACAACATTTGATATTACATATTGAAAGGTAAACTATAACATATACATGTACTACATCTAAACTACAGGATCTTAAGACAACAGGTCCACCTGTACATCAGCTCGCCACACAACTCTCACTATCCTGGATCTTCAAGAGCATAACCAAAACCTAAACAAAAGATTACATGCGGTACACGTCAGCACAATATTTCATGAATATTGTACTGAGTACGCCTACGTGTCTTTTATATACCTCTCATCATATCTTGGCAATAAGATAAAACTAATACTTGGCAGTAACAGAAGAATATAAGAAAAGTGTATACTTGCACAAAGATATTCATTAACAAAGAGAACACATATTTTAAGCTCATTTTCCATTATATCATCCATGCATTTACTACCTCAGAGTTGAATGCATTAAGGCCTTTATGATATACTACCAAAGAGTTGGATCATTTCACAATGTGATCTACTACCAAAGAGTTGGATCACTTCCAAGTACTTTACTACCAAAGAGTTGAAGTACTTATTTCCAGCACTTTACTACCAAAGAGTTGAAGTGCTTAGATATAATGGAATAGACATATTATGTTTCATGTGTTCATAGCAATAAGTATGGAAAATCGTGCAACATATCATACAAGAACAATCATTTCAATCAATACCATATGCCAAGCATTTTACTACTCATATAACACAAGCATATTGTATAATAAGCCAAGTAAGAGGTAATGGTGTACCTTCCAAAGAGATAGATCATTCTAAACACATGTTCCTCATGTCATCTATATCCTTGGTCAACCCTGATTAAGACAAGACCATGTACTATTATCAGATTCTCATCTTATTATATCTCATCTTAACCCTAATCGTATTCATTAGGGTTTCACTTAGTTCATTAGGATATGTACTTTATTGCTTGTCTTATCATCTTGTAATTAGGTTACTGATCTTATATTCCAGATTAGGGTACCTAATCTGATTATCAGGTTCCATATCATTATTTATACATATTAACCCTAAGTTACATGTATTACTCGAATTAGGGTTTCATTACATGTTTCAAGGTTCATCTTAATATAACAAGGATTCTATGAATCTAACTGATATCCAATTTGCATCTTAGCTTCAGATTACTGATATGAACTTACTCTGTAAATTTCATCATTTATTGAGCATGTATGCATTTATTGTATATTAATTAGGGTTATAAGCCCTAATTAGACATATTAAGCAAATTACATGATTTCGTGCATCAACATGATCATAACTGACATCATATGCTTTATAAACATAATTATGGAGTTACTGATATTTTTTCATAATTTTATGTCATCATTAGCTATTTATTATCCACTAAACAAGCATTACACATATTTCATGATATCACTGATATTTAAGCTTCAAAAGCAGGATATTATGATTCCATCTTGTTCTACGCATTTTTCTGAGAAGTTTGGTATATTATATGTATTTTTCTGACATCGTATGCATTTTATACGAATTATACAAGATCTTAACTTATTTTGGGATTTTACCTTTTTCGGCCTATCATCCATCGCCACGTGGCCTTATGGGGGCGCGGATCCTTTGCTCCTAGTCTGCTGTGAGCCGGGCGATTCTCCGCTAGTCTGGCTCAGTTCTTTGTTGGTTCGTTGCGAGCCGGCCGGTTCTTTGGTTGAGCCGGTCTGGTTCACCGGCTGGACCAACCGGTCCTCCTTCTTTCTCTCACGCGTTCCTGAGTCCCAGCGGGACTCTGTTTCCCGCGGGCGCCGCCGTCTGGCCCAGCTCCGGCGAGCTAGCAACAGGTGCCGCCTTCTCCTCGCGTAAGATCTACCCCGGACCAAGCTTCGGTATCTTTCCCTCGACGCCGCCGGCCACTCGCCTCAGGTGCTCAACCTCTGATGCTCCATTTGGGTGAGAGCGCCGCCGCCTGGGCTGACTGCGGCAGAGAGAAGAGGCAAAGTGCCTCTGTTCCTCCTCGTGCCCAAACAAAGCTTCGAAAAGCTTCGCAAACCCTCACTGAACTCGTCTATGTTCTTCATTGTCAGCGAGAAGCCCTGCGCATAGGCCTCCGAGGCTGGTCTTCTTCTCCGGCCTACCCAAGCTCGTTGGCCAACAGCACCAGCCCAACAGGGCTCGGAGACATGCTTAAGGAACCCACCTGACCTCGGCCTTCCCTTTCCCTCTCTCATCATCCCCTTCTCTCATCTCTATCTCTGATCACCCCGCCCAGCTACCACCTACACATCACAGTGGAGAGGTACTGGGAAGAAGGAGGTCGTTCTCCCTCATCACTGGGTTGTTCGAAAAGAAATAGGGGTTACCCCAACTCATTGGAAGGAGGCGAGTTTAACTTCTCGGTTAGCATCGCGTTCAAACCCACGATCTGCGTGCATTGCGACATCATGATCGCTGCCTTCGGTCAAGGTTGTAACTGCAAGGAAGATGACGCAATCCTAGCCGCAGGTTCCTCATGTGCGGCTGAGATGGTGCGTCCATCGTCTGGGATCCGTGGCTCACTTAAGTCAAGTGTCATGGCCATTGGATTGGAAAAGAATGGCCCTGATCTGACCATGCATCTTGCCCAAACTAAAGGGGCGTGTGACACTGATTAAAGCCCTAACTTAGGTCCAATAAACCATCAACCATGCACATCATTTCACAAAGATCAAACCTCCATATCTTCCTCTAGGAGTGTCCGATTGCCACCAAATTTTAACCATAGGTTTCCTACCACTCAAGCTACCTTCTACTCAAAATTGGTGCCAGAACTCAATTGTTAGGTCATCCAATCAAATTCCTCAATAAGGCATATAAAGAGAGATATTAATCATTATATAAATCTCATTCAACATTTCCACTTTACCAAAACACTTGGAACTCTCATTATAACTCAAGATATGGATTCTAATATGTTATTGGAGATTTATGGATTTCAAAAATCCACTCCATCACATCCTACACACCTTAAAAGATATTTCGTCCTCGAAATTAAACTAGAAATCCAGTCTTTCACAGGTAACCCCCAATTAAGGGAGACCGAGAGGTGGAAGCTGCACCCATAATTTCCGGATCAAAGGTTCAACATATAACCAAGAATAATTATTAAATTTAAACATACTATACTGTAGAATGGTAATAAAAGTTTTGCAAACCTTTGCAAAGTTTGGAATATACTAAACTTCTAACCACAGCTGAACTATTCTAACTAATTCCTCCTTGTTCTTTAATTCTTGAATTCACAATGTGTCACTTTACTGTTTGTACTTTTGAGATTTGTACCTAAATCGCGGACAAAGAAAACGACGATCATCCGAAGCTGGTATGTGGAGGAAACAGATAATGTTCAACTATGTTAACAACATAACCATTCAATTAATCATTTAACAACTAAGATTACGTTTTAGATATAACTCCACGATCCAAGAGTACCCTATCCTCTGTGTTGTCCCCATTAAACCCCTCATGATCCACCTATCAAGTGAACTAGTTTCTAGGGTTGAGTCACATGGAACTACGCATAGGTAGACCACTCCTTAACTCGGGGTATGCTAAAGAGTCTCATGGCACTACACGTAGGTAGCCCAGTTTCTAACTCACGATAACCTAGACCTTGCTCTAGGATTACCCCTTTTTTAGCCTTTTCAAAGCAAAAGAGGTGGACCCGAATCTAGGCAGTTATATATGCACATTTATAGTGATAATCGTAGTCACTTTATAGTTGCATGAAATAAATAAACATCCAACAGTTATTTTCAAGCAACTGATAAAACTTCCGGAAACGTCGTGAAACTAGAGCGATTATTCATAAGCATAACCACATACCTTTAATTGCATATTTCAAGATAGAATCAAATATGTAGAGAAACCCAATCAATGAGGAAGAGAAATCCTGAAATAAAAGTACAATTTTCCTTTTATTAATATTTATTCAATTTCATCACATTACTTAGGATTTCAATTCCAAATTTAGGGTTCCTTCAGAAATTAGGGTTTTTACTCGTAATTATCATCCTTAATTTATCAACTACATAATACCCCTAATTTCTCATTGTATCTCTCTTAAAAAGTTTTAGGATCTTTATTAAGCATCTAAGTATCTTATTCCAAATAAATATGATTTTTATCTCCTTTTATCCTAGATTAGGGTTTCCATGTAAATTAACCTTCTTTTAGGTATTACAATTCTAAATTAAGCATCTTTGCATCCAAACGGATAGTCAAACCACTTTTATCATTAATAGGGTTAAACTTATCAATTTGACCTATTGATTTACCAAATTACACTCTTAACATTCAATTAGGGTTTCTCATCAAGTTTTAATACACTTTATTAGCAAATTAGGGAACTTTTGCAAAAAAGAGCATAACTAGGTTCTCAAATCATTTTTATCAGATTCCTTGCATTTTTCTACACCACTTTCATATATAAAGTTTTGTCATCTGAGATTCCTAGTTATTTTTATCATTTTCGCAAGAAAGACCCTTTTTCTGGTTTAATTAGGAGAGAAACGAAATTACCGTTTTTCGTGGTCATTTGATCGGTGCGCCTATGGTCTGCGCCCTGATCCAACGCTCACAGGTGATCATCTCCACTAACTTGCTAGTGCACGGGTTCTTTGGCTGCTGATCGTCAGATGCTTCGGGTCCACCGTGGATTCTTGATCTAACGTACCGCGTCGAGGCACCCCACTCAGGGAACTAAAGTGTGTGATCTTCCTGAGATCGTTCGATCTTGCATCGGCCCACCGTATCCCATGATCCTACAACTCCTGTATGTTGTTTCCCTCTTCCCTTGTTCTTATGAATGCGGCGGTGCCGCGGCGGCGCTCTTGCCGGAGCTCAGCTAATCGAGAGATGGAGAGGGACACAGACTTCCGAAAGAAGTCGTTTGAGTTCGTGGCGAGTCGAGGGACCGAGGGGTGCCCTTATATAGGTAGTGGGAGGTCCCTTTTAGGGTTCCCAATCCTAGCCATAACCCAAGTCCTAGCCCAATTGGGCGTCTCACGAGGTCAGGTTGAAACCTTGGCAAACCAGGGTGGGGAAGCTTCTATTCTCCCTGTCGAACTCAATGGGACTCTTCCCATGAGTGCTCGTACATTACATCAATCGGAAACAAGGGGAGAAGCTTCCCCTGACACGGATGCTGTCCTTGTCCCACAGGGACTCTACGCGATGAGCGGCATGTGTTGGATCAAGATCCAACGGCCCTCTTCGCGTCCGTTTAAACAAAAAGGAAAATATTTTCCAAACAATTCAATTTTCATTCCTATTCCAATGTTAACTTGAAAAATTCATAACTCCTAATTTGTCTCTCTTTTTCACTTCAAATTTTGAGGAAACCTTAATTATATTTTTATATTCCATCTTTCAAAATTTGGAGTTATTATCTTAAGTGTACGATCCCTTTTCTTGGTTTGCAAGTTATCATTCAATTACTCATATTTTCCCTATCCTTTCTATTCCTTTTAGCATTATTTAGTGATTTTGAGTTCCTTGAACCCCAAAAACTCGAATTTATATTTTTGAGATTTATTCCTTAGTCCTTTTGTTTTTATTTATTTATTATCTTATGTATTCCTTTGAATTCCTTTTTCATTTCTTTTTCCTTTTTCCTTCAATTGGGCTCAATGGCCAGTAAGGCCCATTAAGAAAACATAAAAGGCTGTCATACACGAAATTCATTCAAATCAACTCATCAAATCAATCATGGATTTTTATTTATCTTTAAATAGAGATTTACAATCTCATTACATATTTTGGAAAAATGGGGTTATCACAAGATAGGTTACCCAACATGAACTGAAGATCCCAGTGGTAACCCAGAGGTACCCACAGAGTGTACCAAGATGAGGACCACGGAGAATCTCAGACCCTCCGCCTGTGTACTCAGCCTAGAAGGAGAGGTCCATTTAAAGGCAAGCTATTTATCCGCCTTAGTCAGACGTTACGGTTTGAGTCAAGAAGACCCAGATTCAGTTCTAGGCTTAGCTTCCCGAGTTTTAAGTTAAGTCTTGTACGGTGAGATCATAGTTTGCTACGAGTCTTCATATGTAGAGTGCACTTCATATGATCAGGGCATAAAATAAAATATGTTCATATATATTTAAAGATTTTCTTATAAGTAAGAAAAGGCTAAGAAAGATTTGAGTACAGTTTCACAGCAGCTGTTCTTTAAATGTAATTTTGACATTTCCTATTATTTAACTGTATTGTTTTAGACCTGCTCAGTGTAGTAATTCCTATAATCAGTATCACAAGATAAGCTTGAGATGTTTTTATATATGATGAGTAAATGATATACATGTTCTTCCTATTCCTTATAAAGAGAATAGATGATTTACTGCTCTATCATAGATAGTTGCACTGCTTTAAAATATGAGAATGTTCTAAACTGGTTTTTCTCTGCTTAATTTAATACTATTTAACTGTGATAATAACATTGTTGGCGGAGAGTTATATCTCTCACTGGGACAATTGTCTCACCCCGTGGGATCCACTTTTTTTTTAGGTGGACGTGCATAAGGGGGATTGAGACTGTACTGTAGAGAAATAACAACATCAGTAGGGACAGTAGTGATAGCTCAGGTTGAGTGTACTATTTGTTGTGTCTTGTAGATAGGAGTCCTATGTGTCATCTCTATATTCTCAGGTCCTTGGTGTTGGTTTGTACTGGTTTCATGAATGATATGAGATTTTGGCTTCAATGCCTCAAGGTTTTATGTTGCTCGAGTATGTGTTTTGATAGAGCAACTAGTATATGTTGTCCTCAGGATGAGATGAAGCAATGTTGTATAATGTGAATCATGATATGTATGAGTTTTGGATCTTTCAGTAAAATATTTCTAGACAAGGATCTCCTTGCAAAATGGTTTTAATTTTTAGTGATCTTGTTAATCCGCTATTTATGTTTAATTCTGCTTAATTGTAATGATTTGTTTGTCAGTTTGATGACGGTTGTTACAGCTAAGTTGGTGAGCAACACCTAGAAATGGGCCACCTACCTCAATTTGTCACATCATCAGATCATCAAGGACCATGAAGTGCTACCAAATTTCATAGCCACTCTCATCCATTTGATCAGTCTTGGATCTCGAAGGCAAAAGCTGAGGAGAGAGAAGATTGACGACCCCTCTTCCTCGAAACAAGAAAAATTCTACGCATCGTCCATTCCGAATCTAGATTTTGAAGGAACATTTTGGTGTATCACCATCTTCTCTCTCATCTACATCTATCATCTATGTTACATTGTACCCCCTTCCCTCTTCATGGTTGTGATGTATATATCATTTTGTAACGCCATCATGCTACTCGTTAACATGTGTGGCTAAACATTTAACTCAGGTTGGGAGTAGACACTAAGGCTCTCCCAACATGTATATTCTTGATTCCCTTTGAATACATATATGCTCATATCAAGATTATCTCCATACACTTATTCTTAATGCTTCACTTGTATGCTTAGCTACCATCTTGTAATGTTTGATCGTTGGTACCTTGAAAGAGTAATATCTTCTTTATCTAGTGTTGTGGGGTAGTATGAATGCATGAGAATGTTAGATTGCTAAACCTTATGGCCATATGGTTCATTTTGTAGTTGTAAGGCAGTTATCTTGAGAGGGAGGCCACCTTAGATCCTAGATCTATCCTTATCTCGAGAGAGGAAGGAATATACATTTTTTATGATTGCTTATAATCTTGATAGGAGTATACGAAGGGGAGTGAGTTTTGCATGTTGGTGAGAGACCTTAGTTGGTGAAACCCGATCCGAATTGCCTTCCATATCTTTGTTTCTTACCGTTCGTACTCATTTTTCTCTTGTTGTTATTTTTTGTCCTTCAACTTTCTTTGTTTTGGCTTGAGAACCATTGTTCCTTAGGGAACAACCTTTCCTGAGTGTGAGACCTTGCATACTTAACACCTGCCAACCTTGTCCTTGTGGTTTGATCCTGATTACTACATCAGACCCCATATAATAGTTGTGGGGGCTTGAGTGTCGGGTTATAACCTTAAGAGTCTGAATACCCAGGATCGTCTCTATTTTGGACGCACGATTTAGGCTGGTCATCTTTTTGGTGTCGTTACTAGGGATAAGGCAAAATGACACTATTAAGAACTTGAGTCCACTCACTATACTCTCATGCCTCAAACTTAGTGATAAGCTTGACTACACAGAAACCTTCAATGCTTTACCCTGTGTTTAAGTAG
Source organism: Alisma plantago-aquatica (assembly GCA_963693085.1). Taxonomy (NCBI): domain Eukaryota; kingdom Viridiplantae; phylum Streptophyta; class Magnoliopsida; order Alismatales; family Alismataceae; genus Alisma; species Alisma plantago-aquatica. Next base: position 634,844,358 of record OY856413.1, on the reverse strand, counting down.
AATACTTCATTTTAACACATTCAATCTCCTAACTCGATTGTGTGATCTATTCAGGGAACCCAGAGGAAAGCAGATCAGTTTGATTTTTCACATTAATATTGAGTCACCATGCCACCTTGTGTGGATGGCACTCTTACTGGGGATGATCGGAATGCAAGAGTTCAATATGACCCCCACCGCATGAGATCGATGAAGATAGAAATGACCATCACTCAGATGGTCATCAACGTGAGGAAGAATGTCGTGAGGAAGAATGATGCGACGAAGAACGATGCTACCATCACCGTACAAGGCACCATCGTGATCATCATTAAAATGAATGTGAGTGTGATGTCCGAAATAATGAGAGTGAAGATGATGAAGAAGGAAAAATTCTTAGAGAGTTGGCCGCAACAAAAGCCAATGAATCCAGATGCCCAATTGTCATTCCACACTTCAATGCAGCGAACTTTGAATTGAAACTGACTATAATCTCAATGATCCAAAACAAAACTTTTTGTGGGAATTCAAGAAGTGAAAATCCATACCATCACCTCGATGCCTTCAAAAATATTTACGATACCATTAATATGAGGGGAGTTCCTCAAGAAGTGATATATTGTAAGGGGTTCAATTTCTCCTTTGAAGATAAGGCTATGTCCTGGTACCTCAACCTACCCCACCAGTCCATAGATGGATGGATGCCCCTTGAAAATTCCTTCATTACTAAATTTTATCCCATTGAGATAACTATCCACAATATGCAAAAGATCACTTGTTTCACAAAAAAATGGGGAGAAAACCTCCACGAGGCATGGGAACACTTTCAAGAGTACCAGAGAGATTTCCCTCATCATAACTACCGTAAGGGTTTATTACTGACCACCTTTTACAATGGGTTTACTCCTAGTAAGAAAACTTCACTGAACGCAATTGCTGCCAGTGACTTTCTTGGAAAGAAGCCAAGTAGAACTACAAAGATAATTGACAACATGTCTGCACTGTAAGCGGTCATGAATTATGACAAAAATGAAAGAGGATGAGTGAAGAAATTATGATCTGAAGGACCATCAATCCAAGCTAAAGCCTTGGAGACTATTACATCCCAAATTCAGAAAATCACCACCGATGTCAAACAGTTAAAAGACTTTGGGGCCAAAGGCAAGAAACACATGGAGAAAGCTATGAAATGTGTTACCCCGTGGAGAAGGAGGACATGGAATTGACAACTGTATATATACCAGACTAGGAGAGAGAGACAAAAGTGAAAATGAAGAAGAAACTGAAAATGTGTTCTATGTTAATTTCAAATGACAAGACCATCATGGGTTTAATTATGGCAACAAGGAAGCTGCAAAGAACATGCATCAACTGAGCAATTTGTCTAAACCTCCTCCAGGATTTGAGAAAAAAGGAGGGTCAACTCAATACACCAAGACTACCAATTACTAGACAAACAAGAACAACTATCAAGGTCAAAATAAAAATGTGAGTCGACAAGGGCAAGGACAAGGCCCAGAGCCGAGCCAAGACAAGGACAACAACTAAACTGACATGATTTCTCAACTATTCGACTTTGTAAAAAGGCAAGCTTCGGTGAATGATCAACTCGCTCAAAGTGCTATCACAAATTCAGGAGTGCTAATGTAACACCCCTCCCTAGGGTTTCATACGTAACCAGCGGAAGCACAGCCTAATCCCCAACATTATCCATAATGTGGGGTACTTGGAATTTTAGGGAGGGATTGTCACATGCATGATCTCATATCAAGAAATAAACAACACTTAGCATTCATAGGAATATAGATTCATACATAAAGTTCTTCTTGGAAAGATAGCTACATCACGATTCTAAATCTACACATATTCTAGATATCATATGAAAGATAGGATCTCCATAGATGGACGTCCCACTAGGAAACAACTTGTAAGGTCTTGGATCCTTGGAATCTCCTCAAGATGTCTCCTTCCCTTTAGCTCCAATGTCTGCGGACATCTCGTCCCCAGCCATGCAAAGGAAAACATTCATGGTGAGTAAGCGGCATTGGCATGTTATAAGATATAAAATAAACATATAAAATGATTTGACATAAACATGAACATGCATTAACATTAATTATTTCTTGGCATCTTTAACATAAAGAATTTGACAAGAAGTATATGCTCCTCTGTTAATGCCCCATAAGGAGCCCATAATGCTCGAAAAGCCCATAATTGCTCGGAAAGCCCATAATGCTCAGAAAGCCCATAACAAGGTGCATATAAATCTAAATCAAATTCCCTTAACCATGATATTTCTTAGATTTAATTATCTTCTAAATAACTTAAACTTGATCTTAATTGGGATTTATCCCTCTTGAACATAATTGGGATTTCTCCCCATGAAACATAATGGGATTTCTCCCTCTTAAGCATGAATGGGAATTTCTTCCCTCTTAATCTTGGTTTCATGTATCTTAGTCATAATTCATAACATTAATTAGGTTTCTATACTTAGACTTAGATTATAGCAATCAAACATCCAATAATCATATGCATTGAGGAAAAGCATGCATTTATCATGACTTTAGTATAAAGTGCATAAACATATCATAATCATTCAATAAATCAAGTTTATTATGCCAAGGGCATGGCCCGCTTACCTTGAGCTAAATCACCCAAGTCAAACTTTGTTTGACTGATTGGATCCTTTCAATCACCTAAAATTAGCATATATATCCTTCATTATACAACATTAAACCCTAATTTGTCCATATAAATATTGATATGTTAAAACAGCAAAATAAGTCAATGAAAATCATAAAGTCGAGTTCCTCATTAAAAATCCTTTCCAAAACATATTTTTTCATAATTTTTTGATAAACAGGTGATTTACTATGAATTTTTGAAGAATAAACCAATCATAAATCGATAAAAATCCATGTGGATATTGGGCCTAAGTCATGTCCTCTTGGCCCAATCGCAAGATGCCTTTTGGCTTGGTGATGATCGTTGTTGATCAAGTCAAAACAAAACTAAAAACCCAAAAAAGCCCTTGTAAGGGAAATACCTCAATTAAAAACGAATGACCCTCTTGGTCATTACAGAACCTGGATTGCTCCCAGGCTGCTCCATCGCGACCTAATGGCGTGAGCAAGCCATCTAGTGGCAAGATCCAATGCTAATGGCATGTTGCAATCAACTGACGGAAAAGAAGAAATGACATCAGCCTTCCTCGCACCCTGTCGAACCCAAAGGACCAAGGCTTGGGTGTCGAAGCACGTTGGAGCGCGGAGCTCCCATCCATGGCTGGACCGAGGTCACAAGGGGGGTGGGACCTGAGAACAGAGTCGGAAGACCTAATAGGGAGCACGGGTTTTCTCGAGGAAGTCCAACGGAGGCATGGGTACTGTCGCCTGAGGCAAAGAAATCTGGGAAGATCACCGTGGCAAGAAATAGAGAACGACCGTGGAAAACAGGGGCGGTTGTTAGTAGGTCAAAACCAGTGAAGACATGCCCGAAACAGCTAGATGAGGGCCAGAAGAAGTTCATGGAGGGAAGGTGGAGCTACAATAGCATTTCCATGGTCAGAGGACCACTGGAATGGTCTGGAGCTTGAGTGTCGGCGATCCATGGGAAACATGGCTATAGGACCCGTCACATGGGGAAGACCCAGGGCAAACAAAGATCGGGAAAACAAGGTAGATGAGTCAAGGAGGATTACCTATGATGCAATCGAACCACAGAGGCCGGAGATGTAGGGGCGAGGCCGAATTCGCCGGAGAAGGAGGGGCAGGTCTCGGGCCTCGAGGCGGTTAGAGGAGAAATTAATGGTGGAGGACTGCAGATCAGGGGCCAGTGATGCTCTAGGGCTCTTTAGATGGAGACGGGGCAAGCGAGAGTGGTGTCTGCGCATCAATGGCAGAGAGAGGCGGCGAGCCCTAAATGGGTGTTTCTTGTACATGTCAATAGAGAGGGTGAATGAGGGCTCATTTTTCTCAGGAAGGAGAGGCGAACAAGAAGGTGAAGAGATAAAACTCATAAGAGATGAGAGAGAATGATTCTAGGAAATGAAACCGATGGAGTGGCTTTAAACTGATGAAACTGTCATGAGGTTGAAGACAAAATAGACGTCGTTGGATCCTGATCCAATGGTTGCAGACGAGTGCATTTTAGAAACCAGGTTAAGTAACACGTGACACTGAATGAATGACCAAAAACATACTGGTATTTGCATATTAATGATAATTTTGATTAAATGGTATTGAACACTATATGTAACCCATCCATAATCAATTAGAAGGGTCAAACACGGTCATAATGGGTTCAAATTTGAACCATATGTGTATTAGAGGGTCTATAACATTCTCATTTAATTAGATTTGATGCTTATACACGTTTTAGGCCTAAACTAGAAAAAACCATTATGTGCACTTAAATGACCATGATGAATGTAAATAAAGCCATTAATTTCTCAAATAAGAATTTCAAGATATGAAAATGTGCACTCAACATTATTTCTTTTCAATTAACAAGATGGAGGCCATTAAGCAAGCAATTAAACATGTAATTCACTAAAAACATTTTCTTTAAACGAAACAAGGATAAGAGAGCAATTGGACATAATAAAGTGAATTGCAAAACTAACATGGGCAATGATCACCTTGATTTTCGGGTACAAGATGCCATGAGAGGACCTTCTCTATCTGAGCCAGTCTACTTCATGGATAGCTACAATCAATATTGTGAAGAGGTACAAGAGGACAAGGCAATTGTTGATCCCCTCATGCGAGCCTTAAATAGTCAGGACCCTACAATGGAGGACCAAGAGGTTGTAGAAATCTTAGACTACCTAAACCAACCCAAAGACGAATTCAACGATGATGAAGATATAATTGAGTCAGTGAAGTATGCTTCTCTAGTGCAATCAGTTGAGGAAAAGGAAGCACCAAAGACAAAACTAGAATTGAAACCCCTTCCAGAGGGGTTGAAATATGAATTCTTGGACAAAGAAGAGGAATACAGTGATCATTAATGCCAATTTAACAGATGACAAACTGGAGAAGCTACTAAATGAGATCAGGATGCATAGAAAGGCTATCGGGTATTTGTTAGAAGACATCAGAGGCCTTAATCCAACCCTATGCATGCAAAGAATTCATCTTGAAGAAATAGCAAAACCTCTAGCTCAAACACAAAGAAAGCTAAACCAAATGCTGAAAGAAGTCGTGAAGAAAGAAGTTATAAAGCTACGAGATGTTGGGATCATCTACCCAATAAGAGACAACGATTGGGTTAGTCCCATCCATGTGGTACCCAAGAAGGGTGGAATGATGATTATACGAGGGGGAGATGGAGATGAAATAGCAACGAGGACAGTGACAGGCTGGCGTATGTGCATCGACTATCGCAAGCTGAATACAACCACCAAGAAGGACCACTTCCCCTTGCCATTTATAGACCAGGTCCTAGAGAGGCTGGCTCACCATGACTATTTTTGTTTTCTGGACAGATATTCTAGATTTTATCAATTACCGATTCATCCTGACGATCAAGAAAAGACAACTTTTACCTGTATTTATGTCACTTATTCCTTCAGAAGAATGTCGTTTGGTTTGTGTAACGCACCAATGACCTTTCAGTGTTGTATGATATCTTTGTTTTTAGAAATTCTAGAAGACATAGTAGAAGTCTTCATGGATGACTCCTTTGTATATGGAACAGATTTTGAAGCCTGCGTAAGTATTCTATCTTTAGTCCTGCAATGCTGTGAAGAGAAGCACCTTGTCCTAAGTTGGGAGAAATGTCACTTCATGATTCAAGATGGCATCGTGCTAGGCCATAAGGTTTCCAAGAAAGGAATTGAAGTGGATTTAAGTAAGATTGAAGCCATATCCAAACTCCCGCCACCAAAATTGGTCACAGAGGTATGGAATTTCTTGGGTCATGTAGGATATTAAAGAAGATTCATAAAAAAATTCTCTAAGATCTCTAAACCATTATCAAATCTACTAATTAAAGATGTTGAGTTTGAGTCTACCAATGAATGTCTAGATGCCTTCAATACCCCTAAAAGAGTATTAATGACAGTGCCCATCCTACAAGAACCAGATTGGGAGCTGCCTTTTGAAATCATGTGCGATGCAAGAGACTATGCCATTGGCGTAGTCCTTTGATTAAAGAAAGAAAAGAAACATCATGTGATCTACTATGCCAGTAGGACCTTGGACGAAGCCCAAGTAAACTACACTACAACTGAAAAAGAAATGATGGCTATTGTATTTTCTTTTGATAAGTTCAGATCGTACTTGGTGGGATCAAAGGTAAAGGTGTACACCGATCGCGGGGCGATAAAGTACTTAATGCAGAAAAAGGACCCAAAACCAAGACTTTTGCAATGGGCCTTGTTACTGTAAGAATTCGACCATGAGATCATTGATAAAAAGGAAAAAGAAAATGTGGTTGTGGACCACCTGTCGAGGATAATTTTTGATGAAGAAAATCAATTGCCAGTGAATGACAACTATGCCGATGAAGCTCTCTTGATGGCTCAATCAGAAGAGCAGAGTCTGCCTTGGTTTGTAAATATTTGTTATTATTTGGCATGTGGACAACTTCCATCGGAGATAATGTATAAATAGAAGAAGAAGTTATTCTTTGAGCTAAAAAAATACTATTGGGATGACCCACTGCTATACAAGAGGTGCTATGACAACCTATTTGCTAATGCATACAAGAAGAAGAAGTACCTTTAATCCTCAAGGAATGTCACTCCTCACCTTATGGGTGACACCACGGAGGAGAAAGGAAGGCTACAAAGGTTTAGAAATTAGGATTTTACTGGCCAACGCTCTTCAAGGACGCTGTGTCATTTGTCAAAACATGCAAGGAATGTTAGCTTCTAAGAAACATAAGTATAAGGAATGAGATGTCAATGGCGGATTGGGTGGAAGTCAAAATATTTGACGTATGGGGGATCGATTACATGGGACCTTTTCTGTCATCAAAAGGGAACATGTACATTCTTGTTGCTGTCGATTATGTTTCCAAATGGGTTGAGGTTGTTTCCACTCAAACATGCGACTCCAAGGCATTTATTCTACTTTAAAAAAAAACTATCTTCCCATGCTTCAGATGACCACATTATTATGACCGACGGCGGGTTGCACTTCAATGAGAAGTAGTTTGAAGCTCTATTGAGAAAGTATGGGGTGAAACATAAGGTTTCAATGCCATATCACCCCCAAACGTCAGAGTAAGTGGAAGTATCAAACATGCAGATCACATAGATACTAGAAAAAATTGTCAGTCGTACAAGGAAGGACTGGTCCATGAAACTTGACGACGCACTTTGGGCATACCACACATCATATAAGACACCTATAGTTACGACACCCTACATGTTAATTTATGGGAAGTCTTGTCATCTACCGGTCAAACTCGAACACAAAGCCCTGTGGGCTATCATGTTTTTGAACATGGACCTCGATAAGGTTGGTCAGAAAATATTCCTTCAACTCTAAGAACTCAAAGAGTTGATGCCGCATGCTTCTGAGAATGCAAGGATTTATAAGTAGAGAACAAAGGTCTAGCATGATGCCCGTATGAAGAACAAACATGTTCATGAAGGAGACAAGGTCCTTTTATTCAACTCAAGTATCAGGTTATTTCCTGGGGGAAGCTGAGAACAAGGTGGTTAGGCCCTTTTTCTGTAGTAAAAATATACCCGTCGGGGGTGATGGAGATATAAGGAGACAAGACAGGAACCTTCAAAGTAAATGGACAGAGAGTGAAAAGATACTATGAAGATGAAGCTTTTGTAAGAAGGACAGAACTCAGTTTGGGGGGAAATTAGCCCAGCAACAAGTGGAATGAATAAGGAAGTAATTGCACCTGATGAAGGAGAATAAATACAGATGATAAAGAAAGTCAAGCTAAAGACTTTAACAATCAATTTTTGGGAGGAAACCCAAGTTTTTGCTACTTTCCTTAATTCATATTTTCCTTATCTCATACTTTAGTATGATGAGCTATGTACCTATCATTTTACAATATTTCATATTTCCACATCTAGTAGGAGTGTAAATAAATTATGGATTTTTATCCCTATCTACCAAGGAAGCTTTGTTGGGAAGTACACATTTTTACTTTAATTATCTTTTTGTTATTTTGGTTTGGAAGAATTGCGGTCGCAGTCTGGACCAAAGTCACGGCATGAGCCACGGTCGAGGGGTACACCGTGGTCACGGCCCGCTCTTTACATGATAGGTTGGGGTCACGGTATATGTAAGAATGAACACAGATGCGGTCGCGACGATCCTTCCGCAGCGGTCGTCATGACCCAAGGGTATATATAGTTAAATCCTTCAGTATGAAGGTTCTTCTTTTGCTCAAACTCTGATATTCCCGAACTATCAAACAAATCTCCTTGACACAAGTGCGCAAGATGACGAATGAGTCTGATTTAGACCTTCCCCGACAGAGTCACACTTCCACCATAGTAGCACACCTACAACTTCCACCTTCACCATTGACTAGAGTGATTTAATCCAACTAAGGTATTCGATAGGTGATTTCTCGACTCCTATCAATTGTGACTTAATTTTTTTCTTATGCCTCGTCATCTTTTTTGTGCATTTAATGACCTATCAGTTTGCCACAGCGGCCGCTGTGGCTCTGCCTCTTTCAGTTCGAAGATGTTCGTCGGCATTTTTTCCCTCATACACAATTTATCTGGCTGCGAGAATAAGGTTTAGGGCTGCGATTCGACTCGTAGGATCCCACCGTTGCGACCTCGGCCGATGGACCCTCGAATGGGGACTTTGACCGCAATCGCCATTTCCTCAATCGAACATGTACTCCTCCTCCACGATCGTGGAACCATATCCTTGGCCACAGTCGCAGTGCTCCTTAAGCATGCAAGTCGGTCGAGTGATGACTACAGTTGTGGTGCTTTTTTGCCTCAATCGCAGCACCATTCATTTGGTTATAACCCACCGCGATCGTGACATCCCCATGGCGCGGTCGCGACATACCATTTTGATGGTTTGATACCTTGGCTCAGTGATCCCGCAGTCGCGGCACATGTTCATGTTTAAGGCCGCAATTGCAGCACCATATCCTTGGATGCATTCGCGACACTCTGAGCATTGAACGAAAAATATATATGTATATATATATATATATATATATATATATATATATATATATATATATATATATATATATATATATATATGATAATAAATTGAAATAAATGATGTTGAATTAAAGGATGATACAATTGTGCTAACCACAAAATTAATGTTGATACTTTCAGAATGTCAACCTCAACTGAAGACACATTGATAAAGAAGGAAAAGACTTCAAGAAGACATAGTTCTATCATAGAATCCCTCAGTAGGTGCCTCTGTCAAATGACTATGGCTTCTTTTTGTCTAGCATGGATGATAGCCCTAGATACGATGAAAACAAAGGTGGAGGGTATGTAGTATGAGCAATACCACCCACTACGCAGAGTGTATGCCAGCATGCTCCTCGAGTCAAAGTGGGCCACCAAGACCAATTAGCAGAAATAAAACAAGCCCATTTATACACCTAACCTTGATTTTGATACCCCGAGTCAGGGTGAATGATAAGTTTGGGGGAGGAGACATAAACGAGTGTGAGAGGTACAATTCCATCCCAAATTCTCAAAATTTCAAAAAAAAATTACTTGTACATATTCAAGTTCTCGCCCCTTGGAAACTGATTTTCCAAAAAAAATATGCTTTAAGGAAATTTTATTATGAGTCAGAGTTTTGTGTAGTTACCATTGAATTTGTCTGTTCCCCTGCTAAATGCTATAGTGATACCATTTCTAGAGAGGAATGTATGAGCAACTATCTCATATAAAAGTAAAACGAGAAGCATATCAATATAGTTTTATCTCATTCTTACAACAAGACATTGTGTGTGTAACAATCTTAAGCTAATGAAACCCTTGGAAACTGGAGGACTTCCCCGAGCCATACTCCTAACCAACCACCCTAACCTGACGGTTCTAGCCATAAAATCCTCACCTCCCTCAAGAAGAAAACTTCTACCCCTTTCGACTTTGATTATACCTGCTTTGGGATGAAAAGAGGTTTGGCCGCCCAGAAGATCATACAAAAACCCACCCACCCAAACCTGAGAGGAGATATGAAAAGACAAAAAAAGAGTGTATATATATATATATATATTGAGAGTTGTTCCTAGAAGATGCCAAAGGGTCCCACACAGCCTGTGTATTGTTGCACTCAAATGCAGATATGTCGTGCCCCTAAGTGGCATCTAGAAGCCAAATTCATCCACCTACAATCCTAAATGACCCTCACACAACCACCTGAATCAACGTCAGAAGCCCCTGAGGGCAATGTTGTCCTTATGATAGTATGTGGGTGAGGGAAATTTAGGAGAAGAGGAAAACACTAAAATCTTGAAGCCTACCCGAACACACCAGCATAGGGCCAACTAAAAATAAAGGAAGGGTGGGAAAGATACCCCTCAAGGAGATGTTGTACCAGTATGGCTAGCAACCTAACGTAGGAAGGGGTGAGTCGTTGAGACAGAGAGACCTTTTGCTACCAAAAGACAGTGGCAAGAATTCAAAGTTGTGCAACTCTAGTTATTGAGGGGGAGGAATGAGATTTTAGGATTGAATGAACATACCACAAGAGTTTTGCTGTAAGAATGAGAAAACTCAACAATGTTAAGTTTTGCAAAAAAATTGTCACAAATTACTCTTATCTCTATGATTTTGGGCCTACCCTTATCCTGAGGACAGGCTTGATTCTAAGTTTGGGGGAGTTGATAACATATCATTTTATACAATTTTTACATATATTTTATACCTCTCCTAACATACCTTTTATAGACTTTTCCACTTATTTTAGTACTTTATGCCAAAAATCTTATTCACACACCTCTTCCACCTTTGTAGGGTCATATCAAGCCACGACTGTGGTTAGCACCTCGACCACGGCTCGTCGACCACTAGGGGACCCTCCCACCGCGGTCGATATCCTCATGATCACACAGATGCTTTGCGACTGTGGTGCCTGGTGCTCATTCAGATCGTGACCTACAATCCACGCACCTCGACCGCAATCGGACCTCGACTGAGGTTGGTATCTCAACTGTGGTATTTCATCCCAGCCTCAATTGAGGTGCTACCTCGACCAACCATAGTGGTAGCCTCAACCGAGGTGATGCCTCAATTGACCACGACCAAGCCTCGACCAAGATCAAGCCTCGACTGCGGCTCAGATGGTTAAGTCAGTGGACAACACCTATAAATAGGCCACCTACCTCAACTTGTCACATCATCAGATCATCAAGGACCACAAAGTGCTACCAAATTCCATAACCACTCTCATCCATCCGATCAATCTTGGATCTCGAAGGTATAAGCCGAGGAGAGAGAAGACTGACGACCCCTCTTTCTCAAAAGAAGAAGAAGTGTCCACATCGTCCATTCTGGATCTAGATTTAAATGAGTATATTGGTGTATCACCAATCTTCTCTCTCATCTACATATATCATCTATGTTACATTGTACCCCCTTCCCTCTTCGTGGTTGTGATGTATCTATCATTTTATAACACCATCATGCTTCCCGTTAACATCTGTGGCTAAACATTTAACTCGGGTTGGGAGTAGCCACTAAGGATCTCCCAACATGTATATTCTTGCTTCCCTTTGAATACATATATGCTCATATCAAGATTATCTCCATACACTTGTTCTTAATGCTCCACTTTTATGCTTAGCTACCATCTTGTGATGTTTGATCGTTGGTACCTCAAAAGAGTAGTATCTTCTTTATATAGTGTTGTGGAGTAGTATGAATGCATGAGAATGTGGGATTGCTAAAGCTTATGGCCATATGGTTTTTTTTGTGGTTGTAAGGTGGTTATCTCAAGAGGGAGGCCACTTTAGATCCTAGATCTATCCTTATCTTGAGATAGGAAGGAATAGACATTTTTTATGACTGCTTGTAATCTTGATAGGAGTATACGAAGGGGAGTGTTAGAACCCCTTTTTTGGGTTCATATGGTTAGAAATGCAATTTCCCCAATAATTGTATGATTATGGGAAGAGTATGAATTATATGTATTGAATGAATTTCCTTTGCTATATTTCCTTTGTGGATGTAATTTTGTGGAACATAATAAGTTAATTAGTCCAACATGATTAAAAGAAAAAGAAAGAAATCAAATATTGCTTTATTAAGAAGGAAATTTGAGATAATGATGAAAATATAAGAAATAAGTAGAGAAGTGTGGGTTTGATCATAATAGATGATATTTTAAACCCCAAATGTATTCTTGAGATTATTAAGGAATCTAAATAAATGAAAATAAGAAAGCAAGAAATTGCACATAAAGAAAAGGCTGGTTTGCTTTTGAATTATGACCCCAAACATGGTACACCAATAGATTAAGTCATTATTAAGTTTCCCTCAAAATTTGGGATTAAAAGGATCCATGTTTTGAGAGTTATGAATTTTACAAAATTCCCCTTAAGTGAGAGGAATGCTAATAAATGTCATAATTTTTGAGATATTAATTTACATTTTAATTTTGGGCATGTGTGATGTGATCTGTTGGATCTTAATCCAACGATGGCCGTGCGTCGTCCATTAATAGCCGAATAGGGAAACATGCTACTGAAGGATGATTCTTCCAACTTGATTTTCTCACGTTTTACTCCATGTGCGAATGAGGAAAGTACATAGTTAAGTTCAGGAGAAGATTCGGAACACCCTATACTCATGTTTTTCACATTTTGGAGGCTTCTCGAAGAAATGCCCAAATTGCCTAGATCGACAGGCGACGACGAGGGTTAGAAACCCTAGAACCAGCCCATGAAACCTATATATAAGGGGACCCTTGGCTTCACCGTAACCCCACGATCCTAAATGGCCACTTCTCGTGTTTTCTTGTGCCTCTGGTTTGAGTATTAGAGCTCAAGGGTGTGACACCACTGTGAGGTCTGCTACAGAAGCTAGTGGGAAAGAACAACAATGACCGTCCGATCCTTGTCCACGGTAGACCAGCGAAGAAGATCGACGGCCCGCGATTGCTCCGCGCCTTGGGAAGACATGAGTGGGTGCAAGCAATGAAAACCGCATGATCCTGCTCAGTCAACAGAGACTCGAGATCCAACGACCGCCAAATTTCTGAAAAATAAAGGTAATTCCCCTCTCTAGTCAGAAAATCTAGAAATTCAATAGATCCTAGTTAATTCGTTAAAAATCAATCCTTTGGCTAAAAAATAAAAGTAGATAATGCTTTTTGATCAGAAAAATATGTAGAATCTTGGCAGAGTCTTTATTCTATGGAAAAGTGACTCCTACGATGTGACGTATATGGATGAATGTGATCAAGCTGTCCACTCTAGAGTTACTAAAGATAATTACAGTTTTCTTCTATCTGCAGTGTACGGTCACAACGATGATTATGATAGGGTCAGCTTGTGGTCTAACTTGGATAATTTTGATAACAATTGTTTTGATCCTTGGATTATTGTCAGAGATTTCAATGCGGTTAGAAAAGTTGAGGAAAAAATTGGTATTTTGCCTCCATCTGCTAAATCGATGGATGATTTTAATAGTTTTGTTTTAGATAATGGTCTCTTCGAGCTTGACCTTAAAGGTCCATATTATACTTGGGACAACAAGCAAGAAGGTTTTCATTTTACTGCTACTAAAATTGACAAGATTTTATACAACAGTGCTTTTCTTACTACTTTTGAGAATTTTCATGGTGAAAGTATATCCAATATAGTTAGTGATCATAGAAGAATTGCTCTATACATTGGTGATCGTAAGGAAAAGAAGTCACCTTTTAGATTCATTAACAGCTGGACTAAGCACAGCGAGTTTGACGCTATTCTTAAAGACGCCTGGAACTTGGAGGTTGATGGTTATGCTACTTTCAAGCTGTTTCGTAAATTGCAAAATCTTAAGATCAAGCCGAAGAATTGGAATTCTGTTGTTTATGGTAATATTTTTGAGAATGGTTCTATGCTTAAGGATCTAGCCTTAGCTACGCAGAAGATGGCCGATCTCAATCCTAATGATGAGAATTTAAGAATTATTGCCAATCAAAGAAGAAAAGATGCTAAACAGGCTGCTGATATTGAGAAGGAGTTCTATAGGCAAAAATCTTGTGTTCAATGGCTTAAGGAAGGGAACTCCAATTCTAAATTTTTCTATTCAAGTTTAAGAACTAGAAGGAACAGAAACACTATCAACTCTCTCAATATCAATGGAGCTCTGTCTAATGATAGCGATAAGATTAAGTCTTCTATTGCTGATTTTTACTCTTCTCTATTTTGCAAGGAGAATGAAGGAGATGTTTGGAGAGGTACTTGGCATGGTCCTACTATCAAACCCGATCAACGTATTATTTTGACCAAGTCTGTTTCTAGAAATGAAGTGGATGCGGTAGTTAAAAATCTTAATTCTGATAAATGTCCTGGCCCGGACGGGTTCAATGATTTTTTCTATAAGTATTCTTGGGATGTTATAGGGGACGACGTCTATGCTGCTATCACTAATTTTTTCTCTAATGGGCACCTTTTGAAGGAAGCCAACAAGACGTTCATTACTTTGTTGCAGAAAGGGAGTGATTCTTCTCTCATCAAAAATTGGCATCCCATTGCTTTGTGTAACACTTTTTATAAGATTATCTCTAAGATCCTTTGCAATAGGCTGCAATCGGTCTTACCTGACATTATTGATAGAAATCAATGTGCCTTCATTAAGGGAAGAGGTATTAAAGATGTGATTCTTCTTACTAATGAAATTCTTGGGGACTTTAAAAAGAAAAGTTGTTCTAATATGTGTGCTCAAATTGATATCTCTAAAACCTATGACACTGTTAATTGGAAATATCTGCTCTCCATTATGTTCAAAATGGGTTTTCCCACTAAATGGATTAAGTGGATTGAGACAATCTTCAATACTACTTCGTATCAAGTCCTTGTGAATGGTGAACCCACGCAACCTATTTTTCCTTCTAATGGGGTTAGGCAGGGAGATCCTTTGGCTCCTTATTTATTTGTGATCGCTATGCAAGGTCTGACTGAGATGCTTAAAGAAAGTGTGAGGAAAAAAGAGATCACTCCTATTCAAGCGTCGAAGGATTGTCATTGTTCTCACATTATTTTTGCGGATGATTTAATGATTTTTGCTAAAGCTAATGCCCTTAATGCCAGAAATATCAAGAAGTTGTTGGACGACTTTGGGAGAATGTCCGGGCTCATCATGAATGAAGAGAAGAGTCTTGTGTTTATTGGTCCGGATACCGATGCCAAAGAGATTACTGATGCAATTGGCATTCAGCTGGGAGTTTTGGAAGATACTAAATACCTCGGGTTACCTCTTTTTTCTGGCAAGATCAGGAAATCTCATTGTGAAAGACTTATTGATAGATTTAAGAGGAAGCTTGATTGTTGGAAATCTAAGCTGTTGTCGCTGGCGGGTAGAGTAGAATTAGTCAAATCTACTCTATCTTCTATGCACCTCTATTGGGTTATGGATTTTCCTATTCCTTGTTCTGTTTTGGATGAGATTGATAAAATCTGTAGAGACTTTATTTGGGGTCAATCTGAAAACAAGAAGAATTTACATCTTATTAAGTGGGACATTGTTTCTCTACCTAAAGATGAAGGTGGGCTCGGTATTAGAAGAAGCAAAGATGTATCAGAAGCTTGCTTGATTCAAAATACTTGGGACATTTCTAGAAAGAAAGACACATTGTGGGTCAGGTGGATTAATGAAAAATACCTGAAGAAGGAAACTCTTTGGACTAGTGAGCCGTCCTCTAACAATTCATGGATGTACAATTCTATTCTGAGATGTAAGAACACTATCATTCAGTATGTTGACATCAAAATTGGGTCTGGTAGAAGTCTGAAAATCTGGAAAGACCCTTGGTACTCAGGTAAGCTTCTTCATGAGGTCCTTGATAGGAATATGTCTATAAGAGCAGGTCTTCCTATTGATGCTCCCTTAAGAACTATTGTCAAAAATGGTACTTGGTCTATTATCAACTCTCGATGTTCTCAGCATGTGCTGGAGACTCTTTCTAAAATTTCCATTAACAAGGATAGTGATGATGATGTTTGGCTGTTTAAAGGGAAAGACAATGTGAGTTTTAAAGAGATTTGGGAGATTATTAGACATAAAGGCTTGTGTATGTTTAATTTTCAGTGGTTGTGGAAGAGCAAAAGTCACCAAAATAGTAAGATACATGTTTGGAAAGCTATGCATAATAAATTACCTACTTCGGATTTTCTAAGAAGGAGAGGTATTCTTGTTGTTTCTATTTGCTTCTTATGTAGATCTGATTACGAGGACATGACTCACATTTGCTTTAACTGCAACTTTACCAAAAATCTATGGAGCTACACTGAGAATAGGAATCTTATTGACAAAGTGCCTTCAGATTGGGATCAAATGTGTAAGACACATTAGAAAAACTCTATTATTATTAGTTCTCTTATCCTTTATCATGTTTGGCTGGAAAGAAATAGAAGGGTGCATGATGATATTTGCAAAAATTCTGAGGTTATTTGGAAAATCATTGAAGCTGAGTTTAACATTCTCAAGGTCTAGTTGCAGATTTTTTGTTGGTTCTATCTTCGGGTTCTTCTCGTGTCTGTTGTCTATCATGAGTGATATGGTTCCTTGATTTCTGTTGTTGCTTTCCTGCTCTTGTGTTGGTCTTTTGGTGAATTCTCAAAATTGAGGATGTTTCTTTCTGGATATGAAGTTGCTAGGTTTTGTTCTACCCTAGGGTGTTCTGCTTTTGAGCTGTTATCTGGTGTTTTCTCAAAGATGTGTGTGTGGAGACCCACAATATGGTTTAGTTTTTCTGCAGTGTTGTGGAGCAACTGCGATTCTCCTTTTGGGATGTTCTATTTCTGCTGATTTTTTAAGGAGCTTGCAATGTTATGGCTTTCTGGTTCTCAGTAGAGCTGTGTCTTTGGTTATATCTTTCTCAGGCAGGACGAGGAGTGGGTGTTTTCTGGTTGATCTTTGGAAGCAGGTAGAGGATCAAGAAGCTTGTGTGGTTCCTTTCTCTTTGTTCTATTTGATGTTATGGTTGAGGTGTTGCTATGCCTCTTTCTTGGGTTGCTCCTTTCACGGCTTGTATGTTCAGTGATGACTGATTTTTTCCCCCTTCCTTGGAGCAAGGTTGTTTGGTTTCATTACAGGTTTTCTGGTGGTTTGTTATGGAGCAGTTGCTTTTCTTTTTTGGGAGGTTCTGTTAATAGCCAAACTTTTTAAGGAGATTTCTCTTTGTATGTCCTTGTTGGTTCTTCAGTAGGTTTGCATTTTAGAGCTTAACAGTGCAAGCAGGTTGTTTGATGTGCTACGGATAAGGCTTCGCTGGGTTTTCTTTTCTTTCTGTTCTCAGTGGTTGATGAAGTCGGGGTTTCATCTTTTTCACCCCTCGCTGCTGAGAAGTGATAGTCGAGTCTTGTTTGCTTATTCTGGAGCTTCTATGTTTTCATGGAGGGTTCAGGATATCTGAGATGCATAGAGACTTTTCTTCTTCATATGGTGGATTGTTTTCTTTTTTTCTGGTTCGGTCTTTCGGGCTTCAGTTTCAGTGTCTTGTATCGAGGTGAAGGAGAGAACACCTGAACAGGTTGGGAAGGTCATTCTATTCTATCCATTGATCCTGAAGCATTCATCTATATATGTTCTGTGAAGCTTCCCTGAGGATTCATTTCAAAGACATTTATATGGGAGGTCTCTGTTATCTTTCTCCTGAAGATCCTTTGGGAAGAAGGCTGATTTCTTTTGGCATTTTCTTGCTGGAAGGCGATGGTCGAGTCCCCACTTTGGTGAGTGTCGACGCTCCCATTTCCTTCCTTTGCTCCTTTTGTTGCTTTGGTTGGAGTTGCTTGGACAAGAGGGTCGAGTCACCACTCCGGCTAGTGTCGACGCTCCCCTCTTCCGTTCTTTGGTTCTTTATGGGAGGTTGTTTCTTTCTTTTGTTCTGATGGTGGTTATGTTTGCTCCTTGCCGGTTGATGATGGTCGAGTCCCCACTCCAATGAGTGTCGACGCTCCCATCTTCCTTTTTTCTGAGCTCTGCAGGTTGCTTCGGCTGTGTAGTGAAGGTGGCTGGCTTTGGTACATGCTTTCTTGTGGCGGCAGGGGTTTTTCTGTCCAGCTGCTGTAGCTCTTTGGTCTGCAGTTTTTTGGCTTGTTCTTGTTGAAGGTTGGTTGGTTTTGGTTGCTTTGGTTGTTTTGCTGGATGATGTCTTGATGGAGGATTAGTTGTGTTGGCTTTTTTGCTGTTCTTATGTTGGTCCGTTAGATGGAGTTTCTTGAGACAGTTTTCTGTTGAAGTTTGAGTTTGGCTGCATATGCAGTTGGCGGTTTGGGAGTAATGCCTTTTGGTTCTTTCTGTTGATAGTTGTGGATGTTTTTCTCTGTTGATAGATGCTGCAGCTCTACGGTCTGCAGTTTGGTTTGTTCTTGTTGAAGGTTCTCCCTGTTGATCGGTTTTATTGAAGGATATACCTTCTTTCTTGAGGAGAATTTCTGGTTTGAGGTGAGATGATTTACCTTCTGTATTGCTCCCCTCTCATTGCTTTTTGCAATGATAGTTGAGTTCTTAAGCTAATCTTTGATGCTATGGCTCTCGGGAGTTTTGCTGATCTGCTGAAGGTTCTTTCTGGAGGAGTTGGAGTGGTTCTGTTGTTTAGTGTTTTTCCTCCTCCTTCCTCCCATTCTTAGTGTACTCTGTATAGTTATACTTCCTTGTTTTTCTTTTCTTTATCCATTTTCAGTTGAAGATGGGTTGTTTTGTATAGAAACCAAAAAGAAAAATACAAAAAAACCAACACGAGTTTTCGACCGACCAAAAAAAATATGTAGAATCTAATAAAAAATGAATTGGAGCCTTATATTGCTTTTAATTCAAAAAGTATATATAGTTACCATTCTTAATGCATTATATTATCATAAATATTAACGTATTGAGAATAAAAGAAAAGTTGAATCCAAAAAAGATGATTTTATGCTTGTTTTAGGGTTTTATACACATGTTTATGTCTTAATAGATTAGAAACCCTGATTTAGGAAAATATGGGTTTTAATGGTTGTAACCCAAAATTGTAAGTATACCACACAGATATACTGATCTTGAACCTGAATGGAGATTAAAGAACCCTTAATGAGGATAATTGGAATAATTAGGGTTTTGTGAATAAGGAACCAGCTTTAGAGTTTTTAGTCTAAAAGGGGAGAATTTGATAAAGTAACCTAAGAAACCCTAATGAACCCTAAGGAGACTTGAAAGCCTTAAAAATCATCCTCATGTCATGAGGAAGTAGTTTAGAATATGATAGTGACATTAGGTAATCTACATGTTTTAGGGATTAAGGGTTGCTTGCATTAGGTGCTTGCTTGAATACCTTGTTGATTTTGGATTCTTTGCTCAAGAACAAGTATGTGGTTACGCTTGTGGCTAATCGCTTTAGTTTCACAGTGATCTCCATGTTTTTTTGGTTGCTTGAAATTAACTGCTTGGTTGACATTTATTCCATGCAGCTATAAAGTGACTATGACTATCACCACAATTATATGTGCATGACTAGCTCAGATCCTGGTCCTCCTCTGTAGCTTTGATGATAATGAGATAGATGACCTAGTACATGGTCTACCCGTAAGGTAGGATCATCAGGTTATCATGAGTTTATGTGTTGGTCTACCATTGGGTAGGACCATACGACTCCACGACCCTATGTATTGATCTACCTATAAGGTAGGATCATGGGTGTAAGGACCCTGACCCTCCCTTTGGGCTTACCTGTCTGCTTTGCCTAAACATTGTGCTTAGATGTTTGCTAATCACCCGAGTTGTGATTAGGGTTCTGTTGTGCTTTTTTGGGAGGTTGAGGTGCAACTTGCAATTTACCCAAGTTTTAGGGTTTCTGTGCAAGTTTGCCACCTTGAGAGATGTCTTTATCTCTCCTTGCATCCTATAGGGTTGATAGGATGAGTTGGGCTTCTTGCTTGGGTTGTTTTTGGGCCTCGTTTAAGCTTGTGAAGCTTGGGCTTGTTGTTGGGCTTTCCTAGGCCTTGTGTGAGCTTGGTGTCGCCTCCTTGCTTGGTGTGTCGGGCAGGGTGTGTCAGCCAAGAGGTGTGTGTTAGGTAGTAGTGTATCGGCCATGGCACCATGTTGGGTGATACACACCCTCTTGACCTAACCTCATTTGTGTCACCATTCTTTGGACAAGTGGTCGTTGCTTTGCTAGTTGGTTGCAAGTCATGAGAAAGTGGTTTGGAGTGCTAGCAAGGTGGCATAGTTTGGACAAGTGGTGGTTTGGGCAAGCACATGTGGAGCAATCCCCTAGTGGATGCCCACTTAACCCCCTTGCATATATACCCCCTTCTTTGCTAGCTTGGGATCCCTTTAGCTCCTTAGTTGCTTCCCTTCTTTCTTGGTGGCCAATATCTCCCCTTGGAAGAGCTTCGTGGCTGATCTCCTTGGTGGAGTCTTCTTCTTCCTCTAGTGGTGGCCGAAATCCTAGATGTGCCTTGCTCCTTCTCCTCTTGTGGTGAGTATCTCTCCCTATCCTTGGCACCTTCTTCTTCTTCTCTTTTTCTTTTCGACCATTGTGGTTATGGAGTTCTCTTCTCTCCTGGTGTTGGCCGAAGGTGGTGCCTTGGAGCTTGAAGCTTGGTGCTTGGAGCTTTGGAGCTTGAGGAGTGTGCTTGAGGCAGGTTACATAACTCCTAACCCTAGCTATATTACCTTCTTTTTATGTTACTAGTTTATATGACATCTTGATCAGCCATGCTTATCTTGTTAGTAATATCTTTGCTCTAGTATGTACCCTTGGAGTTGTGGGATATGATGTCAAGGTTATGTTGCTTAGATGTGTTCTTGGACCTTGTTGGTTGAACCATTGGATTATGGTTCTTTGGGAAAAACTCCTCTCTCTTAGTTGTTGAGAGGTGGGCCTAGGGTTTCCTAATCCCATGGTGTGTGTGGTGTGTTCTTGGGTAAAAATCCCTTTCTCTCTTTGGTCTTGAGAGGTGAGCCTAAGCTCTAGTTTTGTGGGCAAAACCCCTCTCTCACTTGGTTGTTGAGAGGTGAGTCTATACTCTCATTGCTTGGGCAATACCCATCTCTTACCACGGACTTGAGAGGTGAGCCTTTGGTTGGTCTAGACCTAGTTGTGGTTGGAGGTTGGCCGATATGGTGATGATCCACCATGTTTCCCGATATGTGATGGAAGTTGTGCAAAACCCCTCTCACTTGGTTGTTGAGAGGGGAGCCAACTCTCTTGATCTATTAGGGTGTCTAGGTGGCATCCTTGAGGTTGAAGATGACCAACCCATCATTACCTTTGGACCCTTGCCTGATATCCCTCTTATAGGGTTGTGCTTGGGTGATATCAACTTGGCTTAGTGCCTTGGGCGGTATCAGTTTGGGGATGTTATCGGCTATGACCCTTTGGCCGGGATGGTTGGGTTTGTGTTGAACTATTGGGTGAGAGGTTGTGCTGCCTAACATGATGGGCTGGCCGATATTCCTTATGTTCGTTATCATCTTGATGAGGTGATGCAGTGTTAGCCGTTGTCATTGGGCGTTATTGACATGTTGAGAGGTAGCCCATTATGAGTGATAACCCAAGAAGGGTGTTAGTTGTTGTGTTGGTCCCTTTGGCACTAGGTGGTCTGTGTTGGGCGTCATGGTGTGTTGCTCGACACAGTACTTCATGGGTGATAGGGGTGTGTTGTTTAGGCACTGCACATTATGGTTTTGTCCGATACGATGTTGCATGCTTGGGCGTTACAGGTTCATTCTTAGCTATTGTCCGATATGATGTCTTGAGGAGGGGTTGCTCGTTATCTTCTTGTGGTGCTACCAGATACCAAGGTGATAGTGGTTGTTCGACATGGTTGTTAGCCCTATATGGGTGTTGGCCGATATAGTATGTGGTGGTTAGCTGCATGTTAATTGATACAGTGTTGGGCATCACACTCTTTGGAGAGAGACGTTGTGCTTTTAGTAAGGGTTGTAGTATACCTTTGGTGATGGTTGTCCCTTACCCGATACACCTATAGTGAGGGTTGTATCTTGTGTTCGGTTAGTAACCCTAATGGGATTGAATCCTTGTAATGTTGATCCTTGAGATGGATCTTGATGATTGGCAAGAGGCCAAGTGGTAACATGTAATGTTGGATCCTTGTGATGGATCAAGATGATGTTGATGTCTTTGAGAATAAGAGTGACAATGTAACACATGATAATTGGATCTATGTTGTTTACTTGTATTTTAGTTTACATGTTCCATAACTTGGTTGAATCTTGCAATCCGCTTAAAATGCATTAATTAATTACAGATGAACCTTTCATGTAGTTTTCCCTGGCCATTGATCCATCATCGTCAGGAGTTTGGTGATGGTGAAATGGGTTCTCCTGTAGGTTAACCCAGAACGCATATTGTTGAATATGCGGGGTGTGCCTACGCCCTAAGTAGTAGTGCAGGTTTAGAGAACGGTTTCATGCCCGTGGCTCAGTGTGGTTTGAGCATGGTGAACAGGCCCATGGCTCAGGATATGTGATAG
Source organism: Alisma plantago-aquatica (assembly GCA_963693085.1). Lineage (NCBI taxonomy): Eukaryota > Viridiplantae > Streptophyta > Magnoliopsida > Alismatales > Alismataceae > Alisma > Alisma plantago-aquatica. Next base: position 634,821,768 of record OY856413.1, on the reverse strand, counting down.
AGCATGGTAAACATGCCCATAGCTCAGTGATGATGGATCACGGTGAACAAGCCTATGGCTCAGTTTTCTAGTGTTGATACCTATACCAAGGTGGGCTAGGCAGAGGGTAGCCTGACCCTGTGTGGATGAGGCCACTTAAGGAAGAGATTGTGGTCCTGCTTTTTTTCTCATGCACTGACCACGAGGAGGTGAGATCGTGGAGTCTGACTCTTCCATTGACCTTGTATGGCACTGGCTTTGGGTTTCACAACTAAAGGTTGGAATTGAGCGGTACGACTCACTTCCTTAGGGCATAATAAATCATAATCCAGCCGTATAGTATATTTTGCTTAGGGAAAACACAGAACATTGGTTGAGGCCTTATTTACATAGTTCCCTAGTTATCTTACAGCTAATTACATGTTCCTCAGATGTTATGATAAGTTCTATTAGACTTGTCTTGTCAATCATGTTCCATATTATCATCTGTGGATATCCTTAGTAAAATATCTCAGTAATATGTTAGTTCTGCTCAGTATGGTGCATATATGATCTTCTCATATCAGTTACCTGCTTATATATGTTCTAGTTCTTCTTTGAGGTTTTATAGTTTCGACAGGGGTTATGTTTCACATTGGGACTGTGTGTCTCACCCTGTTGGTTTAAAACCTTTTTAGGTGATCAAGCTAGACGTGGTGGTGATCGCGGTGTTACGACTGAGAAGAAAGAAGAATAGTAGAAGGAAAGAGGTGGTTATGCTACTATCTTTTAGAGGTTTTGTAGTAGATTCCTAGAGTCATCCTTGTACTCTCAGGTCCTTGGAAGTGTTTTAACGAGGTTTCACGGTGTATAGTTGATATGGCTTTCTTATCCTATTGTTGACCTGGCTAGGTCTGTGATGTATATAAATAGGTGATGCATCCTTTATGGATAAGTGATAGCTGGATCCTAAGAACAGTGGACATGTATCAAGTTGATGTATATTTATATAACATGTTTCTTTGCAGGATGTAGATTCGGTTGTAATAGTTCCTTTCTTATTTGCTTTCCGTAATCAATTTTAATTAACCCGTGTTTTTGGTAATACGATGTTTATGACAGTTCCGCACATTTTCACATGGCATTTCATTGTCTGTGTGATAGCGGGATGTCACATATTAGGTTGGTATCAGAGCTCTAGGTTCGCAATGTCCACAGGGATCTAGGACTAGGTTTTGTGTCTGTTCTTGTGATTTTTCCAGATTTTCTCATAATAACCTTCTGCTCCCAGCAAAAGATAAATCTAAAAGATGTCTAGAAGTTACGAAGAACATGATGCTGAGAGCAGTGTCGCTACATCATTTGATGGTGCGAGTGTGCAGGCACATGAAGATCGGGTGTCTGAGGTCCCCCAAATTGACCCAGCCATTCTTGAGAATCCTGTCTACCAGCACTTTATGGGAATGGTAATGGAAATGATGAATCTCATGGTGAAGAGATTACATGTGCCTCCGCCCAGAGCACCAGTTCCCCATGAAGAATCATCGGGTATTGGGAAGACCTTTGAGCGGCTTTGCCACGTTAGAGCTTTGAATTATGCTGGAACGACTGATCCATCAGATGTAGTTCTGTGGCTGATAAGTCTTGAGAAGGCCTTCCAGATCCTCGACATCCCCAAAGTAGACAAAGTCAAGCATGTTGTCTACCTTCTGAAGGGTAGTGATGGCCACTGGTGGGCCATCGAGGAGGAGAAGCGACCCGGTGAGGTGATCTGTTGGGATGTCTTCCAGAGGGAGTTTGTGAGCCGATACTTCTCAAAGACATATTTGGATGAAAAGATCAATCAATTTGAGTATCTGCGCCAAGGATCTATGAGAATCACCAAGTATGAAGCCAAGTTTATGGACCTGCTGAGGTTTTGTGCTCACATGGAGGTGACAGATGATGAGAGAATAAGACGGTTTGAGAAAGGTCTGAGTGCTGAGCTGATGACACATGTTGCTGCTTTAGAAAACTGGGAGCAGTTTTCCATGTTTGTGGAGTATGTCTGAAGGATTGAACGGTCAGTCAAGGAGAAGAGAGAGACCATGTCTAAGAAAAAGCCTGCTCAGTTTCAGAGGTATAGGTTTGATGGCTTCAAGAAGCCGAGGTTTTCTGCACCTTCTAAGATGCAAGGTTCTAAGGCATCATCTCAGTGGTCACCAAGTAGAGGAAGAGGGCATGGTTTTTCGCCATACAGAGCCTATAGTAAAGCTTCAGTGGTAGTAACAGGACCATCTAGGCCACAACTAAGAGAGCCATCATGCTTTCTCTGTGGACAGGTCGGGCATATCAGGTGGAATTGCCCAAGGAAAGACGTCGAAGTGACGCAACAACCAAGACAGAGTCAACAAGGGTCATATAGACAATAGTTTAGTGGCACCAAAGGGTGAGGACGCGGTCAAGCGTCACAAGCTGTATCATCTACTCAAGGAAGCAGAGGGCGTGGACGACATCAAGCAATGACTCAATTCTATACTATGAGTCAACCAGAGGCGATAGTCAACCCGTGAGTGGTGGCAAGTCAGATGGAATTATTTCATTATGATTTGTCTTCTTCTTGCTTTGTATCTGTTTTGGTTGACCCGGGTGCTATGCACTCTTTTATCGTTCGTAGTATGCTTGATAGCTATCTTTTACCTATTAGTTGTAAGAAAGATAGCTTATTATTAGAAACCCTTCTTGATGGTTCCTCGATGCTTCGATAAGTGTGTCCATCTTGTGTTCTATACTTTTTGGGAAACAACATACAAGTGGATTTCCTACCACTTGATATGCATGGATTCGATGTAATCCTTGGGATGGATACCCTAGATAGGTATAAGGTTGTGTTGGACTATGGTTCCATGGTAATGGAATAATAGTAACATGATGTGGAACATCAAGGATGAACCTAGTGATATATGATGGGTGTTATCCATGGAATGGCAATGTGTGCCTTGATAATGGGATTGAATCCCTGTAATGTTGATCCTTGAGATGGATCTTGATGATTGGCAAGAGGCCATGTGGTAACATGTAATGTTGGATCCTTGTGATGGATCAGGATGATGTTGATCGCTTTGAGAATAAGAGTGACAATGTAACACATGATAATGTGATCTATTTTGTTTACTTGTATTTTAGTTTACATGTTACATAACTTGGTTGAATCTTGCAATCTGCTTAAAATTCATTAATTAATTACAGATGAACCTTTCATGTAGTCTGTCCTAGCCATAGATCCATCATTGTCAGGAGTTTGGTGATGGTGAAACAGGTTCTCCTGCGGGTGAACCCGATATGCATATTGTTGAATATACGGGGTGTGCCTACGCCGTAAGTAGTAGTGCATGTTTAGAGCATAGTTGCAGGCCCGTGGCTCAGTGTGGTTAGAGGATGGTGAACAGGCCCATGGCTCAAGATATGTGATAGATCATGGTGAACAGGCCAATGGCTCAATGATGATGGAGCACGGTGAACAGGCATGTGGCTCAGTTTTCTAGCGTAGATACATGTACCAAGGTGGGCTAGGAAGAGGGTAGCCTGACCCTATGTGGCTGAGGCCACTTAAGCAAGAGACTGCGGTCCTGCTTTGGTTCTCATGCACTGACCATGAGGAGGTGCGGTCGTGGAGTCTGACTCTTCCATTGACCTTGTATGGCACCGACTTTGGGTTTCACAACCAAAGGTAGGAATTAAGCGGTACGACTCACTTCCTCAGGGCATAATAAATCATAATCCAGCCGTATAGTATATTTTTCTTAGGGCAAACACGGAACATTGGTTGAGGCCTTATTTGCATAGTTTCCCTATTTATCTTACAACTAATTACATGTTCCTCAGATGTTATGATAATTTCTATTATACTTGTCTTATCAATCATGTTCCATATTATCATCTGTGCATATGCTTCCTAAAATATCTCAGTAAGATGTTAGTTCTGCTCAATATGATGCATATATGATATGCTCATATCAGTTACCTTCTTTTATCTGTTCTAGATCTTCTTTGAGGTTTTATAGTTTTGGCGGGGGTTATGTTTCTTGCTGGGACTGTGTGTCTCACCCCGTTGGTTTAAAACCTTTTTAGGTGATCGAACAAGACATGGTGGTGATCGCGGTGTTGCGGCTGAGCAGCAAGAAGAATAGTAGAAGGAAAGAGGTGGTTATGCTACTGTCTTTTGGAGGTTTTGTAGTAGAATCCTAGAGTCATCCCTGTACTCTCAGGTCCTTGAAAGTGTTTTGATGAGGTTTCACGATGTATCGTTGATATGGCTTTCTTATCATGTTGTTGACCTGGCTAGGTTTGTGATGTATATAAATAGGTGATGCATCCTTTATGGATAAGTGACAGATGTATCCTAAGAACGGTGGACATGTATCAAGTTGATGTATATTTATATAACATGTTTCTTTGCAAGATGTAGATCTGGTTGTAATAGTTCATTTCTTATCTGCTTTCTGCAATCGGTTTTAATTAACCCATGTTTTTGATAATATGATGTTTATGATGGTTCCACACATTTTCGCATGGCATTTCATTGTCTGTGTGATAGTGGGATGTCACAATGGGGTTCAGTTGAGATCTACCATATGAGAAGTAGTATCCATGTCCACTGTAGGGACAACACAGAGGTAAGGGTATGTATGGATTGAGTAGTTATGTTTAAAATGTAAAGTTGTTTTGTTAAATCACAATTGCTTGCAATATGTTGTTACAATTAAATGTAGGATTTGGTTCCCCCACATACCGGTATAATTCATTATACTGACCGACATTTTATTTGTCGGAATTTTAGGGATATCAAAAATTGGACAAATAGTAAATTGGAACTTGTGAAAAATAAAGTTAAATCATAAAGGAGGATTTAGTTAGGTAGAACTCTACAATTGGTAGAAGTTCCAGATTCCTCTTTTTGAAAGGTATGTGAAAAATAATTTTTTATCCTATTTAAGCTCAATCTTTAGTTGAATTTATTAATTATTTTTTATTATTTGCAAAACCATTGATCATATTTTAGGATAACGGCTCAGACTTCTTGATCTTCCTTAATTGGGGGTTACCAGGAAGTGGGGTCATTACAGGGAGTGAGTTTTGCATGTTGGTGAGAGACCTACTAGGTGAAACCCAATCTGAGTTTCCTTCCATATCTTTGTTTCTTACCGTTCATACTCATTTTTCTCTTGTTGTTATTTTCTTTCCTTCAACTTTTTTGTTTTGGCTTGAGCACCATTGTTCCTTAGGGAACAACCTTTCACAACCATTTGTTTGTTCAGAGTGTATGAGTGTGAGACCCTGTGTACTTAACACCTACCAGCCTTGTTCATGTGGTTCGACCCCGATTACTACGTCAGACCCAGTATAATAGTTGTGGGGGCTTGTGTGTCGGGTTATAATCTTAAGAGTTTGACTACTCTAGATTCGATCCATTTTAGACATGGAATTTAGGCCGGCCAGGAAGGGGAGGACAATAGGATACAACTAGATTCTACACTATTAGTCATCCAGAAGGAGTGGTCAACCCGTAAGTAGTGACAGGTCAGATGGAGTTATTTCATTCTAATTTGTCTTCTTCTTGCTTTATATATGTTTTGGTTGACCCGGGTGTGGCACACTCTTTTGTCACTGGAGAAGTTATTCATAGTTATTCTTTGCATGTTACTCATTGGAGGGATAGTCTTCATTTCAAAATCATGTTAGTTTGTTTCATTGAGTTGCGGGAGGTGTGTCCTTTCTTTCTCAGGGCACAACGTTCAAGTGGATCTCATACCACTTGATATGTATAGATTCCATGTGATCCTTAGAATGGATACCTTGGATAAGTATCAAGTGGTCTTGGACTGTATTTTTAAGGTGGTGATGTCTGTAGATGGTGATGTGATGTGGATCTTCCAAAGAGATAAGAACATTTTTATGACGTGTTTGGTGTCACTAATGGTGGCGGAACGGTTGATGAGATAAGGTTGTGATGTGCTCTTGGCGCACATGGTGGATACCAAGGCAAGGAGTCCTAGTATCCAGGAGGTGCCAGTGGTATGTGAGTTTGAGGACATGTTTCCAGATGAATTTCCAAGTGTTTCTCCAGTCAGAGAGATTGATTTTGAGATCAATCTAGTTCTGAGTCTGTAACTAATAGCTCAGACACTGTATAGAATGGCTCCAATTAAGATGGCAGAGTTGAATAAATAGTTGCAAGAGATTCTTGAGAAGGGTTTCATCAGACTGAGAATGTCTAGATGGGGTGCTCTTGTGTTGTTTGTGAAAAAGAAAGAGGGTTCCATGAGGTTGTGTATAGACTAAAGATAGTTGAATAAGGTGATGATAAATACCAAGTATCCCTTGCCAAGGATATATGACCTATTTGATCAGTTGTGTGGCACCATAGTGTTCTCAAAGACAAACCTGAGATTGGGTTATCACCAGTTGCGGATCAACGAAGATGACATACCAAAGTCAACTTTTAGGACTCGATATGGTCATTATGAGTTCATGGTTATGTCGATTGGGATAACCAATGCACCAACAATGTTTCTGGACTTGATGAACAGAGTGTTCCATCCGTTTCTTGACTAGTTTGTGGTGGTCTTCACGTATGGTATCCTAATATACTCTAGAGACAATCAACAACATGAACAACATCTTCGTCAGGCTTTGATTGTGTTGAGGCAGTATCATCTATATGCCAAGTTTAGCAAGTGTGAGTTTTGGATGAAGGAGATTTCTTTATTAGGACATGTGATATTCACTGAGGGTGTCTGTGTGGACCCCAAGAAGGTTGATTCCATGTTGCAGTGGTAAAAACTGAAGACGTCGATAGAAGTTTGTAGTTTTATGGGTTTGGCAGGCTACTACAGGAGGTTCATCAAGAACTTTACCTCAGTAGCGTTACCCCTAATGAAGCTGACAAGGAAAGATGTGGCTTTTGTCTGGGATGAAAACTATTAATGTGCCTTCCAGTTGTTAAAGGAAAAGTTGACTAGTGTGCCAATGTTGGTTTTTCCTGAGCAAGGAAAATGACACATAGTCTTCTATGATGCGTCAAGGAATGGATTGTGATGTGTGATGATGTAGGATAAGAATACGATCTCTTTTACATCATGATAGTTGAAGAAGCATGAGGAGAACTACCCAACCCATGATCTGGAATTAGTTGTAGTGGTTCATTCTTTGAAGACCTGGAGACACTACCTGTATGGAGAGAAGTGTCAGATATTCACAGATCACAAGAACCTAAAGTATATATTTTCACATCAGGGGTTGAACATGAGATAGTGATGCTAGATGTAAATAATGAAGGACTATGATTGTACAATTGATTACAATCTAGGAAAGGTAAATGTCATGATAGATGCACTGAGTAAGAAGTCTTCTTCGACATCTTTAGTGGGCAGTTCATAGTTGAACTCCTTGAGACATTTTGGTCTCCTTGAATAAGATGAATATGAAGTAAGAGGTGTCTATGCGAGAAGGTCTATTGGCATAAATGCAAGTGAAGACTATGTTGAGGTAGTAGATTAGAGAGGCACATCAGGATGATACTATGATACAACAGATACGGTCATAGTTAGTAGTGAGAAGAGTGATGGTTTACACGAGGCAGAGGATGGGACAATCTATTAATACAATAGAGTTGTGGTTTCAGATGTTGAGAATATGAGGAAGATGGTTCTAGAAGAGGCTCACTCATCAATGTACGCTATGCACCCATGTAGCACCAAGATGTACCATAACCTTAAAGATATGTATTGGTGGCTTGGCTTGAAGCATGATGTGGCTAAGTTCATGATCGAGTGTATTGTGTGTCTGCAAGTTAAAGCGGAGCATTATAAGCATGCATTGACATTACAATAGTTTCCTATATCGTAGTGGAAATGAGATCATGCAACGATGGACTTTGTGGTTGGTCTCCCTAGTATAGACAAAGGTCCGGATTCCATTTGGGTTATCATTGCAGGTTGACCAAGTTAGCACATTTCCTTCATGTGAAGACAACATTTATAGTAGAGAAGCATTCTCAAATATATGTTGATGAGATAGTGTGTTTGCATGGCGTTCTAGCAACAATCGTGTCAGATAGAGGTCCTCAGTTTAAGAGCCTCTTTTGGGAGCACTTGAATACAACTTTGGGTACGTAGTTGAGTTTTATCACTACTTTCCACCAACAGATAGATGGTCAGTCGGAGAGGACCATACAAACCTTATAGGATCTATTGAGAGCTTGTATCTTGCAGATTTTGGGAAGTTGGGACATCCACCTCAACTTAATAGAGTTTGCTTACAATAACAATTATCAGAGGAGCATCGATATGGAACCATATGAGGCATTGTATGGGAGACATTGTAGACCTATGTTGTGTTGGTATGAGACATGTGAGTATCAGCTTCTTGGTCCTGAGCATGTACAACAAATAATAGAAAAGATCAAAGTGATTCAACAACAATTGAAGACAACATAGGATAAGCATAATTCGTATGATGATAACCATCATAGAACCTTGGAGTTCCAAGTAAGAGACAAGGTGTATCTTAAGGTCTCTCCATGGAAGGTGTTTTGAGGTTTGGGAAGAAGGGTAAGTCAGCTACCAGGTATATGGGACCTTACCCTGTGGTGGCATGTGTTGGGAAAGTGTCCTATAAGTTGGAGTTACCACCTGAGTTACACAAGTTGCACTCAATGTTCCATGTGTCCATGTTGAGGAAGTGTCACCTGGATACCGAGTTGGTCTTGTAGCCAGTGGAGGTTGAGCTTATTGAGGATATATCTTATGTTGAAGGACTTGTGTTGATCCTTGATAAAAGAGTGAAGAAGTTGAACAATAAGGATGTAGTTATGTTGAAGGTTCTATGGCATCACCATGGCATTAAGGAAGCCATGTGTGAGCTTGATGAAGAGATGTGCAGAAACCTTCTGTCTCTTTTCGCTTAGGATTTCACGGGAGAAATCCTTGTTAGGAGTTTATGGCATGTAAGACCCTTGAACTGTGTTTTGGGTTAACCCTATTTACTTTGTCTTGATTATGTTCTTATAACCTTTCTCTAATCATTTGATATGATCTTAGATCTTGTACAGAGCTTAAGTATCCAGTTTGAGCTTGTTTGGATGATGTTTGTGCTTTATGTTCTTGTTTTGGATTAAATTACAATTTACCCATTGGTAAGGGTTATCTAGCAATTTTCCACCTCTAGAGTGTTTCTTCTCTCTTTGGCTTCATTAGAGAGAGTGTGATTCTTTGGGGCACCTTAGTTGGGCCTTGGTTGAGTGGTGACACCCTAGTGGTGATTAGGGTTTCTAGGGTTTGCTTGGTTTCAATCCATGTGTGCTTTGTTGGTTTGTCTCGACCCTTGTGTTCACCCATGTGGGTTCTTGTGGTGTGTCTTGATCAAGACACCTTCCTTGGGTGTGTATTGTCTTGACCATGGTGGTTTGGGTCGAGACAACTTGTCCTTTGTGGAGTGTCTCAACCTAGTGTGCATGGTGACTCTTTGTCTCAACCTGGGTGATGTTTGACCCTTGTCTCGACCTCCCTTGGAGTGTCTCAACCGAAACCATGTGTTGTGGACCTAGGTGGTCGAGACCAACATAGGTTGTGACCATCTATTTCATTCAATGTTTAAGTGGTTCCATGCTAGTTTCTTGGGTGTACAAGGGTCTTTAGGTGTAAACACATCATCCCTCACCTTACCTCCCTCCTCCTTTGGTATATAACGCTTTTCTCTCCATGCAAGTGATCTTTTTCGGCCATAATTTTGCTCCCTTCCCTTGTGCTCGTCTTTGGGGCTTGGTGGAGCAAAGAAGGTGTTGTTCTTGGTGCTTTGGAGGTGGTTCAACCTTGCATGTGGTGCCTTGAAGCTCGATCTCCCTTCCTTGTGGTGATTTCTTGCCTTGGTAAGTAGTTTTACCATCTTTATCACATTTTTATTTGGAACCTCTATATTCTTCTTCCTCTTCTCATGGACGTAGACTAGGTTTCTACCCTGGTGGTCTCCTTAAGAGAAACTCCTCCTCACAAAGACCTAAGCCTGTGATTTTACCATGGGGGTAAGTAGTGGGAGGGTGTTTTATCCTATTTTATCCTTTCTTCTTTGGTTTGGCCTAGGGTTCTCCTTGTCCTTTTCTTGAGCTATCTTTTGACCAAGGTGTTCTTATTTTTGGAGGTAACCTTGTGGTCAAGGTGGTGATCTTGTTCAGAGCTTCATTCCTTCTCTTTGGAGCTTGTGCTTTGGAGCTTGTTTCTCTTCAAAACACGTGGGTGATATAGCCCACTACCCTCTCTATTCTTGTACTTTTCTTTACATACATGTTGTTGTTCCTCTCTATCAAACATACTCTAAGATGTTGGTAGATTGTACCATGCTCTGGATCTTGAATGATGGTGGTTACCTTGTTTGTTTTGCTTTAGGTAACTGATTTTGGGAATAGGGGGTGAGACAATGGTTTTCTTCCTACCTTTTTCTTTGGTTTTTGATTGCATTCTTAAGGTTCACGTTCCTTGATGTATCTTGAAGTCTAGGTTTTTCTTTGGATGTGTTAAAATTGGTTTTATCCCTCTTGCATGAGGTGTGTTAATTATGGTTTCAAGACTCATGGTCTTCCAGTTTTGGTGTCCATTTCATGTGGATATCTCCTCCTAGACGATAGTGGTTTTCCTTGATGTTTCCCTCCTAGTTTGGCTGTGACTATCTTCAAATTTAACTATGGTTCATGTTATGACCCCGCTTCCCGATAACCCCCAATTAAGGAAGACTGAAAGGACAGAGCCGTTAACCAATAACTCGGATCAAAGGTTCGACAAATAATCATTAACAATTATTAAATTCCACCAACTATACTGAAATATGGTAAAAATAAAAACTTTGCATACCTTTTAAAACTGGGATTTCAAAACTTCTATCCATACAGATGCTAATCTATCTAATCCTCCTTTGCACTTTAATTCTCAATTAATACCACATGTGCCACTTTACTATTTGTTCTTTTCATTGTACCTAAAACGCCGTCAAACAAAACGTCGGTCAGTCGAAGCTGGTATGTGGGGGAAACAATAATCATGCAAATATGTTAACAACATAATCATTCATTTAATCATTTAACAACCAAGATTACGTTTTAAGCCAAACTACTCAATCCATACCTATCCACAACTCTGTGTTTTCCCTGTAAAGGACTTATATAATACCTCTATAAAGGTAGAGTCACATGGCACCACCCGAAGGTAGCCCAATATCTAACTCAATGTGACTTGATGGTCCTACCCTCTAGGTAGCCATATACTAAGTCATTCCACGACCTGATGGACCTACCCTCTAGGTAGCCATATACTAGGTCAGCCATAAAACACAGAGGGGACCAGGATCTGAGCTAGTAGGCACATATATTATGTGATAGTCATATTCACATTATAGTTTGCATGAACTAAATTCATCCAACAGTTTATTCAAGTCATCAGTGAAAATCTCGGAAAACCTCGGAAATCTATCACGAGATATTCATAAGTGTAACCACATACCTGTATTGCAGATTCAGATACAAAATTAAACAGAACATAGAAATCCCAATCAAGCAACCAATCATGCACAGAATCCTGAAATAAATATACCAATTTCCTTTTATTAATATTTATTGAATATCATCATCATCCTTAGGATTTCTATTCCAATTTTAGGGTTTCCTTGGGAATTAGGGTTTTGCCTCCATTCTTAGTTATTAAGAACCCTAATTCATCATATCTACTTAAAACCTTTAAATTCTCTCGTTTTAATATTCTTAACAGTCTTAGGATCATCATTTAGTAATTTACTTCCTTAATCCAAAATATTATGGTTTTCCTCTTCTTTTACCCCAGTTAGGGTTCCCATATGAATTATTCTTCATTTATGGATTACAACCCTAAAACTACCAACATACTAATCATCTTTTATGATTTTATCATTCCTTTTATTCATAACAGGTTAAGATTGATCAAAAACATATAAAAGATTCATCATGTTCGTTTTTACATCATTCTAGGGGTTTTCTATCAATTAATGCATCAAAAGATGTAAAACCCTATACTTTTTGAGTTTCAAGTAGAATTAGGCTTCATACATAATTTATTTGTGTTCCTATCATTCTGAGGATCCATTTTCATATTTTACTTGCTACCATCGGATTTACCAATCTTTTTCTACAATTTTTACAAATAAAAGTACCTTCCGACGAATCACAGAGTGCCACGTCAGCGCCACGGCCTGCTATTCTCCTCCACGCGAGTAGGCGCTTGTTTGGGTGATTTTTCCTATTTTACCCTTACTCCCCTTGGATATGTTTCTCATGCGATCTGGGTAAAAGTGTCACTCACCGCGTCGTCTTCTTCTTGGCGACTGCTCCGATCAGAGTCTTGGTGAGTCAACGACGAGTTGACCTTGGGCATCTAGGCTTCCAAGCAGGGAGCAAGGGTTGCGCCTCCTTCGACTCACCCCACCAGACCTGGGGATGGGTCAAGGTTGGCCTGCGATGGCATGTAGATCGCTGGCGATGGGAGGGAAAATCCATAGTGGTCTGGGAGAAGGCTGGGCAGCGAGGCAAGTTTGGTAATCAAGGCGTCACTAGGAAAAGATGCTCCTGACCCCGGAAAAACATTCTACGGTCTCCTTTCCTCGCAAACAGGGGCTTAACCCCTTATATAGGTATTTCCCGTAGTTCACAGCCATGGAGCCTGACTCCATTGGGACTTTGGGAAACCTTGCTCCAAAAGTATCCAAATCCAGGCTCAATCTACTCGGAAAGGGATACTAGTCGCAATGGGAACGGTCCCATTGGTGCTTGATTATTGCTTTGCAAGGAATCTAGCCCCGAAATAATGTGAGTCTGTTCCTCCTTTCCTTATTTAGATGAAGTGCAGCCATGGTTGGTGTGGGCTCTGATCTCCAAAACACAAGATAAACATAGTGGAAGCGATTCATTTAACAGCGGAATACGAAAATCACGAGAAATTAAAACTTTTCGAAAACGAGATCTTAAAAACCTGAAACTCCTTTTATAAAAGTAAGATGAACTGTTTACATCTCTAATAAATCACTTCTCGAGTGATTATATACATCATGATACAAAATCTCAAGATTTCAAAATTCTCAGATCAACAAAGTCCTAGGACCTGAGTGTACAGAGACGACATAAGACTATTCTGACTACAAGACTAGACAGCACAGTGTTTCCACCTGAAGTCACTGTTGCTCCTGAATTTGCTGTTGTTGCTGCTGTCCACCTGCAGATCGGTTCCTTCGACCTCGACGTCCACCTAAAGGTAGAAATCTACGGAGTGAGACAATTTTAAATAATTGTCCCAGTGAGAGTTATAACTCTCCGCCAGAAACTTTGTTAAAAGCAATCAAAGGAATATCATGAGCGGGTAATTTAGGTTACTCACAGTAGGCTTGATAACAAATACTCATCTTTATTTAAGGAATATGAAGATCACGTATACTAATGCTTGAATAGGATATTAAAAACAAGTAATGTAATATCAATCAATGTTCCTCGTAGTTCAACCTAAGAAGTTATGCTACACGGTTGATTATGTTTTACAAACATCATTATGCCCTGCGGAGATGAGGTATACCGCTCATGCTCCAACCGATCACTAGTAAGTCGCATCGGTATCATACTAGGTCATCGAAAGAGTCAGATTCTCATGACCCTCAACTACCACAGTCAGAATGAGGATAAACATGCATGACATCTAGTGTCCCTGCTAATATAGCTTACCAGGGTATTCTGGTACTTCGCTATTAGAGTCACAGTGGAATTTTACACTCTCTTCGCCATCGAAAGATTTCATATTTATCTCTCATCGATGCGGTAAAAAGATTCCCTTGGAAGAATAGTGTTACATCATCCCGGTATAAACATATAGTGAAGGGTTGATGGATTAAGATACATCAACATCAACTCCTACACTAGGATGTAAGGATATACACATCCATATTCCCCCACATACTCTAAAGTATGTGATCCAGGAGTTCCCTTAAGAAAACCTGTTTCACCATCATTTAAATTCTGACAATGATGGATATATGATCAGGGCTCTACATGGTATGATTAAACTTGGTTATTAGGTACATTTCAGTATTCTTTTAGCATCATACATGTTTTCAAACATTAATCATTAGCATAGCAGCTATGAAAGTAGAATACTAAATGTATCAAGTCTAACTCACATCAATTATCATTTCTCAATCGTCCAATCACAAGTCATTTGACAAGCATGACCTTGATGATATTCATGGCTCTTACAGCCTATCATTCTCATAAGATGCCACTTACTAGGCATCAACATATGTCATTATTCATAAAGCTAATAACATGCTTCCAATGAATATGAAATCATAATCCTTACCTGGATATGATCACCATCTTGTATAGAAACCTGCATGGTTAATTCAAATGATAATAGTAAGCAGTTCATATCAAGAGTTGTACCCTTATATTCTTACAAGGGTTAGATTCCCTGATTTTCATCAATTAGGGTTTCCTATTCACAATATATGTCATCACCCTAGAATTAGGGTTTACTATTCACAATATATGTCATCACCCTAGAATTAGGGTTTACTATTCACCTCATGGTGAATTAATCTCATTACATCACCATGCATGATAAACATCATCATTAAAGCCCTCAGATAAGATCAAGATTCACCAATTACCATAATTAGGGTTTTCCATGATCTCTCATAAGTGGATCATACCCTAATCATGCACATTCATGTATATTGAAGGTATTTTATTTGAGTTTCCACCATAAATGGTACTTTCTCTCTCCTATAACTAGTAGATGGTGACTACACCACTTAGATTAGGTTAGGTTAAGTCCGCTTTGATCTACATAAACCAAATCACCACTATCAAGTGATTCGGGTTTGATTAGAACAAGGTATAACTCAATTAAACCTCTCAGGGGTATTTTTGGTAAATTACCCATTGATCATCCTCATGGGTCAATTCATTAATCACTTAGTCCCTTAATATCTTAAGTTACCATTATGGTTTAGATTAGATCATCATTGAACCATTTACACCTTCAAGTGATTAAGTATAATCAACCTTGAAAATCTCCATTTGGTTTAGGGTTTGATCTTCAACCTTCAACCCATTTGATTCTTAAATGACCTTGAACTCGTTTAACCTCAAATGACCTAGAACCCATTTGGGCCTTAAACGAGTGTGGACCCCCTTGATCTTAAACGGGTGTGAACCCACTTGAGATCAAACGAGTGTGAACCCGTTTGAGATCAAACGAGTGTGAACTCGTTTGAGATCAAACGAGTGTGAACCCGTTTGAGATCAAACGAGTGTGAACCCGTTTGAGATCAAACGAGTGTGAACCCATTTGAGATCAAATGAGTGTAGACTCGTTTGGACTTAAATGAGTGTGAACTCGTTTGGACTCAAACGAGTGTGAACTTACTTGGGTCCAAACCGCATGAACATAAAAGGTGACACATAGGTTATGTTTGAATAGGGTTTCCTATGTTGAAGCCTTTAATTGGCCAAAGCCATGTTAACCACTTACAGATTGAGTCAATTAAGATGAGCCTCAATCAATTGGACTCCAATCTGACCCTTAATTGAAAGCCAATTAGGGTTAAGTCTAACTCGATTAGGGTTTCCAATCGGCTAATCATCAATTCTCAACAATGTGAAACAAATTGTAATTGAACCCATCAATTGAACTCCAATTGGGACCAAACTTGGCCCAAACGGTCTTGAGATCGTTTGGATGACCTCCAAATGGTCTTGAGACCGTTTTCCCAAAGTCTGACCAAAATCTAAGTTGATTTGATTAGGATTGAACCCTAATTAGGTCTAAAATCAGCACTTTTATCAATTCTTCAACCTATTGAAATTGGACCTACAATGGATCAATTTTTCCTTAACCCTAGACCTCAAAACGGTCTTGGGGTGTCACTAAACGAGTGTGAGACCGTTTGGGTGAACCCCAAATGGGTTTGAACCGGTTTGGATCCTCCAACCCAAAACTCAACAAGATCTATAATTAAAATCAGCAATTTCAACCCGATTAGGGTTAGGGTGTTGAAGTGCCTTCAACTCTCAATTGGTTAGGAATTAGATTATATTTCTTTGTAGGAAAGAAATTCAATACATTATGAACATACCCTCAAACTTTCATACCTTAGTCAACCCTATGAAACAGTCTTGGGGTCGTTTTGATCCAAACGATCTTGCAGGATCGTTTGAGATCAAACGGGTTGAACCTGTTTGACCTTAAACGAGTTGCACCCGTTTGGACCAAAAGGGTCCAAGTTCGTTTCATAAAGTGACCTAGGAATCCACGCCCATCATCCTCAACCTATGTTCAGGTCGGTTCCTCCACCGTTTTGCTTGCAAAAGAGCAAGGAAGAAGGGAGGTAGAAGAAGAACTAATCATAGAAAACAAGAACAAAGATATGCATAACAAAGCTATGAGTTAGAGTTATAAAACCCGCCTCAAACGTGGTTCCTAGAGCTTCCAAGCTTATAAGCTTCAAGCCTTTAATGGCATCTTGAGCTCCACAGGTCGGCCAAGG
This sequence comes from Alisma plantago-aquatica, assembly GCA_963693085.1. Taxonomy (NCBI): domain Eukaryota; kingdom Viridiplantae; phylum Streptophyta; class Magnoliopsida; order Alismatales; family Alismataceae; genus Alisma; species Alisma plantago-aquatica. The sequence goes on along the minus strand of OY856413.1, from coordinate 634,805,223 downwards.
TCAATTCTTCAAGAAAAAGATGGGGATGGTCGGCTAAAAACAAGGAACCTAAGTAAGAAAACTAGCAATTCAACCTTGTAATACGATTTCCTCCATGAAAACAAGCTAGAAGGTGGTGTTCTCTTACCTTAGAACAGGTTGGTCGTTTCCCTAAGCTCCAGAGCTTTTCCTTGGTCGGTTGAGAAAGATGATAAGTGAGGAAGTGAAGGAAAACGTTTGCTTGGTTTGGAAAGAAAGGTGCTTATATAGTTTAGGCTGATTTTCACCATAAGGACCTCTAAAGCATGTAATTCTCATCCAAGTCCCTCCTTATTTTTAAGGAACGTTCAAGCTATCAAAACTTAATCAAGGCCCATCAAAACTCAAGATCTAAGGGTAAAGAAAACCAATATGCACACTAAGGTATATATATATGAAGGGTCTTCTTACTCATACTAGGTGTTTTCACTACAAAGGTCATCCTTCTTATCCAATTATTTAATAGAAGTGCCCCTCTCATCCTTTCTTCTCTAAATGATGTCAAGAGTCATAAAAGATATTCTAGAAAGTGTATAGCACAAGTTTCACCCCACATTTTGGGTAAATTGCACTTTACACCAAAATTAGGGTTTAAGCACAAGGATTGCTCCACAAGCTGCACCTTGGTGCCCAAACTTGGGAAATCCATCATACCTCATCATATTCCTTCATATGATGTCTCTTTATTAGAGGAACATCTTAACCTGTGTTATTTTCAAGTTAACCCCTCTAATTGGGTAATTTGCACATAGGTCCTTGTATTACCAAAGAATACTACAATCATTGTTTAAAAAGGACAGACATGAAAATGTATGTTCCTTAGGAACTTAATTACATGCCAAAAGATAATCACAAGGATTTAATTACATTTCTTAGGAAAAACACCTAGGGTTAATTCATAACCCAGGTCAGGGATGTTACTAATTATCCACCCCTTACAAGGATTTCGTCCTCGAAATCGATAAAACGTATTAAGAGAAAAGAGTAGGATATTTCCTTCTCATTTCTTCCTCTAGTTCCCAAGTGTCTTCTTCAACACCACGGTGATTCCAGAGAACTTTTACAAGACTTATCTCTTTCTTCTTTAGCTTTTTAATTCTGTTATCAAGGATTGACACCGGTCCTTCCTCATAAGTTATATCTTCATTCAATTCTACTTCCATAGGTTGTAGAACTGACTCGGTATCGGGATGACATTTCCTTAGCATAGAAATGTGAAACACAGGGTGTAGTTTTTGTAACTCTGGTGGTAACTCTAGTCTATAGGCTACCTTTCCAACCCGTTCAATGATTGGATAAGGCCCTATAAATCTAGGAGCTAACTTCCCTTTCCTTCCAAAGCGAAGGACTCCTTTCCAAGGCGAGACCTTGAGATACACTCTGTCTCCAACCTGGAACTCCAACGGTCTACGACGCTTGTCAGCATAAGATTTTTGCCTATCTTGTGCAGTCTTAATCTGTTGTTGTATTACTTTAATCTTTTCCGTAGTCTGCTACACAAGATCAGGACCTAACAATTGATGTTCACCAGTCTCATACCATCATAAGGGTGATCTACAACGTCTGCCATATAAGGCTTCATAAGGTGCCATATCAATACTATGTTGATAGCTATTGTTATAGGCAAACTCTATCAAGCTTAGGTGCAGATCCCAACTTCCTGCGAACTGGAGAACACATGCTCTCAACAGATCTTCTAAGGTTTGTATAGTCCTTTCTGACTGTCCATCCGTCTGTGGATGAAAGGTTGTACTAAACCTTAACTGGGTGCCTAGTACCCTATGTAGTTGTTCCCAAAAATGACTTGTGAACTGAGGACCTCTGTCAGAAACTATGGTGACAGGAACTCTGTGCAAATGCACTATCTCTTGAACATATAACTGGGATAACCTTTCAGCAGAATAGGTTGTTTTGACAGGTAAGATATGCGTTATCTTAGTCAACCTATCAACAATTACCCAAATGGAATCATGTCCTTTGTTTGTTCTAGGTAGACCAACAACAAAGTCCATGGTTACATGATCCCACTTCCACTGTGGTATGGGTAAAGGTTGCATTGTTCCTGCAGGCTTCTGGTGTTCAGCTTTAACTTGCTGACACACTGGACACCTCAGAACAAACTTAGCTACGTCCTTCTTCATCCCAGGCCACCAATACATATCTTTCAAGTTTCGATACATCTTGGTGCTTCCTGGATGCATAGCATACGTTGAAGAATGAGCTTCTTCCAGGACTAACTTCCTTAGGTTATCTACATCTGGTACTATCATCCTCCCATGATAGAATGCCACTTGATCATCTGATTCATGAAAACCTTCTCGCTTCTCATCACCATACTCAGATCTGATCTGCTGAACTGCAACATCAACTTGTTGTGCCTCCTTAATCTGCTCTCTTAGGGTGGGTTTGATATGCATCTCAGCCAACAACCCGACAATCCATGACACCTTCATCTGTACATTGTCTTGCCTTAAGGAGATAAGCATATCTCTCCTAGGGCATACTAAAGAGTTTAATTGTGCCCTATCAGAGGATGATGTTGCTGATTTCCTATTCAAGGCATCTGCAACTACATTGGCCTTTCCTGGATGGTAATCTATTGTACAATCATAATCCTTGATTAACTCCATCCAGCGACGTTGCCTCATGTTAAGGTCATGCTGAGAGAAGATATACTTAAGGTTCTTATGGTCTGTGAAAATCTGGAAGGTTTCTCCGTAAAGATAATGTCTCCAGATTTTCAAGGCATGAACCACAGCAGCTAACTCTAAATCATGTGTCGGATAATTCTCCTCGTGTTTCTTAAGCTTTCGGGAAGCAAAAGAAATCACTTGTTTATCCTGCATCAACACACACCCGAGTCCATTCTTAGAGGCATCATAGAAAATTATGTATCCTTTGCCTTGCTCAGGTAGCACAAGCACAGGTGCACTTGTCAACCTCTCCTTCAACAACTGAAAAGACTATTGACACTGATCACTCCAGGCAAAAGGAACATCTTTTCGGGTCAACTTTGTCAAGGGTAGGGCTATAGAACTGAAGTTTTTAATGAACCTTCGATAATAGCCAGCCAACCCTAAGAAACTACGAATCTCCGTCGGTGTTTTCGGTTGTTCCCACTGTAGAATAGATTCTACCTTTTTAGGGTCAACACGAATTCCCGAGGCAGATATCACATGTCCAAGAAAAGATACTTCTGGCAACCAAAACTCACACTTGCTAAACTTAGCGTATAGCTTATGTTCTCTTAGCAAAGTTAGAGCTTGACGAAGATGTTGTTCATGCTGTTGTGCATCTCTACTATAGATCAGAATGTCATCTATGAAGACAACAACACACTGATCGAGGAAAGGTCGGAAAATTCTATTCATGAGTTCCATAAATGCAGTTGGTGCATAAGTTAGTCCGAACGACATAACTGTGAACTCATAGTGACCATACCTTGTTCTGAAAGAAGACTTGGGTATGTCACTGTCCTTAATACGAAGTTGATGATATCCTGACCTCAAGTCTCTCTTCGAGAAGACGGTTGCACCACACAACTGGTCAAAAAGATCATCAATTCTCGGCAAAGGGTACTTATTCTTTATTGTTACTTTATTTAATTGTCTATAATCGATGCATAATCGCATTGATCCATCTTTCTTTTTAACAAAAAAACCGGAGCACCCCAAGGTGAAGTACTCGGTCGGATAAAACCTTTCTCAAGCAACTCTTGAAGCTGTTTCTTGAGTTCTTCCATCTCAGCAGGTGCCATCCTATACGGTGTTTGTGCTATAGGTTGGGTATCTGGGACTAAATTGATTTCAAAATCAATTTCCCGAGGCGGTGGCATACTTGGAAGTTCTTCAGGAAATACATCTTCAAATTCCCTGACTATAGGAACTTCAGCAAGGTTAGGACTCTTCATGGTGGTATCTATCACATGGGCCAAGAATGCATAACATCCTTGCCTCATCAGCTTATCAGCAACCATGGCAGACACAAGACATGTGGGTAGAATCTTTCTCTCTCCTTGAAAGATCCATGTGTTGCTCTCATCAGCAAACATAGCCTGCTTGGATTCACAACCCAAGACAACTCTATACCTTTCCAAGGTATCCATCCCCAGGATTATATCAAATCCTTGCATATCAAGTGGTATAAGATCCACTTGAATGCGATGATCAGAAAAGAAGAGGATGCAGGGAGAGCATACCTCTTGCAAAATAGTAGATCCTCTCAACAGAGTTTCAAGCAACAAGCTATCTGCCCTATGTCTAACTGTTATATTGCAGTTACGAATCACTCTTCGAGTGACAAAGGAGTGTGTAGCACCTGGGTCAATCAAAACAGATACCACACAGGATTTAGACATATCAAAATATAAAAGTTCCATCTGACCTGCCACAACCCGTGGATTGACTACTGCTTCTGGTGGGTTCATAGCATAGAACCTCGTTGTTGCCTGAGGTTGAGTTGGTGCTGACAATCCAGCCTGAGACGCTTGCCCACGTCCTCTTGCTGCTCCTTGAGACTGCCTTCTTTGTGATCCCTGTTGATCCTGCCTCAGAGGCTGTGTCACACTGACAGGCCAAGACCTACAGTCCTTCATCAGATGTCCCACCTTCCCACAGTTATAGAAACGTCTCTCCAGTTGTTGTGGTCTTGGCGGTCCTGTGACCGATATTGATGCTGAACTGTGAGTCTCTCGTGGCGGTAAACCTCGTCCTCTACCTCTACTTGGGGACCACTGAGTCTAAGAACTCGATCTGGGTGGTGGAGGTGTAGGTGCAGAGAATCTAGGCTTCTTAAAGTCTCTAGATGAAGATCCCTGGAACTGTGGATATCTCTTTTGGGTTTGTCTTTTCTCGACTACGGATCTCTCTATCCTTCAGACTGACTCAACAAAGGTAGAGAATCTCTCCCGGTTTTCTAGTGTAGACACGGGAGTAGTCATGTCGGCATTCAAACCCTTCTCAAACCTCCTAATCCTTTCTTCATTTGTGGTAGCCATATGCGGACAGAATCGCAACAAATCCATGAACTTAGCCTCATACTCGCTAATGTTCATCATACGCTGTCTCAGTCTCTCAAACTGAGAGATCTTCTCGTCCAGGAAGGTCTTTGGAAAATATCTGCGGATGAATTCCCGATGAAAGTCTTCCCACAAGATCTCTATTCCAGGCCTCTTCTGCTCTTCCATGGTCCACCAGTGACCAGCACTACCTTTGAGAAGATAGACAGCATGTCTAACCTTCTCACCTTCGGGGATGTTAAGGATTCTGAAAGCTTTCTCCAACTCATTTAACCACAGATCAGCATCAGCAGGGTCAGCTGTTCCAAAATATTCAGTTGCTCCGACCCGACGAAGTCGCTCGAACGTTTTACCGATACCTTGACCCTCAGACTGGACAGGTGCCCTAGGTGCAGGCATGGGCATCCTGTCGGTGATATGTGTCATGGCAGTCATAAACTGAGCAAACATAGTTTGAGCCGTTGGGTTTCCCATGTCAGCTGGGTCAAACTGAGGTGGCTCCATAGGTGGCTCAGGTACTGGTTGCTCTATTTCTAGGTTCCTTGCACCTTCTCGAGGCGCAGCAACACTACGTTCGGCCTCGTACTCCTCCTGTGGTCCAGACATCCTTAATTATCTTCTTCTCCTGAGGAGCAGAAGACTCTATTAGATAAGAAAGAAGTACTAAGGATAGACTTGACACTCTAAGTCCTATGTCTCTGTAGACTCAGCGAACCTAGAGCTCTGATACCACAAATTTTGGGCTCTGATCTCCAAAACACAAGATAAACATAGAGGAAGCGATTCGTTTAACAGCGGAATACGAAAATCACGAGAAATTAAAATTTTTCAAAAATGAGATCTTAAAAACCTGAAACTCCTTTTATAAAAGTAAGATGAACTGTTTACATCTCTGATAAATCACTTCTCGAGTGATTATATACATCATGATACAAAATCTCAAGATTTCAAAATTCTCAGATCAACAAACTCCTAGGACCTGAGTGTACAGAGACGACATAAGAATATTCTGACTATAAGACTAGACAGCACAGTGTTTCCACCTGAAGTCACTGTTGCTCCTGAATTTGCTGTTGTTGCTGCTGTCCACCTGCAGATCGGTTCCTTCGACCTCGACGTCCACCTAAAGGTAGAAATCTACGGAGTGAGACAATTTTAAATAATTGTCCCAGCGAGAGTTATAACTCTCCGCCAGAAACTTTGTTAAAAGCAATCAAAGGAATATCATGAGCAGGTAATTTAGGTTACTCACAGTAGGCTTGATAACAAATACTCATCTTTATTTAAGGAATATAAAGATCACGTATACTAATGCTTGAACAGGATATTAAAAACAACCAATGTAATATCAATCAATGTTCCTCGAAGTTCAACCTAAGCAGTTATGCTACGCGATTGATTATGTTTTACAAACATCATTATGCCCTGCGGAGATGAGGTATACCGCTCATGCTCCAACCGATCACTAGCAAGTCGCATCGGTATCATACTAGGTCATCGAAAGAGCCGGATTCTCATGACCCTCAACTACCTCAGTCAGAATGAGGATAAACATGCAGGACATCTAGTGTCCCTGCTAATATAGCTTACCAGGGTATTCTGGTACTTTGCTATTAGAGTCACAGTGGCATTCTGTAGTCTCTTCGCCATCAAAAGATTTCATATTTATCTCTCATCGATGCGGTATAAAAGATTCCCTTGGAAGAATAGTGTTACATCATCCCGGTATAAACATATAGTGAAGGGTTGATGGATTAAGATACATCAACATCAACTCCTACACTAGGATGCAAGGATATACACATCCATATTCCCCCACATACTCTAAAGTATGTGATCCAGGAGTTCCCTTAAGAAAACCTGTTTCACCATCATTTAAATTCTGACAATGATGGATCTATGATCAGGGCTCTACATGGTATGATTAAACTTGGTTATTAGGTACATTTCAGTATTCTTTTAGCATCATACATGTTTTCAAACATTAATCATTAGCATAGCAGCTATGAAAGTAGAATACTAAATGTATCAAGTTTAACTCACATCAATTATCATTTCTCAATCGTCCAATCACAAGTCATTTGACAAGCATGACCTTGATGATATTCATGGCTCTTATAGCCTATCATTCTCATAAGATGCCACTTACTAGACATCAACATATGTCATTATTCATAAAGCTAATAACATGCTTCCAATGAATATGAAATCATAATCCTTACCTGGATATGATCACCATCATGTATAGAAACCTGCATGGTTAATTCAACTGATAATAGTAAGCAATTCATATCAAGAGTTGTACCCTTATATTCTTACAAGGGTTAGATTCCCTGATTTTCATCAATTAGGGTTTCCTATTCATAATATATGTCATCACCCTAGAATTAGGGTTTACTATTCGCAATATATGTCATCACCCTAGAATTAGGGTTTACTATTAACCTCATGGTGAATTAATCTCATTACATCACCATGCATGAGAAACATCATCATTAAAGCCCTCAGATAAGATAAAGATTCACCAAATACCATAATTAGGGTTTTCCATGATCTCTCATAAGTGGATCATACCCTAATCATGCACATTCATGTATATTGAAGGTATTTTATTTGAGTTTCCACCATAAATGGTACTTTCTCTCTCCTCTCACTAGTAGATGGTGACTACACCACTTAGATTAGGTTAGGTTAAGTCCCCTTTGATCTACATAAACCAAATCACCACTATCAAGTGATTCGGGTTTGATTAGAACAAGGTATAACTCAATTAAACCTCTCAGGGGCATTTTTGGTAAATTACCCATTGATCATCCTCATGGGTCAATTCATTAATCACTTAGTCCCTTAATATCTTAAGTTACCATTATGGTTTAGATTAGATCATCATTGAACCATTTACACCTTCAAGTGATTAAGTATAATCAACCTTGAAAATCTCCAATTGGTTTAGGGTTTGATCTTCAACCTTCAACCCATTTGATTCTTAAATGACCCTGAACTCGTTTAACCTCAAATGACCAAGAACCCATTTGGGCCTTAAACGAGTGTGGACCCCCTTGATCTTAAACGGGTGTGAACCCACTTGAGATCAAACGAGTGTGAACCCGTTTGAGATCAAACGAGTGTGAACCCGTTTGAGATCAAACGAGTGTGAACCCGTTTGAGATCAAATGAGTGTGAACCCATTTGAGATCAAATGAGTGTAGACTCGTTTGGACTTAAACGAGTGTGAACTCGTTTGGACTCAAACGAGTGTGAACTTACTTGGGTCCAAACCGCATGAACATAAAAGGTGACACATAGGTTATGTTTGAATAGGGTTTCCTATGTTGAAGCCTTTAATTGGCCAAAGCCATGTTAACCACTTACAGATTGAGTCAATTAAGATGAGCCTCAATCAATTGAACTCCAATCTGACCCTTAATTGAAAGCCAATTAGGGTTAAGTCTAACTCAATTAGGGTTTCCAATCGGCTAATCATCAATTCTCAACAATGTGAAACAAATTGTAATTGAACCCATCAATTGAACTCCAATTGGGCCCAAACTTGGTCCAAACGGTCTTGAGATCATTTGGATGACCTCCAAATGGTCTTGAGACCGTTTGCCCAAAGTTTGACCAAAATCTAAGTTGATTTGATTAGGATTGAACCCTAATTAGGTCTAAAATCAGCACTTTTATCAATTCTTCAACCTATTGAAATTGGACCTACAATGGATCAATTTTTCCTTAACCCTAGACCTCCAAACGGTCTTGGGGTGTCACTAAACGAGTGTGAGACCGTTTGGATCCTCCAACCCAAAACTCAACAAGATCTATAATTAAAATCAGCAATTTCAACCCGATTAGGGTTAGGGTATTGAAGTGCCTTCAACTCTCAATTGGTTAGGAATTAGATTATAATTCTTTGTAGGAAAGAAATTCAATACATTATGAACAGACCCTCAAATGGTCATACCTTAGTCAACCCTATGAAACGGTCTTGGGGTAGTTTTGATCCAAACGATCTTGCAGGATCGTTTGAGATCAAACGGGTTGAACTCGTTTGACCTTAAACGAGTTGCACCCGTTTTGACCAAAAGGGTCCAAGGTCATTTCATAAAGTGACCTAGGAATCCACGCCCATAATCCTCAACCTCTGTTCAGGTCGGTTCCTCCACCGTTTTTCTTGCAAAAGAGCAAGGAAGAAGGGAGGTAGAAGAAGAACTAATCATAGAAAACAAGAACAAAGATATGCATAACAAAGCTAAGAGTTAGAGTTATAAAACCCGCCTCAAATGTGGTTCCTAGAGCTTCCAAGCTTCAAGACTTTAATGGCGTCTTGAGCTCCACAGGTCGGCCAAGGTCAATTCTTCAAGAAAAAGATGGGGATGGTCGGCTAGAACAAGGAACCTAAGTAAGAAAACTAGCAATTCAACCTTGTAATACGATTTCCTCCATGAATCCAAGCTAGAAGGTGGTGTTCTCTTACCTTAGAACAGGTTGGTCGTTTCCCTGAGCTCTAGAGCTTTGCCTTGGTCGGTTCAGAAAGATGAGAAGTGAGGAAGTGAAGGAAAACGTTTGCTTGGTTTGGAAAGAAAGGTGCTTATATAGTTTAGGCTGATTTTCACCATAAGGACCTCTAAAGCATGTAATTCTCATCCAAGTCCCTCCTTATTTCTAAGGCACTTTCAAGCTATCAAAACTTAATCAAGTCCCATCAAAACTCAAGATCTAAGGGTAAATAAAACCAATATGCACACTAAGGTATATATATATGAAGGGTCTTCTTACTCATACTAGGTGTTTTCACTACAAAGGTCATCCTTCTTATCCAATTATTTAATAGAAGTGCCCCTCTCATCCTTTCTTCTCTAAATGATGTCAAGAGTCATACAAGATATTCTAGAAAGTGTATAGCACAAGTTGCACCCCACATTTTTGGTAAATTGCACTTTACACCAAAATTAGGGTTTAAGCACAAGGATTGCTCCACAAGCTGCACCTTGGTGCCCAAACTTGGGAAATCCATCATACCTAATCATATTCCTTCATATGATGTCTCTTTATTAGAGGAACACCTTAACCTATGTTATTTGCAAGTTAACCCCTCTAATTGGGTAATTTGCACATAGGTCCCTGTATTACCAAACAATACTACAATCATTGTTTAAAAAGGACAGAAATGAAAATGTATGTTCCTTAGGAACTTAATTACATGCCAAAAGACAATCACAAGGATTTAATTACATTTCTTAGGCAAAACACCTAGGGTTAATTCATAACCCAGGTCAGGGATGTTACAGTTGGATCCAAATCCAACGGCTGTCGGATCCCATGAAAGAACCTGAATTAAAATCGAATTATGATTTTCAATTGATCCCTCTTACTTTAGGAAAACGTATGAAATTCATATCTACCAAACCGTTAATCATTTTGATCTCAAATTTTTAGGGAATATTATTACTGACTTAATCTATCATCATGCCATGTTTGGGCTCATTCTCTAGAATAAAACGTGCCTTTTCTTTAGGTGCAAGATATCACTTAATTATATATATATATATATATATATATATATATATATCACCTATTTTCTATTTCCCTTGCTATTAAATTATTATTCTGATTTCCTTGAACATCAAGGAACCTTAATGGCTCGAAATCCCATCACGGGAATATACCTTATCCTTTTACTTATCTTTTATCTAATATTTCTCATTATCTTGTTTATTTCTTATTAAAATATCTCTTTTTGAGGATTTCTCTTTATCTTTCTTTTAATTTTCCTCATTGGCATTCCATTTATCATTAGGAATCCTTTGAATACAAAAATACATCAAGGGTAACTCAATTATACATCTTTTTACTTATTTTCCACATTTTATCATTATTTTCAATTTCTTTCTTAACAAGGAAATACTTAATTGGTCTTTTATTTTCTTATTGCATTATCTTGCAACTTTGGACTCCTTGGGACTCAAGGAATCATGTGGCACGAAATCCACCTTTTGATTAAGCTCTTTTGCCCTCTAGAGGTTTCCACACCTTTCTTTTCTCAAATTCGCAATTATTCATTAATTAATTGAATTTCCTAGTTATTGGTCCCAATAGCCAATAAAGCCCACAAAACAATCATCATGGCTATTATCAATGAAATCTATTTATTCAAAATAGATTATATCATTATTCATTCAAATATATTTAATATGAGAAATTACATTTCTCACCAAATAAACCCAAAAAATTGGGGTTGTAACAGTTCATCTTTGTTGATGATGGCTAAGTGTTGCTTTGGTGTCTCAACCTTAGTGATCGAGACACATGGGTTGTTTCGGTCGACACCCTTCATTTGGGTTTGGTTCGTCACGACCCTTTCTTCTATTTTGGTCAGGATGTCGCGTTGTTCTTGGGTTGTCATAGTCACAATGTTGTTTTTCCGGTGGTTGTGATACTACATTTCGCTGGGGTCAAGACGTTGCATGTTTTGGTTGTGACTCCTCCTTCTATTCTGATCGTGATGCCCTCCCTTGGAATGGGTCATGACACCTGCTGCGATGGGCAGTCAAGACATGTCATGCTACATTTGAAATGACGTGTGGTCGCGGTTGCAATGTTGATTTGGCTCTGGTCATGATGCTACTTTGTGCCTAGTCGTGATGCTTATTTGTGACACCTGATCGCAATGCCTAGGTCACGACATCTATTGCTGAGTGGTTGTGATGCCTTGTTACTGTGAGGTCAGGACATGTGTTGTGTGTTTGGTCAAAACCCCATGTTTGCATGGTGGTCAAGACGCTTGTGTTGGGTATGGTCGCGACACACCTGTGGTGGTGGGTTGTAATATATGCATACATAATAAAAGAATACACATACACTTATACATGATGTTGATATCTAGTACCCTTGACATCACGTCATAATCACATTTACTTAATGAGGTGCTAACACTAATATACTCCAAGAAAGTGGGAGGATGTGTGCCTAGGGTTTGATCATTGCTTATGCTACAAAACCTTCATCCATTATACAATGAAACCCTAACCCTAGTATTGGTCCATGTGATGCATTTGTTTCTCTCTCTTGAAGAGGTTGTCATATTATGATATTTTTTTCTCTCTCTCTCTCTTTTTTATGAAGCGCTAACCTTGTAGGTAAAATGAATATCATAGCTAGTGTATGCTATGGTGATGATCATATGACACAGGGTAATGGCTATGAGCCTTGACAAGACATGATGAGTTTATACTTTGTAATGGGTCCTATGACCTAGTGATGGCTTAATGCCTATTTTGTGGTGGTAACCTCTAGTGATGTGTTGAGGGATTGATATCCCATAGTGATGAAACATTGGTGATGACCTTGTGAAATGCAGTGCTACAAGTATCATGTAATGATAATGTGACTTGTTCACACCTTATACATTTTATATCTTCTGGAGTTACACTACTTCCCTTATCTTTCTAGAGTTTGTTTTAGATTTGTACATTGTAACTTGGTTGCTGCTAAAAGATATCCAATTGGCTTAACTAATCAAGTGAAACCTAATCATGTAGATGCCATGTGCCATAGATCCTTTCCGGTGTTAGTTTTAGTTTCTAGATTGGAAAAATGTGTATAACTTCAAAGCACATATTTTTGAATATTTGGTGGTGCAAGTCGAGTATCTTCTTGTAACCACAATTACAAGTTGTGTGAGACAACTATACATTAGTTGATCTCCTTATGATATGGATGGCCATGCGTGAGCCAATCCTTGTTTTTAGAACAATCATGAGTGGGCTTGTTCTTCTAGTGATGTACCTGTACTAAGGTGGGCTAGGTGTAATTATATATGTGGATGGTCATGTGTGAGCCAATCCCTGAGCTTAACTACATGCCACTTTTTGCACTTGACTGATATTTCTCTACTGTGTTTTTCTCTTATGTTGACCAAGAGGTGTTGGAGAAGTCGTGGATTCTGACTCTTCCATTGATCTTGTATGACAATGATTTTGACTTAGCAGTGGTCGATTGGATTTGGGTGATACGACTCAAATACTCAGGGCAAATAATAAAATATGTAATATGGTCGTGTAGTGTATTTACGAATAACATTGGTTGAGCCCTTTGCCTTATGTTTTTACTGATTTCTTGAATTATAAGACGGTAAGAGAAGCCAAATGTTATACATGTTCTTCATATTCCTTCTTAGAGTATTATTGTCTTACTACCCAGTGATAACTGCCTAGTTTTGCTTAATCTACTTTATCTGTTGGATAAACATCGTCTAGTTGAATTTACTCAACCTGCTATGTACCCTTACCTATATGCTTAGTTATTTGTGCTTTAATAGAAGTTTGCGGAGAGTTATATCTCTCTCTAGGATGTTTGGTCTCACCCCATGGGTTTCCACATCTTTAGGTGGTCATGCATGAAGAGGTAGAGATCGTGCAGCTGAGGAGGAGCAACATTTAAAGTAGTAGTTGATAAGGTTGGATATGTTGCTAGTCTTTTGGTGATAGAGTCTTAGATGTCATCCCTATAAACTCAGGTCTTTGGGGGTGTTCTCGTGTGTTTTGTGGATATGCTATCGATAGGAGGCTTTTGTCTTGTGAGCCATGTATGTAAGATATGGCATGTGTATATGTACATATACATCAAACATATATCTTGTGTTGTAGGTTGACGGAAAGAATGATGATGCACAATGATACAAGTACCATGATACATGTGTTATGTAGTATAGGTGTCCTATTGAGTACTTATATGTGATAAGTATTTGACTTTGGTGATTTGAGAAACTCAATTTAATTTTCTGTATTTTCTGGTAGTCTACATGTTTAGTTTTAATTCCGCATTGGTTTTGAGTAATCTCGTTTGTGGCGCACCAGGGCGTCACATTAAAAGGTTGGTAACTAATAGGAAGACACGTGTTATGATTACATATTTTTTTAATTTGTATTATTTTCTATAGGTGGAACACCCTCTTTTCGTGTAACTAGCTGGAAGACACGTGTTAAACATGTGTTACATAATTCACTACAACAAAACTGGACAACGCCAGGGGATTTTTGTTGAAGTACAAGTGCCCTGAACAAATAATTAACTTTACTCAAGGCCCAACCCTGAGCTTCTGAAATTGCATCCTTCACGTCAATGTGCCAAAACTGTTCGACTTCCCAAATTTTCAACCATTCCCGCCCTTAATTTCATTTATCATGGGATTGTACTTTCACCTCCCATCCTCCTACCCAAAACATCCATCGCTGTTTACCAGCCCTAACCGGCCCTAAATTAAAGTTCTCCAACATATCATGCTTGTATCTTCTTTCACACTCCACCTCTCCCCTCTCACAATCTCTTTTCTACCACCTCCTATGCCTACACATCCTCCTTCCTCTCGATGGAGATGTAGATTGCACAGATCTTGGTGTAACTAGAGGTAAGGGAAAGAAGGAATTGATGTGTGGTGGCAGTGTTGATCATGTCCGGCGACATCGTTGCTGAGAGAGGGGAGGATAGTAGGGCTGGAGACACCGCCCACATCGGATATATGTGCACATGTTGTTTGAATCCACTTTCGATCACCATCTCTGTCTACTACCTTATGTTTTGACTCCCTCAGATCAGTAGCTCCAGAAGTATAACGTGTTCACCAATATATCAGGTCTCAATCTTTCAGTTAAGCATAACCAGAAAGAAATCTACATATAGGTACATAAAGTTACCATATTGTAGCATTATATTTTCAGAAGTCTCGCATCACAGCTCGACCAGATTCAGGTATATCTCTACCTAATTTTAACATTTGAAAACAACTATTCTTAGTTTTCAGTGCCCACTACTTGGTTTGACCCATCCAATCATTTTGTAAGTATCTGAAATATTCTTGACTTCATTTGTCACGACAGTCGAAAAAACTGTTACTGATTAACAAGAATTAAATATAAACAGTGAATTAACAAAAAATCACTAAAAATTAAAACCATTTACAAAGAGATCCATTTCTAGGAAACTCTTATAACAAGAACCAAAATATTATATATACATTCTGGTCCACCAAGTACATACCATGTACCTTCTCTTCTCGAGGATTACATACAATAGTTGCTCTGTTAAATCTACACATAAGCAACATAAAAACTCGAGGCATTCAATGCCAAAATCTCAAATCGATCATAAAAGCACTAACTACTAACTCCAAGGACCTGAGAGTACAGAGACGACACATAGGACTCATAACTACAAGACACGACAGTCAGTATCTCCACCTGAGATATCACTGTTGTCCCTGATGTTGATGTCCATCCCCTGGTGTATGGTTCCTACCTCCTCATCCGCGTCCACCTAAAAATGTTGGTGATCAATGAAGTGAGACCCATGTCCCAGCGAGAGATATAACTCTCTGTCATAAATATTATTGTTGTAGATAAACAGTAATAAACTGAACAGAGGAATCTCTATTGAATAGTAGGATTTAATCATTATTAAGTAGAATAGAGCAATATCATCTTTTAAAGCATTACATCTATAAATGATAAAGTAGTAAATCATCTATTCATTTTAATTAGGAATATGAAGAACATGTATAATATTTGTCCACTTTAGGATACAATAAGCAAAGTAACATCAACCAATGATTTCTGTAATTCGTTCTTAAGAAAATATGCTACACGGCTGATTACATTTTAAAATCATTCTTATGCCCTGAGGAAGTGAGTTGTACTGCTCAATTCCAACCTTCGGTTGTGAAACCCAAAGCTGGTGCCATACAAGATCAAAGGAATAGCCAGACTCCACGATCTCATCCATCTCAGTCAGTGCGAGACCACAAGCAGGACCGCAGTCTCATGCTTAAGTGACCTCAGTCATAGGGTTAGCTCCCCTAGGCTACCCTGTCTCTAGCCCACCTTGGTACAGGTCCAACGCTAGTAAATATGAGCCACGGGCCAATTCACTGTGCTCCCTGAGCCATGAGCACATTTATGCTCCATCACACTGAGCCATGGGCTTTTTCACCATGCTATTAAACATATCTTGAGTCTACAACCGATGTTTCACTCTAATCCTCCTATTTTTAGCTAGGAGAAACCCCACATATTCAACAATATACGCTCCGGGTTATCCAGCAGGAGAACCCGTTTCACCATCACCAGCTAGTGACGATGATGGATCTATGGCCAGGGCTCTACATGATAATATTCCACTTGATTATTTAAGTACATTACCATATTATATTAGCATCATTCAAGTTTTCAAACAAGAATTATTATGAAAAATGCTACAAAGAAACATGTAATACTTCTATCAAGAACTTTTCAAAACTTTATAAAACATTGGGATCTCAATCCCTTATCTCATTACTGGGAATTCACATCCCTTAACAATATCATCATCATGTTTACTGGATCTGGGTATTCAAACCCTTAGTTCATCACTGAATATGGTTACCACTATCAGGTAACTATTACCTCCAGATCATCTAACTAAGGTATTCAGGATACTTATTACACAAGCATCTCACATAGCTCACCAACCATATTCAACTTCTTGTTGTCACCTCTCACTAGGTAACAAATAAAATAATGGCTCACAAGGCCCATTAACATCATAGCTCATACCTAGTTATACTCGTCATCTCATGATACCTGCATGGTTAGTATATACTTGATAACAACCATATCAATTACATATCAACATTATGCAGTACAAAGATAACATCACTATTCCCTCATTAGGGTTAGGGTTTCCCATCCTTATCAATTTGGGTTTCACATAACATCACCCTATATTAGGGTTTCACATAACATCACCCTATATTAGGTTTCATATAACATCACCCTATATTAGGGTTAGGGTTTCCCATCCTTCTCAATTAGGGTTTCATGATCACATTATCAAAGATCAAACCCTAATTCAAAACTCCATGCATCTTGGAGAATGCATTGATATTACAATTAATATCCAAAACCTAACTCATTGTTCCACATGTCTAGAATTACATAATACCTTCATAAGTATTCAATTAAACTTATGTATTGTAATTTTCCTTATGGATTAGAGTTTCCATTCTCCATTGATTAGGGTTTTATGATTACTTTATTCATCCAAACCCTAAGTCAGTGCTTCCACATATCTTGGAGCACATACCATTATTTAAGTATTAAATCATACTTATCATTGTCCCATGTACTTAGGAACACATGTTATCATCATCATACCTTATTAGGTTGACTTAACCTCTTACTAAAGTACATGAAACTATGCTTATCATAGTGTATTGAATTTATTACTTTCATAGGCATTGAGTGATAATCACTCTAATTATACTAATCACCTAAGTACTTTAGAGGTACTGCCATTGAAATCAACATTGATATACTCTTCAACCACTTATGGGGTTATTAGTAATTACATGGTTTAAATCAATTGGACTTTCAAACGGTTAGGACCAATTGAACCTTCAAACGGACTTGGACCAATTGAACCTTCAAACGGTTTGAGAGCGTTTAGACCTTCAACGGTCTTAGTCTAAACCTTCAAATGGTTTGAGACCGTTTAGACCTTCAAACGGTCTTGGTTTAAACCTTCAAACGGTTTGAGACCATTTAGACCTTCAAACGGTCTTGGACTTAACCTTCAAATGGTTTGAGACCATTTAATCCTTCAAACGGTCTTGGTCTCTAAACCTTCAAATGGTTTGAGACCATTTAGACCTTCAAACGGTCTTGGTCTAAACTTTCAAACGGTTTGAGACCGTTTAGACCTTCAAACGGTCTGGTCCTAAACTTCAAATGGTTTGAGACCGTTTAGACCTTCAAATGGTCTTGGTCTCTAATCCCTCAAATGGTTTGAAGACTGTTAGACCTTAAACGGTCTTGAAGATTCCTTTGAAATCATTTGGTCATTCAATTGAGTTGAAACCGTTCAACCCTTAAACGGTTTGAAAAATGTTTGATCATTAAATGGTTTGAAACTGTTTGGTCAACTATTTTGAAAACCGTTTGATATTGTTGTTTTTAGAAAGGTGTGCTAAGATGATGTCATCATCATCAATCTTCTGACCTCTGAATTCTATTGTCATATATATGATGAATTCATCAATTATTCTAGGAGAAGAATAAAAGATCGACATATGAGGAGAAGTTGAAATCAATAATAACATTGATGGGTTCAAGTTATATAATCCGCCTTCAAAGTAGCTTCAAAGCTTCAAGATTCTCATCTCTAATGGTGAAAGAAGCTCCTTCAACTATCCAAGGTTTGTTTCCAACTCTTTGGATGCAAAAGATAGCCAAGGTTCAGCATTGGATGGAAGAGAGAAGAAAATGAGTGTTGAAATCCGATTTCAACCATCAATTCAAGGTTGAAGACGATCATGGAGCTTACCTTAAGCTTGGAGAACGTTTTCCTCCTACTCCTAAGCTCCTTGGTCGTCTTCCAAAGTAAGGAAAGAAAGTGGTTTGCAAAAATAATCTTTCAAGTAAGGAGAAAACTGAGTACATATAATTGATTTTCTAGGAGAGAGAAAGTAGAAGAAAATTCATCCACTTTCTTGCCACATGCCCCCCTCCACTTCCTTGCCTTCGAAGTCATCTTCCTTGCCCTAAATATCATCTCAATTATCCTTGAATTAAAAGCAACCACTTAAGCACCTTAATCATTATAATACTATTATCCATTTTTAGTGGACATTACTTTTTAATTAACAAATGTGAGTGGATTTCTTCACCTACTTAGGATATTTCGGTGCCACTCAAAACATTTGGACGTCCTCCCTCTATAGGATTTCAACCACAGCCTTTTTAGTTGATGGGCACTTCAATTAATATATTTATTTTTGCTACAAAATAAATTAGGGTTTCAATTATGCTTAAATCTTGATTATTTTATTATGAAGATTATCTCTCCTCAAAAGTAGTTCAAACAAGATGCCCCATTCTTGATTATCTCTCCTCAAAAGTAGTTCAAACAAGATGCCCCATTCTTTTTATTTTCTCTAAATGATACCAAGAAAGAATAGGGACATTCTTGAAGTGGTGTTTTACATATTCAACCCTATATTTTGGGTAATTTGCAAATTATACCAAAACTAGCATTCAATACACAAGCATTACTCAAACAAGCTCCTTCTTGGAACTTAGGCTTCCACAAGCCATACCTCAAAATCATTATCATTCTTATGATGCTATAACACTTGAGGAACATTTATCATGTAACATTTGCAAGGTAACCCCTTAAATTGGGTAAACTGCACTTTAGTCCAAAACAGGTAAAATATTGTTTCAACATTTTTCAAATAGGACCAAAATTGAAACATAAGCTCTGCTTTAGTATTAATTACTTTTCGAAACATAAAGACAAGAATCTAAATGACTTACTTAAGCAAAACTTCTAGGGTTAAGGCATAACCCAGGTCAGGGATGTTACAATTATCCACCCCTAATAGGGATTTCGTCCCCGAAATCATCAAGAGAAAAGAGAAGGGTACTTCCTCCTCATCTCTTCCTCCAGCTCCCATGTAACTTCTTCAACTCCACGATGATGCCAAAGAATTTTCACAAGAACTATGTCTTTCTTTTTCAACTTTTTGATTCTCCTATCCAGAATCAACACTGGTCCCTCTACATAAGATATATCTTCATTTAACTCTATCACCACAGGTTGCAATACTAACTCTGTATTAGGGTGACACTTTCTCAGCATGGATATATGGAAGTCTAGATGCAATTTTTTTAGTTCATATGGCAACTCCAACTTATAGGCTACCTTTCCAATCTGTTCAATGATTGGATAAGGCCCCATAAATCTAGGAGCTAACTTACCCTTCTTTCCAAATCTAAGAACACCTTTCTAAGGTGAGACTTTGAGATATACTATGTCTCCAACTTGGAATTCAAAAGGTCTTTGCCGTTTATCAGAGTATGACTTCTGTCTATCCTGTGCAGCCTTTAACTATTGTTGTATTACTTTAATCTTCTCAGTTGTCTGTTGCACTAATTCAGGACCCAAAAGTTGGTATTCCCCTGTTTCATACCAGCATAATGGAGATCTACAATGTCTACCATATAATGCTTCATATGGTGCCATATCAATACTGTGTTGATAACTATTGTTGTAAGCAAATTCTATTAAGCTCAAGTGTATATCCCAACTTCCTATAAACTGAAGGACACATGCCCTAAGAAAATCCTCCAAAGTTTGTATAGTCCTCTCAGATTGTCCATCTATCTGTGGGTGAAAGGCGGTACTAAACCTTAACTGTGTACCCAAATATTTATGTATTCATTCCGAAAAATGACTCGTGAACTGGCACTGCTACAGAACAGGCATTTGGCGTCGATTGTTTATGCCCTTTTAGCGATGGTTCTATAGCGACACCTATGTGGGCACAGCTAAAGGTCGAACTCTTCGGCGTCGGTTTTATAACCGACACCAAATGGCTTTGCACCACCGAAAACGCACCAGTAGGGCACCGATAGGCGTCGGTGATTTATAGTAAGCCGAGGCCAAAAGGCTTCGCGCCACAAAAAGGGCACCATATAGGACACTATCTGTGTCAGTTTGCAACTAAAACATCGACGCCATATTCCCAGACGCCACGGCCGTGCTTCCCTACACGGCCATGTTTAGTACTATAGGCATCAGTTTTATACTAATAACTGATGCTTTTTCTGCCACAGCCGTGCTTTCCTGCACGGTCGGGTTGTTTGTCACATTAGGTGGCAGTTTTTATCTAATAACCGATGCTTTAATCCTTTGATGACGGTTTTCTATAAATAATCGACGCCTATGTTTTAATTTTTTTTTTCTTATTAGTTTACAGGCCTGCTGTGGCTGGTCAGCAGGATGAGAACATGTAGTTCAGTTTTCTGAACTGTAGGTTTATGACATCCATTGATATCAGCCAACAAACAGGCCACAAACCTGCAAAATCAACAAATATACTTTTCACACAAGTAGATACATTCAGACATCAATTCAATTCTCACATTCACACATGTAGAAACATTCAAATACATGTAGAAACATTCAGAAATGTATAAACATTCAGAAACATTCATTTACAAAATATCATTCAACATCGCTATCAGCATCCCAATTATATCTTACAGTCGCCACTGCTTGTATGGCTCTTGCCCATTCTTCTCTTACTTCATTTAATACTTCCATCGTATATGGAGCATGTTCATCTTTTAAGCATTTACCTATAGTGTGGTCAGTTTTAAACACCTGCAAAGAGAATGATGTATATATAAGTAATAATATAAAAATAAGATTGATATATTTCATACTAACTAATGAGACTATATATAATACCTCATGTATGGTATCGATGTCCAATGCGGCATATTGGATAATCATCTGCATAAATCGCATCACATAGTATGTGCATGCCCAGTTGTTGTCTAGTGTAGCACACTATAAATTGAAACATACAAAATATTAAAAAATACAACTAAGCACAGTTCACATAAATAATATATACATTGGAGTCGGGAACTTATTTTCATGTTCTCCCAAATTATTGGTTGGTTCTTTAACATAGTAAATTACATAATTAAATAGTAATGTAATAGCAGATGTTAACGGATATAAAAATGAAATATTTCTCACCAAAATAATGGTATTCTCATTACGTGTCCAATTTTAGTATTCAATGTACTCCCCGCAGGATCTAGATAATAAACAGTGAACGTCCCTGGGAGAATAACTAGTAACTCCCAATGCCTACCTCTAGAGGTAAAAAAGTTAAAAATTAATAAGTAAAGTAAACTTACTTGTAATGTCCAAATTATAAGTAAAGTAAACTTACTTGACATTGAATGGAGCTATTATTATCGTCTTCTTTTGCTGAATGAAAATTGTAAAAGCATCTATACAGTATTGTTGAACACTATCAGGGTCTTTAGCTACCATACTAATCAATGATGGAATCAAAAATCCCACATGGTCAAATGCAAATTGTTTACATTGATTTTTGACTAAGTAGCTGCAAAACCTGTATTATGTATGCATTAATATATAAGAAACTAGATCACCGGATCTTACACAAGGTATATGGATGTATAAACCAGATCTCACCTTATCCGTGTCTCTATCATTGATGTATTCAGCCAATCATATATAAATAGCTCAATAATATCTTGTATAAATAAAGATATTTCGTATGATTGGCCTGCATAATTCGCTTATAAATAAACAATTATAAGGCAATGTATATTATGTGCCCGTAGCCAACATGCCATTCCCCTACAAGCAGGACCTAACGGGTATTTTAGGTCAGTTGGAACCCAACTTGGTAATGCAGGAAGTGGAGGTGGAGGGCTAGATGCTCTGGGTGTCTTCTTTTTACTCTGTATATATAATTTCAGATCAATTGACCTCATATATACACATTAAAAATCTAAAGTAATGTAAATTTATCTTACAATTTCAGTAGTGTAGACGACATCTGCTTTGGGCCACAATATCACCCCGCCTTCTGCCTCAGCAAGTGTATCAATATCCGGGTGGGCATAAGGCAATATAGCTTCCCTCCAATCAGGGAATACATGTATCGGGCTCACACGAACGTAGCCCTGTGGCATTGGAGTCCCGTGAAATGTTGTCCCAGGAAGGGACGGGTAAGCCTACGCCTCTGCAACAACATAGTTTGGCATTCTTAAGCGGCATGGTTTCAACGCCTACAAATTTACGTAAAGAATGTTATACACATATACATATCATCTTGAAAACATATCATCTTGAAAAGACTAGCTACAATGTCATAAACAATACTTACAACAGATGTGTTAGGCGATGGGTCTACAGGATTACTCTCAGTTTGTGCATCAGGAGAAGAGTGGGTCACCATAGGCTGATTGGAAGCCTGAGATGCCTGCCACCGCAGCAATTCTTCCTTGACCTTCTTAGCAACTATATCCTCGACTCTTTTATTCTCCTATACATGGATAAAAGAAACATTAGCTTCTTATTATTGAATTCCCTTTTGCAGTAACATTCTAAAAAAAGAATAGGTTACCTCTTCTTGTGAAAGTCCCACTCTGGGTTTGTGCTGGGATAGCAAAAGAATGCTTTGATGCCCACACCAGCGTCTGCACCCCTAACACGTCCAAGATGCTCTGGGTTACCCAGAGCAACTGTCAATTCATCCCTTGTGCCCTGAGGGATGAACGTGCCTTGTTTCCTCTACTCGTGCAGCTC
Source organism: Alisma plantago-aquatica (assembly GCA_963693085.1). NCBI lineage: Eukaryota > Viridiplantae > Streptophyta > Magnoliopsida > Alismatales > Alismataceae > Alisma > Alisma plantago-aquatica. Next base: position 634,782,017 of record OY856413.1, on the reverse strand, counting down.
CCGCTAATCACCATCAACAGAAATTGGTAAGTTAACACCATAAATAATCAATATTCAAATGATTGCTCTAAGAGTTGTATTTTACCATTTTTGCAGCCGCCTCAGCAGTTACAGGCTTCTTTATTTCACCCTTCTTGTTTTTCCTCCCAGCTATCCAGACATCATGGTGAGGCATGGGTGTGGCACGTAGTAGATGACTTCTGAGTAGCAACAGACTCCGCATGTAGTCTTTGGTGAACGCTTGCATAGCCCTTTGGACCCATAGTGTGGTCATGCACATTCAGTGCATGCCTTGCTTTTTGCACCTCACTGAGGGCCTAGTTAGTATGCACATTAATGATTTGTTTAGTAGCACTAAATGTTAATCTTGAATAGGTGAATACAACGTATATTAATTAAATTGGGAGTGACGCCTAATACCTTGAATTCTTCAGATTTTCTTGAAGCAACAAACATGTTCCAATCTTATTTGTCCAAGAAGTTCCACTGTTTAAGGGATGACTTCTTCTTTTTATCACCATCTTTTATGTATTCTCTGTTGAGATTTGTCCTATAGTTCCTTAGCATCTTTCCAGCATGTTGCATCATGCTTTTATGATGCAGCTTCTCATCCAATGCAAACAGATTCTGTAAAATAGAATTGCTATTAACTAGTATCCAAAAATAGAATTGCAAATAATAGAATTTGTAATCTACAAAATAGAATTGCAAATAATAATAACTCACGCATAAATCCTTCCATATCATGTCTTTCTTCACCTGAGGAACTTTATGCCAATTATCATACTCTACACCACAATGGCTTCGAGTGACAACCCCAAGATAGTTTACAAAATTATTGCGGTTCACTCCAATTGCATTTCCTCCATTATCAAACTCCACAGCCAATCTAGATCCACTGCCACTTAGCGCTATTAACTTCTTCAACAGAGTGATACCCCTTTTGTTATTAAGTGTTTGGTGATGCACATCAAGTTCCTCCAGTGCTTCAGTGGGTACATGTGCATCATCAACCTAAAATTTGACAAAAATAAACACACTGAATTAGCCCAATATAGAAATATGGGATATATGACATAACTAGAAGATAATGAATTCTATAGAAATACAGGATATGTTTTTAGAACTTACATTGGTATCCTCACCTTGCTCATCATGGACTTCATGCTCATCATGGACATCATGCTCATCATGGTCAGCCATCTAAAAATTTCATTAAAAAGGCAAACATTTAGCATTTGTATTAACTAGAAGATAATGAAACATCAAATCTGAAAATGATATTGATATTAAAAAAGCAAACATTTAGCTTCAATAAAAAAATATAAACATGCATGCCTCTAAAATTGTGTTCTTTTATCAATTAACAATCCTTCATTGTGATCTCCGCGCACATATAAGTCGTCATTAGCTTCAATATTTTGTGGAGTTGGCAACCCAACTAAGAATGGACTGGAGTCATCATACTTATCATAGTACTCTTCTTCATCTATAGGATCTTCAATGAACTGTCTTTTACCATGAAGAACAACCAACCATTTATCATTTGCAGGATCATCGGTATAGAATATTTGTTTCTCCTGTGATGCCAATATGAATGGTTCACCCTTCTCACCAATCTTTTCAAAGTTCACTAAAGTGAAACTCAATTCATCCACTATAACTCCTTTGGTGTTATCAACCCAATTACATTTAAAGAGTGAAATTCTAAAATCTATGTAGTCAAACTCCCATATGTCTTCAATGACACCGTAATATGGCATTTTAGCTTCACGTGGACTTTTATCCTTTGTACTTGCAAAATACATAGTCGACGCTTGAAGAGTGACCCCACTATTTTGGACAACACTCTTATCATCTTGGCACTTTGTGTAATATGTGAACCCATTGTGTAATATGTTGTCTCTTGATGAAATTGGTATGTTTCTCGATATAAACACTCACTTCATCCATGTTGTGTAAATTATACAAGTGACCTTGTTCCAACTACTCACGGCTGATTACTTTCACCCATGATCCCAAAATTCCTTTGCCCTCCTCAATATTCTTGTCATTAACAGGAGTGTTATTACCACTCAGAAAGTCATTCCAAAAATCCATAACCTCTCTCGCCACATAACCTTCAATAATACTCCCTTCAGGCCGATAACAATTTCGAACATCACCTTTAAAAATGCTCATGTATCGTTCAAAGGGATACATCCAATGCAAGAAAACTGGTCCCAACATTTTCACTTCCCTAGTCAAGTGGACAACAAGATGTACCATGATAACAAAGAACGAAGGAGGGAAATACATCTCAAGCTGACATAGGGTAACAACCACTTCTCTTTGCAAATTATCGAGAGTATCAGGGTCAATAACTTTGTTGCATAGACTGTTGAAAAAGAAACAAAGTCTGGTGATTGCAAACCTTACATGCTTCGGCAATATAGATCGAATTGCCACGGGCAATATTTGTTGCATTAGAGTGTGACAATCATGAGATTTAAGACCTATCAACTTCAGATCTTTCATTGATACCAATCTACGGATGTTGGATGAGTAACCTTTTGGCACCTTAACATTTACCAAGCATTCACAAAAAGTTTTCTTCTCCTTTCTAGACAATGTGTAACAAGCAGGAGGTAAGTATGTTCTTTTATTACCCATTTCACGTAATTCTGTTAATTCTGACCTTATTCCCATTTCACATAGGTCCAGTCTGGATTTTATCCCATCTTTAGTCTTACCTGGTATATTTAACAGAGTACCAATGATGCAATCATAGACATTTTTCTCAATGTGCATTACATCGATACAATGCATGACTGTCAAAGAACTCCAATAAGGAAGATCCCAAAATATTAGCTTCTTCTTGAATAAAGAATTATCACTCCGTGTGGCCATACTACATTGTGATTTCTTACCAAATTCAATGACAATGTCATTTACTCTTTCATAAAAAACATCCCCTGGTATAGGTTTAGGTGCACTACGTTCATCATTCCATCCATTGAATGCTTTGCACTTCCTACGATACAGATGGAATTTTGAAAGAAACCTTTGATGACCAAGATATACAGTCTTGCCGCCATGTTTTAGTCTTATTGAATCACTATTTTCTTCACATATAGGACACGCTTTAGCTCCTTTGACACTATATCTAGACAAATTCTCGTATGCTGGAAAGTCATTAATAGTGCAAAACAACATAGCGTGCAAACGAAATGTCTCTCTTCCTAAAGCATCATAGTTCATCACACCTTCAGCCCAAAGTTTCTTTAAGTCATCAATCAGAGGTTCAAGATAAACATCGATATCATTTCTGGGTTGTTTAGGGCCCGATATCAACAACGACAGCATAACATACTTATTTTTCATACACAGTCAGGGAGGAAGATTGTATATAACAAGCATGACTGGCCAAGTGCTATGTTGGCTGCTCAATGTCCTGTATGGATTCATCCCATTTGTACAAATCCCAAGTCTTAGATTCCTGACTTCTTCACCAAATTCAGGGTACAATAGATCAATCTTCTTCCACTGTGGGGAATCAGACGCATGTCGTAGGATCCCATCATTATTTTTCTTAACATCTGCATGCCACCTCAAATTCTTCGCATCTTTCGGATTTGCAAACAAGCGTTGAAACTGTGATATTATAAGTAGATACCACATCACCTTGGCAGGAGAACCAGTTTTGGACTCCCCTGAAGTTGTCAATTTATACAGTGATGCACCACATTTTGGACAATCTTTCAAATCCACATAGTCCTTTTGAAATAATACACAATCATTCGGGCATGCGTGTATCTTCTTGGCCTCCATTCCCATTGGGCACAACAATTTCTTTACCTGGTATGTTGAGATTGGCAGCTCGTTTCCTTCAGGAAGCATTTCTTTCAATAAAGTCAACAATGAAATGAAGCTTTTGTCGCTCCATCTATTGTTAGCTTTCAACTTATACAATCTCAACACAACACTAAGCTTCGTAAACTTAGCACAGCCTGTGTATAACGGTATCTCAGCATCATGCACAATGTTTCTAAAGATAGGAGGTGGGTCGGTGTGCTCTACCCTAGAACTATCCAGCATCACATCTATGATGTCTACTGGAACTGGTTCGTTCACATCTACGTCATCGGAGGCAATTTCTTATTCCACCCAAGCACATGACATGACTTTTGATTTCATCACCAGTGCTGACTTTCAAGTTGTTACCACAATGTGTACATGGACAGTAGAACCTATCTCCAGGTTCTTTCCTATGTTCCTCGGCAAATCTAATAAACTAATCAAGACCAGATATAAACTCTGGGGTGCAGCGATTGTGAATGGACATCCATGATCTATACATTCTATGATCAAAGAGAAAACAAGTATATATTAGGACAAGATTAGGGTCTACGGTTAACCCAATACACATTATACACTTACATCCGAAGTGATATTAGGTGTTCAAGAACAGTCCCAAACCGGAGACTATCCAAGATTTACTCCTATTATCTAGACCCATCTAGTTTTCTATTTGTTTGGCTTATTTGCAATTAGGGGTAGACACTGGATTCTGATGGTAATTGTCCCAGCCACGCTAACTGTATATTATCTAGACCCATCCGATGTTGAAGTAGACAGTGCGGGACATGAAATGAAAGTGCCTTTATTAACCATTTCTATGGTGGTAACATTTGATGGTGTCCAATACAAAATAATGATTGGGCATGTGGCTACAATGTGATGCGCTACATGGAAAATATTGTCAAATTAGGAGGTACAATGAAGTTGGACTCCATACAAACAGTATATAATTTAGTGATTGTTCATTCTAATTTATACCAATGTACAAGTAATATAAAGAACAATGATTGTTCACTTTCTAGGCCAACAAACACATGTGATGTCATTCTTATATATAATAAATGTGTACCACCAATTCCATTCTTGAACACCTAATCTCACTAGTAAGTGTATAATGTGTATTGGGTTTTCGAGAAAATTTCGGCAGCATTTCCCCGTTGTTCTCTAAGTACATATGTAATTAGAGAACAAACGGGGAAATGCAGCCGAAATTTGCTAGAAAACCCAATACACATTATACACTTACATCATAAGTGAGATTAGGTGTTCAAGAACAGTCCCAAACCGGGGACTATCCAATATTTACTCCTAATGAGTAAATCTTGGATGGGTTTCTAGGCCAACAAACACAATAATAGATATGTACATGTTAGGGTTTCATCACAATTGATGTTAGGGTTTCATCACAATTGATGTTAGGGTTTCATCAATGTTAGGGTTTAATCAAATCAAATTAGGATGCTAGAATGGACAAGTTTAAATCTTATTTCAACATGCATCAAAATTTACTAAATTAGTTCAAGCATTAGGATTAGAAGCACAAATATATGCAAGAAAAAGATTTGTTCATGTCCTAAAATTTACATAAAGCATTACATAAATATTTGTTCATATCCTTACTAATAGCAAACACGGTCGTGGTTGTGTTGGCCTACCACGGCCGTGCTGGACAGCACGGTCATGGTAGGCCAACACAGCCACGGCTGTGTCTGCTGTTAGTAAGGAGCTAGGGAGAAGGAAGAAAAGAGGCTAGGGCTACCTGGAGCTAGCGTGGAGAAGAGTGGCGGCGGCGGTGTGAGAGCAATGAGCAGAGAAGGAGGCAGCAAGCGGCGAGCAGAATGGCACCAGGGCGAGTGGCCAGCAGAATGGTAGGAGAATAGCTGAGCAGCTAGAGCAGAGCGGTGAGCAGCAGTGGCAGTAGCAGGAGAAAGAGGATGTGGCGGCGAGTAGAGGTGCACCAGCAGCGGCGGCGAGCAGCAGCGGCAGCGAGTAGCAGCGGCGGCGAGCAGCAGCGGGGGTCATCGGGCGATTTTAGGCGAGCGGCGAGCAGCGAAGAATTATCGCAATGAAACAGAAGAAAGGGGAAGATGATCGGGTGATACAGGTTTATTAAATTTGTAAACGACATTGGTTATCTACAACACAGAAACCTTTTACTCTTCAGCATCGGTTGATATTAAAAAACTGACATCCAATTAGACAATCTTTGCCCTAAATTATTTGGCGGGAACCATTATCAACGTCGGTTATCAAAGGATAACCGACACCGAAATTGGAACTTTTCGTGCAAATTTTCATCTTATATAGGCGTCAGTTAACAGTTAAAACACCGAGGTTGTATGTGACACTTTGCGGCCAATTTTTTTCGCTCAAAAATTGGATTTCGCAGGCAATTTTAGGCGTCAGTTTTGTGTTACCCAGCCGATGTTGAATACAAAGTGATACCCGTGTCTGGTTGGTCTTTGAATATAGACGTCGGATTTCCTAAATCACCAACGTTGAATGTTATAGGCGTCAGTTTTCCTAAATAACCGACGCCCAGAAAAGTGACATTGAATGTTGTTTCTGTCGTAGTGTGGGGACCTCTATCAGAAACAATTGTAGCTGGAACCCTGTGTAAACACACTATCTCATCTATATAGATCTGTGCAAGTTTCTCAGTAAAGTTAGGGCCTGGTGGAGGTGTTTCTCATGCTGTCGAGCATCTCTACTGTAAATCAGGATGTCATCTATAAAGACTACTATGAATTGATCAAGGAATGGCCAGAAGATTATGTTCATGAGTTCCATGAATGTGGTTGGTGCATTAGTTAGTCCAAATGACATAACTATGAACTTATAGTGACCATACATTTTTCTGAAGGCTGATTTAGGTATGTCACTCTCCTTGATGCGTAATTGATGGTATCCTGACCTCAGATCTATTTTAGAGAATATAGTTGCACCACACAACTGGTCAAATAAGTCATCTATCCTTGGTAGAGGATATTTGTTCTTTATGGTTACTTTGTTTAGCTTTCTATAGCCAATGCATAATCGCATAGACACGTCTTTCTTTTTAACGAAAACAACCGGAGCACCCCATGGTGAAGTACTTGGTCGAATAAAACCCTTTTCAAGCAACTCTTGTAATTGTTTCTTGAGTTATGCCATCTTAGTAGGTGTCATTCTATAAGGTGTTTGAGCTATAGGTTGTGTACTCGGAATTAGATTAATCTCGAAATCAATCTCTCAGGGTGGAGGAACACCTGGAAGTTCCTCAGGAAACACATCCTCAAACTCCCTAACAATCAGAACTTCAGAAAGACTAGGACTCTATGCCCTAGTATCTATCACATGTGCCAAGAATGCTTCATATCCTTTTCGCATCATTTTCTCAGCTATCTTAGCCGACACTAGACAGGTTGGAAGAATCTTTTTGTCCCCCTGAAAAACCCATGTATCACCATTTTCGGTGAACATAGCTTGCTTGGAACCGCAATCCAAGACAACCTTATACTTTTCTAGGGTGTCCATCCCAAGGATTATGTCGAACCAATGCATCTCAAGTGGTATAAGATCAACCTAAATGATATGTTTTGAAAAAGAAAGAACACAGGGAGAACATACCTCTCATAACACTGCAGATCCAACTAATGAAGTTTCTAATAACAAGTTATCTACTCTATGACTGCCAGTCATATTGCAGTCATGAATCACTTCTTGAGTGATAAAGGAATGTGTAGCACCCAGATCAATCAAAACAAATACAAAGCAGGATGAAGACATATCATAATGAAATAATTCCATCTGACCTGTCACAACTCGTGGGTTGACCACTACTTCTGACTGATTCATAGCATAGAATCTTGCCATTACTGGTTATCGACTACTTGCCCTATTATTGGATGTGGATAAGCCAGCTTGGGACGCCTGTCCACGTCCTCGTGTGCCACTGCTAAACCATCGCTTCTGAGAGCCTTGTTGAATCTGCCTCGGTGGTTGGGTTACACTCACATCTCTAGATAGACAATCTTTCATCATATGTCCCATGTTCCCACATTTATAACAGACTTTGTTCTCCCACTGTGGTCTAGATGGTCCTGTTACTAACATTGATGATGAGCTATGGGCTCCCTCTTGTGGTAAACTATGACCTCTACCCTTGCTGGGTGTCCACTGTGTCTGAGTATTAAACCTTGGTGGTGATGTTGGTGCAAAAAACCTTGGTTTCTTAAAACTTTCAGACCTCTATCCTTGGAACTGGGTATATACTTTCTTACTGTTGGCGTGACACTTCTCAGTTACAAACCTTTCTATCCGCCTAACAGACTCCACAAAGATGGTAAACCTCTCTCTATTCTCTAGAGTAGATACTGGTGTGGTTAAATCAGCATTCAAACCCTTCTCAAAATGTTGAATCCTCTCCTCATCTACAGCGGTCATGTGCGGACAGAACCGTAGCAGCTCCATAAACTTAGCTTCATACTCACTAATGTTCATTGGTCCTTGCCTTATCTACTCAAACTGAGAGATTTTCTCATCCAGGTAAGTCTTGGGAAAATATCTACTAACGTATTCACGTCGGAATTCTTCCCATCCGACTTCAACACTTGGCCTTTTGCCTTCTTCTATGGCCCACCAATGGCCAACACTCCCCTTCAACAGGTACACCGCATGTCTAACATTCTCAGCTTTTGGGATATTAAGAATTCTGAAGGCCTTTTTCAGCTCAGTCAACCACGAGTCTACGTCTGTTGGGTTAGCTATACCAACATATTTAGTGGCTCCTACCCGGTGAAGTCGTTCAAAAGTTTTGCCAGCTCCATGTCCCTCATTATGAGTCGGTGCCCTGGGTGCAAGTGGTGGCATCTTATCCGCCATATGTGTCATAGTCGCCATGAACTTCCCAAACAGAGCATGGAAAGCTGGGTTTTCTAGTGTAGCTTGGTCAAGCTGAGGATGTTCAGGTACTAGTTCTTCTCTATCTTGATCCCTTGCACCTCCTCCTGGTGCAACAACACTACTTTCAGTAGCATGTTCTTCATGTGATCTAGCCATCTTCAAGCTTTACTTCTTCTCTTGAGAGCAGAAGTTACTAGCAGATAAACCGGAAGACACTAGAACAGACTCAACGACCGTAATCCTATGTCTCTGTAGACTCAGCGAACCTTAAGCTCTGATACCAAAAACTTGTCATGACAATCGATAAAACCGTTATTGATTAAGCGGAATTAAATATAAACAACAAATTAACAAAAAATCACTAAAACTTAAAACCATTTACAAAGAGATCCATTTCCAGGAAACTCTTATAACAAGAACCAAAATATTATATGTACATTCTGGTCCACCAAGTACATACCATGTACCTTCTCTTCTCGAGGAGTACATACAATAGTTGCTCTATTAAATCTATACATAAGAAACATAAAACCTCGAGGCATTCAATGCCAAAATCTCAAATCGATCTTAAAAGTACTAACTACTAACTCCAAGGACCTGAGAGTACAGAGACGACACATAGGACTCATAACTACAAGACACGACAGTCAGTATCTCCACCTGAGATATCACTATTGTCCCTGATGTTGTTGTCCTTCCCCCAATGTATGGTTCCTGCCTCCTTGTCTGCGTCTACCTAAAAATGTTGGTGATCAACGGAGTGAGACCCATGTCCCAGCGAGAGATATAACTCTCCGCCATAAATATTATTATTGTAGATAAACAGTAATAAATTGAATAGAGGAATCTCTATTGAATAGCATGATTTAATCATTATTAAGTAGAATAGAGCAATATCATCTTTTAAAGCATTACAGCTATAAATGATAAAGCAGTAAATCATCTATTCATTTTAATAAGGAATATGAAGAACATGTATAATATTTATCCACATTAGGATACAGTAAGCAAAGTAACATCAACCAATGATTTCCATAATTCGTCCTTAAGGAAAATATGCTACACGGCTGATTACATTTTACAATCATTCTTATGCCCTGAGGAAGGGAGCCGTACCGCTCAATTCCAATCTTCGGCTGTGAAACCCAAAGCAGGTGCCATACAAGATCAAAGGAAGAGCCAGACTCTACAATCTCATCTGTCTCGGTCAGTGCGAGACCACAAGCAGGACCACAGTCTCTTGCTTAAGTGACCTCAGTCATAGGGTTAGCTCCCCTAGGCTACCCTTTCTCTAACCCGCCTTGGTACAGGTCCCAACGCTAGTAAATTTGAGCCACGGGCCAATTCACTGTGCTCCCTGAACCATGAATGCATTCATGCTCCATCACACTAAGCCATGGGCCTGTTCACCATGCTCTTGAACATTTCTTGAGTCTACAACTGAAGTTGTACTCTAATCCTCCTATTTTTGGCTAGGAGAAACCCTATATATTCAACAATATATGCTCCAGATTAACCAGCAGGAGAACCCATTTCACCATCACTAGCTACTGGTGATGATAGATTGATGGCTAGGGCTCTACATGATACTATTCCACTTGATTATTTAAGTACATTACCATATTCTATTAGCATCAGTCATGTTTTCAAACAAGAATCAATATGACAAATGCTACAAAGAAATATGTAATACTTCTATCTAGCACTTTTCAAAACTTTATAAAATATTGGGATCTCAATCCCTTATCTCATTACTGGGAATTCACATCCCTTAACAATATCATCATCATGTTTACTGGATCTGGGTATTAAAACCCTTTGTTCATCACTGAACATGGTTACCACTATCAGGTAACTATTACCTCCAGGTCATCTGACCAAGGTATTCAGGATACTTGTTACACAAGCATCTCACATAGCTCACCAGGCATATTCAACTTCTTTTTGTCACCTCTCACTAGGTAACAAATAAAATAATGGCTCACAAGGCCCATTAACATCATAGCTCATACCTGGTTATGCTCATCATCTCATGATACCTGCATGGTTAGTATACTTGATGACAACCATATCAATTACATATCAACATTACGCAGTACAAAGATAACATCACTATTCCCTCATTAGGGTTAGGGTTTCCCATCCTTATCAATTTGGGTTTCACATAACATCACCCTATATTAGGGTTTCACATAACATCACCCTATATTAGGGTTTCATATAACATCACCCTATATTAGGGTTAGGGTTTCCCATCCTTCTCGATTAGGGTTTCATGGTCACATTATCAAAGATCAAACCCTAATTCAAAACTCCATGCATCTTAGAGAATGAATTGGTATTGCAATTAATATCAAAAACCTAACTCATTGTTCCACATGTCTAGAATTACATAATACCTTCATAAGTATTCAATTAAACTTATGTATTGTAATTTTCCTTATGGATTAGGGTTTCTATTCTCCATTGATTAGGGTTTTATGATTACTTCATTAATCCACACTCTAAGTCATTGCTTCCACATATCTTGGAGCACATAGCATTATTTAACTATTAAATCATACTTATCATTGTCCCATGTACTTAGGAACACACATTATCATCATCATACCTTATTAGGTTGACTTAACCTCTTACTAAAGTACATGAAACTATGTTTATCATGGTGTATTGAATTTATTACTTTCATAGGCATTGAGTGATAATCACTCTAATTATACTAATCACCTAAGTACTTTAGAGGTACTTCCATTGAAATCAACCTTGATATACTCTTCAAGCACTTATGGGGTTATTAGTAATTACATGGTTTAAATCAATTGGATCTTCAAATGGTTTGGACCAATTGAACCTTCAAACGGTCTTAGACCAATTGAACCTTCAAACAGTTTGAGACCGTTCAGACTGTGACGTCCCCGTATTTTCTAAAACTTAATCTGATGTGTGACGTCCAAATTGAAACCCTCACCTCAGCGAGAATCCCAACTTGAGCACCACACACTAGGCTAAGAAAGATAAAATCAAGGGAGTCAGAAGGAAACAATCAGTAGCACATGCACATGAACAATAATAAAACCATACAACACATGTTCACCATTCAACATATAATTACAACATGAATTGTTACATCATGTGTTGTATGGTTTTATTATTGTTCATGTGCATGTGCTACTGATTGTTTCCTTCTGACTCCCTTGATTTTCTCTTTCTTAGCCTAGTGTGTGGTGCTCAAATTGGGATTCTCTCTGAGGTGAGGGTTTCAATTTGGATGTCACACATCATATTAAGCTTTAGAAAATTCGGGGATGTCACAGGTGGTAGCAGAGCATGAACAATAGCAAAGCCTGACATTTTCTCATTAAGCAACTCAAAACTAAAGCACCTTGAACCTTAATAAGCTTTTAGGGTTAGATTAGTCATCTTTTAGAGACTAGATCTGACCTAGCCTCTAGGTTAGCACCTAGATGTCTGAGAACTAGGTCTAGACTGGTGCTTGTTGTATAGCAAGTCCTTAGATGTCGTACTTTCCTTGTAGTATAGTGGTATGGGACGTTGCACTATTTAGAAATGATGTGCATCAAGGGAAGAGAAACCCTAAACATATTGCACATGTTGTCTAGAGTAGCTACACTAGTCTACACTATGTTCTCACCCTTTTCACTAGTTTTCATGACACTGGACTCTCTACTATGTGTGGGACACTCATTTTTAGGATTTGGTTTTTGATTCCAAATGAATTGAACCTCGATAGTTTTCTCTGATGCTTGTTTTATCGGAGAAAAACTATATAATATTTTATTATGTATATGTATTACAAAAATGTGTCCCCACACAAGTACGAGTAGGAGGTGGTCATGTAACCTAAGTGAAAGTGAATGGCATCAATCTAGAAGAGAGAGTAGTTCTAGATTAGATGTCTAGAGCCTTGTTTGGAATATATGATAGATGGAATAGATGAAATAAGTTTTGATGATATGATGTAAGTCTTACATAGATGATATAATATAGTTGTGATGATATATGTTGTTTTTGAGGACTTAAGTTCAGTTTTGAGAATTTGAGATAAGTTTTGATGGTGAAAGTATGCATTCTTTTATGAGATAAGATATGTTAAGTTAAGACAATGATGTGGATCATCCTGAGCCTCAAGCTCTTTTACCAAGGAGGACCTCTAGTGTTGAGACTAGTTTTAGGGTTAACTCTAGAGAGAATGAGACCCATTGGAAGAAGGTTAGAGAACCTAAACTCCAAGATATGAGAATTATGAGATATGTGATATGATATGTCCTAAACAAGACTACTCCTCAGTGATTGAGTTGAGTTTCTCTATGTATCATTCCTATAGTTTTCTTGAACCCTAGATGTCCTTGGGAGGACCAAAACCTAGAGATGGAGAGAGGTTTGTTATATGTGTGCATATGTGAGCATGAATATGAGTGACTGCCATCTGGGTGAGGGAGAGAGCCCAAGACCCTGGAGGAGGTAGCTATGTTAGTTTTTGTACAACCGCATGCTCGGGTTGGTGGTTCCCATATAGGAATTTAGTGGTGTGTATATAAGAAAAAGAGAGTTGAGAAATAGTTTTCATGGGTATTGAGCTGAGAAGAGTATGTCATAGCATGTTATGGTTGGTGCTTATGTGGCTAGAGCTTGTAAGACTATCAACTAGTACCAATGAGGTAGACCTAGAAACCCTAAACCAAGGAGGGAGGATAAAGTATATGCATATGAGATACTCATACAGTTGAGTTAGCTCAGAGAGACTGAGCATGACACTAACCTCACGATATGGGTTAGGAGAAACTCAGTTGGACTAGATAAAGTTTTGATATACATTTTAAGAAGCCACTTGCATAAGTTTGTTTAGCACAACCATGGTAAAATATATGTAAGGATGTGATCTAATTTTGAGATATGATATATAGACATGATATGATGAAATATCTATTGGCTAAATGGACATCTGTAAATCCCTTTGTTTTGATAATGACAAACATTTCATTCTTGTTGATCTAACGTGCTACTTGAGTGTTGCAGGAATAAGGTGAATGACAAAGCACTAGGGAATCTATATGCTTGAATGATTGTAAATGTCATGAAATGTAATCAATTGTAAACTTGTACAAATATATAATGTACAAGTACTTAGACTTCATGTAAATCAAGCGTTAGATCTTCCCTAGCTAAACACCACATTTAGATAGGTCATCTCCTTCAATAGTGTCACATATGCACACTCATACACACACTTAATGTCTTTATTTGAAACATTGAAACAGGGTCTATCTCGGTCGACAAAATTCTCGACCGAGACACTCTCGGTCGACAAACTTCTCGACCGAGAAAGACCCAAGTAGCCGTTAGACACAGCTGACAAGGTAGTTGGCAATTGGAGATAAACGTTGCAAAACACTTGATCCAGAGAGCCTGTCGGTCGACAAAACTTTGACCGAGTAGGTGTCTCGGTCGACCATTTCTCGACCGAGATGGACTCTGACAGCAACTGCAGAGTTAATTAACTAGCCATTGTTAAAGCAACTAACTTATACCTAATGGCTAGTTAAGCACTTAGAAACCCCTAGAAAGTGTCTAGAACGTCCTTAAGCACTTGTAGGACATTCCTATAAATAGGACATGCCTTAGGACACCTAAACTGAATTGTTTTTACACTTGAGCAATCTTTGAGCATACACTTACATTGAGCAATCTGTTTGTGAGAAAATTGAGCATATTGACAACTGGCTACTTCTTCTCTCAGCTCAAATTTCGTGTCCTATAGGCTAGCATCTCCTATCCACAGCAATCACAATTCCATACACATTGGTTAGGAGATCTACACGCTTGATCTAGGCAAATCAAGCCTTGTGCTTCAAAGGATAAGTTGTAATTTCCTTTTTCCTTTCTTGTTCACTATTATTGTTTGTACTCTCCTTGATACTCCTAGGTTGGAGGCTGCGGATTGGAGAGGTTGGAGATCTTCTTGGTGAAGAAGGGGACCTTGAGCTACTTCAAGAAGGTTGGTGCAATGGGAGGTTACTTCTAAAGAGGAAGGCTACTTCAAGGGGGATCTTGGAGTTACTTCAAGAAGGATACCTCGGGTTGGTGCATCTACTTCAAGTGAAGGCTATTCAAGGGGTGTAAGAAAGTATTGTATTTTGTGTAATTCCTTGTGAAGGTAATAAAATTGATACTTTCAAAATCTCGGTTGGGTAAGCAACCGGGTAGTGGACTGACAACCTTAGTATTTGCTAAGGTTGGAACCACTCTAAACCCCTTGTCTCCTTCTTGATTTCTCATTTGTGGTTGTTTGAGTTAAATTATTGTTAAATTAGTATAAAACCCTATTCACCCCCCCCCTCTAGTGGTTTTTCAATTGGTATCAGAGCAGGCTTCAAGGAGCTCTAATCGAGTCTTGAAGAATGGAGGGTGATTACAACCGCAATAAAAGGAGCAACATGGACCAATCTACAACATGTTGCAATTGGTGCTTAGGAACAAGTCACACAACATCTAGCTACCCATGGAGATCAAAGAAGGAAGATGAGCACAAAGATTGTCTTATTGCTACAACAAGTGAAGAAGAAGAAGAGGTAAGTCTTTTTTATTTATCTAAAGATGAGCTAGTTGCTAGTCTTGAAGAGACACATAATAAATATATTGAGTGCAAGAAGAAATTAAAGAAATCTAATAAAGCAAATGATGAATTACATGCTAAGCTTCTTGCTATTACATCTGAAAATGAAGATCTTAAAAAGATCATTGAAGATCATAATATTAAGATAAAATCTATAGAGGTAGATTGCAAACTTCTCTCTTTAGAAAAGATTAATTTGCAAACTCAAGTGAACAATCTTCAAAAACAACCCATCTTGTGCTCACATCTAGATTATGATACTATCGTGAAAGAAAGAAATTCATTATCATCTAATATAGAACAAGCAAAGCTAGATATCAAGAAAAGAATGGAGGAAATTGCTAAGCTACAACAAGAAGTTTGTAGTCTAAGTAACAATGGCATTCTTGATAAAATCCTAAATGAGCTTTATCGTCAAATTGGAATAAGAGGACTAGGTTACAAGCCTAAAGGAAAATCTTATCAACAACCTAGTAAGGGAAGAACACAAGCGCCAAAGAGTCAATTTATGTATGTACCTAAAGGTACAAATACATACGTACCCAAGAACAATCTAGAACAAAATCATAGAAAGAGATATGAAGTTGATTCTATATGTTGTCATTACTGCTTGCGTCTTGGTCACTATTCCTTTTCATGTCCTTACAAGAAAAAGGATGCCGAGTTAGTTTGGGTCCCAAAACCCCCAAACTAAATGAGCAAAAATAAGTTGAGATATGACCAAGGACCCAAATTACATATTTATATGTCTATCTCAACTTAACAAATTAATTCAAGTATCTAATATATAATTCCTTTAAATCTAAAAGAACAATTCTGATTTACTTACTGAAAACAGCTTTGAAATAGTAACAGAACCTTTCTCGGTCGAGAATCTGTCGACCGAGAAAGACAGTCGGTCGAAGACATGGTCGACCGATCCAGTCTCTGATAAATCTTCTGAATGTGTTTTCAAATTGATCAAATTGCTATCGATTTATTGTTAATGACTGATCTTACAAGTTGAAGACCATCATGTGTTATGACATCTAGTATAAATGATCACTGTATTTTATGAAATTATTATTATATGTTATTCATTACATCGTGGGCATGCTTTCACTATTCAGCTCATAAAGATGATAGAAAATGATTATTGTATGCATGGATCCTTGATGACACATTGGCAAGCAAAATGAATCATTTGTGATATGAAAAAGAACTTTAAGGCTTGCAACACATAAGATAAAAAATTTCTCAATTAAGAACGTGAGATGTTGCTTTCAAGGATATATATTCTCTTAGAGAATCTTACATGAAAACAAGGGAATAAGAAGAAATAGAATTTGATATTTATGTACCTACAACAAAGCTTATATAAATATTCTAGGAGAATTACGAACGGAAATCTTCATATTGAGTATCACTCAAAATTTCCTCTTGGTTAAAATCAAGCTTGACCAAGGGGCGCTATGGTCGTAGTCAAAGTCGACCTAAAATAAGTTTGGCACAATACTTATTTGAATATCATTCTCTATATAAAAATTGTGATCAAAAGACCAATTAAAATTATGACCACAAAATTGTTCAAAGATTGGTAATAATAATCACAATATTACTCCCTTAGAAAACATATATATGCTCTACAAATCCAGTCTATCATTTGCATTAAGAATCCACTTATAAATTCATCCACAGTAAGTTTGTCGGTCAATGAATTCCTCGACCGAAAACATCTCGGTCAACCTATCTCTCTCGACCGACATACTTCAAATAAAAATTACATCGGCAAAACTCAGACACACATTCGGTCGACAATTATTTGACTGAGCCAATGTCGGTCGACAATTGTTCGACCGAGAATTGACCGTTGGGATATGACCGTTGGAATCTGACTGTTTAAATATAACCGTTGTCGGTCGACCGTTGGGCGACCGAGTGGTGCACCTAGGATATGACCGTTGCCGGTCGTCGGTCGACAATTTGTCGACCGACCAGGTTACTGGATTGCTATAAAAAGGACCAAAAATGGGTCATTATATTACACCTTCACATTCTTACTTCCTTGGCTTCCTTCTAGTGCATTTGTGTGCAACTCTTTAAGCCTCTCCATCTCTAAGACTTTCTTGCTTCTTCTCCACCTTAAAGGCAAGAAATGGCTTCATCATCAACACGTGGAAAGAAGAAAGTTGCTAGCAGGAAAGAAAGGGCGGCTACTCCACCATTGACGATCATCAACGACATCCCCTTCGTCGACGCAGATGCTGGTGATCGCTATCTCAGGCTCTCCTCCAAAAATCCTCTTCCACGACGGCCGGTTGACGTCATGGACTTCCTCAGCATCGTCGACCTGGAGGATCTTTTTGAGGTGCAAAATTTGAAAGAATTTCTTAACCCTTCCTTCCCTTCCTACTCTTCCAAAGTGGTAAATGAGTTCTATGCAAACCTAATCTCCCATTCCGAAGATGAAAATAACTTCTTCTACTCTATGGTCAATGGGCATAGCTTTCGATTTACTGAGGAGGATATTCTTGACATGCTCAACATAGACTCAGAAGAATACCAAGACACTCTTGACCTTACCACTGGAAATCCACTCAATACTCTTTCCCAAGATGACAATACCGTCAATCTTAGTGAGATTAAACGAACCATTTTTCAATCTAATACAACTTGTCACGAAGATAGGGGTACCTACTATGCCATTAACCTCAAACCTACAGCTAGGATTATCAACCTTATTGTTTCCACAAATATACATCCTAGAGCAAATAAGTCTGAAGTCCCTACCTTTCGCATGTATCTAATCTATGCCATCATCAAACGCATTCCCATTAACTTTATCCGCATCATCATTAAGAATATGCTTGAGTTTTCTGGCAATCCCCCATATGCTGATTTCGTATGCCAAATCACTCAACACTTTCTTAAGACACAAATTGAGGACATGGTATACACATGGGAAAGAAGACCACAAAAAATAAGCAAGAACACAGTAGAGAAGATGGGAATTGATTTTGGTCACAAGAGGGCTAGGATGGGAGGTGAGACATCTAGTCAAGACATATCACCACCACCTCCTCCTACTAACCCATCCTATGATCCCATCCAAATCACCCTAACCTATGTTGATGTGTCACAATACCATCTAAGCAGACAATTAGATTATAGCCACCATGCCATGACCTACCTAAATCAAAGGATGCAAACCCTCTCTCCAAATCAACCAGATGAATACCCTTATTCATTAAATCTTGGCATGCTCAACCCATATAATCCCTCTTACAACTACTACCAAACTCCACCTCCACCATCTACAGATCTCACACATACTCAGTTTTCCTTAATACAATTACAAGACATTGCTGCTCATTTCCGCTTTGATCGTGTTCCTACCTTCTTGGAAGCATATGCCTTAACCAAGACAGGTGCTTTGGAGTGGCAAACTTTAGTCAAGTATTATGGAGCTGAGCCATTTCTTGGAAAAGACACTGATATTGATGTAATACTTAAGTCTTTCCAGTGAGATTTGGAGTGTCCGTTGTATTAGTTGTAATAAAATGGTTATCTTTGCATGATTGTAATGAAATGGTTATCTTTGCATGATTGTAATAATTCCATGATTCTAATAAATTGGTTATCTTTACTGATTATAATGGATATTCCTCTATGGCATCATTTGAACATGGCTTATAAGACTATTCTAGTAGAGCATACAAAGTAAGGGGAGTAATAAATATGTCATAAATCAAAAAGGATGAAATCTTTGCAAATACCTGAAATTTAAAATTGTGGCTAAATTGACCATCTATTGAAGAGGGATATCTATTTAAGGGGGAGCATTACTTTTCATATAATATTTGTTCTTAAACGGATATCTTTTTGAAATGACAAAGGGGGAGAAATAAATATAAATGCAAAACTCAATCAATGAGTTTCATAAACAAACTCTTGGCTTTACATTGAAAGTTGCTATATTCCCTAAAGAATTGGATTTCATGTTCCATACTTCATGGGGAATAATAAGCACACATTTTATAAACAAGAGAAGAAATTTACAAAGGTAATCTTCAGGTATGAAATTCACATGTTTTATATTTTCTTATTTTATATTTAGGAAATGTTTGTCATCTTCAAAAAGGGGGAGAATGTTGGCTAAATGGACATCTGTAAATCCCTTTGTTTTGATAATGACAAACATTTCATTCTTGTTGATCTAACGTGCTACTTGAGTGTTGCAGGAATAAGGTGAATGACAAAGCACTAGGGAATCTATATGCTTGAATGATTGTAAATGTCATGAAATGTAATCAATTGTAAACTTGTACAAATATATAATGTACAAGTACTTAGACTTCATGAAAATCAAGCGTTAGATCTTCCCTAGCTAAACACCACATTTAGATAGGTCATCTCCTTCAATAGTGTCACATATGCACACTCATACACATACTTAATGTCTTTATTTGAAACATTGAAACAGGGTCTATCTCGGTCGACAAAATCCTCGACCGAGACACTCTCGGTCGACAAACTTCTCGACCGAGAAAGACCCAAGTAGCCGTTAGACACAGCTGACAAGGTAGTTGGCAGTTGGAGATAAATGTTGCAAAACACTTGATCTAGAGAGCCTGTCGGTCGACAAAACTTCGACCGAGTAGGTGTCTCGGTCGACCATTTCTCGACCGAGATGGACTCTGACAGCAACTGCAAAATTAATTAACTAGCCGTTGTTAAAGCAACTAACTTATACCTAACGGCTAGTTAAGCACTTAGAAACCCCTAGAAAGTGTCTAGAACATCCTTAAGCACTTGTAGGACATTCCTATAAATAGGACATGCCTTAGGACACCTAAACTCACTTGTTTTTACACTTGAGCAATCTTTGAGAATACACTTACATTGAGCAATCTGTTTGTGAGCAAATTGAGCATATTGACAACTGGCTACTTCTTCTCTCAGCTCAAATTTTGTGTCCTATAGGCTAGCATCTCCTATCCACAGCAATCACAATTCCATACACATTGGTTAGGAGATCTACACGCTTGATCTTGGCAAATCAAGCCTTGTGCTTCTAAGGATAAGTTGTAATTTCCTTTTTCCTTTCTTGTTCACTATTATTGTTTGTACTCTCCTTGCTACTCCTAGGTTGGAGGCTGCGGATTGGAGAGGTTGGAGATCTTCTTGGTGAAGAAGGGGACCTTGAGCTACTTCAAGAAGGCTGGTGCAACGGGAGGTTACTTCTAAAGAGGAAGGCTACTTCAAGGGGGAGCTTGGAGTTACTTCAAGAAGGATACCTTGGGTTGGTGCATCTACTTCAAGTGAAGGTTGTTCAAGGGGTGTAAGAAAGTATTGTATTTTGTGTAATTCCTTGTGAAGGTAATAAAATTGATACTTTCAAAATCCCGGTTGGGTAAGCAACCGGGTAGTGGACTGACAACCTTAGTATTTGCTAAGGTTGGAACCACTCTAAACCCCTTGTCTCCTTCTTTATTTCTCATTTGTGGTTGTTTGAGTTAAATTATTGTTAAATTAGTTTAAAACCCTATTCACCCCCCCCCCTCTAGTGGTTTTTCAATATCTAGAGATGGTTTAATGACATCAAAGTAGAAATGGTTAACCATATATATGAATAATGATGATGATGTGATATTGTTAATTAATCTTGTGATGACATCACTAGTAAATGTTGCAATTCATTATGAGCAATGAAATAAGATCATATGAATGAAACATATTACATGAGGTGTTAATCTTAGTACTTAATAAAGATGAAAAATATAGTTTGACAGTTAGCACAACATAATGATTATAACACCTTGATATGATCTAGATGAATAAAGTGGGTTAACTTTAGTTAACTCCCTCCTAAAAGGCATATGTTAATGTTGAACATGTTCTAACAAAATATCTCAATAAAATGTTGATGACACCTTGATGTATGAGTTAATCATAGCTAAATCCTTTAGAACATGGTAATATGATGTGGGAACCCTAATGCATGGCTAAATATAAGGAAGCAAATCTAACATATGAGATAAGTAATGACATAACCTAAGCTTTTAAACCCTTGTTTGAATCTTCTATGGAGTGAGGTTTCACCCTTGATGCTTTTGGAACCTCCTAATAGTGCTTTGGATACATGGTTCTAGGTAACCTTTGCAGATATGTTACACATAGAATGGTGCCTATATGTGGATGAGAGCAAGATAAGGTTTTCCCAGGAAGTATGAGTATGGTGTACTTTCGAGGACAAAAGTTCTTCTAATATGTATATGATGTGAAAGACTGGATTTCTAGCGTAATTCTGAGGACAGAATTTCTTTTAAGGTGTGTAGGATGTGATGGAGTGGATTTTTGGAGTCCTAAATGTCCAATGACATAAGTGAAATCATATGGTTGAGTTATATTAAGAGTTCCAAGCTTTTGACAAAATAGGTGTGTTAATGTGAGGTTGGCATCATGATTAAGATATCCCTTTTTAATGCCTACTTGAGGAATTTAATTGAATAGTCTAACAGTTGATTTTTGGCACCAAATTTTAGTAGAAGGTAGCTTGAGTTGTGAGGAAGCTATGGTTAAAATATGGTGGCAATTGGAGGTTCCTAGACCAAGATAATGAGGTTAGAAAGTGATGTGAAAATGTATACAATCATGTATGATTGGCAATGGTTCAATTACATTAGCTTAGGCTTTGATCAATATCTTTGCACACTCTGTGTTATGTTTTGGCTGTATGACATAATATCTACAATACATAGTCTTGACCCAGTGGACAGAGCATTCAGATGGAGATGCCACAGATCTGGCATGTTGCGGCCTTTGGATTGGAATGATCGAACGACTCATGATCTCCTTTCTTGAAACTGCTCGGAGACCATTGTGCACGGGAGCACGACCCACCACACTACCACAACTGATGAGCATGGGCCTAGATGCATAGCTGGTCATGGGGGTGGTTTCTTCGCATTTAGAGGAGTGAAGCCCCTCACTTCAGGCAATGGACCAGAAATGAAGAGTCTCACCTCCCCAGTTCCTTCTGTTGTCCTCATCTTTATCTGTAGGTGGCGCCGAGCCATGCGAAGAAGTGAGGACTGAATGAGGAAGAAGGAGGTCATGAGGAGGAGGAAGCTTCCTACTTTTGCTAGCACGAGGAGGCCCAGACTTACTGGGACAGATCCCATGGAGGCATGCCTGAGCATAGATCTACAGTAGCAGTTGAGAGAGAGAGATCAGGGTCGACCCTGGCAGCATCACAGAGGCATAGTCGACCTTCCAAGTAGCTACAGAAGATATTGATGAGGAGGTCATAGGTGGATGATCGTCATCAAGAGACCATCCCCACATCGGAGGCTTGGGTGGAAGAGAGAGAGCCCGAACTCATAGGCGCCGCACGGGAGAACTGAGTCCTGTTGGGGACTCGTGAGTAATGAACCAAGACGATGATGTTGGGAGCTGTTGGTGAGGTGCAACCATGGCAAAACCCTTTGCCGGTGATCCAAGATGTGGGTGGCAGTTTTGATAATGAAGAGCAGGAGTTGGGGGACCGATCGTTGTCAGAGGTGTGGGTGGCCCTAGAAGCTAACCAGGAGCAGCCTAGCCCTGTGGACTACTCACAGGAGGACCTGGCTACGGAGGCACTCATTGGAGGACATGGATGCCACGACGCGCGTAGAGGACAGGGTCAAGTGCAGGCACTCCGACCTGACACCACGGCCGTGGCATCTGCCCACGCCTGTGTTGCGTCTGCTGGATCGCGAGAAAGGGGAAACCTCGATCCGGGTAGGTAAATCAAGGGATCCACGGATCCTGAGAAGGATCCGGATCGACCAACGCAAGCCAAGAAGGATGCGTCCATCCCAGGATACATGGAATCACGCAATAGGCCGAAAAAGTTAAAAATGCCCAATTCTTATATAATTCATAATAATTGGCTCGTTTATCTGAAAAATACAATCAAGGTACCAAAATGTTCAGAAAAATGCGTAGAACACAATAGAACTATAATATCAAGCTTTTGAAGCATTAATATTAGTGATATAATGTAAGATGTGTAATGCTTAGTTCTTGAGTAATAAATATTAAATGATGACATAAAATTATGATAACATGTCAGTAAGTATATAATCATGCTTATAATGCATATGATGTCAGATATGGTCATGTTGATGCACAAAAGCATATATTTTGATTAATATGGATAATTAAGGCTAATAACACTAAAGACAATGCAATAAATACATACATGCTCAATAAATGATGAAATTCACTGAAAACCCTCATATCAATAGCTGGAAGATAATATGTAAATATGAGATCAGTATGATACACATAATCCATGTTATACAATGATGTTTGCTCTTAATGTGATATAAACCCTAATATGATTAATACATGTAACATAGGGTTAACATGTGCACATAATCATATGTAACAAAGTAATCAGATTATGTATCCTAATCTGGAATATAAGATCAGTAACCGAATTACAAGGATATAAGATAAGTAATGATGCATATATCCTAATGAGCTAAGATAAACCCTAATGATCATGACTAGGGTTAAGATGAGATGTAAGATGATGAGAACCTGATGATAGTATATGATCTTTTCTTGATCAGGTTTAACAAAAATATAGATGACATTAGGAATATGTGATTAGGATGTCTCTTGATCAAGGTATGCCATTACCTCTTACTTGGCTTATTATACAATATGCTTGTGTTGTATGGTAGTAAATACTTGGCATATGGTATTAGTTGAAATGATTGTTCTTGTATGCTATGTTGCTTGAGCTTTCCATACTTATTGTTACGAACACATCAAACATAATATATCTATTCCATTATATGAAAGCACTAATTCTCTTTGGTAGCATAGTGTTGGAAAGTGATCATTCTCTTTGGTAGCAGATCACATTGTACAATGATCTAACGATTTGGTAGTAGATCATAAGGCCTTACATCTCATACTCTTTGGTAGCTGAGATGATGCATTATTCCCTTAGTTGGCAAATGCATGGATATATAATGTAAGATGTGCTTAAAATATGTGTTCTCTTTTGCTAATGAATATCTTTGTGCAAGTATACACTTTTCTTATATTCTTCTGTTACTGCCAAGTATTAGTTTTATCTTATTGTCAAGATATTATGAGAGGTATATAAAAGACACGTAGGCGTACTCAATACAATATTCTTGAATATTATGTTGATGTGTACCGCATGTAATCTTTTGTTTAGGTTGTGGTTATGCTTTTGAAGATCCAGATAGTTGAGAGTTGTGTAGTGAGCTGATGTACAAGTGGACATGTTGTCTTAAGATCCTGTTGTTTAGTGGTAGTACATGTATATGTATAGTTTGTTGTTCAATATGTAATATCAAATGATGTAACAATTCATGTTGTAATTATATGTTGAATGGTGAACATGTGTTGTATGGTTTTATTATTGTTCATGTGCATGTACTACTAATTGTTTCCTTATGACTCCCTTGATTTTCTCTTTCTTGATTTTCTCTTTCTTATAGTGAGTTGATGTATAGGGGGACTTGTTGTCTTAAGATCTTGTTGTTTAGTGGTAGTACATGTATATGTATAGTTTGCTGTTCAATAGGTAATATCAAATGATGTAACAATTCATGTTGTAATTATATGTTGAATGGTGAACATGTGTTGTATGGTTTTATTATTGTCCATGTGCATGTGCTACTAATTGTTTCCTTCTGACTCACTTGATTTTCTCTTTCTTAGCCTAGTGTGTGGTGCTCAAATTGGGATTCTTACTGAGGTGAGGGTTTCAATTTGGATGTCACACATCAGATTAAGTTTTAGAAAATTCGGGGACATCACAATTTAGACCTTCAAACGGTCTTGGTCTAAACCTTCAAATGGTTTGAGACCGTTTATACCTTCAAACGGTCTTGGTCTAAACCTTCAAACAGTTTGAGATCATTTAGACCTTCAAACGGTCTTAGACTTAACCTTCAAACAGTTTGAGACCATTTAATCCTTCAAACGGTCTTGGTCTATAAACCTTCAAATGGTTTGAGACCGTTTGGACCTTCAAACGGTATTGGTCTAAACCTTCAAACGGTTTGAGACCGTTTAGACCTTCAACCGGTCTGGTCCTAAACCTTCAAATGGTTTGAGACCATTTAGACCTTCAAACGGTCTTGGTCTCTAATCCCTCAAACGGTTTGAAAATCGTTAGACCTTAAACGGTCTTGAAGATTCCTTTGAAATCGTTTGGTCATTCAATTGAGTTGAAACCGTTCAACCCTTAAACAGTTTGAAAACCGTTTGATCATTAAACGGTTTGAAACTGTTTGGTCAACTATTTTGAAAACCGTTTGATATTGCTATTTTTAGAAATGTGTGCTAAGATGATGTCATCATCATCAAGCTTCAGACCTCTAAATTCTATTGTCATATATATGATGAATTCATCAATTATTCAAGAAGAAAAATAAAAGATCAACATATGATGAGAAGTTGAAATCAATAATAACATTGATGGGTTCAAGTTATATAACCCGCCTTAAAAGTATCTTCAAAGCGTCAAGCTTCTAATCTCTAATGATGAAAGAAGCTTCTTCAACTATCCAAGGTTCGTTTTCAACTCTTTGGATGCAAAAGATAGCCAAGGTTGAGCATTGGATGGAAGAGAGAAGAAAATGAGTGTTGAAATCCGAATTCAACCATCAATTCAAGGTTGAAGATGATCATGGAGCTTACCTTAAGCTTGGGGAACGTTTTACTCATGATCCTAAGCTCATTGTTCGTCGGCCAAAGTAAGGAAAGAAAGTGGTTTGCAAAAATAGTCTTTCAAGTAAGGAGAAAATCGAGTACATATAATTGATTTTCTAGGAGAGAGAAAGTAGAAGAAAATTCATCCACTCTCTTGCCACATGCCCCCCTCCACTTCCTTGTCTTCGAATCCATCTTCCTTGCCCTCAATATCTTATCAATTATCCTTGAATTAAAATCAATCACTTAAGCACTTTAATCATTATAATACTATTATCCATTTTTAGTGGACATTACTTTTTAATTAACAAATGTGAGTGGATTTCTTCACCTACTTAGGATATTTCAGTGCCACTCAAGGCATTTGGACGTCCTCCCACTATAGAATTTCAAACACAGCCTTTTTAGTTGATGGGCACTTCAATTAATATATTTACTTTTGCTACAAAATAAATTAGGGTTTCAATAATGCTTAAATCTTGATTATTTTATTATCAAGATTATCTCTCCTCAAAAGTAGTTCAAACAAGACGACCCATTCTTTTTATTTTCTCTAAATGATACCAAGAAATAGTAGGGACATTATTGAAGTGATATTTTACATATTCAATCCTAGATTTTGGGTAATTTGCAAATTACACCAAAACTAGCATTCAATACGCAAGCATTACTCAAACAAGCTCCTTCTTGGAACTTAGGATTTCACAAGCCATGCCTTAGCATCATTCTCATTCTTATGATGCTATAACACTTGAGGAATATTTATCATGTAACATTTGCAAGGTAACCCCTTAAATTGGGTAAATTGCACTTTAGTCCAAAACAGGTAAAATATTGTTTCAACATTATTCAAATAGGACTAAAATTGAAACATAAGATCTCCTTTAGTCTTAATTACTTTTCAAAGGATAAATACAAGAATCTAAATGACTTAATTAAGTAAAACTTCTAGCCCCTGTTTGGAAATGGACTGGACCGGGATTAGGGCTTGTCATTTTGCTCCACGGCGGCCCAATCCGGTCCGGCTTGGTCAAGAAACACGTTTGGCTACCAATCCATTTTGATCCCCGTTTTGGGATAACAGAATCCCATTATCTGGTTTAAGTCAATCCCCATCGAGGCAGGATTGGGATTTCCAATCCGGTTTGGCCCGACAACCCTCCCTGATCCCTCGCAACCCCGCAACCCTCCCTCTCCCTCTCGCCAACCTTCTCCCTGATCTCTTGCCCTAACCTTCTCCTCTCGGCGCATCTTCACAACTATTTGTCCGTGAGAAGTAAAAGCGAAAGTTGCTCGAGGTCGCAGATGGAGTGCACCGGTCGTCGGGTGGAGCGTCCGTGTGGAGCATCAATGCTGCCACCTGCCACCGCCGGTCTACCTGGGTGGCTCGCTCCCTCGAAAGCAAGGTACCCATGCCCTGTCCTACTCTTCTCTACAACCTGCTCTGACATTGAATTGTCTTGTTGACACACAGAAGAAACCCTAGCTCACCCAAGGCAACAAGAAACCCTAGAAAGTGTCTGTGTGCCTTCTTATTCCTCTCCTTCTGCTACGAGGTTGTACACTTCCACATACGCCTTTTGGAGGAGTTGTTCACATAAGCTGGTCGTCGTCCTTTGTTGCTGAATCGTGCTCCTCAATCGTGCTCCGACGGTCCTGCCCAGACCTACGATTCCGCACTCTGTCATCGTTCTCGCCCCCTTCTACTCAGGTTGGTCACGAATTAGGGTAGACGGTGCTTTGTTTGTGAGGTTGATTAGGGCAGAAGTACAACAATCAGGCATGTGTATCGATTAAGTGGCAAATGAGCCGACAATACCTGCAAACATTTGAGTCGTTGTGTATGAAACTGATTTATTGTACTTCTAACTACTACTTTTATCTAGAAATGCATCAATTTACCGCTATTATGTGTGTTTGTGTGCTAAGTTATAGTAGTAAAGCAAATAAAAGCAACTAGCATGCCTGATTTTCCAGATTTTTCCCGGCTAGGTTATTTTGAGGATATCGATATGTGTTAGTAGACCATAGAGTAGTGTTGTCCTACATTTCATTTTCTGTCATTTGTTTTTCATCCTCTGGTTTCTGGTTTGTGTGAATTTGTCTTTGTTTTTCCAACATGATTGGGTAGTAATGGCCGATTCATCCTCTGCTGGTTTCTGGTTTCTGTGACTTTGTCTTTGTTTTTCTAACATGATTGGGCATCATTAATGTGTTGGACATATCTGTTTGCCATATTTATGAATGTTCTATTTTTTGTTTTGTTTTAATGTTCTGTATTTTGATGTTATGTTTTTTGTGATACTATTATGATATCATAATAGTAGCATCAATTGCATATGATTTTTGGAAATAACAAGTGAACCCAACATGGCATAATTGTACACATTTTTTTGGTTCTATATTGAAAGCTAGCTTGACTTATACTACTTATTTAGTTTTTTTTATGATTTTATCAAGTGAAAAGGATGTTATTGTCAATGTTACATATACAAATTAGGACTCGTATTTTTGTTTTTATCCCAATGATTTTTAATAAAATGAAATAAAATTTATGCCATTCATATGATTCATGCATTCCTGTGTTGGTATTACATATATAATATGCTCACGTGGTTTCAAAGTGGATATGAATCTAGAAATTGGATATAGAAATTGGTATTCTGGGAAAGATCATTCATTGATTTCAGCTATGGATTTCAGCTTTCATTGATTTTACAGTCAACTTTCCTCTCTATGTTGCATTTAGAGTATCCATTATTAATCCTACAATATATACCATGGATGAGCCTAATTTTTGCCTACATTAGCTCACCATGAGTAGGTACTATGTTTGATTTGTCATGTGGGAGCAGTCATTGTTATTTCATGCTTCTGATGAGCTTTTAATGAATTATATGTTGTATCTAATAAATGTTACTCTTCATTTTTTGTTATGTTAATTTTATGTGTTGTTGAGATCGTACATGGATGAATAAGTAAATTTGAATGCAAGATATGAATCTATCATATGGTAGTGGTTAGGTTAATAGGGGAAACAACAGTAGATTTAAAACTTGTTTAACTAAATTAGTGTGAGGTCTAGGTTAGGTTACTCCCTATATCTACACAGTGATGCTTGGAAAAGTTATTTCACTATACAAATGAATATTTTGTTTATTGTGTGCTATTTTACCATGACATATGTGGTTAGGTGAAACCCATAGCTCAATATGTTTTACTGTCATTTAATTAAACACATTAGTCTATGTTTTATATCTTCTTTGTTAAATTGTTTTCGTTAATGTAAACCACCAATTAATCATAAAAAAGATCAATCTTAGCAACATTTGACTCCTCATGGAGATGACCTCTATTATGCAAGTGGTTTGAGTTATAAGCGGTATTCAAAATTCATGCAAATATACTAAATAGTTTACTATTATGCACGGTATTATCTATCAAAATGGCTGAATTTCACTTCTATGTTGCATTTTGAGTATCGATTAGCTAATCCTACAATATATACCATGGATGAACCTAATTTTTACTACATTAGCTCACCATGAGTAGGTACTATGTTTGATTTGTCATGCGGGAGCAGTCATTGTTATTTCATGCTTGTGATGAGCTTTTAATGAATTAAATGTTATATCTAATAAATGTTACTCTATCATATGGTAGTGGTTAGGTTAATAGGGGAAACAACAACAGATTTAAAACTTGTCTAACTAAATCAGTGTGAGGCCTACGTTAGGTGAATCCCTGCATCTACACAATGATGCCTGGAAAAGTTTGTTCACTATACAAATGAATCTTTTGTTTATTGTGTGGTATTTTACCATGAGATATGTGGTTAGGTGAAACCCACAGCTCATTATGTTTTACTGTCATTTAATTAAACACATTAGACTATGTTTTATATCTTCTTTGTTAAATTGTACTAATTCACATCTAGTTGATTATTTTAAATAGAATTGTACTAATTCACAACATAGCAACTGTGGTGCTAACTATATATACATGTAGTTGAATATTTATCTATAAAAATGCTTAGCACGTGTCTTCTGCTAGTAACCCTATACAACAGACCACCTGTGCTGCTACCTATATATATTTGTTATTTAATTTTTTTAGTTGTTTGCTTGTGTTTCCGGTTCAGCTATGATCTTGCTCGGTTGTTGATTGAGCTCCCTATATATGATTGTTAGACTTTTATTTCAAATATGTGTTTGTGTCTCTGCAGTCTGGTTGTGTGTTTATTGTCTATCCTATAAAATTTTAAGGACATGTATTCTTATCATTGTAAACACCGCTGATTGTCATTATATACTGCAGCACCTACACAAGTATGTCTTACGTAGACCCAAAGCACCGAATTGTTTGGTCAAGAGAGTCTGATGCCGCTCTAGTAACAGCATTGCGGAGACAATATGACTTAGGAAGGTGTATTGACGGACATTTTACTAAGGACTCTTGGAGGGAGGTAACTTCTGATGTGCATAATAGGATGGGGAAGGACGCAGGTAA
The DNA here is from genome assembly GCA_963693085.1 of Alisma plantago-aquatica. Classification (NCBI taxonomy): domain Eukaryota; kingdom Viridiplantae; phylum Streptophyta; class Magnoliopsida; order Alismatales; family Alismataceae; genus Alisma; species Alisma plantago-aquatica. The sequence goes on along the minus strand of OY856413.1, from coordinate 634,751,425 downwards.
GTTAGACCAGTTCAAAACTCGATGGAAAAACCTGAGGAAGGACTATGCCGCTTTGAAGCTTGTGACCAACAAGAGTGGCGTTGGATGGGATGACACAAGGCACATGCCCACACTACCTGACACCCCTGAGTGGAGGCAAAGCATTACGGTATGTACAGTAATGACACCCTTAACCCCAACAAAGTAACATCATACATCGACACTTACATTCCTAATACAATTGTTTTTTAATACTCAGGCAAATAAGGACCTTGCTAGGTTGCTTAGGTGCCCCTTTCCCCACTACTACGACATCGAGATGATGGCGGGGAGGAACATTGCTAGAGGACACCATGCTATGTCTTCCACGAACACACAAATCCCTTCTGACGTTGCCTCCGAGGATGATGTTACTGTCGACTTAGATGTGTCTGCTACACCCATGCACACAGAAACCGCATCAGGGGAACCGAACATACACTCATCTGGGATGCAAAGCAAGGGTGACACCGGGGGAGGCGGAACGGCTACCCCGAGTGTTGGGGGGAGGACTCCTCCTACCCATAGGCACAGGAAGCGACCATCAATGCCACAAGAGCGATGTGTGATTTCTAATGAAGTGTTATCTGAATTCACGCAGGTGTACGCAAAGGTTCACGGATTAGGAACGGATGTGGCAACTAGAGCCTTTGAAAAGGAAGAGTTTGCAACCATTTTACAACATTTCAATGACACTTTCCCTGATGCCCCCACTGTTGTTTTTACAACACTTGTGAATGTCATAAAGGACTCAACAAACCACAACATCTACCTCAGCCTTCAACACACCCCTCAAAAGATAACAATATGGTTACAAGACCTTTGGGAAAGGTCCCAAGTTGGCAATGCAACAACAATACCTTCAATGCCATCCTTTTTTTTGCCATCTCAGCAACCATTTGTGTCGCACACCCCACCACCAAACTTCAACAGCACATCGAGCATACCTTCGATGTGGTATACTCCATCCAATGATGTTGGTCCTTCGGGATCATAAGTGGGAACTACCTTTTTCCATTATGTTTTCTTACCATCAATTTATAGTAGCATAACTGTTGTAATAATTACTTCCAGACATTTAAATTTGCTTCATTGTTGTAATAATTTATTTACCGTATAATGTAATTTGTTTCTAGCCTTCAAGCCGTTGTTTCACATGTCAACTAGTTTATATTATGTTCAAGAACTTATTATCTTGTTGATATCATTTCACTTGCAGGCATCATGTCTGCCAGTGACCAAACACAATCACCTAACCTCCTCGCACACATTTTAGATACCTTGTCTGGTCCAGAAAATCAAATTACCGATGCAATTACTGAGTCGATTGCGAATTACATCATAGACGACATTTCCGTTGATGCTGACATACCACCCACAATACCTAGGTCAGTTAGCATAAGGAGTGGCCACATAAAGGTCTTAGAACTATTAACCGGTCATGAACAAAGGGCTTATGACCTATACCGAATGCGACCACATACTATAATGGTCCTTGTGGACAAGCTTGAGAGTCGTGGCTTGTTACGAAGTACTAGAGGCGTCACTTCAGTTGAGGCTGTATGCTACTTCCTACAGATGGTTAGCCATGGCCATACAAATCGTTCTTTGGCGGAGGACTACATTCACTCTGGTGAGACCATAAGTAGAAAGTTCAACGAAGTGTTGGACACTGTATGTGCATTGACCCATGACTATATTGTCATGCAAACCGCATTGACTTGCACGACAACACATTCTCATATATTGGAGACCTCAAGATTCTACCCTTACTTCAAGGTAATAGTTAGCCCGTACAAATTTATACTATTTTTCAAATATTCTTTATGTTTACAACCTATTTTGGTGTTATAGAATGCCATCGGGGAAATTGACGGAACACACATCCCAGTCTTGGTCAAACGAGACAAGCAAAATCGCTACCGAGACAGAAAAGGAAATCTCTCTCTGAATGTCATGGTTGTAGTAGACTTCTCCATGGAGTTTACATTTGTCCTAACTGGGTGGGAGGGGTCGGCTGCTGACCAACGGGTCCTACAATCAGCAACGACCACTGGCGGGTTTAAAGTTCCCCCGGGAAAGTTTTACCTAGTTGATGCAGGGTATGCCAACACTCGTCAATTTCTAGCACCCTATCGCAATACAGCTTACCATATTTCTGAGTACCGAGGAAACAGACACCCCTACACCAACAAGAAGGAGATCTTCAACCACCTCCATGCTCAACTACGCAATGTTGTTGAAAGAGCGTTTAGGGTGCTAAAGAGACAGTTTGCATATCTTAAAAAGGGGGCGAAATATCCTATTCATTCATAGTGTCGCCTTGTAATGGCTTGTTGTATCCTCCACAATTATATCCGACGCCAACAAGATGGTGACACTATCATGGATGAACTCGCAGATGATAGTTCAACGTCTGCCGTTCCCCCTTCTGGGGTTGACCTAAGTTCCCTCCAACAAACAACTCCGGCCGATTCAAGGGAGGGCGATGTTTTACGTGAAACCATTTCTAATCTCCTTTGGGAAACTCGTTGACCTCTAGCGTTGAACTTGTGAAACTATTTTAACTTGTATGATAACGTATGTACATGCAGCCCTTCAAGGCATTGTACATGAAACTATTTGAACTGTTTGTTTCACGAACTATTTTTTGTTCTGTAATCATAATCGTCAATTTGTGTTTGGGTAGGTTGTCTTCAAATGGAGAATGGAATGCCTTGTTGTACATGCGGCCTTCAATGCACTGTACGTGTGTATATGGATGTTGCAGATGCGGCAAATGGACGTTTTGAAGACAACAACCCCCACAGACCGTATTTTACATGTGGTAGGGGTATGTTGCCCAACACATGTAAAATGAGGTTGCCCACGCAGTGTGTTCAACCCACAGTGGCCACGCTTACTGAAGTTAGTGATGCAATGCTATCACAACTTGCATATGCACACAACGAACGCAAGCTATGGTCTGAACAATGTGACTTTGTCAGTTCGACAAGAGCAGACACCGATAGGGTCCAACAAGATATTTCCACTCTACGGGAGAGGTGCCAATATCTTCGCCAACGACTTCACATCACGAGCAATAAAGACTCTTCAAATGAGGATGGATACAATACATCATAGATGTAGAACAAGTAATTATGCCTATTTTATGTTTAGAAATTTGTATTTGAAATCTATGTTCAGAATCTGAAAATATTTTTACTAATCCTCAATCATGTTTTAGATGTCAATGAATCCATCAGAAGTTCCGAGGTGTGATTGTGGGTTAGATGCAGCCTTGCAGCTTAACACAGAGGATACAGGGTTGTATGATTTTTGCATTCTGAGTGAAAGGCCGGGCAAAATGTATTACAGATGTCCTTCTCGTGAGGTGCACTAGTAAATACATACATAATAGGTTGTCGTTGTGTATGCTACACATTCTTTGTCATTCATTAAACTTGATAATACATTGTAGGGAAAAGATCGGTGAAGATACTTCCGTTGGGCAGTCGATCTCCCCCCAACAATTGATTCTTTGAAAGTTGAGATTATGTTACTAACTGTCGAGTGCAAGTCACTGTGGGGCCAGGCAGTGAACATGAAAGACTTTGTTGAAATTCATTACAACTACGATGATATATACACCCAAAAAAAGTATGAGCATGAGGTTCTAGAACGCTACGTTGCCAGTCTGGAGGAAGATTGTAGTCTTCTTTTGGACATTCCTTCACCCACGGTGACGCCATAATGTTTAATGGCAGAGAGATACATTTAGTTTGGTGTATCGATTTACATTGTCCACCATTTGATGTTTTTAACATTAAATCTTTCTGCATTCATTCGACATTAACAGGCTTTTGTTATTTTTCATAATGTTGGTGTATGTTTTATGGAGGGTGTATGTTTTTTCACTGTGATGTTGATAAATGTTAGTTAGCACTGAATATGCATTTATAACCCTATTTTGTGTGATACACCCTTACGTCTAAAATATATTACTTACAGAATCTGTAATATGGCTGGGCCTCCAAGGACGCCTTCTTTTATGTGGTGTACGGAGCTTGATATGGTTCTCAGATGTATGATGAGAAACCAATATGAGTTGGGGAGATGTGTTCATGGAGTATATACTACACAGGCTTGGATGGAGGCATGGTGTGACTTCCGAAACATAACTGGGGGGGCTTACATATCTTTGACTGAGTTGCATATGAGATGGCAAGACATAAGGACAGAGTTCATAAGAGACAATCTTTTTATTTTGGGAGATTTATTGCCTCCCCCGCCATTGACCGTGCAACGCAACTTCATGACGACTCGTCGTATTTACCCACCTGGGGTTGCTGAATACCTTATTAACACCGATGAGTGAATCAAACAACCACGTTAGATGGCAAAAATAACACATAAACTTGTAATATATTTCCATGACTTTGTAGTTGTTTGTGTTTACTCCGCAAAATTTATTTGTTTGGATCTTTATTGTTATGTATTGAAGGCATACATCATGTTCATACTTGTTTGTAGCTAAGTTTGTTTGGAGCATTTATTTGTATTCAATATTGTCACAGTTATCTTACTATTATTGATATTTGCTAATACTTATATTTATTTATTAACAATAGATGTCATCATCGCGGTCACGGTCAAAGGAAAGGACAAAATTTGAAAAATTATTGATGTCTCCGTCGAAGATTAAAAAATATGTAGAAGAAAACTTTGTTTGCAAGAAAAAATGTTGCGAGCCTACACGTGATGAGGGCCCAAATGAGAGAGACGAACAAGCCAAGGGTGTTACTCATCATATTCACCATCTACTGTTGTTGTTCGAGTGGACAAAAGACGCCAACAAATAGGAAACAAATTAGTTATTAGACGAAGCCTGTCCTGTGTCGTGGGACGAGTACGACGAGGCCATGAAGTTGGCCAACAAGTACGATGAGGCATGCAGTTGGCTGCTTGCTCACCAACTTAGATTGTGTAGCTTTGTCTTTGTCTAGGTCCGGGGCAGACCTCTCCTTTCAATTTGTATGTTACATATGTATTTTCCCGGGAACCAATAAAATATTATCTATTTTTTATGTGGTATTAAGTTCTCCTAACAGACATGCTACACACGTTTGCTACTATTTAATTTAAATGCATAAATTATGCATTTTATATATTATTTATTTGTTATTTAGTATATAATACACTTCGGCCAACTTCTGCTTAAGCGGTAGCACAACTACACATTCCTTACTCTTGTTAAAACAGTTCTACAACATCAGGACAGAATCAGTAGATACTGACTACGTTGCCAAACAAAATCAGATTGAATTCAGCCTAGTAGCCAAACAGAATAAGACAGCAATCAGACTCAAATCAGACCAGCTGACCAGAATCAGACTGGGTTGCCAAACATAATCAGACTGGGTTGCCAAACAGAATCAGACTGAATCCTGACTAACCCCGTCTAATCCAGTCCAGACTACGAAATCCCAGTCCGTTTCTAAACAGGGGCCTAAGGTTAAGGCATAACCCAGGTCAGAGATGTTACATCATTATTGCCTGCTTGCTTCCATATAGCTACCATACGTGATGGTAAGAAAGACACTTGAATTTCTACCAAATGGTGCTTTTCTCATTTCAACTTGTACGCCCTTTCAAAGTGTATCCACACCAATGATATTTCCATTAGTACGACTAGAACAACTTATTTTTTATAAGGCTCACATCACCATTAGTGATATTATAACATATTACACAGTAAAATAGATGCCATATGTACATGTTTAACAATTTTAGTTGATTACATATGGTGTATTTTTGTTCATAATTGGTCTTAAATGTCGCTAATGTATTTGTAAAACATTTATTTTAAGTATTTAATACACATTGGTTTTCTTATGCAGAATGTTGTCAATACTTTAAAAGATGGAAAGAAAGGTGAAAATACTATATAAAGTCCCAAAGGAGGAAGTAGCGAAGTAACTCAGAGAAACTACAAGAAATATGCATGCTCGGATGGTTATAACTTTTTTAAACTATTTTTTATGCACCATTATAAGGCATAAGATGTATATGAATAAAAATATGATATGCCATATAGTGTATATTAACGCTACAATGTATTTTTAGAGGATGTCACTTACTTTTTCTGAACAAATGTGAAGTTGTGATTATGTATTTTCATTGTGAACACTATATTTGAACATGGAATGACAATTTTATCATAAATTATACGTTATATGTTTGTTATGTGATGAACAATGATCAACTTATCATGTTGTGTTTATTTTGAATGTTGTATTGCATGCAAATATGAACAAATTAATGGGATGACAATATCGTCTACTACTTAAAGACGGTCTTTTGAAAAAAGGTGTAGAATAGGTATCACCTTTTTGTTGAATAGTGAGGACTTTTCGATTTATTGATTAGGTATAGGACTTGAGCAATCACTATCGGTCACCAAGCTTTTGACGAGGGTACGTTGCTCAAGGATTGGCCCTGACGATCACATAATGGTTAGGGATTTGTAGGAACTAATCATGGGTTTGGCCTTTGGCTTTCGCCAAGTATGTACATGTAACATCCTTGACCTGGGTTATGCTTAAACCTAGATGTTTTTCTTAATGAATTTGATTATATTCTCTCTCTTATCTCTCTAAAAGTAATTAAGGCTCAAGAGGAACTTATATTTCAATTTTAGACCTTTTTGAATAATGTTGAAACAATGTTTTGTTAGTTTTGGACTAAAGTGCAAATTATCCAAGTTGAGGGGTTAACTTGCAAATTTTACATGATACAATGTTCCTCACGTGTTGAAGCATCATGGTAATGAGTATGATGCAATAGTATGGCTTCTACAAGCCTGAATAACAAGAAAGAGCATGTTGAGCAATGTTTGTGCATTAAAACCTAGTTTTGGTGTAACATGCAATTTACCCAAAATATAGTGTCCAATATGAAAATTACCATTTCAAAATAGTCCCTCATGATTCTTGGCATCATGTAGAGAAAATCATTTGAGAGGGGCGCCTCATTTGAATCATTTTGAAGGAGAGAGAATCTTGATATTAAAATAATCAAGATTTAAGCATAATTGAAACCCTAATTCAATTTAATGTAAAAATAATTACATTAATTGGATTTCCCTTCAACAAAAACTATAATGGTTGAGTTTGGTTATGTGTGGACGTCCTTGTGCCTTGCAAAGGCAAATAAAATATCTACGTGAGTGGAGAACCCACTCACATTAAGAAAAGAAAAAGAAATATCCACTCACTTATGGATATTATTATAATATGATTTAAGGGGCTTAGTTTGTTTTCCTTTAAATCATGGATAATTGAGAGGAATGAGAGGAAAAGAGGATAGCCTCGTCCCTAAGCAAGATAAGGGGGCATATGGCAAGAAAGTTGAGGAGATTATTCCTACTTTCTCTCTCTTAAATGAATTTTTAATAAAATTCATATATAAGCTCCTTTATCTATGAGGTGAAGGGATAGTTTCAAATCCATTTTCACTTGTTGCCTGCAAAAACTACCAAGGGAGCTTGGAGAAACCGGAGGACAACCCCCAACCTGTTGGTAAGCTTCTTGACCTTCTTTCACCTTGAATTCATGGTGGAAATCACAAAACAATGCATGATTTCTTCTCTATTTCACTCCATCTTCAATCCTAACCAATCTTTTCACTCCAAAGCTTGAGGACGAGCCTTGGGAGGATTGCAAAAGCTTCTTCCACCATGGTTGACGTGAATCTCCAAGATTTTAAGCTCAATTAAAGGTGGGTTTTATAACTTGAACCCTTATTATTATTATTGCATTCAATTCCTTATCAATTGATAATTCTTTCTTCATTCCCGAAATTTTAATTGGTTGATTGATGCAATCACCATGAAAATCACAGAAAGTTTCATGGGTTTAGATCTTGATGATTATGATATCATCCTAAGCACACACCTCAAAAATATCATAGGAAAACAGTTTCAATTGTTGGACCAAACGGTTTCAATAAGTTGGTCCAAACGGTTTCACCAAACCGTTTGGAGACCAAATGGTTTGCAAACCGTTTGGAGGTTTGAACCCCAAACTGCATGAGAGTTTTGACCATTTGGATGGGTTGAACGTTTTAGGTCAGACCCTAGAAAATGTTGGATGATGATCCAAGGGTTCCAAATGATTGATTCAATATAAAGACAAACCTCCAAGTGGAAACCCAAATCGGGTTAAGTGCTGATTTTCAATTTGGTTAATTGAGATTTTTGGGTTGACTAACCCAAACGGTCTCAAGACCATTTGGAGGTCAACCAAGACCGTTTGGAAGTTTTTGAGTAAGTATGATTGGATGGTTGAATATCCAATGATATTACATTGAAATACAATCAATAGCTTAATTGATGATTGATTCAATGATGCAAACCCTAATTGAATTCCATAGATTTTAATGATGGATTGGGAAAATGGTCTCAAGACCGTTTGGAGATCATCCAAACGACCTCAAGACCGTTTGAGGTCAGGTCATGACATAGCTAAGTGGTTATTCAATGATTGTAATTGAATTAGTTCCACAATGTCAACCATTGATGGTTCCTCAATTTCAAAACCCTAAGTGATGGTTTCTTGATTATAAACCCTAGTTCAATTGGGTTCAAAACCTTAATTGAAGGTCCAATTGAAGGGTGATTCAATGGTTCAATTGAATAATAAATCAGTGATCCAATTAATAGATGGTTCAATGATTGAAACCCTAAATTGACTAAGTGTTGGAAGACCCTTTTGGTCCATTCGGTTTTGAGAGAGTTTAGATCAAACGGTCTCAAGACCGTTTGGGACCAAACGGTCTCAAGACCGTTTGGGACCAAACGGTCTCAAACCGTTTGGAGACCCAATTTCATTCGGTTTCAAATGTGTTGTCTAAACGGTTTCTAGCACTAACTTTGTTAAACGGTTTCAAACCGTTTGAACTTAAGTGACCAAGACCATTTGGGGTCTAAGTGACCAAGACTTTTGAAGTTCAAATTGGTTAAACCATTTGGACACCTAATATGATTAAAGGTCAGTTAGCTACTTGATTAATAATGATGTAGTCTAATGGTGATCATAATGATTAACCCTAAACTGTGTGTACTTAAATGAAGAGATGACCTAGATCAATCTTGGAGTACTTGATATCCTAGAGAGGATGAGAGAGAGAGAGAGAGGAATGATTATATAATTAAGCCCTAATTCTCTCATTATGAATAAATATGTAATTAGGGTTTGATCCATAATTATGAGATCATGAAACCCTTATTCAAAAAGATTAATGAGCCTTAACCCTAAAATTAGGGCAAAGCTATGTGAAACCCTAAATTAGGGCAAAGTTAGGTGAAACCCTAATTGAGGGAGATGTCAAGTGAAATCCTAATTTCAGGTAATACTAAGTGAAACCCTGATAAAGAAGGATGTTATGTGAAACTCTAATGAAGAGTGATATTAGGTGAAATACATATTTATGGGAGATGTTATGTGAACCTTAATTTATTAACATGGAAAATCATATTCCTAATAATGGAATAGTGATTAATATATTGACAAGTGTAACATCTAAAGAGGTTGATAATGGATATCTTTATATCAATAGTTCCTAACTCAAAGATGAGTCCATATCATTAACAATGATTGTATTTTCTAAATGCAGTGGCTTGTGACCAACACATTACATGATAAATGTGATGAACTGGTGTATAAGGTATTAGGATGGGAAATACCCTAATACAAGCTAAGTGGATGACCTCAAGTAAGATAAAGGTGATGAGGGAAGTGATACATCAAAGTATGATAGATATCACATCTAGAACCTCAATATTGATATACCTTGATGTGTTTTAAATCCAATATATTTGGATGAGTGACACATGAAGTGTGTCATGTTAGTTGTTTCCTTGAGATGTAATGCACTTTGATAAGTGTAGGCTAACATGCCTTATGAAAAGGTTAATCCAAACCAATTAATTTTGATGTAATCATATTCTGATAAAGATGAGAGAGAAACTTATACTTTGTGTTGATAATTCATTTGATGATGAATGATGAGAATACATAAGTATGATTGAATACTTATGTTATCCATATTGATTCCTAGCTGTGTGAAGCAATGAAATAGGACTTAACCATTAATAACATGATCTTGAGAACCTATATGGTTATTTATGGAAAACCCTAATCCAGGGTGATGTTATGTAATGTTACAGTAAACCCTAAGTTGGGTAAAAGGACATGATGAACCCTAATCTGATGTGAATAGTGCATCCTAACCTTAAATTGGGTAATGAGATATAATAAACCCTAATACAGGGTAATTCTATGTGAAACCCTAATACAGGGTGATGCTATGTGAAGTCCTAACACAGAGTAATCCTATGTGAAGCTCAAATACAGATTGATGAGTTATGAATGTAATAAGAAAACTCTTGTATTGCATGGTACTGATATATAATTGTTATCATGAGTACTAATCATGCAGGTATGTTGAGATGAAGAGCATATCCAGGTATGGGCTATGATGCTTTGTATATTGAAAATGTTTTATAGGCCTTATAAGCCTTAATATGCTTTGTTGCTCAGTGAGAGGTAATCTTAAAAATTAGTGAGCCCTGTGTGCCATATGATGTTTTTAATTATTGAAATTGGTTATGAGCTCCATAAGCCATAATATGCCTTGTTTCCTATTAAGGGGTAATAAGAGGTGATATGAGCTTTGTGAACTATGTGGAATACTTTGTGAAACAAGAATCATAATGTCATTGGTAAGATGATCTGAAGTTATTAAGTTACCTAATAAGTGGTAACAAGTATTCTATGATGAGTTAAGGGTTCGAATAACCATATTCTATAATCATGATGATGAACTTGTTAAGAAATGGAAATGTACTTGATGAGATGAGGGATTAAGATTCCCAGTGCTTAGTTAAAAGAATATGGCTACAAGCCATGACTCCACAAAGACAATACCAGGCATTAGCTATGTGATCTAAGTCTGAAGAGAATATATGCTGCGGGTATAACTCTATGGTGAATAAATGTTATACATGTTCTTCATATTCCTTAATGGATAAGTGACATGCTGCTTTATCAAGATATAGCTGTAATGGTTTATATAAGAATAATGTTCTAATCTGTTAGACAATGAAATAACTGTTTTTAAACAATTATGATTCCTCTGTCCAGGTTTATCCTATTAAACTGCAATAATAATGTTTCTGGCAGAGAGTTATATCTCTCGCTGGGGTAATTTTACAATTGTCTCACCCCGTGGGAACCACATTTTTAGGTGGACGCGGACGAGGAGGCAGGAATCCTTCAGTAGGTGAAGGACAACAACAACAGCAGTAGGGACAGTAGTGAAGTCTCAGGTGGAGACACTGGCTGATATGTCTTGTATAGATGTACATAGAGTCCTATGTGTCGTCTCTGTACTCTCAGGTCCTCAGAGTAGTAGTTAGTACTTTCGAGATTTTGACTCATTGCCTCAAGATTTTATACTGTATGTATTTAGTTTAACAGGGTAGTTGATGCTTGTAATTCTCAGGAAAGATGATGCAGGACATGTATTTGTAAACTAGTATGTAATCAAATTTCTTCAATCCTTTGTGAAAGAGTTTTCCTATGTGTGGACCTTTCTGTAAAATGGTTTTATTTTTTAGTGATTTTTAGTAATCCGCTGCTTAGTGATCGCTTCTGCTTAGTTAATAACATTTTATTCGAACGATGTGTCACAGTACATGTGATTGAATTATCCACAAACTACACAATTGAATAAATCTACTAAAAGAGATTTTCCCGACTAAATTTTTAGGAGAAACCCTCTAATTTATAGTGTGTCACTAACAAAATTACACGTGATTCCCTTGTTGAGTATATGTCAATTGATGATTAACTTTCTAAGTGAATTCTTCCAATTTGTAGCATGTGATTACTGGAATTATTAATGCTCTATAAAATTAATAATTTAAATGTAACAAAATATATGAGGAATTCGATTAACGATCTGGCTGACTCCCTACAACATGTATGTATTATTACCAAAAGCATCTTAGCTCTAAAAATTATGTAACTAATACTCACAACTCACTCGAATAGAATAACTTGATTTACATGATTACTAAAAGTACTTATGCTCTAAAAAATTATATGTTTAATACTAACTATAATTAAAATATAACATACTAAAAGAGAAGAACTTGATAAATTGTTCGAAAGACTCCCTCTGATATGTATGTGTGGTTACCCAAATTACATTTGTTAAAAAAATATATAACTAATACTCACATGTCACTAAAAGAGAATAAATCGACTCATTTGATTGTTAGAATTATATACACCCTAAAAATTATATATATAATACTAAAAGTAATTTACATACAACACACTAAAATAGAAGAACTCAATGAACTGCCCGAATGAGTCCATATATCATGTATGAGCATCAAATTGCCTCTACTTTGAAAAATTATGTAATGAATACTCACAACTTACGGGAAGAGAATAACTCGATTCATTTGATTATTAGACTTAATTATACTCTAAAGTATTATATATATTAGATTGAAAATAACTTAAAAATAACACACTAAAAAAAGAAGAACCCGATTGACTATCCGGATGACTCCCTCCAACATGTAAGTGTGACAACCAAAATTGTTCTATGTGGTAAAAATTATGTAATTAATACTCACAACTTACTAAAGGATAATAATTTGATTAGTTACCAATCGACTCCCCCATCTTGTGATTTTTCATTACTACATTCTCCTTTTTAAGCATGTCGACTGACAACTAATATATAATAAATAAGTTACATAAAATTACCTAAAGAGAACAATAAGGTCAATTGTTGTTTGACTCTCTGCAACCTACAAAGCGATGTGAAACACGTATACAGAACTCACAAATATAGCGATGAAGAACACAAACACACAAACAAGATGACTAAGCACAAAAATGTTGGAGCTTGAATAATAATTAAAAAAGTAGGCAACCAACCTGGTCCAATGAGCTAGCACACATACTAAAAGACTTTGTTTTATTATAAGGATATAAATGATACTGGAGCCCAACAGAATTTCTATGTCGTCCATGCCTTCCAATTTACATGGCGCAATACCATTTCGCGCAATTCCACACTTGTTAGTTAGTCCAACTAATAAGTGTGATTGTTGTCAACCGCAGTTTACAAACTGAATGCTCAACTAAGATAATAAAAAAAAACTCAACATCTTTTCACGAATTCTATAATAAGATTGGATCTCTCGCCCCTTATTACTATGTAAAATCATTCTATAATACATCCGCCCGGCCCACCTTCGGCCTTCCATGGACCATGGTGGAGGTGGACTACCCCCGTTATACGTGTACGTCTACGGCGCCTCCTATGCTCATGGCCTTCATGTGCGACGTAATCGCCGACCCACCCCGTTGCCACGGACTACAATATCGACCCCTCTGACGCTGTTACGCCCGTCCAGGCCGGTGTCGACCCCTCTGACGTAAGACACACAGTGGTACCGCTTGACTCCATTTTATAAATACTAGCTAAAAGCACGTGCTAAGCACGTGAATAGCAGTTGAATTAGCATAATAAAATAATCTGAAAATTGAAATTTCTTCTAGGTTTGTGTAATAATAATTACACATAACTGGCTAAAAGGGAATAATCTGATAAATATCTAGTTGACTCTCTCTAATATATAAAGCATGACTTAAAAATTATAGTGCACAAAAATTGTGAATTACAAAAAAAAATCACTAACCCATTAAGAGAGAGTAGCTCGATTAACATCAGGTTAACTCATTCCAATCTATAAGCAAACAGACATGTTGAATTGGTTAGCATACATACATGCATGATTGATTAACACACATACATGCTAGAACACAAGCAATGAATAGACCATTGAGCACATAGCCAAGCTACTGGAACACGTGCAATCATTCGATCAATTGACCAGTTGACTCCCTCCGATTTGTAGAGTGACATTACCAAAATTTAAAATAAAAATATTTTTCCGTTGGACTCATGATGACCACTTCATTAACATGTGTTGATCTATATAAAATATACTTAGAGAAAACATCTTGGTTAAAAGCCAACTGACTCCCTCGAATCTATAAGCACACAGATAGATTGAATCAGTTAATACTCAAATAGAATGTAAAACACAAAGACCAGTTGAGCTAATTAGCATTGTAATAGACTGATTGAACACAAAAAAAATGTGGATCAATGAACACATATAATGTACTGAAACTCCCTTCAAAGAAACTGATGATGTCAAATACATAATTAGATTGTACTGATTAGTATGCAGACAGACTATTGGAACACACAGATCGATTGAAACAATGAGCATACAGGCTAACTATTAAAATAATAGATTGACTTGATGGAAACACATACCTAAAACCTAAAACTTGTATGAGATTTTTTATTTTTTTATACAGCTAAAAAAAATTGAAAAAAATAAAAAAAGACAAAGGAAATGAAAAAAGGCGGCAACCAGGCACCCCCAACACCGATGAGCAGGCACACATGCTTCTGGACTCCTGGGACTTCATATGATGTTACACGCGTGCACGATTGATTCCAAATATTTGAGATTTGTGAATCAACAAAATTCAAAAACTGAATCACAAAAAAAATGGCATAAGCATTCACTGCTAACACGATAATTTATATGCAAGAGCTAGCTCCCTACAATTTGCAATGGCACAAACAAACTGGATTGATCAGCATGGAGCACGCTGAATAATCAGATGAATGAGCAAATAACCAATCTGGTGGAACATGCACATAGCCTACACTCATGAGCACGTATGGCAATAAAAATTATCTCAAACAATAAATGGAAAGAAAAAAAGTCAATCCTAACATACGACTGGATTTAACTAAGTGAAACAAAGTCGAGTTAGTATACTCAGATAGACAAATCGTAGTACCACTTTATCTTGTACTAATTTTTATGATTGATTATTGCGAATCAAAAACCAGTTGAATTGTGCAAGCCGACAGGTGGATTGGGCAGCAAGGCAAAGCGAGCGAGCAACTGAATCAAGCAAGCATATAATATATATATATATATATTAAAAGCGGCGGTGGTAGTGGAATTGACATGATGGATAAACATCACAAAGGACGGGAAACAATTGAAACCAATAGTTTTATAGCTATATACTTCAAGCTGGTGAGCTCAGCTAGGATTGACCTGACGGATAAATATGAGAAGGCGCGAGAAACAACTGAAGTTAATAGATAAATAGCTAGACTTAGAATAAAAATTACAAATAAGTGGTAAAAGGTAGACAGAGTAGCAGCTTGACTGAAGCAGGATAACTCTGTTTTGTTATAGGAAAGGTAGATATACAACCTAGTAAAAGAGCATCAATCGATTAAAAGTCAGGTGACTTTTTCCGACCTTTAAGCACACATATAGACTGTATAAACACATAGACACAATGGACCAATGTGAATCAGATGCCCTTATTTTTCCAGCAAAAATATCAAAAAAGGTGGACAGAAAAAAAATTACAAACAAACAAAGCGGCTCAAACTGAACCCGATATCTTTATTTGGCCTAACAAAAAAAACATGGGATAAATAAAAAAATTGCAAACGAACAAAGCAGCTTAATTACAAAATATTAAAAAAAATAAAAAAGTTGCCGAGCAAAGCAGCTCGACAGCAGGCAGCTGACTGCCTTTTATTATAGGTACTAGCTAAAAGCACGTGCTAAGCACGTGAATAGCAGTTGAATTAGCATAATAAAATAATCTAAAAATTGAAATTTCTTATAGGTTTGTGTAATAATAATTACACATAACTGGCTAAAAGGGAATAATCTGATAAATATCTAGTTGACTCTCTCTAATATATAAAGCACGACTTAAAAATTATAGTGCACAAAAATTGTGAATTACAAAAAAAATCACTAACCCATTAAGAGAGAGTAGCTCGATTAACATCAGGTTAACTCATTCCAATCTATAAGCAAACAGACATGTTGAATTGGTTAGCATACATACATGCATGATTTATTAACACACATACATGCTAGAACACAAGCAATGAATAGACCATTGAGCACATAGCCAAGCTACTGGAACACGTGCAATCATTCGATCAATTGACCAGTTGACTCACTCCGATTTGTAGAGTGACATTACCAAAATTTAAAATAAAAATATTTTTCCGTTGGACTCATGATGACCACTTCATTAACATGTGTTGATCTATATAAAATATACTTAGAGAAAACATCTTGGTTAAAAGCCAACTGACTCCCTCGAATCTATAAGCACACAGATAGATTGAATCAGTTAATACTCAAATAGAATGTAAAACACAAAGACCAGTTGAGCTAATTAGCATTGTAATAGACTGATTGAACACAAAAAAATGTGGATCAATGAACACATATAATGTACTGAAACTCCCTTCAAAGAAACTGATGATGTCAAATATATAATTAGATTGTACTGATTAGTATGCAGACAGACTATTGGAACACACAGATCGATTGAAACAATGAGCATACAGGCTAACTATTAAAATAATAGATTGACTTGATGGAAACACATACCTAAAACCTAAAACTTGTATGAGATTTTTTATTTTTTTATACAACTCAAAAAAAATTGAAAAAAATAAAAAAAGACAAAGGAAATGAAAAAAGGCGGCAACCAGGCACCCCCAACACCGATGAGCAGGCACACATGCTTCTGGACTCCTGGGACTTCATATGATGTTACACGCGTGCACGATTGATTCCAAATATTTGAGATTTGTGAATCAACAAAATTCAAAAACTGAATCACAAAAAAATGGCATAAGCATTCACTGCTAACACGATAATTTATATGCAAGAGATAGCTCCCTACAATTTGCAATGGCACAAACAAACTGGATTGATCAGCATGGAGCACGCTGAATAATCAGATGAATGAGCAAATAACCAATCTGGTGGAACATGCGCATAGCCTACACTCATGAGCACGTATGGCAATAAAAATTATCTCAAACAATAAATGGAAAGAAAAAAAAGTCAATCCTAACATACGACTGGATTTAACTAAGTGAAACAAAGTCGAGTTAGTATACTCAGATAGACAAATCGTAGTACCACTTTATCTTGTACTAATTTTTATGATTGATTATTGCAAATCAAAAACCAGCTGAATTGTGCAAGCCGACGGGTGGATTGGGCAGCAAGGCAAAGCGAGCGAGCAACTGAATCAAGCAAGCATATATAGTATATATATATTAAAAGCGGCGGTGGTAGTGGAATTGACATGATGGATAAACATCAAAAAGGACGGGAAACAATTGAAACCAATAGTTTTATAGCTATATACTTCAAGCTGGTGAGCTCAGCTAGGATTGACCTGACGGATAAATATGAGAAGGCGCGAGAAACAGCTGAAGTTAATAGATAAATAGCTAGACTTAGAATAAAAATTACAAATAAGAGGTAAAAGGTAGACAGAGTAGCAGCTTGACTGAAGCAGGATAACTCCGTTTTGTTATAGGAAAGGTAGATATACAACCTAGTAAAAGAGCATCAATCGATTAAAAGTCAGGTGACTTTTTCCGACCTTTAAGCACGCATATAGACTGTATAAACACATAGACACAATGGACCAATGTGAATCAGATGCCCTTATTTTGCCAGCAAAAATATCAAAAAAGGTGGACAGAAAAAAATTACAAACAAACAAAGCGGCTCAAACTGAACCCGATATCTTTATTTGGCCTAACAAAAAAAACCTGGGATAAATAAAAAAATTGCAAACGAACAAAGCAGCTTAATTACAAAAAAAAAAAAAAAAAAAAAAAAGTTGTCGAGCAAAGCAGCTCGACAACAGGCAGCTGAATAAATATGAGAAGGCGCGAGAAATAGCTGAAGTTAATAGATAAATAGCTAGACTTAGAATAAAAATTACAAATAAGAGGTAAAAGGTAGACAGGGTAGCAGCTTGACTGAAGCAGGATAACTCTGTTTTGTTATAGGAAAGGTAGATATACAACCTAGTAAAAGAGCATCAATCGATTAAAAGTCAGGTGACTTTTTCCGACCTTTAAGCACACATATAGATTGTATAAACACATAGACACAATGGACCAATGTGAATCATATGCCCTTATTTTGCCAGTAAAAATATCAAAAAAGGTGGACAGAAAAAAATTACAAACAAACAAAGCAGCTCAAACAAAGCAGCTTAATTACAAAATATTAAAAAAAAAATAAAAAAGCTGCCGAGCAAAGCAGCTCGACAGCAGGCAGCTGACTGCCTTTTATTATAGGTATATAGATATAGACGAGCGGATAACACATGCTAAGCACCTGTGATCCAATAAAAATAATATGAAAAAATAGTTTAAAATATTATAAATTTTAATTATTATTAAGGACAAAAAAATCAAAATATCACACTTTAATAAAAATATGTACTGAAATAGTACCAAAACCATCTTAATTTTCGAAATAGTCCACTTTTTAGGAAAAGCGCCAACACTTTTGGCGTTTTACTGTTTCCGGAATTAAAAACGCCAAAAATATGGTATTTTCAGATAAAAGCATCCAAAATTAGACGTTTTCAGGTAAAAACGTCAAGAATGTGGCGTTTTCAGATGATAGTAGGCGTTTTCAAGTAAAAGCGCCCAAAAATGCATCGGCTCCTCTTCAGGTGTCGGGGCTCTGTTGGGGAGGAACTCCTCGCACAGGTCACCCAACACGGTGCCTGGGGCTGACCTGTATCGGAGTAGCCCACTGGAACCCATCTGATGTTGTTGATGATGCTGCTGCTCTTGCTGTTGGTGATGATGGTCGTGCTGGTGATGAGGCTGGTGGCTGAGATCGATCTCGTCCTTCGCTAGACGGAAAGGGGAGGTTGAGGTCCTTGGACATGGCTTGGGAGCTGTACATGATGACTGATTAGGGCGACTTGCCGGCAACCAAACCTTAAAAGAGAGCTAAGGATGGGAATTTTTATCACTGCCGCCCACTTGATTGAACCCCAAGTACCTCCTGTAGCTACCCCCAACGGTTTCGAAGCATGCACTGTGGTGCTTTCTTCTCCTTGGAGCAGCAAGTACCAGCAAGTACCTCCAGAAAAGCTGCGAACCTCGGAAAGGAAATGGCCCGGCTTTATGGGGGAGTGGCCGAATGAATAAGCAAAGAAAGGAGAGAGCCTGAGCGATGGATGCCCCCGGATTTGAAAGCAGGAACAAGGTCGGCACAAGAAGATGAAGACGTACGAATTCAGAAGTTTGAAGCGGATAGTACAATTCACGGCGTCGGAAACCTCACGCCTCTGCGTCCTTTCCATTGGAAACAGCTCGCTCGTCAAACCGTGAGAACCGCTCTCCAACTCCCAGATGTTGCGGTCCATCGGAAACGCCTACTATTGTCAATGGCCCTGCCAGGAGGTGCATCATCCAGGTCTCCTACGCCATAGGAGTTCCAGATAGTCATGTTGACCTTCGATTTCCGCCCCAGACGCATACTATTTGGCCCTTTCACCTGAAAACGCCTAATTTTTGACACTTTTACTTTTTTCACGTTTTTTTACCTAAAAAGCCTACTATTTGGCACTTTCACCTGAAAATTGACGCTTTTACCTGAAAACGCCTAGTTTTGAGCGCTTTCAATTGAAAACGTCATATTTTCGCCATTTTTGGTCCCAGAAATAGTAAAACGCTAAAAGTGTTGGCGCTTTCCCTAAAAAGTGGGCTATTTCGGGAATGAAGATAACTTTGGTGCTATTTCAGTACATATTTTTATTAAAGTGTGTTATTTTGGTTTTTTGTCCTATTATTAACTTACAATTAATAAAAACAATACACAGACAACTAAATTTACTAAAATCAACATTTCTTGTCAAATTTATGACACTGGAATTGAATAATTTATACCACCTAAAAAAGACAGGTCGCCTCCATTAACAACAACATGATTCCCTCCGATTTATAAGACACAAAATTCAATAAAATGAGTTACTCAAATAGTATATATATATATATATATATATAGTCAGGCTAGAATACACTCGAGTGTACGGATCGCACGAATACACTCAAGTGGGTTTGTATATCAAAACTATTTTTTTGCAAAATGTAAACCGTTGATCTTCACCGTCATACTATAACTATGTTACATACAAATTTTGAGCCCATTTGGATGAGTGTAAGTCACTCATCCAAGGGCAACAAAATCGACGCACAAAACTAATTTGAAATGCATAATTTTTGCGGTCTTCATAACATGAGCTATACATATCCAAATGTGCTCAAATTTTGCGTATGAGTTGTTCACGAGATGTTTAAGAAGATCAAAGGATTAGATTTTCAAAAAAAATATTACATCATGAAAAACTACTTGAGTGTATTCCGCTCCGGATACACTCGAGTGTATGCTAGCCTGACTATATATATATATATATATATATATATATATATATATATATATATATATATATATATATATATATATATATATATATATATATATATATATATATATATATATATATATATATATATATATATATATATATATATATATATATATATATACATACATTACCATAATAGTTACTTACTTTCTGATATTAAGAATGGCTTGGTTCCATTTAATATGTAAGTACACATACAAACTCGATAAATTAGCAACACTCAAATAGATTGCTGAAATAAAATCATTTAATGTACTAATGAACATACAACCAAATTGATTATTCATACACGTGTTCTATTGACAACCAATTGTCTCCCTTAAACACAACAAAAAGTTAATTGTTTTATTAGACTAATGATTTGCATTGCCAAACAATTACTTATATATAACCCACGATGTGAGAGCAAGTTGATTAACAGGCAGTTGATTTTTTCAAACCTTTAAACATTATAGATATATTGGTCGTTTTGAACACGTAGTCATGTCAAGGAGCACGCAAACATTTTGTTGGAACTGTCTCTAACATTAAATTATTTTTTCATCAAGCTAATATTGACACCGTCAAAGATACATTTATACTTGACTGATTAGCGTGTAAATAGTTGTTACAACACATACTGATGTGAACAATGAACACACAAAGTAAGTTGTCAGAACACACACATATTGGTCCAATATAACACAAACAAAAAAGTTAACAACTCTGTTCTCAATTGAGAACAAACTTTAAATAACTTAAAAAAAACGCAGTCTAGATAAATAACTCGAATTGAAAAGAAGAAAAAAAAATTCAAAAGGGACGGATTCAAAAAGTGAAGTTTGTTTTGAAACCGACGATTGTGAAATGAAAACGGAAATAGCTAGAATAACGTGGAGCTAAAAGGAATAGAAAAGAAAGCAGCTGGAGCTGAAAGGAATAGAAAAGGAAACAACAGGAATAACACACAGCTGACTTTCGCTTTTTGATAGGGTTATATATAATACCGTGTGATTCTCTAATGGAGGCATGAGTACACTTTTTTTAAAATTTATTCAAAAGAAGTCGGTTAAGGATGTGCGATGAATGACTTTTTGTAAATTCATCCGACCAATCCGACGAAACACGATACAAATTCCAGCCATTTTGTATTTCAAACCGGACTAATGTATTATAAAACATTTAACCACTATGCTGCCTTATCGGTACCAAATCTGGGCCTCGACGCTCCTTGTGTCTTCCACAATCGCTAACAGTAGACACGTGGACTCTCTAGTTCTCTTACTCCAAACAAGTAACGATGAAACCAAATAGGATAAAGATTCAAAATGAGAAGCACATAAGCTGCTAGCCAACATAGAATATAGACGCTTGAATAGCTAATTGACGGACCGTAAAAAAAAGCTGTCGAAAAGAGACGCTCTTTTTTATAGGGTAGATAGATACCACCTCACTGCCATTGTTCTACTGAGAGCCAACGAAGCAGCAGCAGCAGCACCCACACGCCACACTCCTCTCGTCCTTGTTCCTTTCTTTCAGTCTTCTTCACTCGTTCCACTCCACCACAGTCCACACCACTCACAAGCAGATCAGAACCAACATGGAATCAACTGTTATGGTGCGCACCGGATCCGGCAGATTCCACTTCCCGGCCGAGAACCACCACCTGCACCACGACTTCCCAAAACTCTCCCGAACCCGCAGCGCGGGTGGCACCACCTGCCTCTTCACTCGACCCTCCTCTTCCTCCTCCACCACCGTCCACACCGACCATGGCCCCAACCACCGAGACATGCGCGGCATACCTGTCCCCAACACGCTCCGCCGTGCAGCCAGCTGCGACCCCGAGGTCGTGGCGTCTTCCTTCCTCACCACCACCACCAGCAACAAACCGTCCTCCAATTATTCAATCAGCAAGGGGATTTCTATCGACAGCGCCAGCTGCAGGTTGGGTTCATCGTCATCCACCACCAGCCCAAAGTCCGCGCTGGTCGACGAGGAATTGGAGTTGGAGCTCATAGGCGGAGAGTCCGGTAAAGGGAGCAAGGTCGGAGGTGGAGGGAGGCCTGGAGGAGGATCGGGAGATCAGAACAGCGAGATGGGGGCGTACTATAAGGAGATGCTACAGGCTGATCCGGAAAATCCCCTGTTGCTCATGAACTACGGCAAATTCCTGCACCAGGTAAATAAATCCAGGCCAACCTTTTCCAAATCGTCACACAAATATCTATATATGTGTGGAATTCTCAGATCAAACTACCAAGGTTATCTAACCCGTCGATCTACCATCAGGTCGAAGGCGACTTGCAAGCTGCCGAGGACTGCTTCGGACGCGCCGTCCTGGCCAGTCCAGGTGACGCAGATGCCCTCTCCCTCTACGGTAACCTCATGTGGGAGGCGCACAAGGACGACCAGAGGGCCGACGACTATTTCCAGAGAGCCATCCAGGCGGCGCCGGACGACTGCTACGTTCTCGGATCCTACGCGAACTTCTTGTGGGACGCAGACGAGGAAGAGGAACAGACCGCCTCAAACGGCGCCGGATCTGCGAAACCGTCGTCGTCTACGGCCACAGGGAATGTCGCCATGGTCAGGGCTTACTGATCGTACGTAGTAGCAGCTGTTTGGAGAAGAATGAGTGCAAAATATCTCCTCCCTCACAAGGAGACAACACACGGATAACGAACCACGGTTTAGATACCAACCAGCCACTTCCTCCCGTCACCTTGTAACAGAAAATCAACCCTGTGTGGATATGTACAGACGAGACCTCTTTTTGTAATTATAGTTAGCTAAGCTAAGCTAGCTATTACCACCATAGTTGGTGGGTGTCATATATAAAACCTTATGCGGGCAGCGAGACCTCTTTTTGTAATTATAGTTAGCTAAGCTAAGCTAGCTATTACCACCATAGTTGGTGGGTGTCATCATATATAAAACCTTATGTACGTATAACAAAACAACAAGAACGAGTTCATAAATCTTTCTTGGTATGCGAGTTCATGAATCAATCAAATCATGCAAAAACAAAAATAAAATAGAGCAGGAAACCGAGTTCATGAATCGAAATATGAGAGCTGCAACTAGCTGGTGCTATTGTAGTATTGTGCCATCACAAAAAATTTCTTCGGAACGGCATTGAATCTGAACCTTCTCCACGGGTCCACCAGGCCCATGCAAGAAACATGTGATACTGTCAAAATCAAAAAGACGAAACACCTTTTGAAAGTGGGGTTGGAGGAAAACTGCATGGGTGTTTGAATTTGAATGAGTTGTTATGAATGGGAGGAACCGGTGTTAATATTTGGGCCGATCACCTTACTTTGTTGGAGTTGGAGAAAGATCACAATTACAATAGTCAATTGATTCATCAATGATGAGAACCACCACCTCTGAGGACAAATCTTAGCAGATGTGGCCGGTGAATGGAATTCATTCTTGGAGTGCTGGAGGGGTAAATATTCTACTTGCTTCAAGAAAATGCCTACTTGCTTCAAGAAAATGCCAGATCCAACGTAAAAGTAGGGGAAAAGAGGGAGTATACCAAGTGCTTGAGTAAAATAAAGACAATCACATGGTCGCAATGAAGTGTACGATGGTACAAGTAGGTCGAGATTTTCAACTTTTCTTCATCTTTTTTTTCATAGAATTGCACTCAATAGGGTATGATGAATTGCGGAAAACAACCAATTGGTGGATGAAAAACAAGTTATTGGAGTTCCTGCTATCCAGGCAAGATCCTACCATTGTCAACCTTCTCCTTGAATTTTGGGAGGGTTGAAGCTCATCAAAATGTGCGAGATCCATCATCATGGATGTGTGGAACCATAGTTTCCCCTAAAAATGAACCGCATAATTGAAACCATCGCCCTACCTATTACTTGATCATGTGTTGACATAAAATACAATTTTCATATGTAAAGCTAGTTAAAGCTATTCATCTTGTTACTGAGTTATTATGTTATATTTGTTCTTATTCTAGAGTGGTGAGTGAAAGTAGGGTGATAATAAAATTTCAGACCTCACATGTTGAACCTTCATACCGACTTGCTTACTTGTGATATATGCCATTTGGCCAATTTGTTAGGTGTTCTAATTTTCAACATGCAAGGATAGATATTATTGCTGACTTGACCTTTTGTTTGTTTCTTTCTTTCTTCCCAATAAGAGGGGATTTCTTAAAAGAGTCGTTTAGTGAGAGGTTTGTGCCTGAGTTGTCGATTAGTTTGAACACGTTTGTGGTTGCTTTCCACCAGTATGACATCTCCTAGATGCTTGTTTTGTCCTTGTAGGTGGTGGGATCAGGTTGAGGGGGTGAGAATATTGATTGGGGTGGGGGTGAAAGTTTATGCAAAGGACAAGGGAAAATGATGATGTCGAATGTTGTCTCAGCAACCCATATGCGTAGATATAGTGGGTGGGTATACAAATGTTTTTCCTTTGGGAGGCACAAAGCTAGTTCTAAGTCCTTTGGTGAGGGGTGGACTAGAGTTGTTGGCTAGTTTGAACGTTTTTGTGGTTTCTTCCAGTAGTATAATATCTCCCAAATGCTTGTTTGGCTGTTGTAATTTGTGGGGTCATGTTGAAGGGGGAGTGCAATGATTGGGGGAGGGGTGAGAAAAAATGAAAAGGACATGGGAGGACAATAAGAGAAGATGGTGTGGAATGTTGCCTTAGCAACCCATGTGTGCATATACTATGCGCTTGTGAGTGTGAAATAGGTGAGGTGAGGGGATATGTGTGCGTGAACTACTGCATAGAGTGAACCCCTATTTGCTTTTGGTTTTTCCCTTGCTAAAGTGTGTGTCTTTAATTGACAATAAGTACGAATCAGTTTGAGCTTAGGGAAACAAATCCCTAGAGGCAAGCACACATGGATAAATCAAAAAGACGAAACACCTTCCGAAAGTGGGGTTGGAGGAAAACTGCATGGGTGTTTGAATTTGAATGAGTTGTTATGAATGGGAGGAACCGGTGTGAATATTTGGGCCGATCACCTTACCTTGTTAGAGTTGGAGAAAGATCACAATTACAATAGTCAATTGATTCATCAATGATGAGAACCACCACCACCTCCGAGGACAAATCTTAGCAGTTGTGGCCGGTGAATGGAATTCATTCTCGCAGTGTTGGAGGGGTAAATAGTCTACTTGCTTCAAGAAAATGCCAGATCCAACGTAAAAGTAGGGGAAAAGTGGGAGTATACCAAGTGCTCGAGTAAAATAAAGACAATCACATGGTCGCAATGAAGTGTACGATGGTACAAGTAGGTCGAGATTTTCAACTTTTCTTCATCTTTTTTTTCTCTCTCATAGAATCACACTCAATAAGGTATGATGAATTGCGGAAAACAACCAATTGGTGGATGAAAAACAAGTTATTGGAGTTACTGCTATCCGGGCAAGGTCCTACCATTGTCAACCTTCTCCTTGAATTTTGGGAGGGTTGAAGCTCATCAAAATGTACGAGATCCATCATCATGGATGTGTGGAACCATAGTTTCCCCTAAAAATGAACCGCATAATTGAAACCATCGCCCTACCTATTACTTGATCATGTGTTGACATAAAATACAATTTTCATATGTAAAGCTAGTTAAAGTTATTCGTCTTGTTACTGAGTTATTATGTTATATTTTTTCCTATTCTGAAGTGGTGAGTGAAAGTAGGGTGATAATAAAATTTTGGACCTCACATGTTGAACCTTCATACCAAATTGCATACTTGTGATATATGCCATTTGGCCAATTTGTTAGGTGTTCTAATTTTCAACATGCAAGGATAGATACTATTGCTGACTTGACCTTTTGTTTGTTTCTTTATTTCTTCCCAATAAGAGGGGATATCTTAAAAGAGTCGTTCAGTGAGAGGTTTGTGCCTGAGTTGTCGATTAGTTTGAACACTTTTGTGGTTGCTTTCCACCAGCATGACATCTCCTAGATGCTTGTTTTGTCCTTATAGGTGGTGGGATCAGGTTGAGGGGGTGAGAATAGTGATTGGGGTGGGGGTGAAAATTCTTCGTTCATGAGGTTGGAATCCAACGAAACAGTTGACCCAAAAAGCTGGTTAATTAGTTCGGAACGACATTGAATCTGAACCTTCTCCACGGGTCCACGAGGCCCATACAAGATACATGTGATACTGTCAAAATCAAAAAGACGAAACACCTTTCGAATGTGGGGTTGGAGGAAAACTACATGGGTGTTTGAATTTGAATGAGTTGTTATGAATGGGAGGAACCGGTGTGAATATTTGGGCCGATCACCTTACCTTGTTGGAGTTGGAG
Source organism: Alisma plantago-aquatica (assembly GCA_963693085.1). Classification (NCBI taxonomy): domain Eukaryota; kingdom Viridiplantae; phylum Streptophyta; class Magnoliopsida; order Alismatales; family Alismataceae; genus Alisma; species Alisma plantago-aquatica. The sequence goes on along the minus strand of OY856413.1, from coordinate 634,724,681 downwards.
AAAGATCACAATTACAATAGTCAATTGATTCATCCAATGATGAGAACCACCACCACCTCAGAGGACAAATCTTAGCAGCTGTGGTCGGTGAATGGAATTCATTCTCGGAGTGGTGGAGGGGTAAATATTCTACTTGCTTCAAGAAAATGCCAGATCCAACGTAAAAGTACGGGAAAAGCGGGAGTATCCCAAGTGATCGAGTAAAATAAAGACAATCACATGGTCGCAATGAAGTGTACGATGGTACAAGTAGGTCGAGATTTTCAACTTTTCTTCATCTTTTTTACTCTCTCATACCAATTGCGGAAAACAACCAATTGGTGGATGAAAAACAAGTTATTGGAGTTACTGCTATCTGGGCAAGGTCCTACCATTGTCAACCTTCTCCTTGAATTTCGGGAGGGTTGAAGCTCATCAAAATGTGCGAGATACATCATCATGGATGTTTGGAACCATAGTTTCCCCTAAAACTGAACCGCATAATTGAAACCATCGCCCTACCTATTACTTGATCATGTGTTGACATAAAATACAATTTTCATATGTAAAGCTAGTTAAAGCTATTCGTCTTGTTACTGAGTTATTATGTTATATTTGTTCCTATTCTAGAGTGGTGAGTGAAAGTAGGGTGATAATAAAATTTTGGACCTCACATGTTGAACCTTCATACCAACTTGCTTACTTGTGATATATGTCATTTGGCCAATTTGTTAGGTGTTCTGATTTTCAACATGCAAGGATAGATACTATTGCTGACTTGACCTTTTGTTTGTTTCTTTCTTTATTCCCAATAAGAGGGGATTCCTTAAAAGAGTCGTTTAGTGAGAGGTTTGTGTCTGAGTTGTCGATTAGTTTGAACACTTTTGTGGTTGCTTTCCACCAGTATGACATCTCCTAGATGCTTGTTTTGTCCTTGTAGGTGGTGGGATCAGGTTGAGGGGGTGAGAATAATGATTGGGGTGGGGGTGAAAATTTATGCAAAGGACAAGGGAAAATGATGGTGTCGAATTAATGTTGTCTCAGCAACCCATGTGCGTAGATATAGTGGGCGGGTATACAAAAGTTTTTCCTTTGGGAGGCACATAGCTAGTTCTAAGTCCTCTGGTGAGGGGTGTAGACTAGATTTGTTGGCTAGTTTGAACGTTGTTGTGGTTTCTTCCACTAGTATAATATCTCCCAAATGCTTGTTTGGCTGTTGTAATTTGTGGGGTCGTGTTGAAGGGTGGGTGCAATGATTGGGGGAGGGGTGAGAAAAAACAAAAATGACATGGGAGGAAAATAAGAGAAGATGGTGTGGAATGTTGCCTTAGCAACCCATGTGTGCATATACTATGCGCTTGTGAGTGTGAAATAGGTGAGGTGAGGGGATATTGTGTGCGTGAACTACTACATAGAATGAAACCCTATTTTCTTTTGGTTTTTCCCTTGCTAAAGTGTGTGTCTTTAATTGACAATAAGTACGAATTGGTTTGAGCTTAGGGAAACAAATCCCTAGAGGCAAGCACACATGGATAAATCATAACTTCTATTTCAACAAAAGGGTAGTAGACTGGGATCTTGTACCGGTTGGATGGACACCTAGATTTTGTAGAGAACATGTCATATTAGGAGTCTAAACAAATTATTGGTAAGCATGTGATTACTAATACTGAAATAACATGTTGCTCCTTTTCATCTCGTTGATTCAGATTCCAACACTAATTGGATCCTGCTTCATTACGACGCATAGAACATAGAAGCATCTATCGGATGAAGGTGGTCCCTCCTTATGGACAACCTCGTGTAAATAGAAATGGGAGAAAGATGTATAAAGGCGGTTCAACATCACGTTTAAGCCTTTTAAACAACATCACATGTTTATGCACCCACCTGAAATAATGGGGGAACAGTTAAGAAGGCTACGGGCGTATTGTTATTGTGACTGACGGAGACCAGAAGAGTATATGTTGTTTGTAACTGCCGTCTCCGTTGGGAAATTAAGGAGGCACTAGTTTTGCAACTTCCAGATTAAACATACCATGATACCACCACCCACACCCCCTTGGAACTGGAAACTGCCACCTTCTTTTCTCAGCGAACTGGAAACTGCCACCTTCTTTTCTCAGCAAACTGGAAACTGCCACCTTCTTTCTGGAAGGGAGACTATAGCACAGTACAGGCCAACGAGACGTAAGCAAGCCGGCGGGTCTCCATGGACGCGGACAGGGCGGGGAGTTTTGTTTCTGCGGGCGCGGCCCAACTGTAGCCTGCAAAACAGGGCCCAGCTGAAGGGTGAGCCCGTCGCTCTCTCTCTCTCTCTCTCTCTCTTACAGACACTGTTTTTTTAACTTTTCCCCCCCACCAGAAGAGCCCTGATCGCTTTCGTTTACCACATGACGATAAGACAAACAAAACAAGTCAGTTCTATTTCCCGGGTCTTGGACTGGAGTGTGGACGGCCCTGGTTGCGTTTGGGGTCTCTGTAAAAGTAAGGTGGGGCAGAAATAAAATAACCAGACAATTGGAAAAGTAGTAGTCCGGCGGCCGGAGTTGGGCCCATGAGCAGGGTTCTGGGTTCGGACGCCCGGGCTTCTGGTTGGCTGCGGTTCCGGATTTGGATTCTCCAGATCTGATCGGAATGCTTTTTTTTTTTTTATTATCAAACAAACATCTTTACTGAAATCTTCTGAAATGCTGTATTCCCAAAATCCCGTAAAGTAAAATTTTATATTTGTTTTACTGGATTTTGTAAGTGTAGAATTTTTTTTTCTATATCCGAGAGAATTTTGATGGAGACCAAAATGCGAGATTCTTATTCTGTTGAAAAATCTCGAGATTCGCCCAATTTCTCCAATCCCGCAAATCTTATATATAATTTGTGAAATTGAAATTCAAAATACAATCCAATACAGTAAAATCCAAGTAACCAAACGTACGTGAATCTTTCTGCATCCTCCGTGCCTGCACATTCACGTGACGTGTGGGAATAGCAACCGCCAACCCTCAGCAGTAGACAGTGGAGGTGGACTCACCTCATTCCATGTTCACGTGTGACGGAACCGCGCACCCATTCCGTTGCCATGGGATACGGTTGCAACGCATTCTGTACGCCTTAGTACTCCATCTCTTCATTCCCTCAGCTGCGCTGTGTACCCCACCGTGTGATGCCCGCTACCCGTCCACCAAACACGGAATAGAGAGTCGTCCAGCCGTCGACCTGTACCCCTTATGCACTAGACAAACCGATGTGGGATCCACATCAACTAGTACCCGAAATGGACATCAAAATGCAGGACCGCCAGCATAACGAAAATACATGGATTCTGGCATTTTTACATCTCCTGTTAATCAAACTTAACTTTTTACTTACTGGATGGAAAACTACAATCCAATATAGCTGGACACATCAAAACAAACGTGCCCTAAATACCACCTCACTGCCATCTTTCTACTTGAGAGCCAGCGAACCAGCAACAGCAGCAAGACTCCCCTCCCTTCTTTCCTTCGGCTTTTGCACTTCTTTCCTCAGTCACACTCCAAAGCAAAATCAAAACCTTTCACAAACAACATGGAATCAACCGGTTCGGATTCGGTCCTGACGACCTCTTTTCTCATGACGTCCTGACGACCGTTCTGGCCACAGGATTAGAATTAGAATTTTAAGTTCCCGCTCTCCTGGGCGGAAGTGTAACCGTCCGATCTACGCGGGGGCAACTTAGTCTTTGGCCACCCCCACTAATACTGGCACGCCCACGTCGTGACACCCCTTCGTCTGCCAGCAGACTCGATTAGACAGCGAAATGATAACAGTCCTCGTTACCTTCTCTAGCAAGCCTTCTCCAACAAGCGTTTCCGTTCTCCCTCCCGAACAACAGCACCAACGACGATCCCTTCTCCAGCAGGTGAAACAACAACAACAACAACACCGACGACGTTCAACATGGCAGACAAAAAAAATCCATCACTTGAAATGAATTTCACAACGCCCCCACCGGAGTTCAAAGAGAACAAGGGGTTTCCAATTGATGCTTGCACTAGTGATGCCGAGAATCAGCGTGAAACAACTGCCGCCGAGGTCAAAAGAAAGAGAGGGTTTAAGCGCTCAGACGATGTCAAGGGTAAGTGGCCTGAAATTAGTTGCAGCCGCCGTAGGCGAATAGTTAGATTTTCTGCATCAAGTGAAGATGAGGAGGATGTGTGCAGTCCATCAAAGCCGAAGACGCGTCACTGCCTAACTGAACCTCGTCGCCAAAAATCTAAAGGGCCTCTGTTGAAGCGGCGTTCCGCAGGATGCTTGTTTAAACGCCTGCACTCTAAAGGCATGCGCCCTGAGTTACCTGCTATCCTTCCGTTGAATATTGACATACTGAACTGGATTTGGCTCAGCAACATTCCAAAGTATATACCGCTCTACTTCATTCTAACTACCTTTCTTATGACAAATCAGAAAGTATACTATTATATTTTGTTTTGCAGTTCATACGTCTACTACCAGGAGGACGAAGCACTATTAATCCTAACGGTAGAAGATATCCGCTCTTGCATAGAAGGCTTCTACATCACCGACGAGATGATTGACGCACACATTCATGCAATGAATAGAAAAATCTGGAGCAGACAAACGGAAGGGTTAGCAGATTTAATGTTTTGATGCTTCTATGTGTATGTGACTTGTTCCCCTCCCGATTCTCTTAGTCGTCTTACTTGCACATTTTCTTCCCTTCATTGTTCCTTTTGTCCCAAAACTTGATCCATTTTTCATTGATCACGTTCCTTTGAATACGTTCGATGTTCTTATCTTCTCTTCATTGCTCCTTTTGTTGGCTTAATTTTTTCTTTTTTGGCTTCATTGTTCCTTTTGTTGTATTGTGCAATTGTTTTTGATGTGCTACTTCTTCATTTACTCGCAATTCATGTTCTCTTTGTGTTTGGCTTTTGTTACGTTTCTCTTTGTTCCTGGTGGCATGGTCCTTATTCCAGATTTGTTTGTACTTATTGTGCAGCCGATTTGTGTTTTTGACAAATCCCTCTTGTTTGATGTATATGTTTTCTTATTTTGCATAAATATGCTATTCTCAATCTTAAGTCTGTCGAGCCAATCAACGAGGAGCATCACCTCACCTTTATCCGCAATTTCTTCGAGTTATACGAGCAACATTGTCCGCACTTAGATCATTCAACTTGTGATTATGTAAGTATATTATATATATATATATATCTTGGGAATTTGGTGGCTATTCTCAACTGTACTCTAATTGTGACTCTAATTACACTGTTTCAAATGCAGTACATGATTCCTATTTGCCACCACGATCACTTCTTCGTCATTTGTTTTGACTTCCCCACGGAGTAGTTCATTTTGCTTAACAGCTTGGATACTCGAGATCCAGCTAAATGGAGTCTTTACAAAGAAATTTGTGAGGAGGTGGTGAAGTACATGAATATCTTCCTCACTGTCACAAGAGGGGTGGAAGACTGGAGCAACTGGAAATGGGATATTCCAGTTGTTCCCGAACAGAGGGACGAATATAACTGTGGGGTCTATACGATGTTGTTCATGAAATATTGGAATGGTGAAATCCAGTTGAATAAATTCATTCAATGGAATGATCCACAGTATATTTCAAAAATGTGTATGAAGATGGCTACAAAGATAGTTTGTAGTCATCAAAATTTATGTTTAGATTTAATAGTTAATCGTACATTGGAAGCAAAAGACAGCGGCTATTAATGTAATATGTTATTCCCCTTTTGTGATATATATTTGTTAAAAAGTTTATTATGTCAGTGTGTTGCCATGTCAACGTGTATTTTACGCAAGAGCCTACATTATTTGCAACGATGACGGACTAAAGGATACACGTACATGACAACAGGTTCAACGATGAAGGATGAGAGGATACAACAAGAACAACGATGGAAGGACGAGAGGATACATGTTTATGAAAAAGGGAACACGTAAGGTGAGAATGGTAGCAGATAAGAGGAGAATAGGATTGAGGATTGTGAAATGGGGAAATTAGGAAAAAGTCCGGAGAGAAGGGTATCGACAAAAGGATACATGCAAGGGAGAAAAGGAACAACGATGAAACACTAAATGATACGCGCATAGGACAATAGGAACAACGATGAAGGATGAGAGGATACAACAGAAACAATGATGGAAGGACGAGAGGATACATGTTTACGAAAAAGGGAACACGTAAGGTAATAACGGTAGCAGATAAGAGGAGAACGAGATTGAGGATTGTGAGATGGGGAAATTAGGAACAAGCCTGGAGAGCAGGAAGACCGTCTATCGACAAAAAGATATGTGCAAGGGAGAAAAGGAACAACGATGACGGACTAAAGGATACGTGCACAGGACAACATGAACAATGATGAAGGACGAGAGGATATAATTGGAACAACGATGGAAGGACGAGAGGATACATGTTTACAAAAACGGGAACACGTAAGGTGATAACGGTAGCAGATAAGAGGAGAATGGGATTGAGGATTGTGAGATGGGGAAATTAGGAACAAGCCCGGAGAGTAGGGTATCGATAAAAGGATACGTGCAAGGGAGAAAAGGAACAATGATGACAGACTAAAAGATATGCACACAGGACAACAGGAACAAAGATGAAGGACGAGAGGATACAATAGGAACAACGACGGAAGGACGAGAGGATATGTGTTTATGAAAAAGGGAACACGTAAGGTGATAACGGTAGCAGATAAGAGGAGAACAGAATTGAGGATTGTGAGATGGGGAAATTAGGAACAAGCCCGGAGAGCAGGAAGATTGTCTATCGACAAAAGGATACGTGTAAGGGAGAAAAGGAACAACGATGACAAACTAAAGGATACGCGCACAGGACAACAGGAGCAACAATGAAGGATGAGAGGATACAATAGGAACAACGATGGAAGGAAAAGAGGATACATGTTTACGAAAAAGGGAACATGTAAGGTGAGAACAGTAGCAGATAAGAGGAGAACGGGATTGAGGATTGTGAGATAGGAAAATTAGGAACAAGTCCGGAGAGGAGGAACATCATCTATTGAAAAAAGGATACGTGCAAGGGAGAAAAGGAACATCCAAGGGTTTTGCCAATTTAAAAAAATATATTTTATCACGTTATTTCTTTATGTCGGTTCCTTCAGCTACCCAACGGTTACTTTTAAATGGCTAGATGAAAAGATGTTACACGAACCGCAACAAGTAAACTTGTATTATAAGCTCAGTTGCAGCACTGTGTGATCGCTTCCTTTCCACTTGATTCTTTCTGGCAATCTGCAAGAACTTGTGGGATTAATTTTTCCTAGCAATCTGTGATAGTGAACTTGTCATCCTGATATTGCTATTTTCTCCCCTCTTCTAAGCACGGTTGTTAAGGAATTCCCAAATTTGCAAAATAGGGTTTTTGTGAGCAGTAAATAGCCAAGTTCGATTATTTCGTTTAATCTTCTAATTCTTTGTTGTTTTCCTTTTGCATTTCCAGATGGCCAGTCGATTCCAGCATAGGACGAGGACAACATTCATTTTTGAGCTGAACAAAAAATTCAATACATTGACCAGTAGGGAAGAAGTAATTCATCATCTGGATATAGCAGGTTTTTCTGGGCTGCTACATTTGAAGCTGCATTCCCTTAATCCGCAAGTTCTCAACTTCCTCTACACTGCTTTTGATCTGGATAGAATGGAATGACCAAACCTCGGTGGTGAGCAATTGAAGTTGATGGAAAACAACGTCTGTCGAGTTTACGCCATCCCCTCAAGTTCCATCACAGTTGATATGGAATCCAGAGACAATTTTACGAATAGAAAAGTTCAGGAAATGGCGAGAAGGATGGGTCTTCAACCTAACAGGCTGTACTATAGTGACATCAAAGTTACAGAACAGAAGATGTTTGAGTTAGACAATCCTGAAGATATAGCCCAACTATATATTTTAATCGTCTTGGCATGCGTTCTTACACCTACAACGGGACCGATTCAGGTTTACTACCTCAAATATATGGACTCGCTCAGTGGAATGCGGAACCTAAACTGGGAAGATTACATCCTCACAAATTTGAAGAGTCATCTAGCGACTTTCAAGAAGAACAGATTCATCGGAAGGACAGCTGGAGATTTTCACCTTCTGATGGTATGTAAGGATCAATTGACAACTGTTTAGTCCACTTTAATACTGTTAATTGTACTCAGACTATCTGTTTTAGGTGCATTACTTGTGGAGGATGATCACAACTGCCACCAACATGCAAAATTTGGACTTACGTACTAAAGATTGATAGTATCATGAGTGGACAGCAACCTGCTCTTTCTCGGGAGGAGGACGGCAATGATCACCTGTTGGCCGAAACAGCAGACGTGGAAGACGTTGAAGACACTGGAGTCGGTTCATACACGGAAGAAGGGGGTCGTGTTACTAAGTTATAGGAAAGAATCTGTAAGGTAATTACTACCTTGCACACACATTCTGAAACCATAGTATGTGTTACCTTATAAACTTGTATACAACAGTGTCTTGTAGAAATAAAGATATACGAAAGAACAACGCAACAATTGTTGATAAAGAAGAAGGCTGCTGAATGTAGATTGGAAAAATATAAGAAAGAACTCCGACGACAACAACATGGTTCACTTGTACCTTCTCCAGGACATTCCAATTGTAGAGGCTCTCAAGACCCTGAAGAAGAGGAAAATGTCGGGAAAAATGTTGAAAGCAATCGTGCCCGCTGTTCAGACATTTGAAGAACACCTGCATGGTGATGTACCCTTCGATGTGCATATGAGTAATGCCCTTGCCATTGCAAAGGAGGTAACGTTACAAGCTGCAGAATCAGCAAGACAAGACAGCAAGAACATACGAAATAGGGGGAAGAAAAAGTAGGCAACTTCGTCAACTGTGGTGGCCAGGACCACATCTAGTGTGGTGGCCAGCAAGACAAAGCAGGTTGCTAAGTTGAAGCGAAATGACAGGACCACATCTAGTTCGGTAGGTCAGAAACCTTTCTTATTGTTCTCGTATTGTTGACGTATAGACAGTGAATGATAATTGGTTTCGTCCTCTCAGAAGAAGGAAAAGAACGGCGAGCAGGAGGAAAAGAACGACGAGCAGGAGGAAAAGAACGATGAGTAGAAAAGGAGCACGGAAGGAGAGAGGGAGGAGGCCATTAGCATGGAGAGGGACAAAGGGAATGATAATGAAGAAATAAGGAGGGAGGAAGCTAAATCCGGGAGCAACGTACTTGCGGAAGGGGTGATGAAGGAGAAGCGGGAGGATGAGGAGGACAGTGGCATTAACGAGGAAAAAAGGAACGAGGTGGGAGAGAAAAGGATGGAGGAGGCTGAAGTCAGGAGCAACGCACCTACAGAAGAGGTGATGGAGGATAAGCGGGAGGAGGAGGCGGACACAAGGATGGAGGAGGACAAAAGGAACAAGAAGGGAGAGAAAATGATGGAGGAGGCCGATGCCGGTTTCAAAGAGGGGGACAAATGGAGCGAGAAGGGTCACAAAAGGAGGGAGGAGGAGGAACTCAGTTTCAAGACAACTTCGGGAGAGGAGAATAGGGAGGACAAGGAGGACAATAGCAAAGAGGGGGAGAAAGCGAGCGAGAAGGATAAAGAAAGGAGGGAGGAGAAGTGGGAGAAGGAGGAGGACACAAAGCAGGATGACACAAAGGAGGACGAGAAGCGCGAGAAGGAGGAGGAAACAAATAAGGAGGAGGAGAAGCGGGAGAAGGAGGCGGACACAAGGATGGAGGAGGATAAAAGGCAGAAGGAGGTCAAAATGGAGGAGGAGAAGCGGGAGAAGGAGGAGGCCACAATGAGCAAGGAGACCGAGGAAGGGGCCAAAATCGATGAGACCGGTAAGGAGGATAAAAGGGAGAAGGGTGAGGATAGTAGTATGGAAGGAGAGAAAGGGAGTGAGAAGGATGACAAAAGGAGGGATGAGCAGGGAGGGGCTGAAATCGATGAGAACAAAAACGACAATGAGAAGGAGAAGAAAAAGAGGAAGAAGGTTGCGGAAGAGAAACAGAAGGTGGGAGAATAGAGTAAAGATGATGACAAGTTGCTTATAATCCGCCAAAGAACTAGTGAGAAAACGGAAGTAGAATAGACGCCGAAGGTGAAGCTGCTTATAATCCGCGAAAGATATGTCGATGAAAAGGTGGAACACAGTAGGAAGGTGGGGGATGAAAGGAGTGAGCATATGTCGAGGAAGAAGACGACGGAAGATGCGTGGAAGAAGAAGATGAAGCCGGTCACGGAAGAGAAAAAGGTGGTACAATAGATGCGGGGAAGAAGAAGTCTCATGCACTAGTAAAAATTGGGTCATTATTCACGAGTGAGTCCTGTCACAAACCCCTCTCTATAGGCCCTCACAAATATGGACGGTTGTGAGTCTGGCCCTCACAAATGGTCTGTGAAGAGAACTCACGTGACAAATACCAGTGGCCCTCACAAATACAATTGTCACGGACCAACTGACCCTCAAGAATGTTCTATTGAGGGACTATTTCGCCTTCATAAATACATTTTTGAGGACTATTTAGCCTTCATAAATACATTTTGAGGGCATGTTTAGTTCTCATAAATACATTTTTGAGGGACTTGATGGTCCTGGAGAATATATTTTTGAAGGGATAATGCCTTCATTAATATTATTTTTGAGGGGCCATGTGGTCGTCGTCAATGCAATTGTGATGGCCAATCTGGACCTCAACACTACATTTTTGAGGGACTAAAGACCTTCATCAATATATTTATGAGGGACTACTGTAAATGATTTGGTTATTGATTATTGAATGATTTATTAAATATTATTTAATTGTTACTATAGTGAATATCAAATTTTAAATGAAAACTTTGTATACATAACCTCAAGCAATATTTTTATACTAATTCACATAACATCATAAGAAGATTCAACACCAAAATGACACATAAAAATGTGAAATCACCTCAAACCAATTTCTGTTATTGAAGCAAAATATTATCCATACATTGCGTGCTCAACATTGATATAAATAAAGAATACATATGGTTTTAAAATTTGAGATTGATGACAATCAACATATCATGCTAGAAACTCTTAAGATCTATAATGTCTCTATATTCCTTCAAATGGTGTGGTTCTCTTCATCAATGCCAGACCTCATACGACTAGGTACTTGAATATTCTTCTCCTAAAAATGACAAATCATTATATTAATAGAATTTAAAGTTTATACATAAATCATAGTACAACAAACAACTTACCATTATATTTCGGTTTTGGTCTACTCCAAGGTGCATTGTCCGTCGAAATCCATCATTAAAAGTAATTCCACCCTATCAATATAAATACAAAAAGGAATCAGAATGAGTGCAAAGTAGAGATAAATGTAAGTGAACCAACATATATAGCAACAACATGCACCTGTAAACTAAAATTATGATTGAACTTAGTAAATAGTACATTTAAAAAAAAACTCAGTGGGTTATATGCACCTTTTTTATGGACTCAAAAAGGTATTGAACAATATATATTCAACCAATCATCCCCTATTACAACTAAATGGCAGATATATTATTACACGTGTAGATTGTTCAGCTAATTCAGCTGTGTTGCTAATTCATCTAATTCAGCTGCGTTGGGCTAATTCAGAAAAAGAACAAATGCAATAATTCACATTGTAACTTGGGTCTGAATCTTGAACCTCCCCCTTCATCTATACGACCCAACATTCATTGAGACAGTTGGAACATCTCTACGAAGACTGATAAAAGTGGATGCCCACATGGAAGTGAGAACTCACAGTAAATTCGTGAGGATAGCTATTGAGATCAGCACTTCAACGCTGATCCAGCAGCCATCATCCAGTAAACGCTGATCCAGCAGCCATCGTTTGAAAATTTGAGCTATATTTTTCCTTTATTTTGAATAACATTGTGCATTGTTTTGTCAGCAATATTGAACTTCACTTAAAGTTCCTACTGTTTAGGCTTGAATTGATGAGTTATCATGTTTCTTGGTATCATATATACTAAAGATTGTGTAACTTCTTTTCTTTTTTACAAAATTCGACTCTCTTTCCAAGTTAGTGAGGGTTAGAGGATTTAAGGCTGAAGTTACTTATCCGTTGTTGGTGGCTGTAAGTCTGTTTCTGTTCTGAGCGGGGAATTCAAGATTAGGTGAAGAGAGAGCAGATCTTAGGATGATTAATCCTGAAGTGAATAATCTATCTAAATCAAGCATCTACCTTCTCTAATATCTTCTATCTGCTTCACAATTGTTTTCATTTCACTCATGTTTTAATCACGTTAAAGCTAGTATTTCAACTTAAAGATGAAACATTGACGATTAAGTGAACAATGTTTAAGGAATCTTTGTATCCCTCATATACTCAATGATCAAAATAGGAACCTATTAGTCTCATACTGGTCTCATTACACTAGCAGAAAATGTAATGTCTATCAGGGACAATATCAAATACCCACCTTACCTACTGGTCTCATATATCTCCATCAATTATCAAGAGCTTTGAGGTTGGAGAGTGCTCTGGAGACCTTGGTGTTTGGAGTAAGATCACTGCGCATGGAGAGATGGTAATGAAGACCCTAACAAAAACAAATTAAACGATAAAATAGAAATGAGTTGTATTTATAATCATCAAGGTGAGTCTCTAATGACGTAACACAGCCTTTATTTAGGGCCAGTAGATAAATAAAAGTCAGGTGGTAGCTAATGTAGAACATAGCACATCGTTTTACAAAAGCCCAAATAAAAGAAACATAAAACAAAGTCTGTTCCAAATAAGCCAGATATAATGAGTATTGGATAGGCGGCATTGTGTGCATTCATAAGTACTTAGATGTGGTATTTCTCTTGCATCAACTCCTCTCACCACAAAAGACTTCATTCTGTCAAGTTGCATCGAGGTCCTGTCCCAAAAGATAGGCATCAACAAGGCAGAAGTAATCCTCAGTGTTGCATGTGGCGTTGACCAGGTGTGTCATGCCATCAGACTAGAAAGAATTGCACATTGCCTTGACTGGTGAATATTATCTAGTCATTGATAATTGCATCATTGCGATCATGCAGCTACTGAGGAAGTCGAGCAAGAGGAGCTTGAGCTACTGAAGGCAGTGAGGCACTGTGATGACCCAACAAAGCCCCAATAGGTGCTCTATGTAAAGTTCTTACACGAATTTTTAGGCAGCAATTAAGGGGCATACGTGCTAGCACAAGATGTCCCACTATAAATTCCCAGAACAAGCAGTGTGCATGTGCAGAATTCTTGTATTCTTTGTAAGACAATATTAGTTTTTGGTGAATCTCAGCATGTTAACACAAATGTGCTGGGCAAAAGTTTCTACAGTGTGGAAAGTGTAGGCACCTGTAGGCAGGGGCGACGTCAATAGACTGGCAGGGTTGGTAAACATGGAAAACTTTAAAAGGGTTGTTCCGAGTGGACATATTGATAGTACTACATCAGCCGATAAATGGAGGTCCTGGTATAGGGGTCTCCCACAAGATATCACAAAAGGTTCTATTTTATCAAATACCCACCTTACCTACGGGTTGTGATACATGTTTTCATAGAAGTAAAATATAACTAATCAAAAGTAGTTTACTTGATTGGAACATTCTAATATTTCTTATAATAACTGCTAGAGAATATAGCTGTCAAAGTTGACCAATTAACAACCAACAGAACCACGATAATCACAACCAGAAAATAGAAGCTATTTATGTATTCATTTCTTATTTCCTTTCTTTATTGGGTCTATTGTGTACATGCTATATTCCTATATAATTAAGGCTAACCTTCTACAGTAGGGCATCACTTTGGCCCAACACTTCAACATGGTATCAAAGCAAGCCCTAGGGACTTAACCCTAGTCGCCAGTTTTGCTTCCCTCCCTCTCTCTCTCTCTATCTATCTATCTATCTATCTCTATCTCTCTCCCTCTCCTCTCCGTGCTCGCGGTCGTCGCTGCCTGTCTCTCCCACCGTCAGGTGTCAACCCCTCATTGGGCGTCAATGGCCTCTCTGTCTCCTCCATTTCTGCTACAACATAGTGGCTGCTTGAAGGAGACAAGGAGAACCACTTGTTCTATTTCGTAGAGAGGAGAAACATCCCCCTCCCTATTTTTCTTCCTCTCCACATATTCTGTGTACGTTGATGAGTGCCCAAGCTTTTGGGGGTTGTCGATGCGTCATATTCGCATCATCTATTGAAACAAGCGACAGTGCAAATTCCCATCACCACTGGTGCATTTTCCCCAGGTTATTTTACAGTGCAAATTCACGTCATATTTGCTCTTCAGTTAGATTCTTCAGTTGTTCCTTGCTCCTATGCAGAGACAGTCTGACATGACAGATGGGTATAAACCATGGATAGTGAGATGGAAGCTCTTTATGAGAATTCCAGTTGGGACTTGGAGGGTCTTCCTCCTGGGATGCCTGTTGTAGGCTATCATTGGGTGTTAATTGTTAAATAGAAATTGGATGAATATGTTGACCGCCTGAAGGCTAGATTAGTGGCCAAAGGTACACTCAGACACATGGAGTGGACTTCTTCGAGACTTTTTCTCCTATTGCTCGGTTCAATTGAGTACGAATCCTTATTTTTGTTGCTACACATTATGGTTGACCTCTTCTCTTACTGGTTTGATAAAATTTAGTGTTGCACTTAAACAGTTTGGGTTCAGTCGGTTTTCTACTAATCACTCATTATTTTTGTACGAATTCCATGGTTATCAGAACCGAACTGGACCGGCCGGTTGAACCGGGAACCGGTCACCCTACCGGGTCAATTCCCTCCCAAAGTCGGAAATGAAGTCTGACCGGCATCAAACCGGTGAACCGACCGGTTGAACCGGTGAATCGGCGAACCGGTCTGGTTTCAGCTGAACCGGCCGGTTCTCTCACTTAACAAGTAAATGCATTTTTCTTCTATTTTTGTTAATTAATATTGAATACTATATACATGTTGGTATATAAATGTCCATCAATAGAATAATATTAGTTATTTGGTCTATTTATCAAGTTATTGTGAGCAGTTTTGCTAGTATTCATGTTTCATAACGTTTGCAGGGACATTTTCTATGAGTATCAAAGATATTAGTGATGTCATGCTGACATCACCGGTTGAACCGGTCAGACCATTAGTTGAACCATTGAACTGGGAACCAGAGGCCTCACTGGTTTGCTTACCGGTTCGAGTCTGACAACCTTGACGAATTCTCTCATGGCACTATTATTCTGGCTGTATATATGGACGATATTGTCATCACATGTGATGATCATTTTGGCATTTCACAGCTCAAGGAGTGGCTACAAACACAATTTCAGACAAAAGATTTGGGCAATCTTTGTTATTTCCTTGGAATAGAGGTTCTACGTTCCAAGAAAGGCACAAATCTTTCTCATCAAAAATATGTTCTAGATCTTCTTGCAGAGAGAGGCATGACACATTGCAGACCAGTCTCCACGCCTATGGATTATCATACCAAGGTGATTATTTCTGATGATAGTGATTTTCAGATCTAGTAAAGTATAGACGAATTGTGGGTAAATTGATCTATTTGATGGTTACTCTTCCTAATATCTCCTATGTTGTTGGAGTTGTTAGCCAATTCAAGAGTGCACCCAAGTTGTCGCATTGGATGTTGGTCACCCGAAGCCTATGTTTTAATTAAGGGATATCCAAGGAAAGGTCTCACTTATTTCATAAGGATCTCTCATCCATTTACTTGAAGCTTACTGGATATACTGATGTTGATTGGGTAGGTGCTGCTGAAGATAGATGATCTACCTTGGGATATTGTGTGTTCCTTGGGTCACATTTAGTGACATGGGGGAGCATGAAACAAAATGTGGTAGAACGGTCCAGCACAGAGGCTGAATGTCGAGCAATGGCACATGCTTGTTGTGAACTACAATGGGTTATGTCCATATCACCTTAAATGGGAGTGTCTATTAAAATTCTAATCTCTCATGTGTGATACATAGGCATCCATTCACATTGCTAGCAATCTTATATTCCATGAGCGGACCAAGCACATTGAGGTGGACTGCCACTTTGTTCGTGATCTAGTGCTCTCCAAGAAGATTCAGGCTCCTCATGTTTGCACTAGACAAGTTGTAGATATCTTCACTAAGCCCCATATACCTCCCGCTTTTAGCCATATGAGTTCCAAGTTGGGCATGAACAATGTGTGTGCTCCTGCTTGAGGGGGAATGATAGAAAATAGAAGCTATTCATGTAGTCTTTTCTTATTTCCTTTCTTTATTGGGTCTATTATGTAAATGTTATCTCCCTATATAATAAAGGCTAACCTGCTACAGTTGGGCACTGCTTTGGCCTAACACTTTCACACTTACATGTGTTCGCATATTTATACATACACATAAAAAATATTTAAAATATACAGACACATTTTTATACATGTGTTTACATATTTAGATCATTAGATGCATATATTTTAGTTGATATATATACACATAAAATACAAAAATATATATACACACATTTCTGCATATACATGTATTTGTATGTACATTTCAATACACGCACGCACATATACATATACAAATACATGCATTTTTATCCACATATATGTTCACACACAGACATATAAACATATTGTACGTGTGTGCGCATAAATAATATGTATAAATATATATACGCATAATTATATTCTATAAATCATGTAGTTTTATATGTTTAATAGATAAGTTATTCTTAATTGTTATTAATTTATTAAAAGAATTAAAAACCACATATACTATCGTGTATATTCTAAGCGGTACCCTATCCGCATGTACTTTGCATACTCAAAGCTCATTTGTTCATCGTGACTATACTGTCAACGATAAACAATTTAAGTTATTAATTTTTATTGTCAGGTTGTCTGTAAAAGCATATAGCTACAAGGTTCCACTTGCGTGAGAGACAGATTCATCTCCAAATTTACAACGGAAGATTTCATTTTAAAATTAATTTGGAAGGGCTAACAGTCTTGAAAATAAACTATACTCAGAATGAGAAAATTAAAGCACATTTGTCTTCAAATCGTGTCCTACCCAGCCTGAATCTGTTCCACAAGAGAGGTAGTACGAGAAGAGGGAAAATATCAAATAACGCAACAAAATTAAAATATAACTTGAGGCCTAAACAAGGACAAGGTTCTCATGTGATAAAAAACCAACAAATGATTACAATCATAAATGTCAAACAATTTTACCATGAGAAGATATGTGCATAGCATTTCAAGAAACGAAAGCTAAGAGAGAAATGAAAAAATATCACATAAGAGTAAGAGCTTGCAAGTTACATATGAAAAAGTCAAGTAAAACAAAAAACTTACTTGCAAGCATTCACAAACTGCCCAGATGTCAAACGCCATGGATATGCAGCAAATTTGGTAGCAACAATAACATCGTTTTGTATCTCATTTGATCCTAGAAGAGACAAAACATCTCCTTTGATGTTAATTGGAAAAGAAGTGGACTTCATGACATTGGAAAAACAGAGACAATTGGTTAACAAAATATCTAACACATGCATGGCTAGCATAGAATCAATTTTGGTATAGATAGCAACATTGTAGTACATCTTTGCAATCTGTAAAATAAATGCCGAAGTATAATATTTTCCTTACAAATCATAATATGGCTGTAAACATGGAGTAAGAATGTTGTTGGCCGTATTTTTGTAATGTTCACCCTCTAGACTATATGTTTAGAAGATGATTGTAATATCTCAAATAAGTCTTATGTTTTATGGGTAGAGAGAGAGTTTACTTCAAGCTAGGTTTTCACTAACTCTCGCAATACATCTCCCACCTCGTGCCTAAGACGAGAAAGAAACTAGAGCCCATAACTAGCTGGAGTAGGGACAATAATAAGGAGTCATGCTTTGTTTGGGATCTTAGACTATGTCTGTAAGAGAAGAAGAGCTTTGTGGGTTCTGAGTTTTCACTGAATAGCAAGTTCCCAGTACAACGTCAAACATAGTCCCTTTTGATCGGACTCCGGCGGTTGTGGGTTTACAATGTATAAAGTGGAACGAGGAAGTTGAAGTATAGGGAGTTAACGTACATGCACATAATGCAGAAAGAAAAATCAAATATATGGTCATGGCCACACTCCCTATAAATTGGATGTGTTTTAATCTCTTAATAAACATTTCATTTTTTTAGGTATGAAAGTATAAAACTTAAAATTGCATACATATGCATTGTGACGACGGAGCTGCTATTTACATTGCTCTGGATATTGTTTGTCCTAAGCAAACAGCACACATTGAGGTTGATTGCCACTTTGTTTGTGAAGGTGTTCACGAAATAATTCGAGCAAAAACTGCTTTTACATTTGTCTTTGAATTCCAAATTGCAGTGGTACTTACCAAAACTCTTCCTCACACACCAGTGCATGCAAGAAGCATGGGATAATCAACTCCAACTTTGGGGGTGGTACTGTTTTTAAAATTTATGTTATGGTTTCTAATTAGTTCGGTAATTTTTCTCAGATCTATAATGTGATTTTCCTTTTTAATCTCTATCTAACAGATATTAAGGTTCTTAACGAAGATCATCTTATTGCATTGGATGGAGAGAAACAACAGTTCACTACCAAAACTACAAACAAACAGAAAGCAATGTCATAGCCTGTTAAAATACTTTCGATCAAACTTACTGACTTCAAATCCATATGCATCATAGAATAACTCTTCAGCTGAAGCTGGCCGTCATAATTTGTAAAAACTAAGAAGAACATCTCCACAGAATTATTCATGTTGTGTTAAGACACCCTAAATTTCCAACTAATCATTTCCCTCACCATGTGGCCATTTATCATATCTACGATAACAGTTCACTCTAGGATAAATTGACTCATGCCAATTGCCAACGACTTCTGGATAACTTTCAGCAGAACCCTGTCCCAACCAAAATTAACTCGCTGCCAATTTCCAAAGTGAAAATTGAATCTCCGTTTGATTTTTCTCCTTGGTGCCTTCTTTATTCACAAGGACAGGGATGCAAGCTTTGGGCATACAAGAAACTATCAATTTTTTCTTAAGGGGGGCTCAGCACATGCAGCAGTCAAGCAAGATGATTTTTCTGAAATTTTTGACAACATAAACTAATTTTTATAGGTCTGGTTTAGGTATGTGCTTCAGTAGGTGGCAAGAGTAAGCCCAGCTATTTTTTTAGACATGGAAAATTCCATCTTCAACACCTGTCTATGATAGAAGAATTGTTATTTTGAAGTTATCAATGATGTTTGCCTTTAACAGGTTGCTATTATATGCTGATCAAAACCGCATGCAGCTCAAAGTTGGGGTCATCGTGTGCAGGCTTTTTGCATTTTTACCGCCAAAGTTAAGCAAAAAATTTAAATCTAAAACAAGATTTAAAATAAAAAGAAAATCTTGAAACAGATTCAAGTGAATACCACATAGGCATACAAGAAGAAGAATTCCTGGTTTTCACACATAGTAGACTATTTCCTACCTATTAAAAAAACTAACAGATGACGAATGGTATGGCCAATTCAGCCATAATAGAACTACCAGGAAAGAATAAACTCCTATTAGACATTCACAAGCATACTTCAAAAAACTTGTATACAAGGAAACCAACCTTCATATTCACAGATGAACTTCCCAAGCAGCCTTTCTCTTTGCTCGTTTAATTTTCCAGTCCCATATGAGTTAGCAGTATCAAAGAGATTAATGCCATTTCGAACTGCCAAATTGAAGGTTTCCCTCAAGTCATTGTCCATATCTGCTTTATAACCCCACAAAAGCTGGTTTCCCGAGGCCCATGTGCCGAAACCCATGGGAGAAACATATGCATCCCCTATCTTTACCTTCATGTCAAAACCAAGAGAGGGTATAGCATAGTCAAATTGAAGCATTCAGTGTGATGGTCTGACTAGGTAACCATTTACTTCAGATATATAATGCAACAATTTACAAGGTTGAGGCATCACGCCAGAGAACAAGAAAGGAAGATAATACAACACTGAAGCAGAAATGGTGTATTAACTGAGTGACCACTAACCACGAATTACAAAAACTTTACATAGTTGACACGGATAGTATCCCCACTAACGAGTGGCGATTGATCATAGGATATGGCATAGCAAAGCCAAATACAAGGGGAATGCGTGAAGGGATAGAGTTGGTACCTTCTCCCATGGCCAGAACAAAGGCTGAGAGGCTTCTTCCCAGAGGAGCCGCCATTGTCTACTCACACTCTACATGGGATGGGGGGAGTCTATCACAATATAGTTGGCGGCGACCGTAGTGGTGTTGGGGGCACCTATCAGCCACTAGGGCGAGGAAGGGGACGCAATTCCGGTGGCCAGGGTGAGGAAGGGGACGCGATTGGCTAGGAAGAGGAATGGAACAGCCGCGACCCTCTCCCAATCAGCACGACAAAGCGTAAAAAATGTTGGCTAAATGGACATCTATAAATCCCTTTGTTTTGATTATGACAAACATTTCATTCTTATTAATCTAACGAGCTACTTGAGTGTGCAGGATGACAAAGCAACAAGGGAAAATCTACAAGCTTACATATTTATATTTTCATGCAATGTAATAACTGTTGTAAAAAACTTGTACAAAAATATAATGTACAAGTCCTTAGAATTGCATGTAAATCAAGCGTTAGATTCTCCCTAGCTAAACACCACAGTTAGACACATCATCCCATTCAAATAGGATTACTTTTGCACACTCACACACATAATTAGTGCCTAAATTGAAACCTTGAAATAGGATCAATCTCGGTCGACAAACTCCTCGACCGAGACACTCTCGGTCGACAATCTTCTCGACCGAGAAAGATCCAAAGTAGCCGTTAGACACAACAGACAAGTTAGTTGGCAGTTGGAAAAAGACGTTGCAAATCACTTGTTCCAGAGAGCCTGTCGGTCGACAAAAGTTCGACCGAGTAGGTGTCTTGGTCGACCATTTGTCGACCGAGATGGTCTCTGATAGCAACTGCAGAATTAATTAATTAGCCGTTGTTAAAGCAACAACTTTGTACCTAACGGCTAGTTAAGCACTTAGAAACCCCTAGAAGTTGTCTAGAACGTCCTTAAGCATCCTTAGGCCATTCCTATAAATAGGACAAGCCATAGGACACTCAAACTTACTTGTTTACACTTGCTACACTTGAAAAACCTTTGAGCATACTTTGTGCAATCTGTTTGTGAGCAATTTGAGCATTGTGACAATTGGCCATTTCATTCCTTAGCTCATAATTCGTGTCCTATAGGCTAGTATCTCCTACCTACTGCAATCACAAGTTCACATACTTGGTTAGGAGATCTATACGCTTGATCTAGGCAAATCAAGCCTTGGGCTACAAAGGATAAGTTGTAATTTCTATTTTCTTTCTTGTTCCCTATTATTGTTTGTACTCTCCTTGCTACTCCTAGGTTGGAGGCTGCGGATTGGAGAGGGTAAAGATCTTCTTGGCGAAGAAGGAGACTTTGAGCTACTTCAGAAGGCTGGTGCAACGGGAGGTTACTTCTAGAGAGGAAGGCTACTTCAAGGGGGAGCTTGGAGTTACTTCAAAGAAGGCTACCTCAAAGTTGGTGCACCTACTTCAGCGTGAAGGATGTTCAAAGGGTGTAAAGGAAAGTATTGTATTTTGTATAAATCCTCGAGAGGTAATAAAATAAATACTTTCAAATCCCGGTTGGGTAAGCAACCGGGTAGTGGACTGACAACTATAGTATTTGCTATAGTTGGAACCACTCTAAACACCTGTCTCCTTCTTCCAATTTCAATTGTGGTTGTTTGAATTCAATAAATTGTTAAAATAATTCAAAAACTCTATTCACCCCCCCTCTAGTAGTTTTTCAATTGGTATCAGAGCAGGCTTCAAGGAACCCTAACAAGGTCTTGAAGAATGGAGGGTAGTGGTGATTACAATCACAACAAAAGGTGCTGCTTGGACAAAACTACAACATATTGCAATTGGTGCTTAGGTACAAGCCACCCAACAACTGGATGCCCATGGAGATCTAAGAAGGAAGATGAGAACAAGGATTGTCTCATTGCTACAACTAGCGAGGAAGAAGAAGAAGAGGTAAGTCTTTTTGATTTATCTAAAGAAGAACTAGTTGCTAGCCTTGAAGAAACACATATTAAATATGTTGAATGCAAGAAGAAATTAAAGAAGTCAAATAAAGCAAATGATGAATTACATGCTAAACTTCTTGCTATTACATCCGAAAAGGAAGATCTTAAAAAGATCATTGAAGATCATGATATTAATATAAAATCTATAGAGGCAAATTGTAATCTACTTTCTTTAGAGAAGAATAATTTGCAAAGACAAGTGAATGATCTTCAAAAACAACCCATTTTGTGCAACCATCTAGATTATGATTCTATTGTCAAAGAAAGAAATTTATTGTCATCTAATCTAGATCAAGCAAAACTAGATATTAAGAAGAGAATGGAAGAGATTGCCAAGTTACAACAAAAAGTCAGTAATTTAAATAATAATGGCATTCTTGATCAAATCTTAGATAATTCCTATCATCAAATTGGGAGAAGAGGACTAGGTTATAAGCCTAAAGGGAAGTCCTATCAACCTAGTTGGAAAAGGTCACAAACCCATCAATCTATATATGTACCTAAAGGAACAAATACATTTGTACCAAAGAACAACCTAGAACAAAACCATAGAAAACGACTTGAGGTTGATTCTATATGTTGCCATTATTGCTCACGTCTTGGACATTACTCTTTTTCATGTCCTTATAAGAGAAAAGATGTCGAGTTAGTTTGGGTTCCAAAACCTCCAAACTAAATAAACAGAATCAAGTTGAGATATGACCAGAGACATTAGTTGCATATTTCTATGTCTATCTCAACTCATCATAATGAGATTACAAATAAATATCTAAATAGTTAACTCACAGAATTATGTTTTACTAACAGTTCTAGGAATCTTGTCGGTCGAAAAACTGTCGACCGAAAGACCATCGGTCGAACAATTGTCGACCGAGAACATCACTGTTCTCCAGTCTACTACAAAATTGCTGCATTTATTTTTCCGATGAAATTGCTATGTACTTATGATTAATGACTGGATATATTTTGGAAATCATCTCTACAAATGTAAATGAAATTAATATTAGTTTATTCCCTAGATGATTTAAAGTTTAAACTAAAATCATGCTTAGTCAAATGAAAAGAAAATTCCTATTTTCACATGATTGTTCGTAAAAGTATCTTCTGGTCTATTCATATACTAATCATGTGATGGAATTATCATTGTATGCTGTTATTATCATTATACCATGCTTTCATCATTGGGTGCGCATAGATAATGATAATTGTATGCATGGATTCATGAAAATATATAGGCAAGCAAAATGATTTATTGATTATATGTTATTGCTTGCAACACATAAAGATAAAAATCCATAAATTAGTATCTTTGAAGATTTGAGATAATTAATTGTGCCTTCAATTAAGAATCATATTAAGTATTATGCTTCATCTTGACATTTAATTAAATGCAGATATTATACTCAACATATTCAATCTGAAAATCTGTAAAATTAGCCTCTTGGTCAAAATAAAATTTGACCAAGGGGCGCTATGGTCGTAGTCAAATTCGACCTAAAATAAGTTTGACATAATAACTATTTGGATATCCTTTTATGATTAAAAGAATAATTTATGATCACAACTTGTCCCAATATTGTCAATAATAAACACAATATTACTCCCTTAGAAAATCTATATATGTGCTCTACAAATATAGTCTATCACTTACATTAAAAATCAGCTTCAAATTCGTACTCAGTAAGTCTGTCGGTCGACGAACTCTTCAACCGAAAACCTTTCGGTCAGCCCCTCTCTCTCGACCGACAGAATCTAGACAGATTTAGTATCGGACATACTTTCGGTCGACAAATGTTCGACCGAGACAATGTCGGTCGACAATTGTTCGACTGAGAAATAGCCGTTGGATATGACCATTGTAAACTGACCGGTATGACCATTTATGACTGTTATATGACCGTTGGGGAGCCGAGTGGCGCGTCTGCAACATGACCGTTGCGGACGCTCGGTCGACGAATCGTCGACCGACCAGGTCGCTGGATTGTTATAAAAGGAACCCAAAACGAGTCACCTCCTCACACTTGCATACTCTTGCTTCCATAGGCTCTCTCTAGTGCATTTTTGTGCAACTCTTTAGCATCCTCATCCACAAGCCATCCTTGCTTCTTCTCCACCTTCAAGAAACACAATGGCCTCATCGTCTGCTCGTGGAAAGAAGAAGGTCGCCGGCAGGAAAGGAAGGGAAGCTCGGGAATCTACTCCACCACTGACGATCATCAATGACATTGCCTTCGTCGATGGAGATGGTGGTGATCGATATCTACGGCTTTCCTCCAAAGCTCCTCTCCCACGACGACCAGTTGAAGTTATGGACTTCATCAACATCGTCGACTTGGAGGACCTTTTCGAAGTGCAAAAGTTAAAAGAATTCATCAACCCTTCTTTTCCTTCCTATTCCATCAAGGTAGTGAATGAATTCTATGCAAACCTCATTTCCCACTCTGAAAATGAAACCATCTTCTTCTATACTATGGTCAATGGGCATAGCTTCCGATTTACTGAAGGGGATATTCTTGACATGCTAAATATTGACATAGATGAATATCAAGACACCCTTGACCTTACTTCTGGAAACCTCCTTAACCAATTTCTCCAAGATGACCATACCATTAGTCTTAGTGACATCAAAAGGACCATTTTTCAATCTAATACAACCTGTCACGAAGATAGAGGCACATATTATGCTATAAATCTCAAACCAGCTGCTAGGATTATAAACCTTATTGTTTCAACAAACATACATCCTAGAGCCAATAAGTCTGAAGTTCCTATTTTTCGTATGTGTCTAATATATGCCATTATCCAACGTATTCCCACAAATTTTATCCGCATCATTCTTAAAAACATGCTTGAGTTTTCTGGCAATCCTCCATATGCCGATTTTGTATGCCAAATTACTCAACATTTCCTTAAGACCCAACTTGAGGATATGGGATATACATGGGAGCGTAGACCACAAAAAATAAGTAAGAATACAGTAGAAAAAATGGGAATTGATTTTGGTCATAAAAGGGCTAGAGTAGAAGGAGAAACATCTCATCAAGACATACCACCACCCCCTCCTCCTACTAACCTATCACATGATCCCATTCAAAACACTCTTACTTATATTGCTGGCTCCCAATATCACCTTAGCAAACAACTAGACTATAACCATCATGCCATGACTTATATAAACCAAAGAATGCAAACCCTTTCACCAAACCAACCTGATGAATATCCGTATTCTTTAAATCCTGGCATGCTCAATCCATACAATCCTTCGTACAACTATTATCAAACTCCACCTCCACCATCTGTGGATCTTACACACACTCAGTTTTCATCCATGAAACTGCAAGATATTGCCGCTCATTTCCGATTTGACCGAGTTCCTACATTCTTGGAAGCATATGCTTTAACTAAGACATGTGCTCTAGATTGGCAAACCTTGGTCCAGTATTATGGAACTGAGCCTTTTCTTGGGAAAGACCCTGACATTGTCGTAATTCTTAAGTCTTTCCAGTAAGTGTTGGAGTTATTGTAATGATATCTTTTGAATAATTGTAATGGGTCATCTCTATATGATGTGTCTATCTTTCTATGCTTGTAATACATGCTTTTAATGAAATTGGTCATCTTTACTTGATTCCAATGGATATTTTTATAAAGAGCATGTGAGACATCTTCAAAATATGGATTATAAGATCATCATAGTAGAGCATACAAAATAAGGGGAGTAATAAATAAAAAAATGCAACCTTTAAAATTGTGGCAAAATTGACAAGGATCTATGACACAATTACTTAAAATAGTTATGAAACAAATCCAGACACATTCTCGGTCGAGAAACTGTTCGACCAAGAACACTATCGGTCGAAAGATCGTCGACCGAGCAGGTTTCTGTTGTCAAGTCTGCAATAAAACTGAATATATTTGCAAATCAATCATGTTTCCCTTCATCATGTTGAAGATAAAATTGGCTAATATTTTTACAAAACCGCTTCCACTAGATCAATTTAACAAAATTAGGAAGCAATTGCTTATCACTCCTTTGGAAGATGTTTTCTTTGATATCTGTGCTACTTAAACAAAAACTCTTATTTACATTTTTGGTTTTTAAATGGACATCTTTTTCATTATATTTGATGGGACATCTAATTAATGGGGAGTTTTTATTCTTAAACGGTTATCTTTTTGAAATGACAAAGGGGGAGAGATAAATATAAAACTAAAACTTAGTAATTATGTAAAACTCAATTAATGAGTTTCATAAATAAACTCTTGGCTTTACATTGAAAGTTGCTATATTCCCAAATGATCTGGATTTCATGTTCCATAATTCATGGGGAATAATAAGCACACATTTTATACACAAGAGAAAAAGCTACAAAAGGAAATCTAAAGGTATGAAACTCATATGTTTTATATTTCCTTTATTTATATTTTGGAAATGTTTGTCATCTTCAAAAAGGGGGAGATTGTTGGCTAAATGGACATCTATAAATCCCTTTGTTTTGATTATGACAAACATTTCATTCTTATTAATCTAACGAGCTACTTGAGTGTGCAGGATGACAAAGCAACAAGGGAAAATCTACAAGCTTACATATTTATATTTTCATGCAATGTAATAACTGTTGTAAAAAACTTGTACAAAAATATAATGTACAAGTCTTTAGAATTGCATGTAAATCAAGCGTTAGAGTCTCCCTAGCTAAACACCACAGTTAGACACGTCATCCCATTCAAATAGGATTACTTTTGCACACTCACACACATAATTACTGCCTAAATTGAAACCTTGAAACATGATCAATCTCGGTCGACAAAATCCTCGACCGAGACACTCTCGGTCGACAATCTTCTCGACCGAGAAAGATCCAAAGTAGCCGTTAGACACAACAGACAAGTTAGTTGGCAGTTGGAAAAATACGTTGCAAATCACTTGTTCCAGAGAGCCTGTCGGTCGACAAAAGTTCGACCGAGTAGGTGTCTCGGTCGACCATTTGTCGACCGAGATGGTCTCTGACAGCAACTGCAGAATTAATTAATTAGCCGTTGTTAAAGCAACAACTTTGTACCTAACGGCTAGTTAAGCACTTAGAAACCCCTAGAAGTTGTCTAGAACGTCCTTAAGCATCCTTAGTCCATTCCTATAAATAGGACAAGCCATAGGACACTCAAACTTACTTGTTTACACTTGCTACACTTGAGAAACCTTTGAGCATACTTTGTGCAATCTGTTTGTGAGCAATTTGAGCATTGTGACAATTGGCCATTTCATTCCTTAGCTCATAATTCGTGTCCTATAGGCTAGTATCTCCTACCTACTACAATCACAAGTTCACATACTTGGTTAGGAGATCTATACACTTGATCTAGGCAAATCAAGCCTTGGGCTACAAAGGATAAGTTGTAATTTCTGTTTTCTTTCTTGTTCCCTATTATTGTTTGTACTCTCCTTGCTACTCCTAGGTTGGAGGCTGTGGATTGGAGAGGGTAAAGATCTTCTTGGCGAAGAAGGAGACTTTGAGCTACTTCAGAAGGCTGGTGCAACGGGAGGTTACTTCTAGAGAGGAAGGCTACTTCAAGGGGGAGCTTGGAGTTACTTCAAAGAAGGCTACCTCAAAGTTGGTGCACCTACTTCAGGGTGAAGGCTGTTCAAAGGGTGTAAAGGAAAGTATTGTATTTTGTATAAATCCTCGAGAGGTAATAAAATAAATACTTTCAAATCCCGGTTGGGTAAGCAACCGGGTAGTGGACTGACAACTATAGTATTTGCTATAGTTGGAACCACTCTAAACACCTGTCTCCTTCTTCCAATTTCAATTGTGGTTGTTTGAATTCAATAAATTGTTAAAATAATTCAAAAACTCTATTCACCCCCCCAGTAGTTTTTCAAAAAATTGGGTTAGGTTAGAGGGAAATGGTGGAATCGTTCTCTCAATAGTAATTGTGACAGGTTAAAAATTGTTTATCTTATTTTTGAGGGAGCATCGTTCATAAAAAATGGATTGGTACTTTAGAAACACGGTTGAGGGACCTTATCCATGCATTAAGGGAGGGTCCCTAAAAAATAGTCCCTTTTTGTCACACAATTTTGATCCTTCACAAAAGTCCCTAAAAAATAGACAAATTTTTTGTAGTGATGACGGAATCTGAATCAGTTGGACATCTGCCACCGAGAGTAGAGAAGCTACAGATCCATCAAAGTGCAAGAGTCAAAGAGAAGTAAGTGCCTTCTACAACTGTCGATGTACAGGTTCAAACCTGCCCACCTTCCCAAATTCTATTATCTGTTCCTAAGAAGCCAAGAACATCATCTTTAATAAGAAAACATGAAGACCTATCTGTCGAAGCTATTGAGCGGAGAGTATGTGAATTTGCATTGAACCCGAAAATCAACTTGTCTCAACTTCTGTTTGACGACGGAACGATGAAACTATATAGAATGGATTTATATACTCTCAAACCAAGAGAATGACTGATGGACAATATAATTGAAGCATACAGACACACGATTAACATGCGAGAATTACAGTCAACTTCAGGAATAATATAGTGAGCCTACATCCCATTCAACATTAGTGTAAGTTATTCCTAAACACTTTTTTACGGCTCAATGTACCCACCAGTTTTCCTAATTACTATTTCTGTGTAATTATATGAATAGAAAAATTGTCAAGCATACTTGCAAAATGCATACTACGAACAGACCCGCAAACATGCGGAAGAATTCACCCAAATGGAAGATGTCTTCCTGTTTGACTATTTCAAGGATGGGATAGTCGACTGTACCCAATGTGATTACGTGATTCGTTGTTCTTACTCATTGTTATCGTTCCTCTGCCCACTTGTTATCATTCCTTCACTCACATTAATTTTTCCTTTATACATTGTTATTGTTCCTTTACTTAATGTTATCATTCCTTTACTCACTGTTATTATTCCTTTACTCATTGTTCTTGTTCCTTTGCTCGTTGTTGTTTTTCATTTATTCCTTTAGTCATTCTTATTGTTACTTTTGACTTCGTAATTGAACCTTTACTCTGCCACCTTGATTATTATCTCATCGTGTTCATTATCTAACTTACCATTGTGTAGTATTTCTTCCCTGTTGGATGTAAGGGTCATTTCTACGTGACTGTCATCGACTGTCCACAGAAGAAGTGTTTTGTACTGGATAGCATGCCAAGTGAAGTTTCTTTTGAAGTGGATAGAAAACCACTAGCAAAACAGTTGCTGAACTTCGTATCTCCCTACCTAGAAGTTACAAGGGCATTTAAAGACATAGATGTATGGGAAGTGCAGCTAGCATCAATTCCAGAACAATCAAACGGCTTCAATTGCGGAATCTTTTGTATTCTATTCATGTAGTATTAGACAGGAGAAATCCCGAAGGAGAAATTTGATCTTTGGACCCCCGCCTTCCTGTCTTTGTTATGGAGGACCATTTCAGATAGACTCCTTCTATGCACCGATAATAAAGTCAAAGATGATGTGATCAACCATGCTCTCAGCTGTAATACAAGTAGGCCGATAAGGAATATCCCCTTACCCCCTCGTGGAGCTGATGTAATAGACATTATTTAATGATTAACAAAAGAAAATTGTATTAACATACTCATTCTCTAGTCATTCTCCAGTAACATAATTTATTATTCACTGTCATTCAATAGAAAATTTCTCAATTACAAGGTCAAAGTGTAGAAAAATATCAACATCTATGACTAAAGTAACATATTGTCTGAGTATATTAACATATAGTCGCTTGTAAAGTAGCAATGTCAAATGAGTAACAGAGGACAATCTTTGTTCTCCTCTGGTGGACCAACGTTTCCTTCTCCTCTGGTGGAGTGGCTTGTCCTTGGAGAGCTTGTCTTTTTCCTCCGGTAAGTACATCAACAACAAGAACATGAATGACATTAAATATCATAAACTGTCATTCAATAGAAAATTTCGGAATTACAAGGTAGAAGTGTAGAAAAGGATCAAAGTCTATGACTAAAGTAACATATCGTTTGAGTAAAGTAACATATAGTACAAGTGAAGTAACAACGCCAGACTAGTAATGGAGGACAGTCTTCATTCTCCTCCGGTGGACCAGTGGTTCCTTCTCCTCATTTTCATCGTCGCCCCCAATCTGATCCCGTTCTCTCACTATATTGGTTCCCATACTCCCAGCTCTACCTCCTTTTCTCCCCAGTCCAGTTCCTTTAGTCACCTTCCTCGTAAGTAAACTACGAGATGGTAGAGGAGGGGATGAGGATAATGAGGAGGAGAATAGGATGGCCAAGATAAGGATTTGGTGTTGTCCATTCTAGCACCAGTGGCAAGTCACGAGTGCAATTACTGTTGTTTTTTTGCATCATCAGGGGAGTAGGTAGATAAAACCGGGTTGGACAACACCGACTCTGCTTCCTCATTTTCATTGTTGCCCCCATCTGATCCTGTTCTCTCGCTGTACTGGTTCATGTACTCCCATCTCTAGCTCCTTTTCTCCCTTGTCTAGTTCCTTTAGTCGCCGTCCTCGTAAGGTGACTACGGGATGGTAGAGGAGGGGATGAGGATAACGAGGAGGAGAATAGGATGGCCAAGATAGGGATTTCGTGTTGTCCATTCCAGCACCAGTGGCAAGTCACGAGTGCAATTACTACTGTTTCATTGCATCATCAGGGGAGCAGGTAGATAAAACTGGGTGGACAACACCGGCTCTACTTCCTCGTTTTCATCGTTGCCCCCCCATCTGATCCAGTTCTCTCGCTGTACTGGTTCCCTTTGATTCTTGCTCTTATCTTTTGAAAATTAATTAAGGCTCAAGAGGAATTTATATTTCAATGTTAGTCCTTTTTGAATAATGTTGAAACACTGTTTTGCTTGTTTTGGACTAAAGTGAAAATTACCCAAGTTGAGGGGTTAACTTGCAAAT
This sequence comes from Alisma plantago-aquatica, assembly GCA_963693085.1. Classification (NCBI taxonomy): domain Eukaryota; kingdom Viridiplantae; phylum Streptophyta; class Magnoliopsida; order Alismatales; family Alismataceae; genus Alisma; species Alisma plantago-aquatica. Next base: position 634,693,643 of record OY856413.1, on the reverse strand, counting down.
GTTACATGATAAGATGTTCCTCAAGTGTTGAAGCATCATAAAAATGAGAATGATTCAGAGTTATGGCTTGTGATAGCCTGAGCACCAAGAAAGAGCTTGTTAAGCAATGTTTGTGCATTAAAACCTAGTTTTGGTGTAATGTGCAATTTACCCAAAACCTAGGGTTCAATATGCAAAATACCTCTTCTAGAGGGTCCCTCATGATTCTTGGTATCATGTAGAGAAAATAATTGGAGAGGGGCACCTCATTTGAATCATTTTGGAAGAGAGAGAATCTTGATATTAAAATAATCAAGATTTAAGCATAAATGAAACCCTAATTCAATTTAATGCAAAAATAAATATATTAATTGAAGTTCCCTTCAACCAAAATTGAGATGGTTGAAATTGCATAAGTGTAGAAGTCCTTGTGCCTTGCAAAGGCCACGAAATATCCAAAGTGAGTGGAGAGTCCACTCACATTATTTAAAAGAAAAGTAATATCCACTCAATTTTGGATATTATTATTATAATGGTTAAGATGCTTAATTTATTTTCCTTTATTTCATGGATAATGAAGAGGATTGCAAAGGGGAAGAGGATGGCTTCGTGGGCAAGGAGTTGAGGGGGATATGTGGCATCAATTTAAGAAAATAAAGGAATTAATTATTACTTTCTCTCTCATTGATTTTTCTTATATACATCCCATTTCTAAGCCAAATGAAAGGCTTTCTCGATCCTTTTTCTTTCCTTGCTTTGGTTGAACACTAAGGGAGATAAGTAGCAATAGGAGGACGAACTCCAACCTGTAGGTAAGCTCCTTGATCACTTTCAACCATGATTTCATGGTGGAAATCGAAAATCAATGATGGATTTCTTCTTTTCTTCCATCAATCTTCCATTCTAGCCAATCCTTTTCACACAAAATCTTGAGGAAGGAATCATGTGGAGTGAGAAAGCTTCTTTCACCATTAGGGACGTGAATTTGGAGCTTTGAAGCTTCATTTAAGGTGGGTTATATAACTTGAACCCTTAAATGTTATTACTACATTCAATTCTTCATCATTTGTTGATTGTTTTGTTCTTCTTGAAATTTCTTTGATAAATTTGATGAATTACCATAAGAATGGTAGTAACTTTTGAAGGATCAAAGCTTGATTATGATTACATCATCCTAAGATCACACCTTAACAAAGATCTAGGGCAAATGGTTTCAATGACTTGAGACCAAACAGTCTCAAGATCGTTTGAAACCAAACGGTTTCAAAACCGTTTGGGATCAAACGGTCTTAAGACCGTTTGAGGTCAAACAACCTCAAAACCATTTAAGGTCAGGTGTTGTTATAAATTGTTTATGATCCAATGGTTTTCAATTGACTTAATTTCAAAATGGTTCAATACTTTATGGCTTCTTGATTGCAAACCCTAAATCAATTTGTTGAAGAAACCCTAATTGAATTCAATCAATTTCAGTGATTGGATGGGTCAAACGGTCTCAAGACCGTTTGAGGTCAAACGACCTCAAGACCGTTTGAGGTCAGTTAAGGTCATGATTGAATGGTGATTCAATTGTTTCAATTGAAGTAATTCCAATGATTACAATAATTGATCGGTTGAATAATTGGAACCCTATTTGATTGATTGAAAGTAACCCAAAATGATTCATTCAGTTTCAAGAGGTTTTGGACCAAATGGTCTCAAAACCATTTGAATGACCAAGTGGTTTCAACTTTCAAACGGTTTCAACTATTGTTTTGTCCAATCAATCTTAGTGAAGAATAGTTTAAATGGTTTCTAATGTTGAGTGCCCAAATGGTTTCAAAACCATTTGGAGGGTAAATGGTCTTAACCCTAGATGCCCAAACAGTTTCAAAACCGTTTGGAGGGCAATTGACTTCAAACTGTTTGGAGATTTAAAGGTCAAAACCGAATGGGGGTTCAACACATACAAAATTGATTGAAGACTTAAAGTGATGAAAGATCAGTTGATCCCATGATTGATAATGATGATTATCAAAGATAAGTACAATGGTTGAATCCCTAATGTACTTAGATGATTGGTACCCTTAGAGGGGTTAACCTTTGATGCTTATCGAAGCAATGACTCAATACACTATGTCAATCCTTTATTCAAGTTGAATTGACTCAATCTAATCAAGATTGGAGTAATGAACATCCTAGAGAGGATGAGAGAGAGAAATTAATACATGTATAATAATCATGTAGCAATCTAGCCTCAACACATTCAAAATAAATAGAATATGTAATTAGGGTATGATCCTTGATAAAGAGATCATGAAACTGTAATTGAGGTGGTTTATGAACTTAAACTCTAATCTAGGGCAGTTCTATGTAAAACCCTAATCCAGGGTGATGGTGTGACCCTAATTTAGGGTAATGAGATGAGAAACCCTAATTCAAGGTATTTTAATGATAAACCCTAATTAGATGTGAATAGTAAACCCTAATACTAATTGAGGGTGATGTTACGAGAAACCCTAATCAAGGGTTAGGTTAAGTGAAACCCTAATACAGAGATGTTATGTAAAACCCTAATCAAGAGTGATGTCAAAGTGAAACCTTAATGCAATAATGTGATGTGAAACTCTAACTCAAGATGATGCTATGTACTGATATGTGACACTTTAAATGAAATCCTACCCTGATAAAGGATAAAGGTATGTGGAGCCCTAATCTTGGGTTATAGTGCATGAAAACCTAATGTTGGGCAAAATGATGATAAACCATAAACCTACTTTGGGTAATGGGATGAGTATTTCTAATTGACATAATTTGAGAAATTCTAACTCTAATGTGGAAACAGTGATGTTACTCTTACATTTCATATGTAATTGATATTACTATTATCATGTGCACTAATCATGCAGGTAACATGAGATGTTGGACATAGCCAGGTATGAGCTATGATGTTTTACTATTGGAATTGCTTTATGGGCCTTGTGAGCCATAATATGCTGTGTTTCCTAGTGAGAGGTAACAAGAGATATTAATGGGCTTTAAGAACGATGTGAAATGCCTGTATTGCAAATATTATGTTTACATTGGTCAAATGATCTGGAGGCATTAAGTTACTTGATAAAGTGGTAACAAGTGTTTTGATGAATTAAGGGTTTGAACACCCATATTCCGTAATCATGATGATGAGATGATAAGGGATGAGAATGCCCCTGATGTGACAAGGGATTGAGATCCCAATGTTTTACAAAGTTTTAAAAAGGACTTGATAGAAATAATACTTATTCTTTGTAGCATTTGTATAATGAATTATGTTTGAAAACCTGACTGATGCTAAAAGAATACAGTAATGTACTTAATTAATCAAGAGTAATTTTATCATGTAGAGCCCTTGTCATAGATCCATTGTCGTCAGTAGTTTGGTGATAGTGAAACAGGTTTTCCTACGGGAACTCCTGGAGGGCATACTTTTGAGTATGTGGGGGTTATGGACGCGAATATCCTTACGCCCTAATGGAGGAATTGATGTGAGGTAAACATTAAATCTCTCAATACTTCATTATATATGCCAGTATGGATGTATCACTAATCTCCCGAATGCCGGGATGGATGTATCATTAATCTCCCGATGATCTTAATGCCGGATCGATGTGAGATAAGTACAATATCTCTCGATTGCAAAGAGAGTACATCATGCCACTGTAACTCTAATAGCGAAGTTGCCAGTATACCCTGGAAAGCTATTTATCAGAGACATAAGATGTCCTGCATTTGGTCCTCACACTGACTGAGGAAGATGAGGTCATGGAAATCTATCTCTTCTATTGACCTATGTATGGTACCGATTTTGATTTTGCAATGGTCGGTTGGAGTATGAGAGGTATACCTCATCTCCTCATTTAAGTAAATGTAATTAGCCATGTGGCGTATTTGCTTAAAGTTGAAATACGAGAATCATTGGTTGATGATATCTTGCTTAGTATACCTGAGATGGATAAATGTTATACATGTTCTTCATATTCCTTATTGGTTAAATGACATACTGCTTTACCAAGTTATAAGCTAAAATACTTTGAAGAAGAACATTGCTCTAGTATGCTTAGATAATTGATTTATCTGTTGTTGAATACTTATGATTCTTCTGCTCAATTTTATTCCATTATATTTCAATAATAACATTTCTGGCAGAGAGTTATATCTCTCACTGAGACAATTTCAATTGTCTCACCCCCGTGGGATCCAACTTTTTAGGTAGATGTAGAAGAAGAAGTAGAAACCCTACAGCAGGGGAAGAACAGTAGGGACAGCAGTGAATTCTCAGGTGGAGACACTGGCTGTCATGTCTTGTATATGTGTATATAGAGTCCTATGTGTCTTCTTTGTACTCTCAGGTCCTAGGAGTCAATAGTTAGTTTAATTTTGATCTGAGATTTTGGCTTGATGCCTCGAGATTTTTATGCTACCTATGTACAGTTTTAACAGGGCAGTTGATGCTTGTAACTCTCGAGAAGGAATGGTATAAGAGATGTACTAGTGAACCAGAATGTAATTTAATTACTTTGGTTCTTGTTATAAGAGTTATCCTGTGCTTGGATCTCTTTGTAAAAAGTTTTAATTTTTAGTGATTTCCAGTAATCCAATGTAGATTATTCGCTTCCGCTTAAGAAAATCGTGTTTTTGTAAGTTGGATGCCACACCCGTACTCCCAGATCTAGCTCCTTTTCTCCCTAGTCTAGTTCCTTTAGCTTCCGTCCTCGTAAGGTGACTATGGGATGGTAGAGGAGGGGATGAGGATAACAAGGATGAGAATAGGATGGCCAAGATAAGGAGTTCATGTTGTCCATTCCAGCACTAGTGGCAAGTCACGAGTGCAATTACTGCTATTTCGTTTCATTATCAGGGGAGTAGGTAGATAAAACCAGGCTGGACAACACCGACTCTTCTTCCTCATTTTCATCGTCACCCCTTCCGATCCTGTTCTCTCACTGTACTGGTTCCCGTACTCCCAGCTCTATCTCCTTTTCTCCCCAATCCAGTTCCTTTAGTCGCCGTCCTTGTAAGGCGACTACGGGATGGTAGAGGAGGGGATGAGGATAACGAGGAGGAGAATAGGATGGCCAAGATAAGGATTTTGTTTTGTCCATTCCAGCACTAGTGGCAAGTCACAGGTGTAATTACAAGATAAGGATTTCATGTTGTCCATTTTTGCACCAGTGGCAAGTCACGAGTGCAATTACTGATGTTTCGTTGCATCGTCAGGGGAGCAGGTAGATAAAACTGGGACGGAAAGCACCGGCTCTGCTTCCTCATTTTCATCATCGCCCCCCATCTGATCCCGTTCTCTCACTGTAATGGTTCCCGTATTCCCAGCTCTAGCGCCTTTTCTCCCCAGTCCAGTTCCTTTAGTCGCCTTCCTCGTAAGGCGACTACGAGATGGTAGAGGAAGGGACTATTGGTATGTATGCCCTGAGAGCCAATCATGGGATGATTGGTGGGATACATTAAGATTGATTTGATAAACATCAAAGGAAAGCTTCCAATTCTTTCTACTACAGTCATATGAGATAGTGATAGAACAAATTGAATGTCTAGAGAATGACAGTACTCAATGACGTATGCCTTCAGGTTCATGACCTGAACGATGAGATCATACTGATGCTAAGAGTTTGTACATTCTTGTTATGTCCCTATTCAGATGTCATTGTGGAAGGTAGATAGACAACAATGACACACAAGACTAGATTGTGGTGTTGGTTGATGATAGAATCTCATTAGTCATGATATAGAGATATCAAACCAAACACATAGGTACTTGTTAGAGAACAAGTGTACCAGACAGACCCACCGTGAGTTTGACACATGGAACCACGACATGGTAGTCACAGTCAGTACTCACAGTGATGGTGGTGAGTGTGATTCTTAGACCTGAAATCACTGCACTCAACACATGTCATTGGGCACACTTTGACATCATCAAACACAGTCCTCAAACATGGGTTGTTATAAAGGTGATGATTAGGTGGCTTTGACACATGGAGCTTTTGAGGGGTGAGTGATAGATATAGGATTTGTCCCTCCTGAGGGAGTTTGATATCCAAGGCCACTTGATGAGTAGGATTGAAATAGGTGTGCACACACATGTGTGAATCAGTATGTGATATTGATGTCATACATATCTCTTCCAATCTACTCTGAGATCAAGAAAGTGATTGAACGTTGATAGGATGACTGTTCCATGCCTCAAGTTCATTCGGGATATCAGCGACAAAGGAATTATACATTCACTGTAACACCATTCACGGATTGTAGGATTGAAAGTTGTTCTCCAACTTTCTACTTTCACTTGGGTAGCACTGATGTGTGACTAGGCACCACTCTTTGCTTGTGAAGTCATAAGTGCTATGGACTTTCACTGCCAACGTGAAATGGACCTGCAGGGTCACACACATAGGATTTAACCTGTAAGAGGAGTTTTGTCCACAAGCAATGTTTAGATTGATTACTAAAGGAGTTTAGTAGTTCAATTAAACACTCAGTCAATTGATAGCTCAATATCATAATGTTCAAGGTGTTGGACACATTGATTGGAGTATCGGATTGATTGAAATCGCAATTGACTGATTCTGCACAACTTGTACTCCCAACTGATTGGTTCATGTGATGAACCGGTCGGTTGAGCTTGGTGAACCGGTTGGCTCAAGTGTTGAGCCGATCGGCTCAAGATCAGGGTGAACCGATTGCTTCAAATGTTGAAATGATCGATTCAACTGGTGCAATCAAGCAAGTTGGGAAAGTAGGATTGGTGAGAATTTTCCTTGCGTTTCACTTGCCCAATTTGATTGGAACAAGGATTGGTATTCGATACCAATTAGAAAAAAGAAGGAAAGTCAATCGGGAACTGACCAAGACCACCAACCGACCGGTTGAGGTGTCCCAACCGACCGGTTCAGGTCCCCAACCGACCATTTCACTTGTGAAACGATCGGTTTAGGTTGCGAGTTGGTTGCTTTTATGGAAAATCTCAAACCCTTCTACTCCTGCTTTTAGTCCCGCATTGATCGGGATGGAGAACCCTGTCCCATGACCCTCTTATATATATAGGGGTATTGGGGGCTTCTCAAAGTACAACTCAGTGCAACCAGTTGCTCTGCAAAGTTGTCGTTCTCTTTGGTTTTGGTAACCGAGAGAGAGCCCGAGCAAGTGCTACCCGCAAAGGGAGGTGCAGCAAGGGAAAGACAACTGCAGTTGCAACTGGAGGTAGGAGAGTGTGTTGGTGACTAGTACATCAACAGGAGGGTGCGACTCCTTCCAACTCCTTGTGGGACAAGGAGTGTGGAGTTCCAGGTGGTATGTGTGGACTACTTCAGAGGAGGGAGGTTTCTACCGCTCAGGAGGACAACTGTCAACCACGACAGTCCCGGTGAAAGGAGTCATCAGTCCCGGTGCGACCAGGAGCTACACAGACACCGTCTAAGACTGGAGGTGAAGACCACGCAAGGCACGAGGTATTGTCGCCGAGCAAGCCTCGGGACAAGGTATGATTCCACAAACCATCCTTTCCTATTATATAGACGTTGACGCGTTTCCTTGTTCTGGGTTTGGGGGAGAAAATTTTTGTTTCCGCTGCCTTCTCTGCCTCCCCTAAAACCCAAAAGTGGTATCAAAGCCACGTCAACTGCTCTATATTTTAGGAATATCAATATGATCGATTTTGGTTTGTCGCCTTTATTTATTGCATACGATGCGAATAAAATTGGCTTTATGCATGTCCAATCCTAAATCCACAAATCCCAATTATATATATGATATGTTTTATTAATGAACTCGATACGCGTCACCCTTAAACGAGTTTTGTGGTGGATTTATAGAGTGGTTATGGCCAATAAACCCTATGTGTGTATGGTTGTATGTGGTTGCTTGCATCTCAGTCGGTGCACCGATCTTCCCTCTCCTATTCCTGATGTAACTCGAAATAATTCGAGAATTCTTTTCCTTCCTTTGCTCCCCCCGAATGTAACTCGGGGTTTCATAATTAAATTGTAATTAGGATAGAATTTTATTTCCTGTTATGTCAAAGAACGGTGGACATCCTGACGACAACTTAGACGATCGGTTCAAGGCGTGAATCGATCGGTTGACGTTCCAGACGATCGGTTCAAGGAGTGAACCAGTCGGTTGATGACCGGTTCGAGGAGCGAGACGAGCGGGTGGCGGCCATGAGGAGATCCACGATGACCAGGCGAACCAATCGGTTGGAGGAGCCAACCGATCGGCTGGTGGCACCCAGACGACCAGGCCAGAGCGAGCAAGTCAATCATGTGATGAGTTGATCTTCTCAGAAGGCAAAGCACAGAGTTCATCTTGTATAGGTTGTATGTGATGTAGACCTAGATGACCGTGATTCCTCTTGGCTCGAGGAATCACATTAGGATGGCCATAATCATCACTTTTATCGTTTTGCATGTTTTCTGTGGGATATAGCATGTCTATGATACATACTATGTATTGTGGTGATTGGATATGTATATGTATATAAAAACCAAATCCCTCATGAAATATTAAGTTTTAGATGCCTTCCAAATGTGACACGCATGAAAAGCTTGATCGACCAAGTGTGGGCATGCCCTAACGTGGTGCACTGTCTATCTCGTGGAAGCGTGAAGGATGAATGTGTGGGTCTGTCCTAGCAGGGTGCATGTTCATCGTGTTTGCTTTGGGTCAGACTTAACAAGGTGATCTTGATGGGATCTAGTACCTTGAGGCATGGAGATGATCATGGCAAGGAGTTGCATATGACATCTGATCAAGAGTTGCATATGATGCAATTGGCAAGAGTTGCCTATCTGAGAGATCTAAGTTGTGGGTGACAGCCCTAGCTGGTCCATGGCTTAGAGGATTTCAGAATCTTGCCCACTAGAAGGTTGTACGTTGCAATCTTCCGAATTGATGGTGAGGGCTATAAATTTGAAGTAAAATAGTGGGAGCGATAATTAATTAAAGGCCTAATTTTATCGTCAACTTTTCAAATCAATCAAACAAGTCAAAAAGAGTTTTGGACTAAAATTGCATATATTTCCTTTTGTTAAAATAAATGGTTAATCAACAAATCACTTTATTTGCGATCGGTCTTTGAGACCAACAAATTAAATGGGAATAATTCCACGACTGGTTAGGATGATGAAAAGTGTTCTCAAAGAGCGAAAGCTCTAAGTCCTAATTATACCTGAACCAGATGAACTCGATCCCACCACATCAATGGCTGAAAGTATGCTTATGGAAGCATACCGAGGAAGACATTAACGAGGAGTGCTTGATGTTGTGTTCTCTGAACTATGAGTTGCAGAGACAACATGAGACATATGATGTCTCCAAGACACTGTCCTAGTATGTCATGATAGAAGGAGATCCAGTAAGGTATTCAAACACTCAATGTGATTGGGTATGTGGAAAGACCTGACTAAGAAGGATTCCTTCTGAGTCAAGAGTTGGCTATTGGTATGATACTGCAAATGTTGCGAGAGTCATACAATTCATGATAAGATACAACATGAACAACTTTGACAAGCGTTGATAGAGTTATTGGACATGTTGAGGATAGTAGAGGCAAAGATGAAGAAAGACAAACCATAATCTTTGATGTGATCAAAGAGAAAGGAAATTCTTAAAGGCAAGGATAAGGGAAAAACAAAGAAGTGTTCTGATGCTAGCCAGCAATCCAAGCCGTCTTCAGCCTCAAGGCACACGGGGAAAGGGTGTATGAGGGATTGCCCTCTATATCTAGAAGAACAAAAGAAGATGAAGGAGGGGATGGAGATCTCCACCTAAGTTATCATGAAATGAACCACTTCTTTATCTGAGGTATATGATGCCAAGATATGGATCTATCATATATGATATGCAAGATCTGCAAAGAAGTGATGGCCTTTGTGAAAGGACCAAGAAAGAAGCACCCATCATTGGAGCAAGTGTTTCTGCCATAGATAGGAGTATCTTTCAGTTCATTTTAGCCTAAAGGGCACGAAATAGAGTTGAGAACTTCTATTTCATAAATTGCCAATAGATAGAAACACTTTATATTTGCATATTGTATGACAATGATGGCAATTAATAAAGTTGATGTTTCAATATCAAAGATATGATCTTTGTGGCAATGCCTTGTTTATCTTGTGATACATGGTATGCATAAGATAAAATGATACCTAAAAGTTATAGATAACTCAAACAATCTAATTAGCATCAATCATGAGAAATTCATTTCTAGTTTCCATATGATGGATAAATCTAGACTCTTTTGGTTAGAGAACTAGTAAAAGACATGAATATCTTGGACATGATTAATCAATCTTCACTAAAGGTAGTGGGAGAATGATTATCATATTAGGTATGATACATGTGATGTATTTACATACCTATTGGAACAAATGCTAATACTTCAAATGGTGTTTAGAGAAATACCAATATGAATATCTTGAAGTGTTCAAGACTATCATAGATGAAGTGCAAATTTGGTAAAGTATTAATTCTTGATGAGATCAATGAATGAAATACTTGGACCAAATGTTTGAGATCCTTATGAGTGATTATGATAGTGTATCATAGTGAACTCATGATTAAGGCATGGTGATGTCTAAATCAAGAAGGAATCATACTCTAAGGAGTTAGAGAATGATTATCAAATAACTGAATTCTTCTTAAATAAAGAATACGCTTCATTAATAAAGGACATTAAGAATCACAAAGAGTTGTGAGTTCTTATATCCTTGACAGATACACCTCAATTATCTACGTGATGAGTTGTTCATGTGATGAGTCCACTATCTAGATGAATATGAGGAACCGAATTTTGAGTTATGGTTTATGACCATTACATCCTAAATGACATCCATGTGAACCATAAGGTATGACCTTGATGGTAGCACTCATTGTATCAAATCCGTAAGTGCAAATGAGTCTTAAGTGTTAAGACACATGGATAACATTTTGAGAAGGATGATGCTTGTTGATTGCAACTTAATGACTAAGACATTTAGCATATGGATACTAAAACCACATTCCTATGAGGAATAAAATAAGGATGTGTACGTGACACAACCTATAAGGTTTATGAATCCACTAATGCAAATGAAGTCTATAAGTTACAATGGACTAATCAATGTGATTGATTGAGTACAAGCAACTCAAAATTGGATCTTTACTTTGATGTTATAGTCAAAGGGCTTGACTGATATGTCAAAGATAAAGAAGGGATCTGTGATTTAGTAAGAGTGTGTTCACATTCCACATGTTGATGTGAAATGGAAATGTTCCAGATTGGAAATCCAAGTGGAAATTATCTTTAAGGAAGAAAGAGATGTTTCCTATGTGATAGGAATAGAGATCTATAGAGATAGTTCTCGAAAACATCTTGACCTGAAAAGGAGAAAGCATACATTGGCAATCTGTACTGAAGAGTTCAGTATGCACAGATTAAGTGGGAGAAAACTTGTCCATGTTACATGGAGTTAGTATCCTGAGGCCAAGTGTCCAATTCTTATGAAGAATGGGAACACTAAGAATAGATATGGATCTATCATGTATGTAATCATCCCATTATCTTGCATGTATCGACATGGCAAGAACAAAATGCATTCATCATCTTGTATGTAGGACATGGCAATATGATGTGCTCATCCTGATAACTCGTATGTGGGACATGACGAGTGGATGTCTGTCTACTTCCAGTAAGGGTTACTGGAATACCATGAGAACTTGATAAGTACTTGGGAAGTACTAGTTCTATGGAGATAAGGAAGAGTTCAATGTAAATAGTTACATTGATGCGAACTTCTGAACGGACAGAAAATTAATCGCAATATATATATATATATAAGATATATAAAAGTGAAAGTTTGTTGATAATTGAAAGTGTTCTAATAAAACCATTTAAAAGGAAATGTCGAGTATCTATGTGTTAGTGAACAACAGTGGATACTATATGGATCTGGAAGTTCATGAGATGAACTTATAGATATTCCGCTCATTGATGATAAGTCTAGAATCCTTGATCATGCAATGTGGCTAAAGGTTAGCAAAGGAATACTAGATCGCATATTATGGCAACTCCATCTCATACGTATGATGTACAACGAAGAGATGAGAGACATGCAATTTATACTGACTTTGGCAAGGTGTTCCCATTACTCACTATGTTAATCACTAGAGCACAGTAAGATGTGGGACATGTTTGAAGATCACTATGAATATGATTCAAGAGTGATTGGCTCGCAGTGCAAGTGGGAGTCTGTTGGTATGTATGCCCTGAGAGCCAATCATGGGATGATTGGTGGGATACATTAAGATTGATTTGATAAACATCAAAGGCAAGCTTCCAATTCTTTCTGCTACAGTCATATGAGATAGTGATATAATAGATTGAATGTCTAGAGAATGAAAGTAATCAATGACGTATGCCTTCAGGTTCATGACCTGAACGATGAGATCATACGGATGCTAAGAGTTTGTACATTCTTGTTATGTCCCTAGTCGGATGTCATTGTGGAAGGTAGATAGACAGCAATGACACACAAGACTAGATTGTGGTATTGGTTGATGATAGAATCTCATTAGTCATGATATAGAGATATCAAACCAAACACATAGGTACTTGTTAGAGAACAAGTGTACCAGACAGACCCACCGTGAGTTTGACACATGGAACCACGACATGGTAGTCACAGTCAGTACTCACAGTGATGGTGGTGAGTGTGATTCTTAGACCTGAAATCACTGCACTCAACACATGTCATTGGGCACACTTTGACATCATCAAACACAGTCCTAAAACATGGGTTGTTATAAAGGTGATGATTAGGTGGCTTTGACACATGGAGATTTTGAGGGGTGAGTGATGGATATAGGATTTGTCCCTCCTGAGGGAGTTTGATATCCAAGGCCACTTGATGAGTAGGATTGAAATAGGTGTGCACACACATGTGTGAATCAGTATGTGATATTGATGTCATACATATCTCTTCCAATCTACTCTGAGATCAAGAAAGTGAATGAACGTTGACAGGATGACTGTTCCATGCCTCGAGTTCATTCGGGATATCAGCGAAAAAGGAATTATACATTCACTGTAACACCATTCATGGATTGTAGGATTGAAAGTTGTTCTCCAACTTTCTACTTTCACTTGGGTAGCACTGATGTGTGACTAGGCACCACTCTTTGCTTGTGAAGTCATAAGTGTTATGGACTTTCACTGCCAACGTGAAATGGACCTGCAGGGTCACACACCTATGACTTAACCTGGAAGAGGAGTTTTGTCCACAAGCAATGTTTAGATTGATTACTAAAGGAGTTTAGTAGTTCAATTAAACACTCAGTCAATTGATAGCTCAATATCATAATGTTCACGGTGTTGGACACATTGATTGGAGTATCGGATTGATTAAAATCGCAATTGACTAATTCTGCACAACTTGTACTCCCAACTGATCGGTTCATGTCATGAACCGGTCAGCTGAGCTTGGTGAACCGGTCGGCTCAAGTGTTGAGCCGATCGACTCAAGATCAGGGTGAACCGATTGCTTTAAATGTTGAAACGATCGATTCAACTGGTGCAACCGAGCAAGTTGGGAAAGTAGGATTGGTGAGAATTTTCCTTGCGTTTCACTTGCCCAATTTGATTGGAACAAGGATTGGTATTCGATACCAATTAGAAACAAAAAGAAGGAAAGTCAATCGGGAACCGACCAGGACCACCAACCGACCGGTTGAGGTGTCCCAACCGACCGGTTCACTTGTGAACCGACCGGTTCAGGTCCCCAACCGACCATTTCACTTGTGAAACGATCGGTTCAGGTTGCGAGTTGGTTACTTTTGTGGAAAATCTCGAACCCTTCTACTCCTGCTTTTAGTCCCGCATTGACCGGGATGGAGAACCCTGTCCCATGACCCTCCTATATATAGGGGTATTGGGGGCTTCTCAAAGTACAACTCAGTGCAACCAGTTGCTCTGCAAAGTTGTCGTTCTCTCTGGTTTTGGTAACCGAGAGAGAGCCTGAGCAAGTGCTACCCGCAAAGGGAGGTGCAGTAAGGGAAAGACAACTGCAATTGCAACTGGAGGTAGGAGAGTGTGTTGGCGACTAGTACGTCAACAGGAGGGTGCGACTTCTTCCAACTCCTTGTGGGACAAGGAGTGTGGAGTTCCAGGTGGTCTGTGTGGACTACTTCAGAGGCGGGAGGTTTCTGCCACTTAGGAGGACAAATGTCAACCCCGACAGTCCCGATGAGAGGAGGAGTCGTCAGTCCCGGTGCGACCAGGAGCTGCATAGACACCGTCCAAGATCGGAGGTGAAGACCGCGCAAGGCGCGAGGTATTGTCTCCGAGCAAGCCTCGGGACAAGGTATGATTCCACAAACCATCCTTTCCTATTATATAGACGTTGACGTGTTTCCTTGTTCCGGATTTGGGGGAGAAAATTTTTGTTTCCGCTGCCTTCTCTGCCTCCCCTAAAACCCAAAAGGGACGAGGATAATGAGGAGGAGAACAGGATGGCCAAGATAAGGATTTTGTGTTGTCCATTCCAGTACCAATGGCAAGTCACGAGTGCAATTACTACTGTTTCGTTGCATCATCAGGGGAGCAGGTAGATAAAACCGGACTGGAAAACACCGACTCTGCTTCCTTGTTTTCATCATCGACCCCCATCTGATCCCGTTTTATCTCTATACTGGTTCCCGTACTCCCAGCTCTAGCTCCTTTTCTCCCTGGTCCAGTTCCTTTTGTCTCCGTCCTCGTAAGGTGATTACGAGATGGTAGAGGAGGGGATGAGGATAACTAGGAGGAGAACATTATGGACAAGATAAAGATTTCATGTTGTCCATTCCAGCACCAGTGGCAAGTCACGAGTGCAATTATAAGATAAGGATTTCGTGTTGTCCATTCCAGCACCAGTGGCAAGTCATGAGTGTAATTACTACTATTTCGTTGCATCATCATGAGAGAAGGTAGATAAAACCAGGCTGGACAACACCGGCTCTGCTTCCTCATTTTCATCGTCGTCCCCCCCATCTGATCTCATTCTCTCGCTGTACTAGTTCCCATACTCCCAGCTCTAGCTCCTTTTCTCCCCAATCCAGTTCCTTTAGTCGTCGTCCTCATAAGGTGACTACGAGATGGTAGAGGAGGGGATGAGGATAACGAGGAGGAGAACATGATGGCCAAGATAAGGATTTTGTGTTGTCCATTCCAGCACCAATGGCAAGTCATGCGTACAATTACTGTTGGTCGCAAGTCATGAGTGCAATTAATGATGATCCCATTCTCTCGCTATACTGGTTCTCGTACTCCTCGCTCCTCGCTCTTTCTCGCATCCAGTCTATAAATTGAGGCCAATGGTAATACCAATACCACTCAGTGCATGATGCACCACCTACTGGAAACATAGCCAAATCTCCACATACTTCACCAGATATACACCGAAATGGTACCGTCTCTGAGACTCTTCCTGAAGGCCACAACCAGTGTCCATTGGAGCTCATGGGATCGGAAGATTTCTTCTATTCGTGATCATAACTCCATCCCCTTTTCCCATGCTTCCTAACCTAAATATGTATCTAGCCGGGTGTTACTCCAAGCGTTTCCCATGCTTTCTATCCTAAGAGAAAGGATAAAAAGACACGGTGTAACACCCGGTCCACCTTACGACATAAAAAATTCTTCTTGGGTTGGACTGCAATCATAGTCCAATTCCAGAAGAGGCAGAAAACTACAGAGATATCTGGATCTACAGTCTTATCCCAAGGGTCTCTTTAGAGACATCTTTGTCTAGGGGGTTTTCTGTGCGGATATCATGTGGTGCAGTGCATTTGCTGTAGAATTGTGCAGGATTGCAAATCTGCTTGACCATGTTCAGAAACGACTGACCATGTTCAAGAAGATTCATAATCCTGCACATTGTTACAGTACTTACGTTACTGTACTGTATCCCAATCTCACCATACATATTACCGTTGTTCATGTTATTGTTCCTTTTCTCACCAGTCTAGTTCCTTTAGTCACCGTCCTCACTGTCACCTGAACAATGAGGAGAAAGGGAATAGCGAGAACAGGGTCAGAGAAGGGTATATGAGGAAAATGAGGAAGAGAACAGGCGAAATGAGATGAGGATTTACTGATGTTGCTTCCAGCACCAATGGCAAGTCATGAGTGCAATTACTGCTGCTCAGATGTATCTGAATCTGTAGTTTGCATGTATCAGCAGTTGTACCTATAAATGTAAATGCAACGTGATTTTGTATTATTATTACTTGAGTGACGTGTTTGAGGAAATCCATGTTACATTAATTACTAACACTACAACTCTTGTTATTGTACTCACCCTCCACAATCCTTTTCTCATCCTCCATGATCATGTACTCCCCAATGTCGTTCCTGTAGTCATTATCCGTCAAGTCCCAAGTCAAAATTGGGCATTTGTCCTTGTCCGGACTGATTCTCTATTTGGCGACAAATCTTTGACCATTTTCTATATCTCACATTCTCCAGAATACCAATCAATATTTTTCTTGACCGGATTGAACCTGGATGAACCTTTATTGACTTTCCTTTAAACTGACTTCCAGGAAGAGTCGGTTCATCATCAACTGTATTCGGCTGAGAAATAGGATATGGAACTCCATTTTCATTATGTTTGCCCCTGAGTGAGTCAGCCTTTGAGCATAATAAATTAATCTTGTTGTCTACCATTTGGTAAACATCACCGTACATGCAAACTGATGTCACCAGCTGAACCATTTTGCATCACATATGTTGAAAGTGTTCCCCATATTCCGCTGGTTTATTAACATCGGTAGCAGAGTCGAGTATACTAATCCCACTCTTAGCAATCTTTGTCCAACGACCAGCTATGTAGTGACGGGGGATTATTCACAAATGTTGTTCTCCCAGAGAGCCTAGAATCTCAAAAATTTTAAGAATGTGCCTACACAATCCACCTTGAAGATTGCAAACACATTAGGAGTATAAACCTCAGCGGCCCTTATTGCAATTGGGCTGTAGGAAAATATATTGTTTGTAAATTTATCAGCTGCTTGAAACTCTTGTTCCTTTTCATTGCTCCTCCTTGTTGCAAGCATTCTATTGAAGTGTGTGAAGAAATGAACCAAGTTGTGATTTGGTTGTAGAAAGAGCCTCATCACAACATTACATGATTCACTGATCTGGGTCGATTTCATACCCGCAGTACAATGTTGTCTTACCCAAACTGAGGATAATTGTTTGCGATAACCATGTATTCTGACAATCCAACGGTGTGGCCCATTAGGAAAACATTCTTCAACCATCTTTGTCCATCCAAAATTGAATTCATCTACGTTTTCAACTTCATACATAAGGAGATTAAGATGGTTTCACAAAATAGGTGTGAACAACTGAGTGAGGTTCTTCTGAGCATTTTGTAATATATGCCATGTACACAGCGCATGGAATGTATCAGTGAGAACATTCCTTATAGCTGCAACCATTGTGGCGTCTTCATCTGTGAAAATAGTTAAAGGCAACTTTGCTGACATGCATTTAAGAAACATCTAAAATAACCACTCAAAGGACTCAATAGTTTCATCGTAGAGGAGGGCTGCACCGAATATAACACCCTGACGGTGGTGGTTGAAACCTACAAATAAAGCTGCATAAAAAAAAGTTGTCACCTCAACTTAATGGAACGAGATATGGTTTAATACTGGAACAATCATGTCGAATACATGAACAAATGAGACGAATAATGGAACACATGAGTTGGAATACAGGAACAGATATGTTTCAATACTGGAACACATGATTCGAAGGTCGGATACTGGAACACATATTATTGGAACACATATTGTAGAATAGTGGAAAAAAATTTCTAATACAGGAACACACGATATCCGATATGGGAACAATGTTGTATACTAGTAGAACAAATAGAGCTGCATAAAAAAATTGTCACCTCGGCCTAATGGAACGACACATGGTTCAATACTGGAACATGCATGCCGGATACAGGAACAAATGAGTCGAATAATGGAACACGTGAGTTGAAATATAGGAACGGATATGTTTCAATACTAGAACACATATTGTCGAATACCGGAACACATGATTCGAATGTTGGATACTGGAACACATATTGTAGAATAGTGGAACAAAAAATTCTAATACAGGAACACACGATATCCGATACGGGAACAATGTTGTGTAATAGTAGAACAAATAGAGCTGCATAAAAAAAATTGTCACCTCGGCCTAATGAAACGACATATGGTTCAATACTGGAACATGCATGTCGGATACAGGAACAAATGAGACGAATAATGGAACACATGAGTTGGAATACAGGAACAGATATGTTTCAATACTGGAACACATATTGTCGAATACCGGAACACATGATTTGAAGGTCAGATACTGGAACACATATTATAGAATAGTGGAACAAATAGAGCTGTATAAAAAAAGAATTTGTCACATCGGCTTAATGGAATGAGATATGGTTTAATACTGGAACACACATGTCGAATACAAGAACAATTGAGACGAATAATGGAACACATGGGTTAGAATACTGGAACAGATATGTTTCAATACTGGAACACATATTGTAGAATACCGAAACACATGATTTGAGTGTCAGATACTGGAACACATATTGTAGAATCGTGGAACAAAATTTCTAATATAGGAACACATGATATCCGATACGGGAACAATGTTGTATAATAGTGGAACAAATAGAACTTAATGGAAAAAAAATTGTCACCTTGGCTTAATGGAACGAGATATGGTTTAATACTGGAACACACATGATGAATACAACAAATGAGACGAATAATGGAACACATGGGTTGGAATACTGGAACAGATATGTTTCAATACTGGAACACACATTATAGAATATCAGAACACATGATTCGAAGGTCGGATACTGGAACACATATTATATAATAGTGGAACAGAAATTTCTAATACAGGAACACACGATATCTGATACGGGAACAATGTTGTATATTAGCAGAACACATGACTCTATTAAGTACCTAATGGTCGGTAGCTCTTGTTTGTCCAGAAAGTTGTATCAAAAGAAATCGCATCACAAAATAACTGATAATCAAGCTTCATCCTCTCGTCGACCCAGAAGATGTTTGCAATTCTCTCTTCACTATCAACCTCAATGTCGTAGTAAAATGATGGGTTGTTGTATGCTTCATTGCGAAAGTACTCTTGCAGAGAAGTAGCCTCACCATCTATCATTGTCTTTTGTCTCCTCCGCCTCAAATGGTTCTTTAAATCCAATTTTTGAAACCCAACACATTCACATCCACCGACCACCAATGTCATTGCATCGTAAGAACTTCTTAATTGAATTCCAATATCTTGGTTGATCTCTGCTACAGTTCCTTGGACTTTTGAAACAATGCGGTTGGATCTAAGAAGGTGTGTATATTCCTGCGGGTGAAGTGCGTGGTTATGACCAACATCCCATTTAGTAATCTTGTACACATTGAGCTGGCGATCAAGCTTTAGATTAATATGCGCTTTGCATCCTGTCATTTCTTCTCTGTGACGCTTCTCGGTTCCTGATCGGTGATTTATCAATTCTTCGCTTGAACCAGTGGCATGCCTTATACTCCCCTTTCGAAAGCCTTGTTTATTGCAGAAATATCGCATAAATTGAATCTTTTCATGATCCGTATTCTTGCCCGTAAACTTCTTCTCCCATTCGATCCTCATGGCAAACCCTTTCTGATGAGCATAATCGTTATAGAACTGACGTGCCTCGTGTACAGAGTTAAATTCAAGTTTTTCCCAGTAATCCTATTTATCAACTTCATCTGAGATCATGAAAGATAACATGATTAATAATATCTCTTCAAAAATAATTCATGCTCAACCAACATGACAAAATGAACAACCAAAGCAAATAATCATGATACATGTAGGGAGAAAAGGAAAGACTCGAACGAAAATAGGAATGACTGGAATGAGAATAGGAATGACTGGAACGAGAATAGGAACGACTGGAACGAGAATAGGAACAACTGGAAGGAATGAGAAAAGGAAAAGATGACGAAATCATGAATACAAGTATAACGAGAAAGGGAACATATCACGATGATAAAAGTAACAATAATCACGTAAAAATGAACAACGATAAGGAAAAAAGGAACTGCAATAAGGAACTAACCATCAGAGTCCACATGAATAGATTTCCCACCAATGTCGTCTCCGGTGAAATCATACGTCGTACAGGTATGATTCAGATCAATTTCAATCCGAACGACATGTGACTCCACATCCAGATATGCAGAAGAGGGATTTGCGGAAGGAGCTGTGTCTTCAACATGATATGAATTATCTTCAACATGACAACTTTCTTCTGATATTCCTTGACAGCCATGTTCTTGAAAACCCATGTCATTTAGATCTACGTCAAACGAACATGTATTCCTGACATAATTTATCTGTTGGACATCTTGGCGTGATGACGCCGGCACATAGGAGGCTTGTCCCTGTAGAGGGCCTTGGGGAGGTGATGATGGAAAAACATCAATTGAATCTTGGCGCCGTGAGGACACATCAACTTTTGAACGATGAGCATGTTGAAGGTCGTTTAACTCCATGTCAATCTGGTCCATCCATTCGTCGGCCATGATGTACTAATATGTAAAAAATGACAGTATGATATGAAAAAGCAAACTTTTACCGATGTAACTAGCTATGATATTAAAGATCACTCTTTTACTCATTGTTTCCTTAACACTATTAACAAAATAACATTCTTTCAACGAAAGAAAATAACTTTTTAAGAAATAAAAGAGTTTTAAAGGAAACTGTTTCATTTTTCCGAGATAAAAGTTGGGGAGAAGCGAACAATGTTTACGAGAATAAAAGAAAAATGCAGTTAATGTAAAAGAGTTTCCTTTCAGAGAAATAAACGAAACTGTTTCATTTTTTCGAGAAAAAAGTTGGGGAGAAGCGAACAAAGTTTATGAGAATAAAATAGTTTCCTTTCACTGAAAAAAGTCCATCACTTAGAGAAATGCAGTTAATGTAGAGGCAAAATATATGATTTGGCGATCTCACTTATATGCAGAATCACGTAACAACAAAAAAATCAACAACGATCCCGGTTGAGGCGTCAAACTCTGCTTGAGTGTTAAAATAACTAACAACAATCACGATGAGCATTAAAATAACCAACATCAACCACGATCGGTAAAGATTTTTCTCGCCGCCGCCGTATCACCGTTGCCGTTGAGAGCCAACACCGATCTTAGTCTGGTGTAGGCGATGAAGGCCTTTTGAGCCTTAAGACAACCAACAACAACCACACTCGCTCAAGATTTTTAGACAACCAACAACAACCCCGCTCGCTCAAGATTTTTCTCACCGTCGGGCCTTAAGACAACCAACAACAACCACACGATCTCAAGATTTTTCTCGCCGCCGAGCCTTAAGACAACCAACAACAACTACTATCGCACAAGATTTTTCTCATCGCCGCCGTATCGCTCCCCCCGACGAAAAGGGATCAAGCGATCTAGGTTTTGGAAGGAAAGGGAAAATGAGAGAAATGAGAGCGAGCAAGCACGGGAGATGAGATGACAGCGACGGAAACTGTGTTTGTATGGGTTGTCTCCACGCATGAGAGAGAAAGGGCGCCAAAAATAAAATTTTGCCAACCCGAAAATACCCCTGGATTTGATCTAAGTGTTCGTGAAAAAGCAACCTTTTCTTGCGGCCAGGATGGAGTTTAGGACTTCATGAGAAAACACCGGCTCAGGACTGTATCTTTTCGCAGAATCAACCATCATGCTGCGCACCGGATCTGGCAGATTCCACTTCCCGTCCGAGCACGACCACCTTCACCATGACTCCCCTAAATTTGGGCCTGTTTGGTAGGGTGTAGCCGGATGACAAAGTATGTATTTAATGTACATTTTTACATTGCGAACTCACACAACTGCACCCTACTACACCCAACCAAACTAGCCCTAAACTCTCCCGAACGCGCAGTGCCGGCTGTTCTAGCTTCTTCGCCAACCTCGTGTGGGAGACGCACAAGGACGACGAGAGGGCCGACGACTACTTTCAGAGGGCCGTCCAGGCGGCGCCCGAGGACTGCTACGTTCTCGGATCGTACGCACACTTCTTGTGGGACCCGATGAGGACGAGGAGGAACAGACCACCTCAAACGGCGCCGGATCTGCCAAACTGTCCTCATCTGCGGCTAATGGGAATGCGGTCATGGTGGAGGCGTACTGAACGTAATAGATCAGATCGATCGAGGCTATCTGATCATAGAAGTGTGAGAGTAAATTATGTCCCTCCGCAAAGAGAAACAACCGGATGGAACACGGTAGAGGTCGGGTCTGGTCGTCGGCCGATAAGGAAAACAACCAGGAGGAGGAACAGGATGCCTGAAATGGCTAGGTGGTATCGGAGATATGTACAGCTGGGTTTGAAGAAGAGTGGAGCGAAAACGTTACATCTCGGACCTTCACCACTGTCCTTCCATCACCTTGTAACATATGTACAGATGAGATCGCCGCCGGCCGAGATAAAAAGCAGCAGCCCTGGCCGTTCATCGATCGGTGTCAAAGATCGACCAATCTCTCCCTCCGGGACCCTCCCCCACCCAGGGTCGATCCGATCGTTTCGAAAAAGCCAGTTTCCGGGCGGAGAAACCCCCCCCCCCCCCCCCCCCCCCTTTTGTAATTATTATAGTTAGCTAAACTAGCTGCTAGCCTGCTACGTACATATATGGATCCTCATTCATGAACATAGTCATCATCAAGCAATAAGAACAACTACATGCCTCTGTACAAAGTTATGTCGGACTTGAAGTTGGACTCGAACCAAATGGATTATACAGATGCAGCCAAGCAGGCCTCCAAATCCATCCATTCTAAAGAAATAAATTAAATATTAAAAAGGGCATATCTGCAGCAACAACTCACGGCAATCGGTTTAGTTCCGAATGGGCATTGAATCTGCACCTACCTGCCAAGAAACATGTCACACCGTGTCAACTTTGAGACGAAATCCTCACAGAATTTCCATATGATATCAATCCTCCAACCGCCCCAATTTCATAGGATACTATTCCGAGAACATATCTTAACCGTGCATGTGTGTAAGATGAAAAAAAGAGTACCAAACAACCTGTTATGAATTTTCTCACGAATAAAAACGATTAGAATCAATAAAAAGTTACAATTCACTAAATATCAATGTTAACATATTTTTGAAATATATAATACTAATATAAAAATAAGTATTTGATACTTAGAGTGGTACTCATATTTTAAATAACACATTAATTCAAAATTACATATTGCCTACATTTCTTTGTATACACCACTCAATTTTATGTCATTATATTTTAAAATAAATATTAAAATAAATATTGCAGTATATTTTTAAGGTAATACATGTGTTAAAGCAGGTCTTGTCCCTATAAAGTAAAGCACAAAACATATCTTACAAATTATACATAAAAATACTTAATATACTAAAAATTAGATTTTGAGTTAGTGTATTATTCTAAAATAAGGGCTAATTTGGTTGTATGCAGTTAGATGACACCACAAGAAATGAAAAACACATTTTACAATTACGTGTGTATGGTTTGGTTGGTAGAAGCTCTAACTCAACCTTTCGGCTTGTTTTCGTTTGGTAGTATGCAGTTTATAGCTATGGTCATCTGCAGTAAACTTACCACCGTCAAAATCCCTTACCTACCAGTAACGATTCCAGCAATTTCGGTAGCCAAAACGATGGTGAGGAGAGCACATAGATAGATTCCTGTAGTTGTTCGGTGACAGAGGATGGCGAGGATCAGCATCGGGGGACGAACCGCGCCCATTTCCAGCACGGTCAGTTTTCCAGGTTTATGTATGCGAACGGCCACTAGTTGTAGTTAATTT